>OX155894.1:46561506-47761506 GCA_944588485.1 Phosphuga atrata
TACATTGTTTATTTTGTACATTTATTTTTATGAGCAAATGATGTAAATCCCCCAAAAAATCTTGAAAATTTGTTAGAGGGGCTCGATAAATTCCAATTACTATTGTGGCGATTTTATTTAGAATTGTTTCTACAGCTGCAATTTCGAAGACGAATTCTTTTGCAAGCTTATCTATGTCTGGCCTTGCTGTCCATTTAATGTTATCCTTGCAGAAGATCGCTACTCCTCCATGCTGTCCGGCTTTGCGGCAGTATGACGCTGCTAGTTGGAAATTTGCGATTTGAAAAATTTGTAGTTGTTCATTATTTTTCCAATGCTCTGTTAAAATTAGAAATTTACAATTTTTGTTTTCATGGAGCATGTATTCTATTTTTTCAATAGAATTACCAATCGATTGAGTATTTTGATTAATTATTTGTGATTCTTGTTTAAAGTTTTCTTGTAATTCTATAGTTTCCTTTGGTATATGAAAGTTTTTTGAAAATTCGCGTTGTAGTGGCTTCTGTCTAATAGTCTAAAATTGAATCGCTTAATTAGAATTAGTCTTGTCTGTCTAGTCTTGTCTGTCTAGTCTTGTCTGTCTAGTCTTGTCTGTCTAGTCTTGTCTGTCTAGTCTTGTCTGTCTAGTCTTGTCTGTCTAGTCTTGTCTGTCTAGTCTTGTCTGTCTAGTCTTGTCTGTCTAGTCTTGTCTGTCTAGTCTTGTCTGTCTAGTCTTGTCTGTCTAGTCTTGTCTGTCTAGTCTTGTCTGTCTAGTCTTGTCTGTCTAGTCTTGTCTGTCTAGTCTTGTCTGTCTAGTCTTGTCTGTCTAGTCTTGTCTGTCTAGTCTTGTCTGTCTAGTCTTGTCTGTCTAGTCTTGTCTGTCTAGTCTTGTCTGTCTAGTCTTGTCTGTCTAGTCTTGTCTGTCTAGTCTTGTCTGTCTAGTCTTGTCTGTCTAGTCTTGTCTGTCTAGTCTTGTCTGTCTAGTCTTGTCTGTCTAGTCTTGTCTGTCTAGTCTTGTCTGTCTAGTCTTGTCTGTCTAGTCTTGTCTGTCTAGTCTTGTCTGTCTAGTCTTGTCTGTCTAGTCTTGTCTGTCTAGTCTTGTCTGTCTAGTCTTGTCTGTCTAGTCTTGTCTGTCTAGTCTTGTCTGTCTAGTCTTGTCTGTCTAGTCTTGTCTGTCTAGTCTTGTCTGTCTAGTCTTGTCTGTCTAGTCTTGTCTGTCTAGTCTTGTCTGTCTAGTCTTGTCTGTCTAGTCTTGTCTGTCTAGTCTTGTCTGTCTAGTCTTGTCTGTCTAGTCTTGTCTGTCTAGTCTTGTCTGTCTAGTCTTGTCTGTCTAGTCTTGTCTGTCTAGTCTTGTCTGTCTAGTCTTGTCTGTCTAGTCTTGTCTGTCTAGTCTTGTCTGTCTAGTCTTGTCTGTCTAGTCTTGTCTGTCTAGTCTTGTCTGTCTAGTCTTGTCTGTCTAGTCTTGTCTGTCTAGTCTTGTCTGTCTAGTCTTGTCTGTCTAGTCTTGTCTGTCTAGTCTTGTCTGTCTAGTCTTGTCTGTCTAGTCTTGTCTGTCTAGTCTTGTCTGTCTAGTCTTGTCTGTCTAGTCTTGTCTGTCTAGTCTTGTCTGTCTAGTCTTGTCTGTCTAGTCTTGTCTGTCTAGTCTTGTCTGTCTAGTCTTGTCTGTCTAGTCTTGTCTGTCTAGTCTTGTCTGTCTAGTCTTGTCTGTCTAGTCTTGTCTGTCTAGTCTTGTCTGTCTAGTCTTGTCTGTCTAGTCTTGTCTGTCTAGTCTTGTCTGTCTAGTCTTGTCTGTCTAGTCTTGTCTGTCTAGTCTTGTCTGTCTAGTCTTGTCTGTCTAGTCTTGTCTGTCTAGTCTTGTCTGTCTAGTCTTGTCTGTCTAGTCTTGTCTGTCTAGTCTTGTCTGTCTAGTCTTGTCTGTCTAGTCTTGTCTGTCTAGTCTTGTCTGTCTAGTCTTGTCTGTCTAGTCTTGTCTGTCTAGTCTTGTCTGTCTAGTCTTGTCTGTCTAGTCTTGTCTGTCTAGTCTTGTCTGTCTAGTCTTGTCTGTCTAGTCTTGTCTGTCTAGTCTTGTCTGTCTAGTCTTGTCTGTCTAGTCTTGTCTGTCTAGTCTTGTCTGTCTAGTCTTGTCTGTCTAGTCTTGTCTGTCTAGTCTTGTCTGTCTAGTCTTGTCTGTCTAGTCTTGTCTGTCTAGTCTTGTCTGTCTAGTCTTGTCTGTCTAGTCTTGTCTGTCTAGTCTTGTCTGTCTAGTCTTGTCTGTCTAGTCTTGTCTGTCTAGTCTTGTCTGTCTAGTCTTGTCTGTCTAGTCTTGTCTGTCTAGTCTTGTCTGTCTAGTCTTGTCTGTCTAGTCTTGTCTGTCTAGTCTTGTCTGTCTAGTCTTGTCTGTCTAGTCTTGTCTGTCTAGTCTTGTCTGTCTAGTCTTGTCTGTCTAGTCTTGTCTGTCTAGTCTTGTCTGTCTAGTCTTGTCTGTCTAGTCTTGTCTGTCTAGTCTTGTCTGTCTAGTCTTGTCTGTCTAGTCTTGTCTGTCTAGTCTTGTCTGTCTAGTCTTGTCTGTCTAGTCTTGTCTGTCTAGTCTTGTCTGTCTAGTCTTGTCTGTCTAGTCTTGTCTGTCTAGTCTTGTCTGTCTAGTCTTGTCTGTCTAGTCTTGTCTGTCTAGTCTTGTCTGTCTAGTCTTGTCTGTCTAGTCTTGTCTGTCTAGTCTTGTCTGTCTAGTCTTGTCTGTCTAGTCTTGTCTGTCTAGTCTTGTCTGTCTAGTCTTGTCTGTCTAGTCTTGTCTGTCTAGTCTTGTCTGTCTAGTCTTGTCTGTCTAGTCTTGTCTGTCTAGTCTTGTCTGTCTAGTCTTGTCTGTCTAGTCTTGTCTGTCTAGTCTTGTCTGTCTAGTCTTGTCTGTCTAGTCTTGTCTGTCTAGTCTTGTCTGTCTAGTCTTGTCTGTCTAGTCTTGTCTGTCTAGTCTTGTCTGTCTAGTCTTGTCTGTCTAGTCTTGTCTGTCTAGTCTTGTCTGTCTAGTCTTGTCTGTCTAGTCTTGTCTGTCTAGTCTTGTCTGTCTAGTCTTGTCTGTCTAGTCTTGTCTGTCTAGTCTTGTCTGTCTAGTCTTGTCTGTCTAGTCTTGTCTGTCTAGTCTTGTCTGTCTAGTCTTGTCTGTCTAGTCTTGTCTGTCTAGTCTTGTCTGTCTAGTCTTGTCTGTCTAGTCTTGTCTGTCTAGTCTTGTCTGTCTAGTCTTGTCTGTCTAGTCTTGTCTGTCTAGTCTTGTCTGTCTAGTCTTGTCTGTCTAGTCTTGTCTGTCTAGTCTTGTCTGTCTAGTCTTGTCTGTCTAGTCTTGTCTGTCTAGTCTTGTCTGTCTAGTCTTGTCTGTCTAGTCTTGTCTGTCTAGTCTTGTCTGTCTAGTCTTGTCTGTCTAGTCTTGTCTGTCTAGTCTTGTCTGTCTAGTCTTGTCTGTCTAGTCTTGTCTGTCTAGTCTTGTCTGTCTAGTCTTGTCTGTCTAGTCTTGTCTGTCTAGTCTTGTCTGTCTAGTCTTGTCTGTCTAGTCTTGTCTGTCTAGTCTTGTCTGTCTAGTCTTGTCTGTCTAGTCTTGTCTGTCTAGTCTTGTCTGTCTAGTCTTGTCTGTCTAGTCTTGTCTGTCTAGTCTTGTCTGTCTAGTCTTGTCTGTCTAGTCTTGTCTGTCTAGTCTTGTCTGTCTAGTCTTGTCTGTCTAGTCTTGTCTGTCTAGTCTTGTCTGTCTAGTCTTGTCTGTCTAGTCTTGTCTGTCTAGTCTTGTCTGTCTAGTCTTGTCTGTCTAGTCTTGTCTGTCTAGTCTTGTCTGTCTAGTCTTGTCTGTCTAGTCTTGTCTGTCTAGTCTTGTCTGTCTAGTCTTGTCTGTCTAGTCTTGTCTGTCTAGTCTTGTCTGTCTAGTCTTGTCTGTCTAGTCTTGTCTGTCTAGTCTTGTCTGTCTAGTCTTGTCTGTCTAGTCTTGTCTGTCTAGTCTTGTCTGTCTAGTCTTGTCTGTCTAGTCTTGTCTGTCTAGTCTTGTCTGTCTAGTCTTGTCTGTCTAGTCTTGTCTGTCTAGTCTTGTCTGTCTAGTCTTGTCTGTCTAGTCTTGTCTGTCTAGTCTTGTCTGTCTAGTCTTGTCTGTCTAGTCTTGTCTGTCTAGTCTTGTCTGTCTAGTCTTGTCTGTCTAGTCTTGTCTGTCTAGTCTTGTCTGTCTAGTCTTGTCTGTCTAGTCTTGTCTGTCTAGTCTTGTCTGTCTAGTCTTGTCTGTCTAGTCTTGTCTGTCTAGTCTTGTCTGTCTAGTCTTGTCTGTCTAGTCTTGTCTGTCTAGTCTTGTCTGTCTAGTCTTGTCTGTCTAGTCTTGTCTGTCTAGTCTTGTCTGTCTAGTCTTGTCTGTCTAGTCTTGTCTGTCTAGTCTTGTCTGTCTAGTCTTGTCTGTCTAGTCTTGTCTGTCTAGTCTTGTCTGTCTAGTCTTGTCTGTCTAGTCTTGTCTGTCTAGTCTTGTCTGTCTAGTCTTGTCTGTCTAGTCTTGTCTGTCTAGTCTTGTCTGTCTAGTCTTGTCTGTCTAGTCTTGTCTGTCTAGTCTTGTCTGTCTAGTCTTGTCTGTCTAGTCTTGTCTGTCTAGTCTTGTCTGTCTAGTCTTGTCTGTCTAGTCTTGTCTGTCTAGTCTTGTCTGTCTAGTCTTGTCTGTCTAGTCTTGTCTGTCTAGTCTTGTCTGTCTAGTCTTGTCTGTCTAGTCTTGTCTGTCTAGTCTTGTCTGTCTAGTCTTGTCTGTCTAGTCTTGTCTGTCTAGTCTTGTCTGTCTAGTCTTGTCTGTCTAGTCTTGTCTGTCTAGTCTTGTCTGTCTAGTCTTGTCTGTCTAGTCTTGTCTGTCTAGTCTTGTCTGTCTAGTCTTGTCTGTCTAGTCTTGTCTGTCTAGTCTTGTCTGTCTAGTCTTGTCTGTCTAGTCTTGTCTGTCTAGTCTTGTCTGTCTAGTCTTGTCTGTCTAGTCTTGTCTGTCTAGTCTTGTCTGTCTAGTCTTGTCTGTCTAGTCTTGTCTGTCTAGTCTTGTCTGTCTAGTCTTGTCTGTCTAGTCTTGTCTGTCTAGTCTTGTCTGTCTAGTCTTGTCTGTCTAGTCTTGTCTGTCTAGTCTTGTCTGTCTAGTCTTGTCTGTCTAGTCTTGTCTGTCTAGTCTTGTCTGTCTAGTCTTGTCTGTCTAGTCTTGTCTGTCTAGTCTTGTCTGTCTAGTCTTGTCTGTCTAGTCTTGTCTGTCTAGTCTTGTCTGTCTAGTCTTGTCTGTCTAGTCTTGTCTGTCTAGTCTTGTCTGTCTAGTCTTGTCTGTCTAGTCTTGTCTGTCTAGTCTTGTCTGTCTAGTCTTGTCTGTCTAGTCTTGTCTGTCTAGTCTTGTCTGTCTAGTCTTGTCTGTCTAGTCTTGTCTGTCTAGTCTTGTCTGTCTAGTCTTGTCTGTCTAGTCTTGTCTGTCTAGTCTTGTCTGTCTAGTCTTGTCTGTCTAGTCTTGTCTGTCTAGTCTTGTCTGTCTAGTCTTGTCTGTCTAGTCTTGTCTGTCTAGTCTTGTCTGTCTAGTCTTGTCTGTCTAGTCTTGTCTGTCTAGTCTTGTCTGTCTAGTCTTGTCTGTCTAGTCTTGTCTGTCTAGTCTTGTCTGTCTAGTCTTGTCTGTCTAGTCTTGTCTGTCTAGTCTTGTCTGTCTAGTCTTGTCTGTCTAGTCTTGTCTGTCTAGTCTTGTCTGTCTAGTCTTGTCTGTCTAGTCTTGTCTGTCTAGTCTTGTCTGTCTAGTCTTGTCTGTCTAGTCTTGTCTGTCTAGTCTTGTCTGTCTAGTCTTGTCTGTCTAGTCTTGTCTGTCTAGTCTTGTCTGTCTAGTCTTGTCTGTCTAGTCTTGTCTGTCTAGTCTTGTCTGTCTAGTCTTGTCTGTCTAGTCTTGTCTGTCTAGTCTTGTCTGTCTAGTCTTGTCTGTCTAGTCTTGTCTGTCTAGTCTTGTCTGTCTAGTCTTGTCTGTCTAGTCTTGTCTGTCTAGTCTTGTCTGTCTAGTCTTGTCTGTCTAGTCTTGTCTGTCTAGTCTTGTCTGTCTAGTCTTGTCTGTCTAGTCTTGTCTGTCTAGTCTTGTCTGTCTAGTCTTGTCTGTCTAGTCTTGTCTGTCTAGTCTTGTCTGTCTAGTCTTGTCTGTCTAGTCTTGTCTGTCTAGTCTTGTCTGTCTAGTCTTGTCTGTCTAGTCTTGTCTGTCTAGTCTTGTCTGTCTAGTCTTGTCTGTCTAGTCTTGTCTGTCTAGTCTTGTCTGTCTAGTCTTGTCTGTCTAGTCTTGTCTAGTCTTGTCTGTCTTGTCTGTCTAGTCTTGTCTGTCTAGTCTTGTCTGTCTAGTCTTGTCTGTCTAGTCTTGTCTGTCTAGTCTTGTCTGTCTAGTCTTGTCTGTCTAGTCTTGTCTGTCTAGTCTTGTCTGTCTAGTCTTGTCTGTCTAGTCTTGTCTGTCTAGTCTTGTCTGTCTAGTCTTGTCTGTCTAGTCTTGTCTGTCTAGTCTTGTCTGTCTAGTCTTGTCTGTCTAGTCTTGTCTGTCTAGTCTTGTCTGTCTAGTCTTGTCTGTCTAGTCTTGTCTGTCTAGTCTTGTCTGTCTAGTCTTGTCTGTCTAGTCTTGTCTGTCTAGTCTTGTCTGTCTAGTCTTGTCTGTCTAGTCTTGTCTGTCTAGTCTTGTCTGTCTAGTCTTGTCTGTCTAGTCTTGTCTGTCTAGTCTTGTCTGTCTAGTCTTGTCTGTCTAGTCTTGTCTGTCTAGTCTTGTCTGTCTAGTCTTGTCTGTCTAGTCTTGTCTGTCTAGTCTTGTCTGTCTAGTCTTGTCTGTCTAGTCTTGTCTGTCTAGTCTTGTCTGTCTAGTCTTGTCTGTCTAGTCTTGTCTGTCTAGTCTTGTCTGTCTAGTCTTGTCTGTCTAGTCTTGTCTGTCTAGTCTTGTCTGTCTAGTCTTGTCTGTCTAGTCTTGTCTGTCTAGTCTTGTCTGTCTAGTCTTGTCTGTCTAGTCTTGTCTGTCTAGTCTTGTCTGTCTAGTCTTGTCTGTCTAGTCTTGTCTGTCTAGTCTTGTCTGTCTAGTCTTGTCTGTCTAGTCTTGTCTGTCTAGTCTTGTCTGTCTAGTCTTGTCTGTCTAGTCTTGTCTGTCTAGTCTTGTCTGTCTAGTCTTGTCTGTCTAGTCTTGTCTGTCTAGTCTTGTCTGTCTAGTCTTGTCTGTCTAGTCTTGTCTGTCTAGTCTTGTCTGTCTAGTCTTGTCTGTCTAGTCTTGTCTGTCTAGTCTTGTCTGTCTAGTCTTGTCTGTCTAGTCTTGTCTGTCTAGTCTTGTCTGTCTAGTCTTGTCTGTCTAGTCTTGTCTGTCTAGTCTTGTCTGTCTAGTCTTGTCTGTCTAGTCTTGTCTGTCTAGTCTTGTCTGTCTAGTCTTGTCTGTCTAGTCTTGTCTGTCTAGTCTTGTCTGTCTAGTCTTGTCTGTCTAGTCTTGTCTGTCTAGTCTTGTCTGTCTAGTCTTGTCTGTCTAGTCTTGTCTGTCTAGTCTTGTCTGTCTAGTCTTGTCTGTCTAGTCTTGTCTGTCTAGTCTTGTCTGTCTAGTCTTGTCTGTCTAGTCTTGTCTGTCTAGTCTTGTCTGTCTAGTCTTGTCTGTCTAGTCTTGTCTGTCTAGTCTTGTCTGTCTAGTCTTGTCTGTCTAGTCTTGTCTGTCTAGTCTTGTCTGTCTAGTCTTGTCTGTCTAGTCTTGTCTGTCTAGTCTTGTCTGTCTAGTCTTGTCTGTCTAGTCTTGTCTGTCTAGTCTTGTCTGTCTAGTCTTGTCTGTCTAGTCTTGTCTGTCTAGTCTTGTCTGTCTAGTCTTGTCTGTCTAGTCTTGTCTGTCTAGTCTTGTCTGTCTAGTCTTGTCTGTCTAGTCTTGTCTGTCTAGTCTTGTCTGTCTAGTCTTGTCTGTCTAGTCTTGTCTGTCTAGTCTTGTCTGTCTAGTCTTGTCTGTCTAGTCTTGTCTGTCTAGTCTTGTCTGTCTAGTCTTGTCTGTCTAGTCTTGTCTGTCTAGTCTTGTCTGTCTAGTCTTGTCTGTCTAGTCTTGTCTGTCTAGTCTTGTCTGTCTAGTCTTGTCTGTCTAGTCTTGTCTGTCTAGTCTTGTCTGTCTAGTCTTGTCTGTCTAGTCTTGTCTGTCTAGTCTTGTCTGTCTAGTCTTGTCTGTCTAGTCTTGTCTGTCTAGTCTTGTCTGTCTAGTCTTGTCTGTCTAGTCTTGTCTGTCTAGTCTTGTCTGTCTAGTCTTGTCTGTCTAGTCTTGTCTGTCTAGTCTTGTCTGTCTAGTCTTGTCTGTCTAGTCTTGTCTGTCTAGTCTTGTCTGTCTAGTCTTGTCTGTCTAGTCTTGTCTGTCTAGTCTTGTCTGTCTAGTCTTGTCTGTCTAGTCTTGTCTGTCTAGTCTTGTCTGTCTAGTCTTGTCTGTCTAGTCTTGTCTGTCTAGTCTTGTCTGTCTAGTCTTGTCTGTCTAGTCTTGTCTGTCTAGTCTTGTCTGTCTAGTCTTGTCTGTCTAGTCTTGTCTGTCTAGTCTTGTCTGTCTAGTCTTGTCTGTCTAGTCTTGTCTGTCTAGTCTTGTCTGTCTAGTCTTGTCTGTCTAGTCTTGTCTGTCTAGTCTTGTCTGTCTAGTCTTGTCTGTCTAGTCTTGTCTGTCTAGTCTTGTCTGTCTAGTCTTGTCTGTCTAGTCTTGTCTGTCTAGTCTTGTCTGTCTAGTCTTGTCTGTCTAGTCTTGTCTGTCTAGTCTTGTCTGTCTAGTCTTGTCTGTCTAGTCTTGTCTGTCTAGTCTTGTCTGTCTAGTCTTGTCTGTCTAGTCTTGTCTGTCTAGTCTTGTCTGTCTAGTCTTGTCTGTCTAGTCTTGTCTGTCTAGTCTTGTCTGTCTAGTCTTGTCTGTCTAGTCTTGTCTGTCTAGTCTTGTCTGTCTAGTCTTGTCTGTCTAGTCTTGTCTGTCTAGTCTTGTCTGTCTAGTCTTGTCTGTCTAGTCTTGTCTGTCTAGTCTTGTCTGTCTAGTCTTGTCTGTCTAGTCTTGTCTGTCTAGTCTTGTCTGTCTAGTCTTGTCTGTCTAGTCTTGTCTGTCTAGTCTTGTCTGTCTAGTCTTGTCTGTCTAGTCTTGTCTGTCTAGTCTTGTCTGTCTAGTCTTGTCTGTCTAGTCTTGTCTGTCTAGTCTTGTCTGTCTAGTCTTGTCTGTCTAGTCTTGTCTGTCTAGTCTTGTCTGTCTAGTCTTGTCTGTCTAGTCTTGTCTGTCTAGTCTTGTCTGTCTAGTCTTGTCTGTCTAGTCTTGTCTGTCTAGTCTTGTCTGTCTAGTCTTGTCTGTCTAGTCTTGTCTGTCTAGTCTTGTCTGTCTAGTCTTGTCTGTCTAGTCTTGTCTGTCTAGTCTTGTCTGTCTAGTCTTGTCTGTCTAGTCTTGTCTGTCTAGTCTTGTCTGTCTAGTCTTGTCTGTCTAGTCTTGTCTGTCTAGTCTTGTCTGTCTAGTCTTGTCTGTCTAGTCTTGTCTGTCTAGTCTTGTCTGTCTAGTCTTGTCTGTCTAGTCTTGTCTGTCTAGTCTTGTCTGTCTAGTCTTGTCTGTCTAGTCTTGTCTGTCTAGTCTTGTCTGTCTAGTCTTGTCTGTCTAGTCTTGTCTGTCTAGTCTTGTCTGTCTAGTCTTGTCTGTCTAGTCTTGTCTGTCTAGTCTTGTCTGTCTAGTCTTGTCTGTCTAGTCTTGTCTGTCTAGTCTTGTCTGTCTAGTCTTGTCTGTCTAGTCTTGTCTGTCTAGTCTTGTCTGTCTAGTCTTGTCTGTCTAGTCTTGTCTGTCTAGTCTTGTCTGTCTAGTCTTGTCTGTCTAGTCTTGTCTGTCTAGTCTTGTCTGTCTAGTCTTGTCTGTCTAGTCTTGTCTGTCTAGTCTTGTCTGTCTAGTCTTGTCTGTCTAGTCTTGTCTGTCTAGTCTTGTCTGTCTAGTCTTGTCTGTCTAGTCTTGTCTGTCTAGTCTTGTCTGTCTAGTCTTGTCTGTCTAGTCTTGTCTGTCTAGTCTTGTCTGTCTAGTCTTGTCTGTCTAGTCTTGTCTGTCTAGTCTTGTCTGTCTAGTCTTGTCTGTCTAGTCTTGTCTGTCTAGTCTTGTCTGTCTAGTCTTGTCTGTCTAGTCTTGTCTGTCTAGTCTTGTCTGTCTAGTCTTGTCTGTCTAGTCTTGTCTGTCTAGTCTTGTCTGTCTAGTCTTGTCTGTCTAGTCTTGTCTGTCTAGTCTTGTCTGTCTAGTCTTGTCTGTCTAGTCTTGTCTGTCTAGTCTTGTCTGTCTAGTCTTGTCTGTCTAGTCTTGTCTGTCTAGTCTTGTCTGTCTAGTCTTGTCTGTCTAGTCTTGTCTGTCTAGTCTTGTCTGTCTAGTCTTGTCTGTCTAGTCTTGTCTGTCTAGTCTTGTCTGTCTAGTCTTGTCTGTCTAGTCTTGTCTGTCTAGTCTTGTCTGTCTAGTCTTGTCTGTCTAGTCTTGTCTGTCTAGTCTTGTCTGTCTAGTCTTGTCTGTCTAGTCTTGTCTGTCTAGTCTTGTCTGTCTAGTCTTGTCTGTCTAGTCTTGTCTGTCTAGTCTTGTCTGTCTAGTCTTGTCTGTCTAGTCTTGTCTGTCTAGTCTTGTCTGTCTAGTCTTGTCTGTCTAGTCTTGTCTGTCTAGTCTTGTCTGTCTAGTCTTGTCTGTCTAGTCTTGTCTGTCTAGTCTTGTCTGTCTAGTCTTGTCTGTCTAGTCTTGTCTGTCTAGTCTTGTCTGTCTAGTCTTGTCTGTCTAGTCTTGTCTGTCTAGTCTTGTCTGTCTAGTCTTGTCTGTCTAGTCTTGTCTGTCTAGTCTTGTCTGTCTAGTCTTGTCTGTCTAGTCTTGTCTGTCTAGTCTTGTCTGTCTAGTCTTGTCTGTCTAGTCTTGTCTGTCTAGTCTTGTCTGTCTAGTCTTGTCTGTCTAGTCTTGTCTGTCTAGTCTTGTCTGTCTAGTCTTGTCTGTCTAGTCTTGTCTGTCTAGTCTTGTCTGTCTAGTCTTGTCTGTCTAGTCTTGTCTGTCTAGTCTTGTCTGTCTAGTCTTGTCTGTCTAGTCTTGTCTGTCTAGTCTTGTCTGTCTAGTCTTGTCTGTCTAGTCTTGTCTGTCTAGTCTTGTCTGTCTAGTCTTGTCTGTCTAGTCTTGTCTGTCTAGTCTTGTCTGTCTAGTCTTGTCTGTCTAGTCTTGTCTGTCTAGTCTTGTCTGTCTAGTCTTGTCTGTCTAGTCTTGTCTGTCTAGTCTTGTCTGTCTAGTCTTGTCTGTCTAGTCTTGTCTGTCTAGTCTTGTCTGTCTAGTCTTGTCTGTCTAGTCTTGTCTGTCTAGTCTTGTCTGTCTAGTCTTGTCTGTCTAGTCTTGTCTGTCTAGTCTTGTCTGTCTAGTCTTGTCTGTCTAGTCTTGTCTGTCTAGTCTTGTCTGTCTAGTCTTGTCTGTCTAGTCTTGTCTGTCTAGTCTTGTCTGTCTAGTCTTGTCTGTCTAGTCTTGTCTGTCTAGTCTTGTCTGTCTAGTCTTGTCTGTCTAGTGTCTGTCTATTCTGGTCTGTCTAGCCTTGTTTGTCTGTCTAAACTTATCTGTCTGGTTTTGTCTATCTAGTCTATCTAGTCGATCTAGTCTGGTTTTGTCTATCTAGACTGTACAGTCTTATCTGTCAAATCTTGTTCATCTGGACTTGTCTATCTATTGTAGTCGGCTAGTATTGCTTGACAATTAATGAATGTCTATAATGGTTTGTAAGTCTGTTTAGTCTTATGTAGGGATGGCTTGTCTATGGATTTGAAATTATAAAACTCCTGAACTTAAATAAATATAAATAAAATTTAATGCAAATTTTCGCCGTGGCAGTAGGTGTGTGTTGTGATCCCAAATAATATTACATATTTGATTTGCAAAAAAGTGATTGTAAGGAATTTCCAAGCAAATAATACATATTTGTTCGAAGCACAGCGACTATAATGTTTTAGGCCACTTTTTAAATAGCTACAATGTTCACTAAATGTGTGCTTTCATAATATCTATTTGTCTTCCATCAAGTGTCTAATTACTTTTTATAATTAGCTTTCATTTAGCATTTAGGTTTGTTTGGAATTCTCTGTTCTACTATAGTTCTTTTTTTTTTAAGAATGAAGTACAGAGAAGCTGGGCTTATTTGACTTTGTTCTCTGATTGGCGTAAATCGCGGAGAAGTTCACACGGACGATATTTCTCAACCTTTTTACTACTTATCTCTCTCTTTTCAGATGCATTTGAAGTCAATGACGTAGAATTTGGTTATATGTAATTAAATGAGTATAATACTACGAATAATTTCTAAATATAATAGAACGTTAAATTATACTACGGCTAATAACTACTATATTATACAAACATGTTTTATATCTAATTTAATATTCAATTTAAAATTTAAAGATAAAAAAATTAATTAATTTGGAAAATTAATTTAACAAGTATATTTTCTTCGTACGCCAATGCAAGTTGAGCTGTTAGTTGACAATGGCGGTCATGTCAATTCACAATTATCAGCTGAACTGTTTTTATCATTTAGATTTTTTGCGTTTTCTCCATTTATTTGTTTGGATTTTATTACTATTTTGTTGCCATTTGGTGCATTTAATAGATATTCAATCAAACCATTAATAAATTACCAATTTTATATTCAAGTAACTATATTTGAATTTAGCGCCAAACTAGATTGAACATTTGTCACAGTGTAAATCAAATTCCAATTTACTGCATTCTTAAAAAAAATAGACTATAGTATTTTCTCATTGGATTATAATAACGCGGAATATAAAAGATATTGGTTAGAATTTGAACTTTCTTAAAGGTAGACTTACCTCCGTATCGTATTTTGTCCAACTGCTCCGTTAATATCCTGAGCTCTGGATTCGATAAATCACCCAGCTGAAAATATTTTTTGTTTTAGTTGTTGAAGTAATGTTTCGAAGTTTGCAGAATGTTTTGACAATAAGGATATTAAATTTATAAAATACATTTTTTTTATAGAATCAGTGCATTATTCTGTAATTACTCACGATGTGGGTTGTCATTGGGCTCCGATAAGTCGATAGATTGTTACAACTATCAATTATGTATTAAATAAATAAGTAAACAAATACTGTAGCAAATTGATATGGATTTTATTATTGGCAGAAAATCATTTGTTTTAAATTTAAACCTTTCTCAATTTTCTCAATTTCGTTTTCGTAAAGTAAAGAACAATATATAGTTGGAAAAAGCAGACATTATTAACGTATGTAACGTAAATCAAGACAAAATTATTTTTAAATTTGCTTGAGTAAAATGGAAACAGATTGTTGAATAAACCTAAAAGTGTACCGCATTTTGCAATAAATAGAAAATAGACGAAATGAGCTTAAACTTTCTGTTGTATTTTAGATAGAAATTTTCTAAATAGTATATATAATTTTTGAGACTACAATTTGAAATAATAATAAAATCACTAACGAATAAAATCACTTAACGAAACACTTAAAAGTATATTCTCAATGAAAATATTTTGTGAAATTTTGTCTGATTCGATATCGATGTAACGTGATTCAATTCCATGAAAGCGTTTAAAGTACAAATATTGAAGTACAATTATTGTTTGATGTAATAATTAAATATTATATATTTTGGTTTATAACTGCTTTTCTAGCGTTTTACACCGTCATGATTTCCGCATAAAATAGCCTTTAGTTAAATCGATTTTATTATATACCATATAGGGGTAATAAGTTGTAGTTGGTGCATCTAGATGTGCATGTTTATGTTTTCAAAGCGTCCTTAAATTTAATTTAATTTCCTATTGCATACAGGAAATTACTACTTATCTTTTTAGTAAATTTATTTATTGAATTGTGTATTGTAAAGTATAATTTAACAAAATATAAGTAAACTGAATTCATGTTATACAATATACCGAACTATCCAAGAACTTTATATGAATTATAGATTACTTCATAGAATAAACACATCATAAGAATAAAACATCCACATCACCATACTATAATATTTTGCAAAGCAGCGTAAAAATATTCAATTAGCAGAATGAAGATTGCACAAAATGTTGCAGGAACTGATGCTTTTATGATTTATTTGTACGATCTTCGCTAAGACAATCATATTATTTTCCATAGTCTCCCAATATATTAGTTTTGTGTAAGATGTGAACTTTAATTCAAATTTATATTTATTTAATAATATGTAATTATTTTTATAAAATCTATAGTTTTTATGTGTAAAAAAGCAGATGTTCAAGTATGTAAAATGGGTAAACTTTCAACAAACAACGGCTGCTTTTAAAAAGGTGTCGGAGAGGGTAGCAGACTGTACCTTAAGAGCTTAAGTAAATTTGTATGCTGTAGGTAATTTGTGATCCACTTTCCCACGGGCGTTTTCAAAAAATCGCCATAAAATTACGATACAATTTGCCATATCTGCGCGAGCCCGTCTAACTAGAGAGACATAAACGAAAGTGGTTCTAGCTGAAATTCCTTACTTGCCATGCAAATTACGCTGTAGTCCAACTTTTAAAACGCTCTTTAAGCTGTCGAGTAATCATGCAAATTTTTAGCGTGTACTTTGATAATAATTGTATTTCGCATTATGGCACAGACTCTAAATTGTGGACCTCACGTGGATAATCTCCATGTTGTTTCAATATTATGTTACATTCATTTCCTCGTTACTCTTTTATTAAACTCTTACTTCATTTAATCCACTCGAGTTCGCTTTTTAAAGACTAATCTTGTTTACTTAATCTAATTAAAACGTTCTTGTATATACATCCTACAAGGGTATCATAAAAATCATTACTCCATTCCATTTTTTAATTTGAAGATTATTATTTAAAAATTTAAATAACAAATATTTAAAGCTCACTTTATAAGAAGCAACCTTTATAAGAATAATTAATATTTTTTTTTATTTAAAATTAACCCTTCCTCTGTAATTCGTTGTCACTCGGGTCCCGGACAAGAGTGTTTCGGTTAATAATTTTCGAAGAACCCTCCCTATTCCCACTTAAAAAAGTTATATATGGACTGGTACACACTGCCAAGTTTAAAAGGCCCAGCCGCATTTGAACAGCTGCAGTGAGCAGTTGAGATTTGGAGAGACCAAGAATGACCTAGCTTTACAGACAATGTGTACAAAAAGTGCAGGTAAGGGAAACAGGAAAGGCGACAGAGACAAAGAGAATTTCAAGACAAAGCGATAATCATCGAATAATGTGTTATGCATGTTGCGTACAATAGAGTAGTAATTTTTTATAATAAAATAAATAAATAAAAATAATTTTACATAATTACAGAAGCTAAAATATATTTTTTTTATACTATAAAGTGATTAACAAAATTAACAAAAATTAAAAAATAAAGCAGGATATTTTTCAATTTGCCGTCTTTTTCTGTAAATTGAAAATTACATTTTCAGGAAGTTGCTCCATTTGTTTTAAATATAGTATAAAAAAAATAATTATTTGATTCCTATCTGCACCAATTAATTATTTCATGAAGGTAAGTTAGCAAAAAAAAGGCCGGACATCAGACCCACGTTTACAGTCGCAAGATGCCAAAAAAACGTTCACAGACAAAGATTAAGAACAATTAAAAACAGTTTTTATTACGTATTTGAGCTTATATATTAAAAGATTCTCAATATTTAACTGTTTTCATATAAAACTAAGAAATGTTAATGTCTTCGTTGTTTCTAGTCTGGTCTGTTAAGCGCATATTTTATATTTTCTGGAAAACGTCTGTCTTATATCAGCTAAATTTAATTAAAGAGTTAATTGTTTTAGCCTTAACTATATCTAGGAAATTGTATCCCATACATCCTAAAAATAAGTAACATAATAAAAGAAAATAATACTAGCATAGTGTACAGGAACAATACCCTCCAAAACATTTTATGTAATCATAAACCAAACATAAATCCGCGAAATAAATCAGGAGTATACAAACTTAATTGCGATGAATGCAAAGGGCAAACTGGAAGAAATTTTCAAACCCGGTTTAAAGAACATAAAATAGATCGCGACGCCTGGAAAATAATAAATCTACGTTTACTAATCACCTAATAAAAACTGGTCACCAAATTTCAGCAAAAAACTAGCCGAGAATACTACACATCCAGGAAAAAGGTTTAAAATTGGACCTTTTGGAATTCTAACCACTCGGGAAAACCATGAATAAAAGCTCAAATGATTGCCTCAATGAACAAACAGAATTCTTCCACCAATCACCACTCCTAAAAATATGGCAAACCCTATCCTTTACCTGTAAGACTTATAAATGTTAAAAATGATACCTATATTGTATTTATATTGTATTCTTAAATTGCTAATATATATATATATATATATATATATATATATATATATATATATATATATATATATATATACATAGAGAGAGAGATTGATTGATTGATTTAGTTTATTTATGCCAAGGCGTATGGCCAAATGGCAATTTAAGAATACAATATAAATACAATATAGGTATCATTTTTAACATTTGTAAGTCTTACAGGTCAGACTCCCAAAGATAACAAAATATGAACAAAATAACAATAACAAAAAATGATAATATGATAAATAAATGGTAATTCATAAATGATTATATAATTACTAATTTATGATTAAATTAATTACTAATGATTACATAAATACATACCATAATATGATACATAAACACAGATAGATTTGTAATGAGATTTAACCAATATACGACTTATGTTAAGATATTTTATACTAAATTTGTTCTATATCTACTCAATTTACAAAATTTGCTTAGATAGAAGGCGCCATAATTTTAAGGTATCACAATTTAGGGTATCAAAAATGTCCACGTTACTTTTGCTCTATGCAGTTTTTCTCTAAGATTGAATACAGAGTCAAAAGTCCAGATTCAACAGATAGTCAAATATTTTGTTTTTAAATACTTCCAGACTACTAGAGTTTACCATATCACTGGGCAATTCTTCCCACAACCGTATAGCAGTTACTACGAACGAACGCTCAAGGTAGGTGGTATCAAAATGAGGTAATCTGCAGTAAGAATGCTTTTCTGATGCTAATCTATCCGATCGTCTAACTTCAGTCTCCTCCACAATTAATTCACGTAAATAACTTGGTTTACCTATTTTCAATAATTTATAAAAGTAACAAGCCATGTAGTAACGTCGACGATGTTTGATTGATAGCCACCCTAGCTCTCGTCGATAAGGGGTTATGTGCTCATCTCGTTTCAGACTAAAGATAAATCTTATAGATGAATTGACTGCGCGCTGCAATTTCAAATTATTTTCTGATGTAGAATCAATAAGTACAATTGTGTAGTTGTGCAGTAATCTATGAGTGTTAAGATAGTTGCTGAAACTAATAACTTCCTGATTGCCGTTGTAAAGATGTTTTTGTGAATTTTAAGGCAATGTAAGGTCGAATTTACATTACTAATTGTTTGCGAGACATAATAATTCCAGGACAAGTTTTGACTTATATGTAATCCTAAGCACTTTGCTGAATTTACATAAGGTAGTGCAATACCATCTATTATAATAGGAGGTATTTCCCTTTGTTGTAGTTGCTTTAATTTACTATTCGAGCCCAATATCATTACTTTGGTTTTACCTAGGTTCAACTCCAATCCATGTTCCCTAGCCCAATTTGCTATTAATTGTGCATCATGAGTGTCTTTACTAACGGCTTCCTCCAAATGGAATATTAAAAAATGCAAATATACATACTTGTCATCGGCAAATAACCCATGCTTGCAATAGACAATCCACCCAACAACTGAATCACTATCAGAAACAATATCGGTCCCAGAACAGAGCCTTGAGGAACTGCAGAAAAGGTTCTCAAGAGCTGAATTTTAATCCCAAAATCATTTAAAATTGATTGAGATCGTTTTGATAAGTAGGAGAAAAACCAAACTATCGTTTCCAGTGAAAAACCAAATCTGAATAATGCGGTTAGTATAGTTTTGTGGTCAACGTAGTCAAAAGCTTTGCTTAAATCAAACAAAACTAATAATGTCAATTGATTTTTATCCATAGCATGCCTGATATCATCAGTAAGCCGTAAAAGTGCTGACTGGGTACTGTGGTGTTTGCGGAAACCAGATTGAAAAGAATCTAATAATTCATTATCTTCCAAATAATTTACCACTTGATTTGCAATAATTCTTTCAAAAACATTAGCTAAATGAGACAAATTTGCAATCGGTCGAGTATCGGAGGGCGACTTAGGCGGTGTGCTTTTATTTAAAGGTATGATATAGATGAGCTTCCATACGTCAGGAAATACACCAGTGTCAAGAGATCTATTGAATAAAGCTGTGAGAGTGGTAGAAATTTAAGGAAAATGATCTCTTAGCCATCTCAGATCAATTCCATCAGGACGTTTACCTTTCGATTTTTGCAGAGTAAGATGTAAAGCTTTAGTAACATCAACATTGTCTATTTTTGACCACTTAAATGAGCTTAAAACTTAAATTTCAACTTCAGCACTGTATTTTAAAGGCAAAGTGTCTATAAAGTCAATACTGCAAGGAGGATGTTTTCGAACTATATTGGCATAATACTCATTTAGTTTAAGCGCATCAAAGTGATTTAGCGGAGAGGAAGGATTTGATTTTATGAGCCCCAGATGTTTCAATTTACCCCAAACAGTTGAACCAAGTGGCAATATTGACAAAGCATTCTTTAGATATTCTTCACGCACACGATTCAACTGGTTTTTCAATTCTTTTCTTTTTAATTTATAGAGAGTAAGAAGATTTTGGTCTCGTGTTCGATTAGCCTGTTTGTAAATTTTATCCCGCTCACAACACTTTGCCTTTAACTCTTTAGTAAACCAAGGATTACTACTTCGAGTGATCTTTCGGGTAAGCATCGGAGCAAACGAGTTTAAGACAGACAGTGTCTTAGTTAAAATGAAATCGAGAAGTTCATTTGGGTTCGTATTTTGAAACATTTCACTTTCAGTATGAAGAGAGTTCGTTAATGAATTTGACAAGGCAGTATGGTCACAATTTTTGAGATTCCTATAACTGATGATTTTTTCGGTTGTTTTTGGACTAGTAAGTAAATATTTGCACAGTAAATAGTCATGGCCGTCAATAAATGGAGTAATAGACTTCGAGTAGCTGGCTAACTTATCCTCACTGTCTAGCAATACTACATCTAGCCATGAGTCTCTTTGATGTTTATGATAAGTAGTGCCATAGGGGACACAATACAGTGATAGCTCCTTTATAAATGTTTTCAGATGGTCGGTTTTATAACTATTTTCAAGTAAGTTACAATTTAGATCCCCGACTATAATAGAGTTCTTAAAATTCGATGAAAACCGAGAATACATTTCGAAGAATTCATTCAGAAATAGACCCTTAGGCCTTCTGTAAATGCAAGACAGCAAAAGATGAGCACTAGTCGCTAAAGTCACATCAAGCATAAGAAATTCTGGTTCATTTAAATGGTTTGAGGTAGAAATATGTGAAACCTTTGTTTTTAGAGATTTATGAATAAGACAAGCAACTCCACCACCCTGTATATAACGGCCACTATCAGTGTGCTTTAAAATGCGATCTCTCCTTATTGGAATATAATCATCTAGTGAAAAAATACTATTTTCTATGGAAAGTTTTAACCAAGTTTCAACGAGAACAATAATATCTGGTGTAGTTTCAGCAACTAAATTAAGAAATTGAGCAATATAGCCCACAACACTATTTATATTTAAACTTAAAATATTTAATAGTGTGGACCCTATATCGACTGAGCTATTGGTTAAATCTACATTTTGCTATTCTAACTTTCCTAAATCTAGTTCACAGTCGATTTATAGTTTTTCTGAGTTATCGTCCTTTTTAACAAAAATTTGACTGTTTTGTACCCAGACGTACCTAAACCTTAATGCCGTTGCTTTATTTTTCGTGTTCATTAACAGCTTATGTACCTTAGGGTGTAAAAACTCATTTACAAAAATATTTCCATGAAAAGATTTCTCAACAATAGTAGGAAACATCATGCTGACGGGCAAGTTTTTATGCTTTCTTTTGGTATTGATGACCAGAAGTCACGAACTTGAACCGATTTAAGGTTAAGTATGTATGAGTGCAAAACAGCATTACCACTATTATCACTGGCCATAGATTTTTTCTTATTTTCAAACTTACGTATGTTCAAAATATCAGTTTTTAACTCTGATATTTTCAACTTCTCAAAAACATTTGAGACTATATCAGAAAGATCAAGCCTCTCACTAACAACATCCGGAATTCCTGAGATCATTAGTTCCGACGTGGCCAAAGCTGATAGTGACGAATTTGAGGTTCCATCCTTTCCTTCAACAGATGATATCATATTTTCCAGGTTATTTGTTTTTAAATAGAGCTCAGAAATACGCGAAGTATTCGAAGCAACATTCCCGATTATAACAGACACCTTGTTATGAAGCGTGTCTTGAGTCTGCCGAAGTAACTCCATTTTATTTTCAATTTGGTCGAGTCTTAAGGAAGTTTTTTCACCCGATGCTGCTATAGCTGTCATTATCTGAGCAAACTTTTCATCTAGTGATTTGGATGACCAATCACTTGGGATAGCAGGAAAACCTTCTTCGTTCGACATTTTTGACGAGCGCGACCCACTCACTGTTGTATCCACGTTTGGCAGAAGTTTGTTAAATTGTTTCATGCAGCAATCCGTCGATGGCTTGTTCTTAACGAAGTCTCGTGCACAACCAGAGTGAACAGAATTCTTGCAGGAATTACATGTGATAGCCGATCTGGCTGTTTTTTTGCATTTAAAACATAAGTCTGCCAATAATGACATTACAGTGTATAGACAGATTTCAGTTCAACTTGCGCTGCTACGCTACTGGTACCAGACCTTCACAAAATAGCGTCCATAAAAGTTAACCAAACAGATCACAAGTCTCAAGCTAAAAACTCAAGCAAGAAATAGCTAAATAACTATTTGATTTTCAAACTCGTAAATTCCTATCAGGGTTTGCTGAATGAATTATGAATTATATTTTAAATATTAAAACTTCATACAAAGAGAAAAGTCTTTTATAAGTGACGCGAATCGAACCGACGACCGCTGAATCTAAAAGCAAGAGTTTTACTACTGCACTAATAGACTTCGTTGTCGTATGAACTTAAACGATAATTTCTATTTCACTTATAGTTTTTATTTTATCACTATGAGGTTATCTCCACATAGAGAATTTTAACCCTAAACTTAATTTATAAACTCAAACTTATCAGTCATTTGGAGACGACTAAATGTTACAGAAACACATGGACTGCCCTTATATGGGAGTTACACAAGGTTTATAGATTATTTTATAACTGAATCAGCACTTTTTTACACTTTTTAGCTCTAACAAAACACTGACACACAGAGGGAGAGAGAGAGAGAGAGAGGGAGAGAGAGAGAGAGAGAGAGAGAGAAATAATAGAAAAATGTTTGTAGTTAATCTGAAGATGCCACTGTGTTGGTGAAACTATAGTCATAAATAAACAATCACATGAAACAAATCATGAAATTTGTTTTATTCAAATAATTTAAATTTAATTACCCGAATCTATTTCTATGTCTACTTTTGTAAACGTCAACAGACCTGTTGTCTCTCCCATCCAATAATGTCGCATGATTATAATACACGTTTATAGGTATAGTCTTTTCTGTCTAGTCAAATGAAATCAAATAAATCAATTTATTTCTATAATCAAGCTACGAGCTAATAGAAATGTGAAAAGTTAATACATTTAAAATTAAAATTAAATTAAAATGTTAATACAATTTAAAATAGAGAGTCAGAGTTTTGATTTTACACTGAAAAAATCTTCTGCACTATATGGTTCTAAATTGTTTAAGTAGTTGAATAACCGTTTTTTAAATAACTTAAAGTTCTGTCCTTCTTTTATTTTTCTATGCAGGTGATTATACAATGTTATTCATCTATAGTAAGGTCCCTTTTCTGTCAATGTTAATCTATGTATTGGTGCTATATATTCCAAATGTTCTCATCTTGTATCTGTATTGTGATTATTTATGCTTTTGGTGAAATCGGTTTTGTGTTTGAAGGTTTTCACGGAACACGGTTTTGTGTTGTTTTTAAAAATTAATCTTGTCTATTTTGATTTGTGATGGATAGTTTACGCTAGATCTATTTGTTTTAAAAAATATTAAGTTTGTTTTATCTTGGTTTATAGTTAATTTGTTTTTAGTAAACCACTGGTTAATTATGTTTAGTGCTCTGGTCGCACTTAAAATTACTTCTTCCATTTTCTTATTGCCTACTAATAGTGTTGTATCGTCTGCAAAGTTTATAATCTTATATTGGGTATGCTTTAAGGCCAACGGTAAGTCGTTTAGATAGATTAAAAACAGCAATTGTCCTAATATACTGCCTTGTGGGATCCCTACTCTTGTGATTCTGACCTTTCATGTTTGATAACCACATACTGTTTTCAATATTGTCTGCTGCGTTCTACCAGATAAGTATGATTTTAACCAATTAACAGCAATACCTCTGATGCTGTACTTATCTAATTTACTAATAAGAATTGTGTGGTCTACAGTGTCATAAGCCTTTGAAAGATCTATCAAGATCACACAAGGAATTTCTTTATTTTCTAAATGTTCTAAGATGTTATTGACGAAATTAAAACAAGCTGTTTCTATGTATCGCCCTTCTATATAACCATGCTGAGTGTCATTAACAAACTGTACTTCTTCAGAAAATAAATAGTCCTCCTAGCCACCACTTTTTCAAATATTTTTGAAAATGACGGCAGTAAGCTAATAGGTCTATAGTTTTCTACGCATAGTTTCTTTCCTTTCTTGAAAACCGGAGATATTATGGAGTGCTTCAAATTATCAGGAAAAACTCCATAATTAATTGATGAATTTATTATATATGTTAATGGTGCTATTATATCCAGTATAACAGCTTTTATAGCACTTATTGGAATTTCATCTAGACCAGAACTTTTATTATTGCTGAAATTCATTATAATGTCCACTATTTCCTCTCTCGTTGTTGGTTTGACGTATATGGAATTATTGTTTGCGTTGATTATGTCTGAGTATTCCAATTTTTCGATGTTGTTGGATAGTTGAATAGGGTTGTCAGCATAGAAGTTATTAATTTCATTAACTGTTGCCAAAATATTCTTCTGTTTTGTTGGAAAAGCTGTATTATTTTTTTGTTTCTTAACATTTATAATTTGATGTACATTCCATGTAGATTTCATTGTTACTAGAATTCCTTATATCATTTTCCAAATTGTTTTTTTGTTATTCTTAGCATTTGGTTATATTCTCGTCTGGTTTTATTGAATATTTTCCTGATTTTTTTATCATATTTTGATAATATTTCTAAGATATCTAGTTTTTTTTCTGATTGCTATAACTTCTGGACTTTTTTTTCAGAATTGGAGGGGAAATGCTTTATGTTAACACCATATTGACACCATTACACCAATTGACACCAACTAAGAGTACTAAAAACTCCTCCTTGCCTGCTACGACCGCCCGGTTCCGTTTTCCACATTATTCTCAGGTAGTCGCCGGCTGTTTCTTTGTTGTTCTTTCATGTCCTTTTTTGGCTCCTGCTTTTTCGTTTGTTTCTTTTTGTTTCATGACTTTTTCCATGAAAGTTTTCGTTGCTTCCCAATTTTCTTTTCTATATAACATTTTTTGGACAAGGTTTTCGCTATTTATTTCTCCTATTATTATTCTGAGCTCCGTTCTTTCTCTTTCGAAGCGTGGGCATTTAAACAATGTATGCTCTGCTGTGTCTGCTTCTCTGTCGTACATGCAGGTGTCTGTTTGTCTTTTATTGATTCTCTTCAGGTATGCCATGAAGCAGCCTTGTCCTGTGAAGAGTTGCGTTATGTAATATGTTATATTTCCGTGTTTTCTTGTGCTTCATGCTTTTAGGTTCCGTATAAGTTTTTGGTCCATTGAGCTTTGTCTTGGAGACTATTCCAGCTAATTTGCCATGCTTCGAGGGTGTTTTCGCGCCCCTCTTGTATTATCATAGTTTTGTGCGCTTTTATTTCTTGTGGAACTTGTGTTTGTATCGCTGTGATTCGTTTTTCTATCTGCGATCTTTGATCAGGAGTTGCATTCGTATAACTCCCGCACATGTCGTTGCTGCTTCTGCCGATATCGTTCTGTATGCGCATATTACTCTTAAGAGGGTTCTTCTTTGGCACATTTTTAGCTTTTCTCTATATTTTATTTTTTGTAGGCCTTTTTCCCATATAGTTGCCGCGTATAGTAGGATGAACTGCCTTGTCAGTGCCAGTACTCTTCTTTTGAAGTAGTTTGGACCACCAAGGTTTGGTAGTACTGCTGAAAGTGCTTTTGTTGCTGTGTCCGCTTTGTCTATTGCGTATTCTATATGCTTGCCGAAAGTCATTCCGTAGTCTAGGACTACACTAGATACTTGCATTCGTTCGTTGGTTTGATTTCATGGTCTCCAAAATGAACTATTATTTCTCTACGTTTCTTGTAGTTGTTTGAGAAAACGACTGCTGTGGTTTTTTCAGGTGCGACTTCAAGTTTGTTTGTTTCCATCCATTTACTTATGCATCTCAGAGTACGTTCGGCTTTTCTTATAATATCTGCGGTTGTTGCACCTTCTATGCATGCGCATAAGTCGTCTGCAAACGCATACAGTTTAATCTGGTCCGTCTGGGGCAGGTCGAGTTCGTCGTCATATAAAATATTCCACAGGGTGGGGCCTAGCACCGATCCCTGTGGGGCGACGGCGCATTCCCTTTTTGTAAGTCGGTTTTCTATTTCTATTTGTCTTTCTTCGAAGTAGGATCTAATTATATCTATTAAGTAGGAGTCGATTCCTCGGTTTATTAGTTTGTTTATTGTTATTTTCCACGAGGCGTTGTTGAATGCATTTCTGATATCGACAAAGATAGCAAGTGATGTTTTTTTTTTAACTTCCTCTTTCGATGAACTGTTTTACACGTTTCATGGCGTTGATTGTGGAGCGTCCTTTTCGGAATGCGTATTGTTTTTCGTTTAGTCCTCCTTTTTCCTCCAGGTTCTTTTTGAGTCTCTCGGTTATTATAGTTTCGAACAGCTTCCCGATTACATCTAGTAGACATATTGGCCTGTATTTTAGTTTGTCATCCGCACTTTTCTTTGATTTTGGTATGAGCAAGTTTTGCAGTCTTCCAATGTATTGGGAAGACTCTGTCTTGTAGACACTTCTTTAGTATCTGCATGATTTCGTTTTTGAGTTGCTGAGCTATAGTTTTAACCACTTCCGAAGGAATTCCGTCGGGTCCAGGAACTTCTGGACTTGCATAAATATGGTTTATGTTTTTTGTTGATCTACTTTTAAATGAATAAGGATAACTACTGTTAATCGTAACTTTTCCATAAATAATGTCCATTGGCCATTTACGTCATTTTCTTCTGCAGTGTAGATTTCTTCCCAGGTTTCCTCGGAAAGTAGTTTCTGAAATTGACTATTGTTTTTAGGAGAAAAGCATCTGACTCTTAATTTAGTTTACCGATTTTTATATTCCAAAATAGTTAAGTTTATTTCATTTATTTCTGATCACAAGGCACAAATACCTTGTGATCAGAAATATAATATTGTTTAGTATCCGCTTTGTGGACTATACCTTCTGTTATAATTATATCATCAATGCATGTTGATGACTGGGGGCGACTAGGTTCTTTGAATGCCATTTTTAAATTGAAGGTGTTGAGTAAGAACATAAGCTGCTTACTTTCTTAATTTATTTTGAGTACCTTCACGTTGTAGTCTCCAGCTACAATACATTGTTTATTTTGTACATTCACTTTTATCAGCAAATGATGTAGATGTTCTAAAAAATCTTTAAAACTCGTTAGAGGGGATCGATAAATTCCTATTACGATTGCGGCGATTTTATTTATAATTGTCTCTACATCGGCAATTTCAAAGATGAATTCTTCTGCGAGTTTATCTATGTCAGGCCTTGATGTCCATTTAATGTTATCTTTGCAAAATATCGAGGCAATATGACGCTGCTAGTTGGAAATTTGCGATTTGAAAAATTCGTAGTTTTTCATGATTTTTACAATGCTCTGTTAAAATTACAAATTTACAGTTTTTGCTTTCGTTTAGCATGTATTCTAGTTCTTCAATAGAATTACCAAGAGATTGGGTATTTTGATTAATAATTTGTAATTCTTGTTTCGAGTTTTCTTGTAATTTTATTGTTTCCTTTCGTAAATGAAAGTTTTTTGAAAATTCGAGTTGTAACGGCTTCTGTCTAATAGTCTAAAATTGAATCGTTTAATTAGAATTCTCTCTGGCCAGAAGGCACTTTCATAAATTCTATTGTATGTGTTTTTGGAATCATTTTTTCAACTACAAAGTTCGTTTTTGATAAACTTGTTTTTTGTTGGAGGAAGTTTAGAACTGACTCCTCTGTGACATGTTCTTTTGCTCGGAAAACATACCGCCACAATTTCTTTGATTGACTTTCTCTACCTGAGAAACCTGTAGCTTTAGCATCGTCATTTGTTTTCGCGCTACCAAAAGACGCGCCATGTTTTCTTGCCCCAAATGCTGTTTTATCTCTTGCTGTTAGAGGCCTATCTCCAATATTTTCTATTTGTTGTTTTCTGTTCGAACGGATAGATTTTATTGTGCATTCATTCTGTTCGGATGTCACAGAATTGGTGGTAGATTCCGACACGATCTCAGGTTGAATTTCATTTAATGGTATTGAGTTTTGACACAGAGAGGCGTTGTTTATTAAACTGTGCTGGATGGTATTTGGCTGACTCGGCATGTTTTGTTGATCTTTGAGTATCTGAATTTGTTCTTGTAATGTAACTAGATAGTCTTGTGCTTCTTAATCAACACGTCCAGATTTTCTGCTCAGTATTTAACATCAAACCCTATTTGAATTTGTTTAGTCTAGTGTTGTAAATCCGATTTGAAAAATTATGTCTAACTAAACTTGACTGTCTAATATTGGCGCTCTTAATCTTCTAGCCTTGTCTGCCTTATCTTCGAAGTTTGATCGTTCTTTTAACTGGAAGTACATAAGACAAAACAGGTTTCGAACCCATTCATCTGAACTCTTGTTCTTTTTCAGTTAGTTCCATAAAAATATACGAAGAGACGGGATGTTAGTTCCAAATAATAGTACCACTGCTATTTTAAAACATGGCCCAAAATTACTACACCGGTCTTGTCTGTGTAGTCTTATCTGTCTAGTCTTGTCTCTATAGTATTATCTGTCTAGTCTTGTCTGCCTAGTCTTGTCTATATAGTCTTGTCAGTCTAACCTTGTCTGTCTATTAGTTTTGTCTGTCTAGCCTTGTCTGATTAGCATTGTCTGTCTCGTCTTGTCTGTCTGTCAAGCCTTCTCTGTCAAGTCTTGTCTGTCTAGTTATGTCTGCCTAGTAATGTCTCCCTAGTCTTGTCTGTATTTTTTATAGGGACGTAGCAAGCACATTCAGTTAATTTGACAAGTGACCCCTAGAAACTCTCGTGCATCTTGGAACCGCTTTGCGCATATCATTAAGATGCAGTTGCCTTTGATTTTACTTGATGTCCTTACGTCCCCCATCCACGGGAGGTGATTAGGTGATTAGTTTGTTTTCAGTTTTCGTTGTCTATGTTGTTTTGTCCGTTTATCCTGTTATTTCATGCTTAGTATGTCCCTTATCATGATTTCTAACGTTATGTGTGCGCAAATTCTTATTTTCCCTCGCAATCCTTCTGCAGCCACTTCTGCCAACTTTAGTACTCTCATTATTTCGTCTGTAGTTGAGAATCTCTCCCTGCAACCGAATTGCTTTCTGGATAGATCTTTGCCTTTCCTAAGCTCCTGTTTTATTCTTCCTACTACCAAAAGTTGTAGCAACTTCCCTGTTACATCTAGGAGGCACATTGGCCTGTAGGATGATAAATACTATAAAAGTTTGTCTCCTTCCTTTTCTTAACAACACCTGCCTTGAATTCTTCCATATTTCAGGAATGTTACCGTTTATTAGTATAGCGTTGAAGATCAGCAGTCATGTGTGTCTAGACTTGACTGTCTAGTCTTGTCTGTCAAGTCTTGTCTGTCGACACTTGTCTGTTAAGTAGTGTCTGTCTAGTCTTGTCTACCTAGTCTGGTCCGTCTAGTCTTGTCCATCTAGTCTTGTCTGAAAAAACCTAGTCTTCTCTGTCTAGTCTTATCTATCTAGTTTTGTGTGTCTGGTCTTTTTTGTCTAGTCTTGCGTGTCTTGTCCTGTCAGTCTGGTCTTAGCAGCCTTGTCTTGTCTGTCTATTCTCGTCTGTCTAGTTTTGTCAGTATTGTCAGCCTAGTGTTATATGTCTTGTATTGTCAGTCTACTCTTTTCATTCTGTTCTTTTCCGTCTACTCTTGATTGAGTAGATTTTGTCTATTCTTATTTGTTGGGTTTTGTTTGTCTGGTCTATCGTGCTTGATATGCCCCCCACCCCCCAAAGAAAAAAAAGTCTTGTCTGTCTAGTTTTGTCTGCCTAGTCTTGTCTGTCTAGTCCTGTCTGCCTAGTCTTGTATGTCTAGTCTTGTCTGTCCTGTTTTGTCTGTCTAGTCTTGTCTGTGTAGTCTTATCTGTCTAGTCTTGTCTGTCTAGTTTTATCTGTATAGTCTGTCTGTCGAGTCTTGTCAGTCTAGTCTTGTCTGTCTAGTCTTGTCTCTCTAGTCTTGTCTGTTTAGTCTTGTGTGTCTAATCTTGTCTGTCTAGTCTTGACTGTCTATTGGATATACATATTGGATGTGTCAAAGAAAAAAGTGTGCTCTTGCAAGTTACAAAACTAATACAGAAAAAAAGCAGCACAAAATAATATCTATAATTAAAATATATCTACAGACACAAAATAAATAAAGTATATATAGCTAAATGGTTTATAAGTAATTTATAATAAATTTTTAGAATCTGTTTGTGTATTAAAAACTCATTAATGTCATAGTAGCACATTTGAATTAAATGTATTTTTAATTTTCTTCTGAAAACTTTGTATATTTTTTCGTTTTTAATGTCAGCTGGTATATGATTGTATATTTTAATTCCTAGTCTGCTAACTGTTTTAGAGCATAGAGTTAGGTTGCTCTTCGGTGTATATAGATTGAGGCAGCTTCTGGTATTGTACATATGCTGGTCTATATTTAACTTGAAGTGCTTTGCGTTCTTATGCATATAGCACGCAACCTTCCACATATATAATGCCGGTAGTGTTAACAATTCCCACTCTTGAAAGCAAGGTTTGCAAGATTTCCTTCTTGTTTTCCAGGATATTGCTCTTACTGCCCTTTTCTGGGCTATAAATACCCTCTTCAGCTGTGTTGAAGCTCCCCATATTAGAATCCCATTGGCTATCACTGATTTTATTTCCGCGTGGTACATGTCTAATATTGCGGATTTGGGTAGGAGTTTGGGTCTAATCCTTATTATGAGGTATGTATATTTACTTTTTTAATAATGTAATCTGCCATGACATTCCAGGTGAGATGCTCTTCCAAGAACAAACCTAGGAAGTTTAGACATCCTGTTCTTTGAATGAAGTTTCCATCGATTCCTAAAGTAATATCCTCGGTTGGTTTTCTTCTGTTGTTTTGGAATCTAATATACTTTGTTTTGTCACAGTTTAAGCGTAGGTTATTGCCCGAAAATCAATTGTGTAAATTCGATATAACCTCACTTGCTTCAGATTGTAGTTCTTCCATGGATGCTTTGGATATGAAAACACTAGCGTCGTCGGCATATAGTGTGATCCGATCTTCTCCAATATATTTAATTAAATCAGATGTGTGATACAGTGAGAATAGTATAGGGGCCAGGACACTTCGCTGTGGTACGACAATGAAAGTTGGCAGTATATTGGATCTGCTGTTCCCAACCCTTACATACTGATTTCTACTATGAAGGTACGATTTAAACCATCTCTCAGCTTTTCCTCGAACTCCATAAGTATAAAGTTTTCCTAGTAGCTTGGAGTACGACACACAGTCAAATGCCTTAGTGAGGTCGCAAAAGATAACCAGTGGGCATTTTCCACTATCCACCTCCGATATTATTTTTTCATGCAGTTCTTGAAAAGCTGTGATAGTGGATTTATTTTTACGAAACCCATGTTGTTGAGGTGGAATCATTTTATATTTTTCAAGAAATGGTGTCTGTTTTCCATGCAGTATTCGATTATTTTCGCTAAAACTGAGATAAGAGCTACCGGTCGGTAATTGTTGATATTATCTCCTTTTTTATAAATCGGAATTATTGAGGACATTTTTAAAATGTCCGGAAACGTTTCGGTATCAAAAGAGCAATTTACTAAGTCGGTTATTGGTTCGACTAATTCCGTAGCAAATTGCTTTATCAAATTACATGGTAAATCGTCAGGACCTCTACTTCTTTTGTTTTTTAATTTCTGTATTATTGACATCATTTGCTTTGGAGTAAAATCTTGTAGGTACATGCTATTGTAGTTCTGCTGCATGTGCGCATCACTTATGGTCATCTCTTTAATCTTTGTGGCAACCAATTCCAGGGCAGTTTTGAAGAAGTTGATGAACATGGTTGCTGTCGTACTTGGATTATCAATTATCTCGTTGTTTTCTTTTAATTCTATGGTAGTCGTGCGTTCTTCTTTATTCGATAGTTGATTTAATATTCGCCACATAGTTTTTTGTTTATTTGGAGAATTTTCAATAATTCCGCAGTAGTAATTGTTCTTGTTTCCCGTAATAGCTTGTGATGTATTTTCTTTTCCTGTTTATTTATGTCTTTCAAAAGTGGATGCCTTTTCTGTAGAACAAAAAGATCTTTTAATTTACAACTGGAAATTTTTAACTCCGTATTTATCCATGGTTGCCCTTGATGTGTTGAGTTTACCAATGGGAAACATTGCTCAAAATAATGCTTCATAGTTTTAATCAATCCCACCCTTTTCCTATTAGCATCTTGATTGCTGTATACACAATCCCAAGACTCTTGCAGCAGTGCTTGTTCAAACCGCGCTTTGTTAGCTGCTCCAAAATTCCTGGTTTGTTTTTTGTTTGTTGGGGTAATTTGGTTCCGTCAATGGTCTTGCTCATTAGTATTAGCCTATGGTCCGAAATTGTCGTATATTCTACCCTGATTTGTGAAACATTATACAGATTAGTGAAAATGTTCTAATGTCTATTCGACTTTGACTAGTCGAGGTTATCCTAGTATACTGCTTAGACCGTACGATCTCATTAGATTTTTTAAAATGTTTGTTTTCTTAGAGTTGTCTTCGAAGTGGACATTGAAGTCATCTACGATGATAATTTCCCCATATTGGTTAAAGATATTTTCGAGCAGATTTTCTAATGCCAATAGGAAGGTGTCCATGCATCCTGCTGGAGCTCTGCATAGGTTGATTATTATTTTCTTGTTTGGTTTCTCATTTAAATCTATTCCGCATATTTCTATGTGCTTTTCGATTGTGTTAATGGCTATATTTACATTTTCTTTGTAGCCGGTTAGATCACAGTCTTGTCTAGTCTTGTGCATCTAGTCTTGTCTGTCTAGTCTTGTGTGTCTGGTCTTTTCTGTCTAGTCTTGCCTGTCTACTCTTGTTAATATTGTGAGTCTGGTCTTAGCAGTCTTGTCTGTCTATTCTTGTCTGTCTAGTCTTGTCAGTATTGTCAGCCTAGTGGTATCTGTCTTGCCAGTCTACTCTTTTCATGCTGCTCTTTTCCGTCTACTCTTGACTGACTAGTTTTTTGTCTATTCTTATTTGTTGAGTTTTGTTTGTCTGGTCATGTCCGTTTGTCTTACCTGTGTAGTCTTCTCTTTCTAGTCTTGTCTGTCTATTATTTTCTGTCATGTCTTCCTGTCTAAACTTATTTCCATTGATTTATGTCTGCAAACTTATGTCTTCATTACACATCCTTTTCTATATAATAATGCATGTATGGCCTTAGCAATTTATTTTGGATTATAAATCTGTATGACAAAACTAGTTGCACATTATTTACTTTTTTCTTTTCTTTATTCTTTTGTTCACCTTTCAATTTTAATTTTTGTATTTCTATGGTATCAAGAGTTGTATACACACATCCACACTAATTGATCATTTAATCAATCGGCTAATATATCAGCAATCTAAGTTCTTCTTTGAATAAAATATTTTACTTGTTTTCGATTTTAATTAACATTTACAAAGACAAATCGTTTGTTTTTTTGATTGAAATGAGGATACGCAAAATAATTATTTTTGTCAAGTTGTTATTTTTATTTATTTAACTCTCCCATCAATACAAGTCGCCTTAGAAGTTCACTCGTTGATCTAAAAAAAGTAGGTAAGTGGCTGCAGTATAAATCTGTTTTGAAATGAGAAAGCATCAGCGAAAAAAACACACTTTCGGTTTAATTACAGAATTTTAATTAGTTTCACCTCTGAGGTACTGATTAATCTTATGCGACAGCCAAGTTCATTATAAACAAGATGCCGAGTTTGCCTCTTCAAACTCGTAATATACCTTTGGAAATATTTCGTCTTGTATATTATTTAATGATCACTATTTTAAATTACTTGCTTTGTTTTTTTTTTTAATTGTAAACCCAAATTACCCCTTACAATTATTTTTTAAATTAAAATATTGCTTAGAAAATAAATATTCAGGAAGATAATTTGGGTATCATTATATTATAATATATATATATATATATATATATATATAATATATACATATATATACATTCATATCGTATAATCATTATATTAATGTATATATATATATATATATATATATATATATATATATATATATATATATATATTATAATATAATGATACCCAAATTATCTTCCTGAATATTTATTTTCTAAGCAATATTTTAATTTAAAAAATAATTGTAAGGGGTAATTTGGGTTTACATATACATTAATTGGGTTTATATATACATTAATATAATGATTATACGATATGACGTATACCATATATTGTTAAATCTGAAATGTAAGAAATGTATAAATTTAATTGAAAAATGTATAAAACTAAAACGTTTCTTGTTTCTATTTCTCGTTCTTTTATTTATTTTTTTTTCGATTCTTTTCTGTGCGAGGGAGGAATGAACAGATTTTTTTGTGTTCTCGACGGAGCGTAAACTCCCTGTAGCAAATTTATTTCTGTTTTATCGGCTCAAGATCGAACGATCCTGTGTTGACGGCGAAATTCCTTTTTGCTAGATCGTTTTTTCTTTATCTATAAATTGTTTTTGGTAGGAGTAAAGGCGATACGTACCTGTAAAAGAAGGGAAATGACTACGATCCCTTGAGCCTTGTGTAGCGCCTCCGAGAAGTTGGAATACAGTTGTGAGTTGAACCCGAAAATCTGTATCTGGAACAAAACGGGATGTATAGAATGTGCCACCGTTTTACTTTATTGACGTTCGAACATACAGACCACTACTCCAGCTATTATATTTATTTTACAATTTACATTGGAATTTATTAAATTCGCAATTATAACATAATTTATTTTAACATAATATAACGTAATATAAGTTATATTAACATAATATAACATAAATAGGTATTAAAATTTTATAAAGCATTTTTTTAAGCTAGTTATTCTGATCCACATTTGGTTTTAGGTTATTATACAGGGTGTTTACGGTCTTGTGATTTTATTTTTAAGGCGTGATTAAACGTTTTAAAAGAAGATCATAATGTAAAAATGTCTTAAAAAAGTTGCATAAGGGACATATTACTCATTTATTTTATTGTTTTTTTTAAGTTGCGATTAAGCATATTTTTTTTTATTTATTTATTCGATCATTGCCCAACAGTGTGAACCAATTACAGAGCAAGATTACAGTAAATTAACTAAAAAAAGGAAGAAAATATACATTATCATAACATAAAAAAACAGCATAATTAGCCAGAAATAAAACAAAAATATAATACAAAATAATAAAGAACAAAATAAAATACACAATCAATGCGCTTAGGTATGTTTAAAGATCAAACCGACACTTAGGCACGATCGGGAAGAGTAAGACAATTCGTCAGGCAATTAACAACACTTGCTTTAAAGGCTTTGAGCTTCCCAAAAATGTCACAATCAGAGCTCAACGAGTTATGGATAAAGCATAATCTATTGAGAGGTGGGTTCAAGGAAATAGGACCACCAGATGTGTGAATGTAGAAAGAGGCAGACTGACGGCTAGCAGCTCTTGGCACTAGAAAGTTTAGTTGATTGACAATCTCAGGGGCGTCAAGGATACTGTGAACTGCCTTAAATGGAAAGACTTGACCAGTCAGAGTTCTACGAAATTTCAGTGATTCAAACCCAAGCTCAGCCAGCAGCAAATGGTGATCGACGTGAAGCGCCGGAGGACCGCCGAACGTCTTAAACCATGGGAATTTGAGAAATTTCCTCTGAATAACTTCCAGAGCAGTAATGTGCTTTTTAAAGTGAGGGTCCCAAATGATGGATTCATATTCCAAAACGGATCTCACAAAGCTGTAGTAAAGCACCCTCAGAGCCAAGTTATTATTAAAATTGCGAGAATTAGGGATGATGAATCCAAGAGCCCTTGCAGCCTTCTTGACTGAAGACAGTATGTGTTGGACAAACGAAAGCTGACAATCGAAAATAATCCCCAGATCTTCGACTGACTCACAGCGACCAAGACTGACGGTAGATAAAGAATACCTGCACTCAATCGGTTGCTGGAGTCTACAAAAGGTAACAACTTTACACTTGCTAAGATTAAGGTCCAACTTGTTGACTTCACACCATTCCCCTAAGGTGTTTAGACTAGTTTGCAAAATATGACAGTCAACAGGGTTCATTACAGCCGAGAAGATCTTAAGGTAGTCAGCAAAGAGCAAATGAGGGGAAGATAGAGACGCGCTCAAGTCATTAATGAACATATTGAATAACATGAGCCCAAGGATGGATCCCTGAGGAAAACCGGAAGAGGCTACAAATTCACCTGATTAAAAAAAAAGGAATGCAGCTTGTTTACAATGACTGCATGATCGCCGCTATCGAACGCCTTGGCCAAGTCTGTATAAATACAGTCCACCTGCCCCCTACTTGCAACAACTGGAGTAGCATACTCAGCGAAGGCTATAAGATTGGTGACCGTGGAACAACCCTTCATGAACCCATGCTGATTCGTGGAAACAAGATGTTTAATACGGGGAAAGATGGAGTTCAAAACGATCGATTCGAATATTTTGGAGAAGCTGGAAACTAGGCATATGGGACGATAATTTGAAATGTCAACTGGCCAGATTTGTGTATTGGGCAAATCTTTGAGGATTTCCAAAAAGCTGGAAACTTGCCTTCAAGGAGAATTTTGTTGAATAAAGTAGTCAGTGGAGGTGCAAAAATATGCGCACAGTCCCGAAGTAAGAAAGATGAAATAAGATTCGCTCCACTGGTCAAGGTACACTTGGCCTGCTAGAGAGTTGATAGAACCTCATCCTCCGTGACTCTAGTAAGACTGATCGGAGGGATGTTGAGACCAGAGATATCTGATTGACTCGTAAAGGGGGACGATGTTCTATAAACTCCTTTGAAGTAGTTTGCAAAACAATCTACTATAAAAAAATCTACTATAGATTGCGGAGTGTTCAAGGTAGCACCATCCAAAGACATTTCACCTGGAATACGGCTTAGACACTTCTTAGCCTTAAAAAATGATCAAAAACTTTTCGGATCTTTTGAGATATTATTAGCCGAATCCGAGATAAAGTTAGTGAATGCAGATTCAATGGATTGAGACTTAACCAGCCACCAGACGCGTTTGAGTTCAGAGTAGTCAAGAGTAGATCTGGATTTCTTGTAGGCACGATGCAGAGCACGTTTCTTACGAAGTCCATCAATGATTGCGTGTGAAAACCATTTGGGATAGGTGGATCTGTGAGAGGTGAACTTAGGAACAGATATATCGAGAACTGCATAAAAGCAGAAGTAAAAAGAGTGCAGAAGTTCATACGTTTACTTGATTCGCTCATCAGGAAAGGTGAAGTTAGCACTATTAAGGTCCAGGGAAAGGGTGGGGAGATCGGCACGTCGAAAATTATAGGCTTTGCTGCATGAAAGTTACTTCCTATTGCACACAAATTTAGAGATGCCTTGAATGGGAGGAATCGTAAAATATGCCATTAGGGCAGGATGATGGATATCCTCAGGAACTACAGGGCACTGTTCCCTGTTAATAACCGCCGTCAGGTTGCTAAAAACAAAATCCATCATATTATTACCCGAATTCTTGATAGTGTTCACTTGCTTAAGATTACAGAGAGACATAAAATTATCAATCGCAGAAGATTTCCCGTGCGCGGAAATGTTCTGAGAAAGATTCCAGCTATAAAAATGCTATCGTAATTGCCAGTCATTATTGCTACCTCAAGGTACTCAAAGAACGACTCTAACGTCGAAGTAAAGGTACTGGGAGGAATATAGACACATACAAGCAAGCACTTCAGGGAGGCTATCAAACAGGTGCATGCAACTATATCAATGGTATGAAATAATTCGGAAAAAACAGCCGTGTCAACCGGGTTCAGATTAAAACGCTTATTACTTGCGGCAATAAGTACTCCACCACCCCTGGTGAGACCCGATTTGGAAAAATTGAGATCAGATCTGAGAGTCGTAAAATAGGACGGCATAAATTCACTGTTCAGTACACAGTCATGAAGCCAAGTTTCTGTTAGAAAGACAAAGTCAAAATCAACATCACACATCGCAGGGTAAATTAAGTCAAACTTTGTGTTGAGCCCACGTACATTTTGATAGTAAGCACTTAACTTAAATTCGGTCAGGCAAGAATAGGTCATCCTAAAAAAGGAGGAGGTGGATTGTCCATATGACTGTCATCTACCTTGGTAGCATCAGAGGTCTTAGACAAAAAGACACCGGAATTAGTATGAACACGAAGGGATCTCAATCTAGGTATTTGCACGAATTCTCTGATAGCAACATTGAATGGCCACTTCACTGGATCCAGGAAATTGGAAACATCAGGCTCCTTCAAACCAATCTTGAACGTAGAATATCTACTGCCAGAAAGAAGGCATTTACAAACGCAGTCTTGAATATTTAAGGTGTTTTTGATAAATGACAGTAATAGCGCCTCATTCGTCTCTGGAGAGCAGTTGCTAAGATGAAACCAGGTGCGTCTGGTGGGTGCTGCCGCACCAAGAAGAGTAGGCCCCTCTACTAATAGTATAAGTTTAGGTCTAGGTGTGGCACTAGAGAAGCTTGAACGACTACATGGGGTTTTAACATTAGGAGGGCAATTATCTGAATCAATCGGTTCTTCGACTCGAGAGTTAGATTTTGGATTGCACTTGGAATCTGCCGGCCCTGACGGTATTTTATCAGAGTTAGTGGGTCTTTTTTCGTGTATTATATTAGCCTCTTCAGGTATTTTATCAGCCTCATATTCCCGACTTGGATTAATTACTGTTCTACTGGATGTAGAATTACATAAAGTCTCGACCATACCTTTTAAATTTTTAACTTCATCACATAACAGATTAACGGTATTTTTCAGTGGCCCAATCTATTTCCTTATAATATCACTCAACAATTTCGCAAAAAGAATTGGCATAATTTACTATTCCTTGGTCTTGCTATTGAAGTCTTGCTATTGGAATTGTCGCCACAGCTGCCTAAACTGGGGATGAAGATCATCTAAATCAATTATTTCCGTAACGTATAACTTGGTCTTCATAACACCCTATATATAGATAACAACGGGGTTAAGGTAGGGTGACCGAGAGGCCATCGTACAGTCACCTCGACCAATCCACTTATTTTCAAATATATTATCTAAATGTTGCAGAACTAAGAGATTAAAATGCGGTGGTGCGCTATCTAGAAGGAGCCACATTTGTCTACGTACATTTAAAGGAGCATCTAAACTTCAAAGGAACTTCAAAATATGTTTTATCAACTGATTTTGCAAAAGAAGAGATAATTATTATCAGTCAATCGATTTGGCAATACATAGGGGCCAATAAGTGGTCCGTTAACCAGTTTGGCCCAAATTTTTAATCGGTAATCTTCTGTGCTGCTTTTTCGACAGCCCAAACTATTATGACTGTTATTTATGCCGTTACGCATAAACATATTATAGAGCTACAGAAAGATTGAATAAAGCTATATTTCGCTTTAATAAGTTGGTATGATAGTTTAGAAAATTTGCAGATATTTTTGCAAATTATAAAGGATTAAATGCTAATATTTTGTTTTCGAAATCTATGAAACTTTACAAAATTCGTAGAGATTTCTCATATAATTCCATTTGTATCACATATTGAAAATTTTAGTACATTAGCATTGTTATTATAATGAGAATGTTATAAATAACGACAAAAATGCAGCCCAAAACGAACTTACACTTTTTGTTAGGAGACTAGCTCATCCGTTGAATTTAGGTTGTACTACCACATATAGGATTATTCGCCAAGAACTTCACATGAAACCTTATAAAATGCCTTAAAATGCGTCTACCATTATGAAAATAACTTTCCACAATAAATGTTTGCTGTTCTTGTGTAAATATTTTTAATAAAATAAATTAAGTAAGACGGATAGAAATTAGTATTATCAACTACTGATACCTATTGATTCCAAGACTTTTGGGACACGGCATTATCGATAAGTTTCGTTTATAAATTTCTGATAAAATTGAGTTTTACGAAGCTTGAAAAAACTGCTTTATGTAATTCATAATTCATTTTTATTCTCAAAATATATTTATAGTTTAATTTATTGTTAGGAATAAAATGTCTTAACATTGTATTCGAAACAATGTGCAAATTTGTGAATTTTTATAAGTTTTCTAAAAGTAAGAGATGAAAATTAAAAACCGTAATGTCTATTTCGAATTTCATGTTTGATTTTGCCATAATATTGTATACATTTATATCAGTTATAATCTAAACTACTATGCACAGTTTTATTCAGTGTTAGGTATATTTTGAACAATTTGCGTAAAGTTGCAAATGAAAATTGAAAATAACACTTTTATTTTCAAATTATATATTCAGTTTCAATTAGCTTCTTCTTCTTCTATAGCTATACTGCCCTGGGTGGGCCTTGGCTTGAGTTACAACATCCTTCCATCTCTCCCTGCTGTTAACCAATTGTAGCCAGTTTCTCACACCTAATGTCTTTAGGTCGTCGATGCAGTCATCTCACCATCTCTTACGTGGTCTACTCCGAGCTCTTCTTTCATGTGGACTCCAGTTCGTCAGTATTTTCGGTCCTCGGGTGCTTTCCATACGCATAACATGTCCAAACCATTGTAACCGTAGTGCCTTTACATGTCTTACGATGTCCGCTCCTCCAATTAGTCTGTTCAGTTCATGGTTCATTCTGCATCTCCATATAACACCGTTTTCCTGTAAGGGGCCAAAGATTTTGCGTAATATGCTTCTTTTGCAGACTCGTAGTGCGTTTTCGTTGATCGTAGATATGGTCCATGTTTCACACGCATATGTTAACGGGTTTAATGAGTGTGTTGTAGATCTTTAACTTTGATTTGACACTTAGAAGCTTCTCTCCCAGTAGCTTCTTATTGGCGTCATAAGCTCTCTTTCCTGCTACAATTCTCGCACTGATTTCTTCGCTGATTCTGTTGTCGTTAGTTATTTTCGATCCTAGGTAAGAGAAGGTTCTGACTTCTTCGAAATTAAATGCGTTGACTTGTAGTGGCTCTGGCCAGGGTGTTGGATCCTTGGTACTTCTCATGAACTTGGTTTTATTCACGTTTATTACTAGTCCGGCTACGCTAGATTTCTGTTCTAAGGAGGCAGTAGCTTCTTTTAGGCTTTCTGCTGTTCGTGCTGATATAATTATATAATCGGCATATGCGCATAGCTGCTGAGATTTTGTGTGTATGTGGCCTGTTCTGTGCAGGTTTCTAATAACTGATTCAAGTACAAAGTTGAATAGCATAGCAGAAAGGGCATCACCTTGCCTGACCCCTGTCCTGATGTCGAATTCGTCCGTGAGTTTGGATGCTACTAATACTTGAGCACGTGTATTGGTTAGAGTTAAGTTTACCATTCTTATAAGTTTTTGAGGAATTCCAAGGGCAAGTAACTGGTACAATAGTTCTTTTCTAGACACGCTATCAAAAGCTTGTTTGTAGTCAACAAACAGGCGGGACAAAGTTATGTTATGCTCATAACATTTTTCAAGCATTTGTCTTATTAGATGTATCGGACCAAATACATCTAATAAGACAAATGCTTGAAAAATTCTTGTTGATCGATTCTTTCGAAAACCTCCTTAGCAGTCCCCAAGTATCTCCTCTTCATGTATTGATAGTCTATTGCATATTAAGCAGGATAATATTTTGTAAGTGTTGTTGGGAAGAGTAATTCTTCGGTAATTGGAACATTCTTTCTTGTTTCCTTTCTTATGTATGGGAAAAATAATGCCTTTTCTCCAGTCACTTGGCATAATCTCTTCATTCTACACCCTGGCAATAAGTTTGTGGATCCTTTCCCACAGTGGTGTACCTCCATTTTTCAGAAGTTCTGTGGGAATTGTATCACTTCCTGGAGATTTATTGTTTTTAAGATTGTGTATTATCTCGGTAACTTCCTCATAGCTCGGTTCGAGGATTTCGGGTTGTGATTCATGGTGCCATACGATCTCCTTTTCTCTTTCATGCCATCTTTGGAGTATTTTGTCATCCTCGGTTAATATTGTCCCGTTTTTATCTAAACACGCGATGGTTCTAGGTTGAAAAGCCGTTGTTTGCTGTTGTACTGCCTTATAAAAATTCCTGCTTTGTTTATTTACGTTGTATTGTTCTAGTTCTTCCACTTGTTTATTCAGCATTATTTTCTATTTTGCTTTGCAAAGTGTAGAAGCTATTCCCCTGAGGCGCTCGTAGTTAGCTCTGTTGGCTCGGGTTCCACTTTGTAGTAACTTTTTCCGTGCTTCATTTTTAACGGGTAGGGCTGCCCTGCATTCATTATCAAACCATGAATTTCTGACTTTTACCTGTTTTCCTATTGTAATATCTGCAGCTTCAAGTATACTCGTCTTTATATGTTGCCATACTTGTCCAACACCAGTGTTTGCATTATTTGCTAGTAATCTTGTCGCTATATATTGTTTATACTCGTTTTGTTTTAATTCCTTTCTAAGAGCATCCGTATTCTATTTGTTTTTCTGGTATTGGTTTGCGTAGGAGGTTTTCTGTTTGATTAGGACTCTTAGTAGGAAGTGATCTGAGTCACAGTTGGCTCCTCGAAGCGTTCTGACATCCGTGACCATGGTAGCTCTGCGTTTGTTAACCAGGACGTGGTCTATTTGTTTCACTGCTCTGCCACCGGGCATTGTCCACGTCCCTATAGTTTCAATTAGCTATTTTTTTCTAAACATGTGCTAAAACTTTTGTTTTGTTAATGAGTAAACAATAATTACTATTATTATTCGTTGAGACCATCTAGGATCACGTTGTCTTGTTGCATTTAGCAGTTTGTGGTGCTTTATTCTGAGCCCAGAATTTCCTCATTCTCCTTGAGTGGGCCAGCTTGCGCTCAGCTGTCCAGGTGATACATTGTCTTTCTTTTGGTTCATCTCGGTTTATCCCATTCGTTAATATCTTTTTGCGGAAGAGATTTCTATTGAAGGCGTCGCTTAGTTTTAGATGCAGTATTTTGAGGTCTTCTTTGCTATTTATAAACCAGAGCATTGTGGTTTTGTGTTTGGAGTCAAACAAGTGAAAAATCTATTTTGTTAGCCTGTTTTCGTCCATTCATTTGAGATGATCATAATAGTATGCCCGCCTCTTACGGATCTTTTCTGTAATTTTCTCTATTTCACTGTAGACTTCTTTGTTGTTGTTTTTTATGATGGATGCCATTCGTGTAATTCGATCCCATTACACCTCTAATGATTTTGCTCTCTTTCTTCTCTAGTTCTTCGAGGAGTCCTTTGTTAGCATTTAGGTATAGGCTGCATACATCACTGGATTCAGTTCAACAGTTTCATAATGACGAAGTTTGGTATTTTTAGACAGGCATTTTTTGTTGTAGATTGAGTGCGACGTTTGATATGCTATTTCGAGTATTCGTACTCGTTCCTTAAGTGCTTCTTTGTCCAGTCCACTTTTCATAATGATCTCTCCCAGGTACTTAAATGTTACCATTCGGTTGATCCTCCCGTATTTTGTGTGGAGTTTTGCTGGGGCATCTTTGACGTTGTTCATTACTTTTGTTTTTTTAATTGATATCTGTAAGCCAGTTTGTTCCGCGATTTTTAGAAGGTCGATTTGCATCCTAGCAGTTTCTATGTCGTTTGACAGAAGGGCGATATCATCAGCGAATGGTAGACAGTCAACCACAATCTCTTTGCATTTTGTTCCCATTCTCATAGGGCTATACTCAGCTTTTAATAATTGGGTTCGCCAGGTCCTAATGAACTTTTCGAGAACGCAGTTGAAAATCATTGGAGAGAGCCCGCCAGCGTGTCTGCCTCCCGTTTTGACTTCAAAGAAGTCCGATAGACATCCTAGGAACTTTACTTTGGATTTTGTTTAAAATAGGGTGGCTCTAATTAGTGCCAGCAGTTTAAGGTCAACTCCAAATTCTTAGGATGTTCAGCAGGACGCCGCGGTCTATTGAATCATAGGTCCTTTTAAAGTCCACAAAGACCGACACGTACGGTTTGGATCTGAGATTGCAATATCTGATGATCATTTTGAGGTTGTAGATCTGTTCGGCAGTTGAACGACCCTTTCTGAATTTCCATTGATATTCGTTTATTTGATGCTCTAATTCAGCTTCTAATCTTTCTATGATATCCAATGAGAGAACTTTGTATGTTACCTGTAAGATGGATATTATATAGAGGATATTAACTATAAAGGAGTTGTAGACGTTTTTCAAGTTGCTTTTCTTGTGTAGTGGATGGATCAAGGCTGTTTTTCAATCTACTGGTAGGATTTATTCTGTCCAAATTTGTTCTATTTGCTTCTGCAAGATTACAACTGTTTCTTCAGGGGCATATTTCCAAAGTTCTGCAACTACAGTCTTCTCCTGGTGCCTTATTGTTTTTGAGAGCAATGTGACGTTTAATTTCATCTTTGTTGGGTGGTCTCGATTCTGAGTATCTGTGAATGGGTTCGTCGGTCTTGATGGCATTTTTGGGTTGTTTGCAATTCAGTAGGTTCTTAAAGTTCTTAAAGTATTGTATTGATGTCGCCAGTGTACCGTCCTTTCGTTGAAAGCATAACGACGGAGGTTTATAGCCTGTAAGTTTCCTTTTGAACGTTCTGTAATACTCTCTGGTGTCATTTATGTTAAAGTTTTGATCGATTTCTGAATAAGTGACTTTTCATAGTTACGTTTTTCAGCACGGATTACTTTAGCTGTCTGGGCTCGTTGGACTTTGTAGGATTCCCAATCAGATTAGGATTTTGTTGAATAAAATTGTTTCCATGCATCGAGACTTTTTTGAGAATTGTAACACATGTATCATTCCAACAAGCATGTTTCTTGCTTATTTTAATTTCAACAATTGCTTTGGCGGCCTCCATCAGACGGTTTCTAGTGTTGTTAAAGTCAGAGTCAATTAGTCTAGCCTTTTCGTGAAACTCCGTTACTTTCTGTTGGAGTTTACCATTGTCAAAGCGAATAATATGTTAGGGTAGGTAGCCCTGTTGATGTTTCCAGGGACCGGTTTGAATTTAATTATGGACATGTTATGCTCTGAGGCCACGTTTACTCCTTTTTTAACCCTTACAGTCATGATCTCAGGGATGTTTTTCCGGGAAATCGCGGCGTGATCTATTTGGAACTCTCCGATGGAGTCGACAAAAGAGAACTAAATAATTGTATTATAAAATTCTGGCAAAACTGAGTTTTGTAAAACATTATAAAAATCGCAAAAAAGTACTTTGTGCCAGTTACAACACTTCCATGCTCATATTCTATACACAGTTCGAATCAGCATTTTATTGTGATCAATTAGTGAAAACATTTGCAAACTTGTCATACAAAAACACCAAAGAAAACGTTCTTATTCTATGCAAAATTCTGCATTTTCCAATATATCACACATCAATATACACAAAATAATTTCTATCCCAGGTGTTCACACTACGCACGTGATTTTAACCGTCCCGCAAAGGTTTTTAAAAAAAAACACTGTCGCAGTTCTTTAAACATATACCTTAAATTATTGAGAAAAATCACCCCGAACCAGTGTTATCGTATGTAGTGTGACTCTGCAAGTTAGCTTTTTTGGAGATGTTGTGAATAACTTGAAAATCAGTATTCAAGGTTGAAATTGCTCGAATGTCAGAGGACTTAATGTAATTCTAATCATTTCTCGTGCTGTGAAGAATTGAATACAGAAACTATTGAACAATTTCTAACGAGATTTGCAATAAAAGCGAATGTGGATTTAAAATAATAGTTTCTAAACGGATTTTCTGATATTGACATTTTCTGGTATTGACAATCAATTATCTGTAATTAACTGTAAAAAATAAAATTCGCCATAATGAGATTTTGTAAATCAGCTACTCTGTTGGCTTTGCGCATATGGCTTTGAATCACAATCTGGCCCTTAGAGCAAAAAGTTTGGATACCACTGCTCTATGTAGTATTGTATATGTATATGCTGTATAGTAGTATTGTCTGTGAAGGATAATGCAATAATGCGTAGTTTAGTCTTCTTTGTCTAATCTAACATGGTATATTATATTATTTTTATATTAGTTTTATATGTCTCTTCTACTGAATTAATATTTAAACGTCCAAAAGTTGGTATATTTATAATATTTACTTTAATAGTATCATTTCCAGCAGAAAAGTACAAAATTCAGTCATAAATAAATAAATTTATAGAAAGGTAAAAGTTTGTTTGATGGTATTAAAGTTATTTTGAATAAAATACGAGTTTAGTAACATATGAAAGAGGGTGTCCATAATTTATGAAGTCTATGGTGTTCATGCTCACCGGCTGCTGCTCCAATCATCACTTTATTGCTTTGCCGCTCATCGAATTTTCCGGCTCTGTCTCTGTTTCGTCTTCGTCTCGTCCGTGATTTTATTTTATCGCCGGCCGCCTGCCAATGATTTTTCATCCGCGCTGTTCGCACGTCGGCCAAATATTATGATTACTTTAACCCTCGACTCAATATTCCATTTTCGTGTTTGAAAGAAAAACCATACGTTATACTTCTCCCAATATAAATCAGCACTTAATGGAAATCCAGCAGAATGGAAATCTTAACAATAAATCCGTTTTTACGCTATAGAATGTTGGAAATATATGCATATTTTCTATTTGGAGATTAATTGTGGCAATAAAAGTTCGAGACGGATTTTTTTGTTTCGTTTTGCTTAACTATAAATTTTATTTCAGTCGGGGAAAATATAATCAATTTCCATTGAATGTGGAACGGGAAATCCGGTCCAAATACTTATTTAATAATTTAAAGCTTTTGTTTTTCCACCATCGGGTCGTTTTTCGTGGAAAAAGTTTTCGTGTTCTTTTCGGAAAATGCTTTTAAAAATCATATATTTTAATGCAAACGTTCGATATTCAAATGGAATTTTGATGTTGGCCCGGGCCGATTGTTCCACTTCAATAATACAACAGAAACAATTATATTATATAAACAAATTTTCAACGGAATAAGTTTATAACTCATAAATACGTTGTTTTGGCTTCTCAAGCTTGTTTCGCTGAATTGCTCTTTGAAATCACATTATACGTGAGCGGGTTGAATCAAGTGGCACATAGAGTTTTCTAGTAGCAGTTCATTTGATTGGGTCTTTTGAGCACGTGAAGGATATTTATCTTCCTTGCGAGTGGACTATTCGAGTTTAAGAGCTTTGAGTTAGTACACAATATCTTGAGTATACTTATACAGCAAATATGCTTTGACAATCAATAACAGCTAAAGAAAAAAATTCGAGTCATAGATAAACTAAAATTTTATAGAAATAGAAGAAAATATGAAAGTATGAATTTGTATATATATATATATATATATATATACAACTTTTGCATTTAGGTAATGTTGACAATATGTAGGTAATTCCAATATGAATGTAAATATTACATTATTAAAGTATTATGTTATTACAGACAAAATTAGCATATCCAGCGTTAATATAGAACGATAAAATGTTGACGGTTCCCACAAGAAATTATGCTATTATCATGACAACAACAATATCAGATGTATATATATATATATATATATATATATATATATATATATATATATATATATATGTACATATATATATATATATATATATATATATATATATATATATATATATATATATATATATATATATATATATAATGACTAGACATAAAAGGCCAGAAAGATAACATCAGACTAAAAGAATTCTCTGTGAAGAACAGGAGACAGACAAGACTATACAGATAACACTAGACAATCATGACTAGATAATAAGAAAAGACTATATATATATAAACCTTTATTTGCATTTTAAAACAAACACTTAACAAACATTAGACCTTACAAGCTAGATAATCAACATAATAAACAATTTTTTTTTTTCACATTACATTTCTCAAACGACACTTAGACTACACTGATCCGACTTTGCTGTCTTTCCACTTAACAATTTTAGACATTAGCGGCCAACCCTGACCGCTTTCATCCATCAACGACTTCCAACCTTTTCTAAGCTCTATCGTCTCAGTCGCACTCCACACACAACCACTACAGCTTGTACCCCAACGCTCCCAACTTTCTATGCCCGTCCCACATATACGGCAGGTTCTCTCGTTTGGCGTCATCCAGTAGCTCCTGCCCCTTTCTTCACTGCCGCATCTAAATCTGGCGATCATTATTTGGGGACCGTCAGATTTTCGGAGGTAATCTGGTAACTTTCCCAAAACGAGTATATTTTGGTACTCGGGGTTGTACGATCCCTCTTCAATGCCCTTTAACCTTTCCTGCATCTCTATCTCAAACATTATTTCTCCTACCATACTTTCTACATTGCTACCTCTCTTAATCATTCTCTCCACAGCCACCCCTTTCATACATCTTCCTTCTCTCACTCCCCCATATAGTTATCCTAGCATTACCCGACCCTTCTTTCCTAGCAGCTTTGAACACTTCCTTTACGACCCTATCATCTCCCATTCTTTCTAACTTACATTCATACCTCGCAAACCGCGCTGCAGCCAGACTCTCAATTTTGACTGCACCTGTTTCTTGCATCACTATATACCACGGAGTTGATTTTTCCAGCTGCAGCATCCTTTTTAACACTTGTAACTGCATTCTCTCTATCTTTTCTACCTCTTTCACACCCCATACTTCAGAACCATACATTAAAATACTACGCACACACACCTTCCAAATCATCATTTTTGCTCTGAAGCTTTCCTTGCATTCACTCTTCCATATACTCCAGAACCTGTTAGCAGCCACCCAAGATTTCTTTACAATGTAATTTATATGCTCCTTAAAAGAACCGTCCTTACTAAACATAAATCCAAGGTATTTGAAGCTGCTAACCTGTTCTATTACATTTACACCCCATTCAAACTTTTCACTCCTCCTTCTTCCTCTCTTTTGGAACACCACCATTTTTGTCTTCTTCACATTCACGACCAGCTTTCGTTTCACAAAGAACCCTTTCAGCCATCCAATCACCTCTCTCATTTCTGCGTACGTGCTTGCCAAGACAACTATGTCGTCGGCGTAGGCCAGACTCCACACATTTTTTTTTTTCGCGATTACTATACCACCTGCTTGACCCTTGCGTAATACCTCCTCTAAGTCCGCTATGTAGTTGTTGAACAGCAGAGGACTTAGAGGACACCCCTGTCTTAGCCCTTTCGATTCCTTAAAACATTCCAACACATTCTCCTCCACTTTCACTCTACAATACGTGCTCCTATACAAGCTATTAATACTTTCCCGAACTGAACTCGATATCTTTTTCTCCTTCAGACACTCCCACATTTTCACCCTAATGATCGAGTCGTAAGCTGCCTTCAGGTCCACGAAGAGGGCGTACACCTTCCCTTTCGGCTTTGTCAGTTCGTTCTGGACAGCGTAATTGAGAGTAACTAAATGCTCAGTAGTTCCTCGACCATGACGGAACCCAGATTGAACTTCCGGCAGAATGCTTTTGTTCTTATTTCTGAATAACTTCGCCTTGCAGTTTTTGTTCTAAAACCTTGGCGTATACTTTGTACGACGAGTTCATCAGTGTTATACCTCTGTAGTTATTTGTGTTCTCCCTATCCCCATTCGTAAACACTGGTATTATTAATCCCTCTTTCCAACCGCCCGGCATTTCTTTTTGACCTTTATAAATCCCGTTGAATTCTTTCAGTAGAATTTGTCGAATTCCGGTCGGAGCTACACTCCATGCCTCACTAGGAACCGCATCCTGTCCCGGCGCTCTTTTGTTTTTTACTACACGGAGCACAAACTCTAGTTCTTCATAAGATATTTCATCTTGCCCCAGGGCCCGTCCTTTCAACTTTTTCATCGAGCTCCTTTTCCATCTCGTTGCCTAGAATACCTTCAAAATAATCTTTCCATCCGACTATGGGAATATCTCTGATAAATTGGTTATATTTCTGCCTCCTCGATACTAGGTATTTCCATATCTCTGCCTCACTGCTCAGCTGCTGAACCCTCGCCATTTGCTGTTCTTTCCATAGCTTCTCCTTTTCCTTTCCTAGATCTTTAGCTTCCTTTATAAGTTCCTTAAACTGCACATATGTATAATTCCCTTCTTTCCACCTTTTAAACGCCTCTCTGGCTTTCTTCTTCACGAGGCTGAACTCCTGGTCGTACCAGCTATTGGAATAACACTCTCCTACTACTACTTGTTTATATGTAAGCGCTCCTTTCACAAGTTCCGTCAGATGACGTAGATCCTCAACTGCTACCTCTTGCAGACTGTCCAGCCTCTCTTGGTATAGCCTCTTTGTGTCTTCATTCCATACACACATTCTTTTTATCCCTTTAATCCTATCCGCTACTTCCATTCGCTCCTTCCAGCCAATTTCCAGAGGCAGATGATCCGACTCTGTCCTTTCTCCTATCCTGAAGCTCCCAATACTTCCTCGGGCTGCTTCACTCACAACTGCATAGTCTATTACCGAGGCACCTCTTCCTCCAATATATGTCAGTTCTCCCTCCCGATCATTCCTAGTACACCAATTTAGCACACTCCAGCCTCTCTACTTTATCCATTTTAACCACATTCTACCTTCATAGTTTATTAACTTATCCCTTGATTTTCTGTTTATCTCTTTCCCCTCCTCATCGAGACTGTAAATTTGTAGTTCCCCTATCCGCACATTCCAGTCCCCGGCTATAATTATCCTCTCGACACTATCTACATTTATTTTCTCATTTAGCACTTTTATCAAAGTGCGCAGACGATCTTTATTGTATATGAAGAATATTTTCCAAATCAATTTGTTTATATTTATTGCTCGTTCCTGTATGCCTTCCATCTCTTTTCCTTCTCCAATCTCTACTTCGATAATACTCTTATGAACACCGGTAACAATACCTCCTTTTGCTCGCCCCATCTTTGTTAATCTGTGCGCGCTCTGAAATTTCCATCTATATTCACCAGGCAGATTGTTTTTAATGTCGTCCCATTCCTTTATCTCTACCCAAGATTCAAGCATACCGATTATGTGGAACGTTTTGAAGAAAGTGCATAAATCCTTTCGACTGTTGTTGTTTTTCAATTTTCCGGCTATGTTCCAGGTCACCAATTTTAGTTGTTCTTTTCCCCCTTTCCCTTTTACTTCTGATTTTTTTACTGAAAATCCTTTTTTTCAAGCGTGCCCGAAGCTACCTTGTACTCATGCCAAATGTTGTCAATTTGTATCTTCTGATATGACACCCGTACCTGTTTCCCATTAGCTCTCAATTCTCTAGCCTTATTTCTTAGTAGCTGCTGCACTTCCCGTTCTTTATAGGTTAGATCATCGTCTATATATATATATATATATATATATATATATATATATATATCGTACCACGCAATTTGCTCTTTTGTTTCATGACAGAGATCTTCTCCTCCATCTTCTGGAATTTTATTACTATAGCTCTATCGCTCCCTTCTCGCCGTTTCCCCACCCTGTACATTTCGTCTATTACCGTGGCTGTTTGCAGCTTATCTAGGACTTCCATTACCGCAGTAGGCAATTGAGCATCCTCTTTTATGCCTTTTAGCACGATATTATTTCTCCTCTCCCTTTTCTCCCTCTCCTCTCCTACATTTTGCAATTTTACTACACTTCTCTCCAAATCTTCCATCTTTTTTTCCCAACCGGTTGGCTCCTCTTTCGGTAAACTTCTTAGTTCTTTTACTTCTAATTCTAGTTTTTTTATGCGATCCTTGTTTTCCTTATTCTCCCTTTGCATATCCTTGAGTTGCTGCATAAGTTCCTCTTTCCATTTAGCATCCCCTTCCTTCTCAACCTTTCTTTGCGATGCGCTAACTTCAAATTGGTTTTTAAAGTCCATTAATTCCTGCAGAATATTCTCCATCATCTCTCGATGTGAACGTTCGTTCTTCGGGCTCGCCTCCTTCCTTTTTTTTGTGCCGGGGGACCGGGATAAGCGCTTATCGCCAGCGAATGGGTTGGCTGCGCGACTATCGCTATCCGATGGATAATATTTACTCCTGCCTTCCTCCATCTCACTCACTTATTAACTTTCCGCCTGCTCGTACTTCTCCACTCCTAATACTGCTTTATTAACTAGCTACTTGGGGGCCACTAAGTGTGGCCTAATGGGGCCCCAAAAACTTACGACAATTGACCCTCTCTATGGCACCAGGTTATTCTTATCCACTCACAATATTTCACTCTAACAAGTTAGTCTAATCGACGTTAATCACACTCACTCGCACTTTTAAATCGACTGTCTTTACTCGCTTCTCCAACACGACTGTTGAAAAGACTAGACACACATGACTAGAGGGAGAATATTATAAAGAGAGAGGGAAGGCTAGAAGGCTAGACAAACACGATTATACAAATACTATATACAGATAGACTATACAAAGACTAGACAAGCAGTTTCTTTTTGCAAAATCTGCAAAGAAAACAAAACTTGGCCCGTATCGAGTGAAAGTGCTTTTATCCGCTCTCCGCCTATCTTACGTTCTTGCGACAGCGACTAGGGTAACCTCATATGGTAGCATCAATCGCAACACACCATCATAGAATATGTTCCTGAAAATATGTTCTGGAACACCTGCACTCATCTGGAAGGTTTTTTCTTCCATAGTTACTATCTCCATATAATTCTGGTAGCTACCAACCATCTTTCGAAGATTGGGAGCCACCTCCATCAGTTGCAAAGCCTCCATGATTCCGGCCAATGCGACCCAATTGAAAGCATTTTTCACATTCAGGGAGACAAACAGACAGTAGCTATAAGTACTCACGCCATGGACATAAACCTTACTCTTTCTATCACCCGAAAAATTGTATTCATCGTAGTGCGGCCGCTACTGACCCATTTTGTTTCTTCGGCCAATTGGGAACAGCATGTGCTGGGAACAGCTTCTTGACTTCCGTCGATAGGCTGTCTCCCCGGAAAGTATTAACCGTCTGGGCAGTTTTTCTGGTTACGATCTTATAACCGTCACCCCAGATGTTGTTGCCTCTGTGCCGAGCTCTCTACAACTTTTTGCTGGAAGTTTGCTATGGCTCTTTGCAAAGTTCGCTATGGCCCTGCGTATGAGGCTATACATCTTTCTCTACTCCTAACTTATCTCCTCTTTTGCTCTCCTATTATTCCTTACCACACTTCTCCCTTCACGCAGGGACAGGTCTTATACCGTTCAGCTACCTGCTCATTCCACTAGTAGAGTGGCTTCCTGCTTCTTACATTCCTCTATTTTTTCTGAAACACCGCATCATGAGCCCCGAAAGGAACTGCTTCGCATTAGTTCCGCAGTACATTTTTTGGAGCCTGTCCTTTCAGACAAATTTCTCATAACCCCGCCCAATCTTTCTAGTAGATTCTTGTCTACTGACTAGCCATCTGTTAAAGTTGCAATCGGTCCGTGGGGTGCTAAAAGTGATATCTATAAAATAATTATTTTTGCTCGCACAGCGGTTAACACATCCCCACGGTTATGAAACACCTGGTTCTCCTCTGCCAACCACTCTTTCATCATTCTCCCTCTTTCCTGGGAGGTTCCCCAGCAAGCGGCCAAATGCCCTCGCCCGGACAACAATTTATATGGACCAGCTTTTCATACTGGTGCTCTGTTTATCCATAAATGAAATATGCTTCATCGTAATGATGGGCGAGATGTATCTCCTATACAAGACCTAGTTTTTTTATTCGATCCACACATATCCATTACTACTCTCACATTTTATTATGTGATTTTCCGTTTGGAACAACCTTACAGCAACATTCTTACACTCGTCCATGTGCCAGCCTCCATTGCCAATAATCTGACGATTTTTTCGGAGACAATGGCCATATCTATTCATTCATCATGCGCCGTCTTCCACCACAGCTCCATTACTGCCGCGCATCTATTTGAGTTCGTTTGAATTCTATCATACTCTGATTCTTTGGAACTCCCCTTTCATACACTCGTGGCACTGTTTCTTCAATACAGAATAGTCGATGGAATCCACCCCATGCCTGTTCACTCCGCACACGAAACACATAACCTCCTTTGCCTTCCACTTGTGTGCTTTCTCCACATCGCAGTCATACATTCTTCCTACTCCCTTGCATGCTGCCCTAAGTCTGTTGCACCTGGTCGGCTTCTTATCTTCAATCACTAGGCACATAATCTAACCTTTGATACTCCGATTCGCCAGTGCAGTTCGTGCCGGTGTTAGTGGTAGGTGTTGATTGATCACCGCCATACTGTCCCTTCCGCACAGGGTGTAGAGAGACTTAACTTCACACTCGCTGCAATCAGCGTGGACCATATTATAAAGCTAACGTAACATATAAAAATGTCAAAATAATGAAAATGTTTCCAGAATACTATTTATAATAGTTTTTTTTTTCTCATCCCAATGTGGGTTCAGGGATTTGCCATCATACTGCGGCCTTAAAAGCCTATTGTATCCCCTCCCCTTTATTCCAATCAAGCAAATAGATACAGACAATTTATAGGTACAGAAGTCTACGTGCCTTGTTGTTCGGCGGTAGTCCATCAGCTGTGATGCGAAGTTTCGTTCTCCTGAGCGCAATTTCTTCACAGTATAAGATTTATATGAGAGGCTGTTTCGTCTTGCTCGTTGAAGAGTCTGCATAGTGGTTCATCTGTTCAGATGCCAATCTTCTGCAGGTACGCTCTTAGTACGCATTGTCCCGTTAAGAAACCTGTTGCAGTTGTGATCTGTTTCCTAGACAGTAGTAAAATTTCAACCATTACGGTGTTAGATATGGAATCCAACATCCGTTTGCTGTGTTGTTGGCCACTTGTTCGGAGCCAAGTTAGGAGATTGGTGACTTGGGATTGGTGGTCCACTCTGTTATTACTATACGGGCCAAGGTTTTGGTGATGTTGGACTTCTCCCTTGCAAGCTCGTCTGCTCTCTCTCGTCTGGTAAAATGGGTCACTAGTTCGAAATCAAGTTTGTCTAGTATGAAGTTTTGCTGCTGGTTTTCGGGTGTTCTGCTTGCTTTTATGTATTTCGTTTTGTTAACTTTTTTTTTAAATTTAAATTTCTAGTCCAGTCAAGTTGTTTAATTTCTTGCTCTAGAGAAGAAATAAACGATTAACGCCCTGACATGTCTCTCCTATTCAACCTTGTACTCCACTCAGCAATTTGAAAACTGGAAATATAGAACTGCCTTGGAGAAACTTTCACGCTACTAGAGCAAGAAAATAAACAACTTGACTCGACTAGAAATCAATGTTAACAAAATGAAATACATAAAAGTAAGCAGAACACCGGAAAACCAGCAGCAAAACTTCATACTAGACAAACTTGATTTCGAACTAGCGACCCACTTTACCTACTTAGGGACACATCTAAACTAAAAAATATGATAAATGAGGTAAGGTCAGGTGGGGTAAGACCGTGTTTGGGGTAAGACCGTTTGTTGTTTCTGGGTGACTGTGAGAGCGCTCTACCGCCCAGACAGTGAGTGGAGTTTGAAGCGGGAGTCTTGGGTTGCTACATGTGGGAAGAACCAGCTGATTAACACAATTGGAGGGAAGATACAGTGAATCTTTATGAGACGGTCTTTTTTTGTGTTCCAAATTTTTGTGAGTGGACTTTAAATTTTTCGTTTCTGGATTCTTTTGATACAAGATACTTAAAAACTGGTAAATTTTATTTTGTATTATGTTTATCAGCCTAGAGAATGTAAATAATTGCCTTTGAAAGCTTTTATTTATTTTTAAATAAGAAAACGGTCTTACCCCATGATATTTTCTAAGATGGGGTAAGACCGTTTTGAGTTTATGAAGCTTATATGCCATCATTAAAGAATAATTTTCCCTTATAGGTCGTGCCAATATGCCTAGACACTACGTCAGGAAAACCCAGCGTGCTGGATATTCCAAGGAAGAATTAGAATTGGAATTAGCAGTGGAAAGTGTGAAGAACAATAATTTGACCATAAAACAAGCCAGCACTACTTACAACGTTTCTCCGTCCACGATTTCTGACCGGGTGAAGGAAAAGACTGGGAACAAAAGTAGTTCCCTAGGGAGAGGAACTGATATTCCCATCCAGGATGAGAGAAGATTGGTTGAGGGACTGAAAACTATGGAAAAGTGGGGTTTTGGCCTGTCTCGTGTAGAAGTGTTGGATACAGTTTTCGACTACGTAACCAGCAACGAAATAAAAACAAGATTTAAGAAGGTTGAATCGAGCAGAAAAAAAAGCTTGACCCATTTATAATTTATCCGTTTTTCAATAAATTAGAAGAAGTTGTAAATGAAATGGATTTGAGGGATAAGCCTCATCGAATATGGAACCTCGATGAAACTAGTTTCTGTACGGATCCCTACAAAACCAAAGTTGTTGGATTGAAAGGTACTCAGGCAACCAGGCAAATAAGTGGAAGTGGCAAGGAAAATATCACGGTGTGTTTTGCATGTAACGCGGCTGGTCGAAAAGCTCCTCCACTAATAATTTTTAAGGGACAGAATATGTGGCGCCAGTGGGTACCCCATAAGGATCTCTTGTACCCGGGGACTTCGTTCGCTGCGACATCGAACGGGTGGATGGAGAGCCGTACGTTTTTTGTTCTTTAAAAAAACATTTCTACCACCTACTGAAGGACAGAGACCCGCTCTTCTTATCTACGATGGACATTCAAGTCATCTAACATTAGATCTCGTTGAGTGCGCTATTCAAATTTTGATTGTTTTTTACACGGTGATTTTATTGTTACCAGCTCATTCGAGCCACGCATTACAACCCTTGGATGTCAGCACCTTTGCTTCGTTAAAAACAAAAATTGGATGAAAAGCTAGTTGCATGGTAGCGTAAAAACTTAGGAGAGAGGCTGTCTAAGTACGATTTTTCAATCAAGATTGGTGCAGTTTGGAAGGAAATGCAACCACAAATTCTCATAAATGGCTTCAGAAAGTGTGGTATTTTCCCACTGGTAAAACTGGTATTCCAGACAGTGCATTTGATCCGGTTTCTTTAAAGCGCTGGAAAGATCAATTTGTCCCTGAAGTGCCCGTAACCCACGATAGAGCTAATACCGAGGTTTTTCCGCGTCTCGTTCATTCGAAAAAATTTTGTTAGACAAAGTGAAAAGAGCCTGCCCTTCAACTAACAAACCACCAAGAAAAAAAGTATGTCCCGGAGGTGAAGTCAGAACAACTGAAGAAGTTATGTTTAAAAATATGTTACAAAAAAAGTATGTTAAAAATATAATACCAGGTTAAAGGAAGCTGACACCAAAAAAGGCCCTTCAACATGAGGCGCAAATAAAAGACTGAAGTTTAAAAAAAAACCGGCCAAGTGCGAGTTGTGACTCGCGCACCGAGGGTTCCGTACAAACTTGTAAGTAAGGTATCTTTTTTTTGTGGAGGACGTGACTGTATGCAACCCATATGCTTCTGGTGTCTAACAATACCACGCAACACACTAGTGTATTTTCATAAGTTTCTAATAGTAAATTAGCATTTTTCTTGTAATTAAACTACATATTTACGGTTTTCAGATTTTTTCCTTTACATGTGCTGTAAGACACCTCTTATTGCCGAATTTCATGATTCTAGGTCAACGGGAAGTACCCTATAGGTTTTGATTCCCTTGTGAAATCGCAAAATATGCGACATAAACGGTCATATCTTTTGATCGCGTTGACATAAAAAGTTTGATTTTTTCACAGCTGAAAGAGACCGCAGACCCAAGTATTTGATACAAATTTCAACTTGTTACCTCTATGCGTTCCTGAGAAAAATGGTCTTGACAGACAGACAGACGGACAGACAGACAGACAGACGGACAACAAAGTGATCCTATAAGGCTTCCGTTTTCGGTATGGAACCCTAAAAACAACCAGGTAAAACAAAACAGTAAAGAAAACAAATCATAGACAGCTCTAGTGACAGTGAGTCAAAATGCTCTTGGAGTGAACGAGAATCTGATGGGGACTTGGATGGTATCGACGCTTTGCTTCAGGACGATATCGCTGAAATGCAGGACCTTGAAGATGACCACGTTTCAAATGAAATGAACAATATGAGCGCATTGTCAGTTTCAGTTGGCGATTTCAGGATGTAAAGACAGATGAACTCGGTGTTATGGGGATGCGCTCAATTGACAACTCTAAAACTAGTTTCAAAACAGTTGAAAGTGATGTTAGCGTAATCGATCCAAAATCAATTTTAAAAATTCTTCCGCCACCAAAAATGATTTTGCTAGGGGAAAGAGTGACCTATAAATTTGAGGAAGAAGTAGACTGTTTTGAACTTTAGACTTAAATTTTTTAGACTTGAATTTTTATACTGTGTTGTTTAATTAAAACATGTTTTTTACCGCTTTGTTAGTTGTTTTATGTCACCACGGTGTTACCCCATCGCGACACGGACTTACTCCATATGGTGGGGTAAGTCAGTGACGTCACTCGCATCTAATTTGATTTTTTTTTTCATGACTTAAATAGGGTCTATGATTTAATTCAAAAGGGTTTTCGAGGGTCAGTCATTGTAAGGATGCGAGGAAAAAATGTATTAAGAAAAAGTTGAACCAAAAGGTTTGCTATTCGCAAGTAAAGTCAAATTTGTAATATTTTGACACGGTCTTACCCCACCTGACCTTAGTAAAAACAGGATATTTTAAGGAAACAGATGCTACTATGCAAGCAGGAAACTCATAAGCACTAAATTACTTAGCAACACTTTAAAGCTGAGAATATACAAATCTATTAACAGACCACTCTTAACATATCGAAGCGTAATATGCAATATGCACGATGACACACAACGTCGAACAGGCGTCTTTGAGAGAAAGATTCTCAGAAAAATATTCGGCCCGACTTGCTAAACTACCTGGTTTATTTTTATACCTGACGCATAAAAATAAACCACGAACTAAATAACCTAATAGGTGGTGCAGACATAGTTAGATTCATAAAATCACAAATAATAGAGTTAATTAATAGAAAAATTCACAGAATGGATCAATATAAAAACAGAAGAAAAATTATGGTATGGAACCAGCGGTTATTATAATCGGCGGAAGAGGATTTGAGGAGCACGAGTGTGAATAACTGCAAAGAAGTCGCCGTGAACAGGACGAAATGTGGAGAGATTGCAGAGGAGGCCAAAGCCTACTTAAGGCTGTAGTGCCAAAGGAAGAAGAACTTTTGTAGTCCATTCTTAAATTTTCCCGGACACCTATCTCGATTGCAACAATTTCCGCTTGAAAGACCGTGGTGTGACCCATGTGACCATGTTTCTCTAGTGTCACAGTTATGCTGCACCTAGGAGCCAGTCCAAGGACAGTAAAACTGGCACTGGAACCAGTTCCACTGTCTTTCTTGGGCCGTCTGTGTACCAGAACTTGACCTTAATTTAGATTGGTGATTTTTATTAAAAAAAAACTTTTCATATTTGTTATTACAAATATATTTTTAAACATTTGTACGAAATATATTTTCATTTAATAAGGGGGGAGTCCAAAATCATAGAATGTTAGCTTATAAAATACTTGAACGCTCCCTTCCACAGTTTAATTAATTCGAGCATATTTAAAGCTAGTTTCAACTGCAATGAACACTAAACCCACGATATCGTCAGCAAAATTAGATTTGGCCACAAATTTTCTTAATGTATTGTTCGACAAGACTACATTTAATTCTCATCAAAAACCCAAAATGCAGGTTTAGTTTGGACACAATACGTCACTTATTATATTATTTATTTACATTTACAGTTTACTTATTAAGAATAAATTATTAAAGAAACAACATTTTATTTTATCCAAGAATTCAATACGTAAAACTAAATTTGTCTAAAATATTCAGTTCAGAACGAAATAATTGTTTAAATTAAGAATTATTCTGATTATTAATAGCACTTTCAGTGAAATCTGCGTTTTGCCTATGGACTTAATTTTAATGTAAGTTAACCCTTTCACCGCCATTCCGGGAGGTGTGACCCTGGGCCCTGAATTTAGCCCAGGTTTTTTTTACCAGCGCCATCTAGTGAGAAAAGTTTAAGAAATTTAAAAAAATTCGTTGAAAAATTTCATAGTCCCGACTTTTTTGGAGAATTTTTGAAAAAATCTCCCCGCGCAGATTACAGGCCGCGGAACGGCGAAACTTCCAGTCTGGCTAAAAAAAAAGACCAGGCTACACGGTGAAGGTGTCAGTGTTCTGGATAAACCACGTCTTGGTGGTTTGCGGGCGTGTTGAAGAAAAAGGCGAGAAATCTTCACGTCTTTGTTCGTCCATAACTCGGCGCATATGACTCCCGACAGCGGCGCCGGTTACACTGCCTCAAAGCCAAAGGGTCAGTCTAAAGAGCTGCGTCGAAAAATCGAGAGTCCGCCGCGGCACGTTGAATTCAGACGGCGACAAACTTGAAGGTGCACTTTTACAGTGCACCCTGCACATTTATGACGATATTTCCGGATCGGAGGGCCTTACTGAAGTGCGGACCCATTTTTTAGATTCCCGCATCTATCCTGCGCGATGCGAACGCAAATTCTCGCCGATGACCGTCGAACTTGCAAATTGCAGGCCAAGGAGGCTTGAGGTTGTGAATTTTTTTTCGCATTTCGGACCCACCGGGCGAAGGGAGAGACGCAAGAAGCCAAGAGTGGTACCAAAATACGCGTAGTGGCGGGCGGCATCGCCCTGTGCCGCAAGTTGAATTCCGGGACGCGGTGAGGGGGAGCAAATGTAAAAAAAAGGTTGATGTTTTCCAACGTCGGCAGCTCTACGGAGACAGCTCGGATCGCGAACCCTTAAATACAAAGGTGGCGCGGGAATCCGTTCCGATTCACTGTGCAGTTTTGAGTCGCTGCGCCCAGAAACGGCGAAACTGCAGCGGTTAGACTGACCGCACTTTCCGGCAAACGGGAGCCGATACGTTTAGAACTGTGGCTGGGACTCAGTGGTCGTAGCGACGCGGTGCCGGTACCAAAATGCGCTTCTCGGCGGGGCCCAGCGTGTCGCTCAACTTGGAATGTAAAAAACGCGACATCCTGGTGCCCCAAAACGACATTCAAGTTTTAATCTGTGCCGATTAACAGTTATAAGTGTGCGTGGCGACGCGATTCTGGATTCTGGGAATTATGGGTGCGAAAAGCCAAAAGACTATTCTACAATCCACTGAAAAATCCAGAACATTCACCGGGGGGCTACAAAAATATAGACGTTTAACTTTCGTCATTAGTTTCTTGCTATAGGGCGAGTTTGGGCAGGCGTCGCGACGGTTGCAAACGACGCAGTGCGATGCCGCTTGCACTAAAAGATAAAACGTTTAATTATCTGCGGGAATCACGCAAAACTGTTACCGCGAGCTTAAGTTGGTGATTCTCCGCTAGTTTTCCTGGACGTCCAAAAAACGTCGTTTTGTGGCGTCGCGACGCCATCTTAAATGGAATAAGGAGTAAACTCCCAAACAAACTAATAAGTTCTATGCCCGACGGAACGGCGCCGGTCCCGTTCCGATCCGTCAATTGGTTCGGACGTTCTAGCTACTGGTTTTCTTTCACTTTTTGCGCATTTTCTCTTTACACTGCCGCAGATTCGCAAAAAGTCGTAGCAGTTTCAAAATTCCTGCCGGAATAGTTGCGCGTAAATGTTCGGAGGAGAACGAACCCAATCGGCGACCTGTCCGCGGAAGGAATTGCAAAATCGGCAAAAAAAACTTGCATTTTCTTGCACCAGGTGAACGGGACGTCGCAGGACGGCGAGCAAGAGCTCTAAAAACGCTGGAAGAATTTTTGAGATTCGACGAAAAATAAGCCTCGAAGATAAAAAAAAATGTGATTTTAGCTTTCGGTGCATCCGAACCTGGGGGAGTGGAGTCGCGCAAATGGCACCGCTCAACGGGGCTCTCGGTTGTACACCAGAATGTACAATCCCATTTGCGCCAAAGGGGATGCACAGCGTGCGAACGGACATTCGCAGTTAAAGCATAGATGAAGCGCGGTTAAAACACCGAAGATCTAAAAAGGCATAAAAAAGCCGAACTTGACCTTTTCAAAAACCCACGTGGTGCGGACCCTCAGGCGAAATTCGGGAAAAGCCACACGTCAGTCGTCTCAAGATTTATCGAAATTTGCGATTCCGTCGTGATCTGGCGATTAAGGCCGAACGCTTCCCACGGACCCCAAAACTTTGATTTACAAAAATTACCACTTTTGCGGAGATCATGGCGATGACGGCCCGGAAAAATTAAATTCACGCAAGGATTCCGGTAGAAAATTTCGAGGCGCGCCCTCCGACATCACTCTCGTCGCTGCGCGACTTTTTTCTGCGACGTTATTCACATTTTTATGCGAATCCGTGTCCTCCGACTAAAACTGGCCCCCCTCCGGACTCCTCGCTCTGAAAAAGTCGGTACATCAGATTCTTGAAGCCAAAGAATAGACGAGCGAACCCACGTACGGCGATTTTCGATGAGACTTCCGGATCGCGTAGTTTAGGCGACCAAAAATGACGACTTTTTTGCAAGAAAAGAGTTTTGAGTTTTTCGCACTTCCCAAAAATTTTAAGCAAAATTAACGAAAAGTGAGGTGGCAGTCGGACGTGTGGAGGTGTTCCGGACACACCTGAACCACTTCCGTGCGACGAAAACTGTCCGAGTTGTGGGTGAAAAAGCTTTAAAAATTCGTCCAGCCGCCGCCGGAGACGGCAGATGGGTGAAATTATTTTTAGAAAATACTTGAATCTTTTGCAAATCAGCTATGTTAGATTTCGAGTGGTTAAACAGTTTATAAACATTTAAAAAAATCATGTTGTTTGCTGCCCCCTTATTTGTTCAGTGACTTTTGATCAATAGGTGACTTATCTATGTGAAAGGGGTTGTATAACTACCCGTATTTTTATAAATATTGGCGCTGTGTGTTATTCCTTATAATTGGCATGGCAGTTAATCGGTTAATGGGGGTTAATCATATAATGTAAAGTGAAAAATGGACATTTCATCAGTCATATTTTTTACCATTGTAAAATTTTATTTTGAAAATCGCTTTTATAAATATTTTTAAGGATTATAGCCAAATTATATTTTTTATTATTTGATTATAGCCACCTGACTAGTTCAAGCACACAATTATTGTGATGTGATATTGATAGATGTATTTAAACTAAATACCGTAAGTCAGATGAAACCTGTTTTTTAATAATTATATAATTAACTTTAGCGGAATTTAAATAGGTTTAAATAATATATAAATTCAGTTTATTATTTTATACAATAATGATTTTTTTTGTTAAATAAAAAAAAATATTTTATGGATTTTATTTAGATTTTTAAACCTAAATTCGGTCTAAAATAAGAATAAATTTCTAGTTCTAGTAAAATACAAATTAATAAATATGAGTCACTTCTTATCCACTGAGATTTGTAGAGACAAGTGGACTGCTGACGGTTAGTTTCACACTCTGATTGCGTAACAACCAATTAGTACGTACAGCCGGCGGGACACATGGTACAGTCGATTGTCCGATTTGTGTGAATCACAAAACGGAACTCAGCTTCCCACATTTGGAAATTTCAAAGCCATTTTCAGTTCGTAATTTCGCTTTAAACTATTTCGCAAACAAACGTTCACACAATAGATGAAAAGGAAACATTTTTATTTAAGAATAAATGGAAAATCGTTGTTTCGTGCAGCAAAATAGTTGCAAAATATTTGTAATTAAAAATGAAAATATTTTGGTTTGTTGCTTTCTTCTAATTTTAAAACAAGAACAAAACGATTTGTTAAATTTTATAAACTGTAATACTATTTTCTTAGATAAATATAAATTAAAAAAAAAGAGGGAAATGATCAGTGTGATTTAATTCAATGGGCAATCAAAGCTTAATTAAAATAAACGCCAATTATCTATTGGAGGACTGATTATAATTTAATTGAAGCTAATTACGGATGATATTTATAAGACGGATAATGGGAATACAGTACAGACCCTCTTTAAATGCCAATTTGTTTTCCTCGTAACAAAACTCCCTAGCTAACTTTAATAACACAATTTTAACAAGCCAAATTTCCCCTCAACAATAACAACATGAATTTCTTTGAAACCACAAGACAGTGTGATTTAAATTTCGCAATTAAATTAAACAACACTGACAAAGTAACAGTTTTTCTTTTTATTTTGGAATTATAAATGATTCCGAAGGTTTGGTATTAAGTTTTTAGGTAAGTTCTAGTCCTCAATGACGAAAAACTTTGTGGTTATATTAATATTAAAATATAATGTGATATTAATCAACGAGAATATGTGGGGAACGCAATATAATAGATCGAAGTTTATAATAGTGTTAAGTAACTGCGGTTAGGGCAAACTTAAATATCCCGATTAACTGTAATCTACTCTTAGTATAGTTCAACGTGGGACAACTCTAATGGTTCTCTGTGGCTTTGGGTAACAATAACAACAGTTGCCCTAACTTATAGCCTTTGTATGTATTTGTTTTGCTTGTCGGATATTATCGTAAACATTTTATTAGAAACTTATCCATTATGCTCTATTACCATAGATGAAAATTTCTAATCAACAATGTTATATAAATGGATTAATATCATGAGTTTAATATAAACTAGTTTATAAATTGAGATTAGTTCCACAAGAAACAACAGTGTTGTCTGATTAATAAGTTTATACAAATCTAAGCCTAGAGGGTCAGATAAAATAATGTAGATCTATGTTCTTTAAAATTATGAATGAAAATCATTATAAATAAATCAAACATTGCTAAATATAAAAATTTATGTATTGCATTTTTTAAAGGGAATTTTGTATTCAAAGGTCGTAGCATGTTGATGTCCCTATAGATACGTCTCTATAGCAAGATCACTGAAATCTGTACCATTCCACACGTATTCCTCTTGCTCGAGGGTTGTTTTCTGCACTTGCAGTTTTCGACGTGAGAGTATTAATAATAATGACATATAAAAAAGTAGTATGAGTAAACGGAAGTGTTTTTGGCGCGTGTTTTTGGAATATCAAGTGATTGAATGATGCGGAATAATTTATACAAGTTTGCGAGCAGAGTGGAAGATTGAATGTTTGAAAAGCTGGAATTTTGAACGATGGAATAATAATGTTGAAACCTGCAGGAAATATGGATAGAAAAGGTACATATTGATTTTATTTATAATAGGTATTTTCTTTTCCATTTGTTAATAAATAGAGATGTTCAGTACTCACAAATAAATTATAAGCTACAAAAGTTAAGTACACATAAGTAAAAAAAAATGTATTAATTCTAAAGCTGCTCCCTCACCAAGAGTATTTCCCTGTAATATAACGTTACAAATTAGATTTTGAGCATTACGTTACAATACTGCCTTCCTGACGAGAATTCGCCTGTAATGTAAAATTTCAGATTCGATTTTGTGCATTTAGTTTAGTTGATTCCACAATGTCAGACGAAGCTGTCGTTGTGCTAAGCGCGGCGTTATTTACGTAAAAAAAAAACTAAAGAATTGCAGCATTACAGATTCACTATAATGTTCAGTTCGCCTAATAATGTTCGAGTCACTGATGAATACTCGACTCTGTAACGCTACATTACAGGCGATTGGTCCCGGTGGGGGAGCACCTTAGAACAATAATGTAGCACTCTTAATGAGTCATTTAAGTAAAATCGACATAAACAAAATTCACAAAACAACACTAGCAATACTGCATACACAGTGTGACAAAAAAAAACTTGACGGATAAGACTTTTTATTTTATTTTATTAACAAGTAAACGGCAATCTGTTGTTATTACAACACTCAGCTGTTTGGTTGACACTAAGATGGGTTTGATGCGAATTCTAGATGTGTGGCCAGTGATACCTCTCCCTGGTGTTTACGATTGTTCGTGCGCTCGCACATTCACTCGCACGCATGTACTCGGTTTAGGCTGGGAATCGCCGGGAGGTCTTTTGGTTTGAATCTTTTAAGTCGTTTTGTTATTATGTCTTCATTTCGAAGGATGGAAGCCAGTTGATTGGGGTGGTCGGTGATCCTCTGCTGATATTTTTCGCTGAATTGCCGTATCTCCCTTTTTATCGGATTTATATTGAGGTCCTTGTGGATTTGTTTATTCGTCACGTACCAGGCATTGGTGATGATTCTCAATGTTTTTGACTGGAACCTCTGGAGTATTTCGATGTTGGATTTCCCAACTGGTTGTTCCCCACAGCTGTATACCGTATGTCCATATCGGTTTTAATATCGTTTTGTATATGATGAGTTTGTTATACATCGATAGCTTAGATTTTTTGCCAATGAGCCAATGCATTTTGCTGACTGTTAGATCGAGTTGTTTGCTTTTTGTTTTTATGTGCTTAGTCCACGTGAGTCTCCTGTCGAGGTAGATTCCCAGGTATTTGACCTCATCTGTGATTGGAAGTGGCTGACCATAGAGGTTAACATGTGGGCAGTTCCCCTTTCTTGTTGCAAACGTGATGTGGACGGATTTAGTTTCGCAGGCTTTTAATCTCCATTTGTCAAACCATTCCTCTATTTTATTTAGCTGTACTTGGAGTATATTAGATGCTGCGGCTGGATCTATATCAGCTGCTAGGATTGCTGTATCGTCAGCATACGTTGCGACCGTTGCATTATCTTCGATGGGTAGATCGGCCGTGAAGAGTGTGTATAGGACGGGACCAAGCACGCTTTCTTGCGGTATGCCTGATTCTATTGAATAGAGTTGTGCGAACTCTTGTCCTTGTCGTACTTGGAATTTTCTCGCGTTGAGATATGATTTCATGATTCAAAAGTATTGAGGTAGGGTTTGTTTTATTTTATATAGGAGTCCATCGTGCCAGACTTTGTCGAATGCTTGTTTTATGTCAAGGAAAACAGCCGAACAGTATTTCTTTTCCTCAATCGAGTTTGATATGGCGTTGTAGACTCTATTCACATGCTCTATTGTCGAGTGTCTGTTTCTGAATCCAAACTGATGTTTCGGGATGAGCTTGTCGCTGTCAATAATTGTGTTCATTCGTTTGAGCAATATTTTCTCGAACAATTTTGACAGAGTGGGTAGCAGGCTAATTGGTCTGTACAATGTGATTTCGTTCGGGGGTTTGTCTGGTTTTAGAATGAGTATAATTTGTGCTGATTTCCATCGCGACGGTATATAAGATTGGTATATAAGACGGTATATAAGACGGTATACTGATTATACCGGATTATGGCATTGAATAATGTGGCTATAAAGACAATGGCTTTCATGGTCAATTCTTTGAGAATTTTTCCATCGACGAGGTCATGGTCAGGAGGCGCTTTTCTGGCTTTGAATTCTTTTACTATACAGTATCGAATTTCGTGTGGCGAGGTGTGTTGTATCGGTAGGTGCATTCTGAGTGGGGTCTCGAGGTATTCAGGTATTTCGGGTATATTTTGAGTTGCAGGATACGGTTTGAAAACGTTGGCTATGTGATTAGCGAATACCTCTGCCTTTTCTGCGTCGCTTCTGGCCCAGCTGTTATCTGGTTTTTTTATAGGTGGACTTTGTTGCTGAGGCTGCTTTATTCGTTTTGTCACCTTCCATAGTGAGAAGTCTGTGTCCGCCGTGTTTGTTAGATTCTGTAGGTTATATTGGAAAGATTCATTCTGAAATTCTCTTATTGACTTTTTTAGCTCTCGGATAGCTCTATTAAAGTTCGTTTTATCTATGAGATTTTTTTTACCTGCCATTTTTTTCTCAACTCTCCTTTTTCAACTATTTTGTCTCTTATTTTTCGCGGATAGAAGTTCTCGCGAGCTTCTGTTTCTATTTGGGGTGTGGCTAGCCGAGCTGTATCTTGTATTAGTTTTGTTAGATAGTCACTGGCTGCATTAATATTGTCACCATTGTTTTGGGACATTTTCAGGTTGATATCGCTTTGTATTATATCTTGGAACATTTTCCAGTCCGTTTTCTTGTTATATAGGAAGGGTAATCGTTGCCGGAAGAGAACTCTAGTACTAATGGTCAAAGTGACGGGAGTATGATCTGATGAGATCTAAATCGGCTCTTATTACTGTATGACTCTTGACTATTCCTTTCGTTACGAAAAAATCTAGGACATCTGGTATTTTGTTTACATCTGTGGGCCAGTATGTGGGTTCCCTTGGTGACAATTGATCGTAGTTTTTCTCGTACAGGCTTTTATAAAGTTCCCGCCCTCTTGTAGTATCTAGCCTCGAGCTCCAGAACCGGTGCTTCGCGTTAAAGTCGCCTCCTGCGATGAAGCGCGGTCCCAGACTACCGAAAAAATCCAGGAACATTTATTTTTTCTTACGTGCTTTGGGGGACAGTACACGGCTGCTACAGTTATGGGGCTGTGTTTCCAGTCTTCGATGACTATGGAAGTTGCTTGTAAATAATCTTTCACTTCTGTCACTTTTAACTGATTCATATTGTTTAATCGATTTTTTGACAATAATTGCTGTACCACCATGGGGATGTTGTGTTTCATATATATTGTAGTCTCGAATTTTAAGATAGCTTCTAGCAGTCAAATGAGTTTCGGAGATCAGCATAACATCTATTTTGTTTGTGTGTAAATATGCTGTTACTTCTTGGCGGTGTTGCACCAAGCCATTTGCATTCCATACGACTATACTGTAAAAGTGATTTATTTTGTGTTGGCGAACTTCGAAAGTACTGTTGTTAGTAGTTGTAGCATTGTGTTTAAAAGTTCGTTTTTCTGCTTGAAGGCGGCTTTAAATTCATCAAAAGATTTTTCCGAACAAGGAACGATGATATTTCGGTATTTGTTGTTATTTGTATCAGCGCTTAGCCTTGGCCTTACAGTCTCGACATAGCTTTTGTGATTATTTCTGTCAGGTAATCAGTTGCGCGGTGGTCTTTGGAGCTGACATGCGGTATTATTGGCTATTGATCGGTGCCAGTGCGATTTCTGGGAGTTTGCATTTCTTTTTTCTATCATTTCTCGGTATACAGGGCATCCTTTGTAATTAGCTGTGTGATTTTTATCACAAAGTGCGCATCTGGCAGGGGTGTCTTTCGGTTTTCTACAGTTTGCAGTACTATGGTCGCCTCCGCATTTCACGCATCTATATTGCATGCGGCAGTAGGTTTTCGTATACCCTTATCTTTGACACCTGGTGCATTGCACTATTTCCAATCTTTTTTTGGGGGTTTCGATTTGTACTTTTGCGTGGAGAAGGAGATCTATTTTATAGATATATTTATTGTTATTGGCCGGTTCGAGATCTAGGAAGAATAGCGAGAGCGGTAGTTTGGTTCTGCTTTGTCTGATGTTCATTACATTCCTCACTTGGTGGCCATGCTTTTCGATTTCTTCTTTAATATCGTTGGGAGAGGTGGAGGGATGCAGTGATCTTATTACGACTCTGAAGGCTCGTTGTTGTTTAAGTTGATAGGTGTGATAAGAGGCAATTGACAATTGAGACAATTGTTCTGAAGGCGTTTCTGCTCTTAGCCAGGATTTTCAGTTGGCGGCCATCGTTGTTTATGGATTTGTATGTATAGTCGTCATTTGGAACAATTTCGCTTAGTGTTGCGGTTAGAGCGTTTATATAGTCCACTGCCGGTATAAAAATGTGCGCCTTCGATTCGCTACTGTTGTTTGCTGTTTCTTGCTGATTTTTGGTTTGATTGTCCGATGTGTTTACATTGTCAGTCACCGTTGGGTTCTGGGTGAGGACAGAAAATCTATTTTGGGTGCTAATATATTGTGGCTCAGGGTCGCTTCCTGACTCGTTATCACGAGAGTCCCTTCTTGGGCGTTTTTTTGCGTGAAATACCTGCCAAGAGGGTAATTTTCCTGGGACGTTAGTGTTCGGCGTTCGTCTGAGTATCAGCCGTATGTCATCTCTTTCCTGGCTTCTTGCGAATGACGTAGAGGGAAATTGATTCGTTTGTAGGTGATGGTTAAAAGTCGAGGTGTCGTCCTTTTTTGACATGTCCAGCGTGTCCTTATCCTGCTCCGGATTATTGCCGCCACTTTTTTCCTACATGCTACCAAATCTCGATAGCACAGCAGCACTTCACTGATTTTTATAGTATATTTCTATTTCACAATAGAGGAATTTAATATTCTCGGCGCGTATACGTCCGTTCTCTACGACGGCTAGCACGAGAGTGACGGATAGGACTAAGCAAGCAAGTCTCGAGCTAACTCGAGTTTATCTAGATAAACTAGACGCCTAAATAGTATTGTATGCCTGCGTAATATTATCTACTATCTCGAATAATCTACTACCTAGTATTATGTGTTATTTCCAATTATGTATTTGTAGTCGAGTCTTATGTATCTTACAGCTCTAATCTAATATAATCTTATTAGTCTTATTCTTTACTGCTAGTCTTCCTCGTTATATTTGCGTTTGCATATTTTGTATGTGTATGTCTATGCTTTGTTTTTTGATTGTATAGTATTGTCTGCATCAGTTATTTTAGTCTAGTATTCTTGATCTATCATCTACTCAAATCCATCTGCTTGATCTAATTATATATCTGTAGACTCGTTTGTCTAGATCGGTCTTTCAAATCAGATCTGTTTAATATCAACTAGTCTTGTCCAGTCTTGTCAATTACTCTAATCAGTTTATGCACCTCTGCTTAGTCTCTCTCTAGCCTAGTCAGTTTACTCAAGGTGTATCTATTTAATTGTGAATGCACAGTACTGCATATCTTGTATAATCTGTATAGTTTTTAGTGTCTTTGAATGTATTGTATTTTGAATGTATTGAGTCTTTTCTAGTTTTAGGTCGGACTATAATTTTTCGCACCAAAAATGGCCATCGGCACCTTGCGTAATATTGCAGAACCGTAATTTGCTTGTCGAAAAAATGGGACAATATTAAATTAACGGAACACAGCCTGAATATATAAATATATTCAACCTATCCGGAGCTCTATAATATTATTTAGTCTATTTAGGACTGCCAAAACAAATCTCATGTGAAACTTGCCAGTCATTTACTGACTAAATCTGACATGAACAAAATGACATTTACTGACTGAGTGGTCTCAGTCCACTCCCGTGGCACTAAATGAGAAGCAGAAAATAACTTTGTTTTTAAGATCATTTCTTTCTATTAACTTAAGTTAATAGCCATCTGCAGACGCGTTTCCAGATTTATCTCTCATCAGTGCAGTTTTGCCGTTATGAATTATTACTTGACAAATACTTACTAGAAAGCCTCGTGGTTATGAATGACCGGAGGTTAGATTTTGTAATTTTTAATTTCGTTAGAGGCACAAGAACTTAGCAGGTCATTGATTTAAATGATAATGTACTATTGGTAACACCATACTATATTATAGATCATAGGTTCCCAATCTGGGGTACATGTACCCCTGGTGGTACATTGCGTTGTTGCAAGGGGTACAATAGAAATTACAAGAAATTTCTTATGAAGAGCGTAATTTTTCTTGCGTAATTTCAAATAGCTTATTAATGTAGCGCACCAAAACATCAGACTTCTCTTCAGCACCAGTTATCAATTTGTTGTAGTTATCGAATAGCATATTCACGGGTTTTTTCTTGTATATGCCTGATGCTTCTATCTTTTTATGTAAGTTAAAATCATCGTGCAAGTTTTGGAGCATTTCTATCTCCGAGCATTCTTGTTCAAGCCAGGTGTTTTTTGCTTGTCGAATTTTGGATCTTATAATTCGTTACCAACTGTTGTACTTTGCACCACCTTTGTTCTTGTAGACTCGTCGAAAACATTTCATACCTTAATTCAAGGATTTCGTCAGTTATCCATTTAGTTTAGGCAGATATCTTCTAGTAGGGAGTTCTTTAATGGGCTTTTTAAAATTCCAGCTGTTTGACTCCACAATTACAGATGGCTTATGTTCTGACAATCAAGCTCGTTCAACCTGTTGTTTCATTGAAATATTTTGTTGAATAATTTGATTTTTCAGTTGTTCAAGATCATTCTTTTGTTTGGTTGGTGTTTCGCCTTCTGATGTAATCTTAGTTCTGAGTTTCGCTTTCAGTGGGGTGCGATATGAAAGCACGTCACTTCCTGGATATGTGCATGCTCTGAATATTGCTGAAGCAAATCTTTTATTTATTAGTATGTAATCAATTTGGTTATCGACGAACGATATGTTGTTGCTTGTCTTGTGGAGATTTCCACAATTTCCACGTACGATATGTTGTTGGTTGTGTTGTGGAGATTTCCAGGTGTATAGTCTTCTGGGTGAGAGCCGGAACCAAGTATTGCGTATTTTGAAGTTTTATTCCTGGCAGAATTGTATTAATTTGTCTCTTCTTTCGTTTCTATCTCCTAGACCAAACGCACCAACTATTCCATCTATTTTATGAGATCCAACCTTTGCGTTAAAATCCCATATAATCATGGTCAGTTCGTGCGATTTTGTGTGTTGTAATAACTCGGAGATTTGGGAATAAAATTCTTCGATTTCATTCTCACTCGATTCCGAAGTTAGAGCATATACACCTATTCGCTCCGAGCGTAACAGCACTAGCGCCAAAGGTGACACTTTTAAGAACTTCCGGACCAGTTACTATCGGTCATTATTCAGCATTTATTTGTGTATATTGACATGTATTTGGAAAATTTTAATTTCAGAATTTTGCAATAAAAAATTGAATCTTTCCAAACAATTTAAACATCGATTGCTTCTTCTTGTCGTCTAGTTTCAGTGTGCCGAAAATGATATCGCTGGGATTTGTTGTTTCCGAGAGGATCATAGAGAACCGAAAATGCAACTTTTTTCCTGATAAATTTTTTTTTTTTTAAATTTTAGGTTTTGTTAACACGATTTTCCAGTTTTTTAGGTTGAAATGCTCAAAATACCCAATATATATGCTATATCTTTTTAGTTTGTAACTTTAGCGAAATAAACTAAAAAATCGTTTTCAGCACTTCGATTTCCTTCGGATAACCAAAAAAAACAAGAGAAAATTTTCCAAAAAACTCGACAACAACAATTTTTCTTCATTTCAGTCGAAAAAATGTGCATTTTCGGTTTTTACGATTTTCTCAAGAACGGTAAACACCAGCGAAATCATTTTTAGGACACGGAAAATACTCGACAAGACGAACAAGTCGATGTGTAAATTGTTCGAAAAGATTCAATATTTCGTCAAAAAATTTCAAATTGAAATTTTACGATTCTCGAGTTGCTAAGTCGATATCTCAGAAACGGTTGCAGATAATCAAAAACAGATTACGGCATCGTTTTCAGCAGGTCACTTTCCTATTAATACACTAAGATTGTACGCAGGAAATTCACGACTTCCCGAGATCTCTACTCGAGCGCCGAAATTTCTTAAAAAATTCTTTAATTTTTGTAGGCGATAGTGAACGGAAAGAGCTAATGATACATAATATATTTGTAATCAGCAGAAAAAATGCTTTCAGAAACGGGTTTAAATTTTGCTCTAACTCAAAAAATACTGATTTTGACAAAATCGATTTTCTCGCATTTTACCGTTTCTGCAATCTCGACTTCACGCTTCGACGGTATTTCCTAATTAAAAGCCTCCTATGAATATGCTATACGTTTTCGGACTAATTTTGTCCGTGGTAAGCCGTTCAAAGATTATGACATAGTGAAATCTTCAGATAATGCGAGAAAATGTATTTCCTTTAAATAATTATTTACCAAATGAATAGAAGATTTCAAAGGGTGTCTAAAAGTGTTTTACCTGCTGATTGCAAATATACTAATTGCATTTTCCTAGCCGCTTCCGTTCGCTAGTTATGACCTGACATAATTGGCAATTTTTTTGCTGTCAAATATTGTGTATTTTATTAAATTAATTATTTTTTGTTTTTGCCTGTTGTTTTTATACACTTATTGGAGACGAAGTTGGCTTTTTGGCCACAGGTGGCGCTGAGCGCGGTTATGCACGGAGCTAATATGATGTTCATAGAGAAGGGTTTTGCCTTTATTTTTAAGAGCATTGTTCTATCTGTGTTTGGTATAAAAGCAGTTATAGAATCAGCTATGTAGTTTGATACTATTATACCAACAACTCTTCTATGTCTATGTGTATCATTTCCTGAGTAATATATAGTTTTGTTTTCTGATTTAAATTTACCTGAACCTTGCCAGACTGTTTCGCTTACTCCAAGAATGTCAATGTTCAATCTTTTCATTTTTCTGATGGTGTCTGCGAGTTTACCTGCTTCGTATAGGCTGCTGACATTCCATGTCCCGATTTGAATGTGTTTTTTTTGTTTTACCTCCGGGGATTTTTAGCATCCTCGATGAGCCGGAGACCGAGGGCCGTGTGTTAGTTTCCGTAACTTCCATGTGACTTTTCGTGGGATAATGGTTTCTCGTTGCCTTCTACGGGATTTATAGTTTTATTTTATAATTACAATTTATATGTATTATAAATTATAATTATAATATCATAAGATTATTTGATTTTGTTTTTTTAGCCTAAACATATTAAAACTTTTTTCCCTTACCTCTAAAAAAGGGGAGGGGTACAGAATTGTTAGCAGTTCATTTTAGGAGGTACAATTTTTCAAAAGGTTGGGAACCACTGTTATAGATAATCATATAAACTTAATGAAGTCGGAACACAGCCTGAATATATAAATATACTCATCCTTTCCGGAGCTCTACAATATTATTGAGTCTTTTTACGACTACCAAATCAAATCTTATGAGAAATTTTACCCCAGTAAATGACTGACATGACCCTAGTAAATGACTGGCAAATTTGGACACAAATGGGAGACAATTGGAAATAACGGGATTTTTTATTTTAGCATTATTTCCCGAGCTAGCAACTACTTATCTACTTATTTGTAACCAGCAGGTAAAAACACTTTCATAAACACTTTAACATAAATATTTGGAAAATACTTGCAAAAAGAATATAGGAAATGCCTCAAAACTTGTCTTGATTGCATTGATCTAGCTTGTCTTGATTAGATTTGTCTTTCTTGCCTTGTATTTCAAATCCTACCTGCCTACTCGAAAATTGTTTCTTTACTCTACTTTATCTTATCTTGTATATTTAGTAGTAATAGTAATATCTATCTCTCCAGCCTTGACTCTCCATATATTCGTTTTTGTATGTTTAGTTCTGTCTATAGTCTCTTATCTCTTTTGTAATGAATATCACGTTTTGTCTGTCCATTCTCATCTCCCTAGTCTTGTTTGTGTTGATTAAATGTAAATATCATTAACAACTAAGATGTATTTAAGTAACTCGGTATCTATCCTATAGGTAAAGTAAAGGGATATAGGGAGCAAGGATCACGGGCACGCGGTAATGTGAGTTATGGTACGGCTCGTGAATCCTTAATTGATATTTGTGGCCTTACAACCGCAATAGCAATCTTGCAGATAACCGCGTTTAATTAATGTATGTTGAATGTGCAGTACTCCATATGCATAACGGGATTAGAACCATTCCGAATGCGGCCCTTTGAAGCGAAAGTGCATTGTTAGCTTAGATAGAATTGTTTTATTCCCGGCTGCATGTGTGAGTTTCTCTATGTGTACACAACGCTGGGAATCATATCGTATCATAGAAAATTATATAAAGCTTTCATACAAATCGTATTTATCCTTCAGGGATGAATATACCTTTATTCTCAGGATATAAGTCTGTAGCCAATTATCATAAATTAGAAAATACTTCCTGTATTATAACAAACATATTTTGCTTCTAATTTCCAGTGATTATTTTTCATTCTGTGCTGAACGTTATGTTTTCTTGCAGTGATTTTCTTGTACTGAGCCTTGTGCGTGTGTTATTTTGTAATTTGTACAAATTGTGCGAGTTGGTCGATGAATTTAAAATTCATTACATTGGGGAGAAAATGTATGTTGGATTTTCGTTTCGCTCGGCATAAATCTTCGCCGTGTTCTTAATTTTCTTCCTTGTAACAGCTCAATAATACAACGCCATTGACGGTACATACAAAATCGCTTAGAGAGCAGAAGATAATTGAAATATTTCAAATGAAGTTTTCTATAGTAGAAAATGTTACAAAAAGAAAATAAACTGTTAATATGTGAGAATACAACTTTAATAATTCGAAAATTTTCAAAAATTTAAATATTATTATTTTAAACTAGCAACAAAACGGTAAGTATTCATATTCCCCTCAGCAAACAGAAACAAACGTCTATTTGCATATTTGGGTAATACATTCAATAATGCAAGTATTCACAAATTGCAAGGAACCAACAATATGTATTATTAAGTAAACGGATAGTATTCACTTCCCTATCAATGATCGACATTTTTCTAATTTTGTTTTAGGCCTAGGCCGCACTACGGCTAAACCGCCGCGGTTTTTTTATCGCGTGATTTTGTTACTCAAGTAAGCTAATACAAGCGGTTTTTTCCCGCGGCTGATTTTTCCCATAGCGAACTGTATTTTTCGCGAGCGGTTTCGCGGTTATAGCGGTTACCGCCCGCGGACAAAAACCGTAGTGCGGCCACAGCCTTAATTAGATTACTATTTTATAAACAAAAAAAAACGGTGAGCAAAAATTCAGATAGAATGGATATTTCAAAGTTAATTTAACCTAAATTTTGTATACTAGGCTACTTTTTAAGCCTTTGAAATAATCATTTGTAAAGAACTTCTTGTAAGAATACGATGGTTGCGCCTGTAACTACGTGGTAATTTATTGAAAATGCTAGTCGTTAAACCTTGAAACACGAGTCGTGATAAATGTAGAAATTTATATAACTATGATTAATAAGTTATATAATATATTTACGTATGGTTAAAACATAGTGATTTTTTAAATTCAGTGTAACTTCTTGTAACATTAGAAATTAAGCACATTGAAAGTACAATAATTATAATACTTTGTCTAATAGTAAAAAATATTTTTTAAATAGCTTTTATTAAAATTGTATTTCTATAAAATTTGTCTATATTTTCGTTGTTTAATTTTTATTATTTTTAAAAACTGTTGAAATGAATCAATTTGCAATCATGCCAAGAGTGTCATTAATAATTTTTAATTCACTTAATTTGAGATAAATGATAACAGAACGAAGGGGGTTAGGTTTGTAGGTGGTTTTAGATTGAGCTAGGGATTACGAATGTTGGCTGGAATAATTCACACATCTAACCGAAGGTAAACTACTGCACCGCATGCAACTGCGAAGTTAGTGTGACAAGGTAATTCACAAATAAAAGAGCCTTTGCTTGTAAATCCAGGGCGACGTTACATCTATTATTGATTTCGAAGCGCTAATCTACTAAAACAATTTTATGAAAACAAATTAATAAACAATACAAGAGATAATACTTCTTGATATAAATAAATTGTATGTTAAATTATATGTTAGGGGGGACATCACAGTAAAATTTAGAAAAAAATGTTTTTTTTTTATTCGCTTGAAAGTTGCTTTAGGGTTTTAAAAATAACATACCAAAAGTTGCAATCCGGCAAAAATTTCTAAATGCCCAAATTTTCCATTCTGCCGCAACGGCTCTCCGGTATGCGCCAAGCGCCTTTTGTGATCCCGGGGCGCGCTATAATTTTTGAGTACGGGAGCAGGTATAACGGTAGTCGATGGGGAGATACCTGCCCTCCGAAAAGTCTATAGTATTTAAGAGTGTCTATAGGAGTCACTATATGTACTATACATTCCAAGAATAGGTGTGTAACGTCAGTTGGCGTCAGTCAGGCGTCAGAAATTGTGAATCAGTTGAACAAATGAAGAAAGCTATAAGTGCCACATTGCTCCACACAATATCTACGAATGACCATCTGAAACACGACGATTGCCCGAAAATTCATGGTGCTCGTGGCAAAAGGCGAAATCTTCGGACACTTATGCTTATACGCACAAAGCACCAATGTGTGAAGAAGTTTATTAATCTATTCAGCCAGTTTATCAACAATTCACTACGGATGATCTTCTCAATCGCTGCATCGGGGGTTTCACACAAAACAGCAATGAAAGCTTCAACTCGACAGTGTGGGCGCTGGCTCCAAAAACTACGCATTCCGGCAAGGCAGTCCTCGATATTACTACAAACATCACTTCGTGTGTTTTTATTGGCGGGTTGATATCAATTCTACGTATAATCCAGGTCATGGACATGAAAACTGGGTTAAAAAGTCACCAACTATGCATGGACCTGGATGAGAAACGCATACAGAAGGCGGAGAGATCAGCGAGTATCGGCGTAAAACAAGCCCGCATCGATTTAAAAGCAATTCGGGATAGCAAAAAAGAGGAGGAGATAGATTTAGAAGGCCAGTTGTATGGTGCAGGCATCGCAGATTAGAGAGGTTAAAATATTATATGATTTTACAGTACTTAAAACTTTAAGCGCGTTTTTCTCGAAACCAGTTTTTCTTAATTGGGCGGACACATTGCTCGGGCAAATCTACACCGATCGATCTGAAATTTCGGTAGTATATTCCAAAAACCTAACTCTATCAAGCCACGTAGGATTTTTTCTTATACTACTTGTTTTTTTTATGAACAATTTAATTTTTTTTTGGTAAAATTTTCAACTTTTTTTCAAAACGTGCACCATTTCGGTAAAAATCAATATATCGAAATAATCCTACATGGCTCCATAAGGTCCTTAAGGGCTCCATAGCTGTTGATATATAGAAACTAAAAAACTTAGATTTTTTGTTAGAGGTCAAAAATTAAGGAGTCTAGATGACCGCCCGTGGACCTCCTTCCAAAAAATAGGCGTCTCCGGACAAGTGTCACACAGCCGCCATTTTGTGTCAAAAAAATTTGAAAAAAATATTGTTTGTAGTTTTTTAATAATATTATTAAACTTACTTTACCGTTTTTCGATTGATCTTTTCATTGAAACAAAAAAAAAATCCAGAAAATATACTTTACCGTGCTCTACTGTGATGTCCCCCCTTAAATGATTTTAATTGTAAATATTATATCTATATTAAGACAAGTTTTGTATTGCAATATATTTTGTTCAATTGAACAACACTATTTTTAAATGGCCAAAATTATTCTACAATATTTTCACAAAATATTTATTCGCTCAAATCGACATGAAACTTTAGATTTAATTCGTAACTATTTGCCGATTTTTTCCGCAATTTTATGTAACCTTAAAATAAATTCGCCAGATTCATGTATAACTAGTTACGCTATCTGATTGCAGAAGCTAATGAGTTTAATATGGTTCATGACACATAATGTCTATAATATATAATTATTTACACATTTGTACATATAAGCCTAATGCACAATACCAACTTATATAAACATTTGTAATCATATAATAACTTTAAATGTATCTTATCTTGTCTTGTTCTTACAATATTCTTAACATACTTAAGTCTATGTACCTTCAATTGTCTAGCCTGGTCGGTCTAATGTAGTCTGAATAGTCAAAAATCAAAATCAAATCAAAATCTCAAAATCAGTCTTGTCAGTCTAGTCTCATCTGTCTAGTCTTGTCCGTTTAGTCTTGCCTCTTTAGTCTGCTCTGCCTAGTCTCGTCTATCTAGTCTTGTCTTATCTGTCTAGTCCTGTCTATCTAGTCTTATATGTCTAGTCTTGTCTGTCTAGTCTTGTCTGTCTAGTCTTGTCTGTCTGGTCTTGTCTGTCTAGTCTTGTCTGTCTAGTCTTGTCTGTCTAGTCTTGTCTGTCTAGTCTTGTCTGTCTAGTCTTGTCTGTCTAGTCTTGTCTGTCTAGTCTTGTCTGTCTAGTCTTGTCTGTCTAGTCTTGTCTGTCTAGTCTTGTCTGTCTAGTCTTGTCTGTCTAGTCTTGTCTGTCTAGTCTTGTCTGTCTAGTCTTGTCTGTCTAGTCTTGTCTGTCTAGTCTTGTCTGTCTAGTCTTGTCTGTCTAGTCTTGTCTGTCTAGTCTTGTCTGTCTAGTCTTGTCTGTCTAGTCTTGTCTGTCTAGTCTTGTCTGTCTAGTCTTGTCTGTCTAGTCTTGTCTGTCTAGTCTTGTCTGTCTAGTCTTGTCTGTCTAGTCTTGTCTGTCTAGTCTTGTCTGTCTAGTCTTGTCTGTCTAGTCTTGTCTGTCTAGTCTTGTCTGTCTAGTCTTGTCTGTCTAGTCTTGTCTGTCTAGTCTTGTCTGTCTAGTCTTGTCTGTCTAGTCTTGTCTGTCTAGTCTTGTCTGTCTAGTCTTGTCTGTCTAGTCTTGTCTGTCTAGTCTTGTCTGTCTAGTCTTGTCTGTCTAGTCTTGTCTGTCTAGTCTTGTCTGTCTAGTCTTGTCTGTCTAGTCTTGTCTGTCTAGTCTTGTCTGTCTAGTCTTGTCTGTCTAGTCTTGTCTGTCTAGTCTTGTCTGTCTAGTCTTGTCTGTCTAGTCTTGTCTGTCTAGTCTTGTCTGTCTAGTCTTGTCTGTCTAGTCTTGTCTGTCTAGTCTTGTCTGTCTAGTCTTGTCTGTCTAGTCTTGTCTGTCTAGTCTTGTCTGTCTAGTCTTGTCTGTCTAGTCTTGTCTGTCTAGTCTTGTCTGTCTAGTCTTGTCTGTCTAGTCTTGTCTGTCTAGTCTTGTCTGTCTAGTCTTGTCTGTCTAGTCTTGTCTGTCTAGTCTTGTCTGTCTAGTCTTGTCTGTCTAGTCTTGTCTGTCTAGTCTTGTCTGTCTAGTCTTGTCTGTCTAGTCTTGTCTGTCTAGTCTTGTCTGTCTAGTCTTGTCTGTCTAGTCTTGTCTGTCTAGTCTTGTCTGTCTAGTCTTGTCTGTCTAGTCTTGTCTGTCTAGTCTTGTCTGTCTAGTCTTGTCTGTCTAGTCTTGTCTGTCTAGTCTTGTCTGTCTAGTCTTGTCTGTCTAGTCTTGTCTGTCTAGTCTTGTCTGTCTAGTCTTGTCTGTCTAGTCTTGTCTGTCTAGTCTTGTCTGTCTAGTCTTGTCTGTCTAGTCTTGTCTGTCTAGTCTTGTCTGTCTAGTCTTGTCTGTCTAGTCTTGTCTGTCTAGTCTTGTCTGTCTAGTCTTGTCTGTCTAGTCTTGTCTGTCTAGTCTTGTCTGTCTAGTCTTGTCTGTCTAGTCTTGTCTGTCTAGTCTTGTCTGTCTAGTCTTGTCTGTCTAGTCTTGTCTGTCTAGTCTTGTCTGTCTAGTCTTGTCTGTCTAGTCTTGTCTGTCTAGTCTTGTCTGTCTAGTCTTGTCTGTCTAGTCTTGTCTGTCTAGTCTTGTCTGTCTAGTCTTGTCTGTCTAGTCTTGTCTGTCTAGTCTTGTCTGTCTAGTCTTGTCTGTCTAGTCTTGTCTGTCTAGTCTTGTCTGTCTAGTCTTGTCTGTCTAGTCTTGTCTGTCTAGTCTTGTCTGTCTAGTCTTGTCTGTCTAGTCTTGTCTGTCTAGTCTTGTCTGTCTAGTCTTGTCTGTCTAGTCTTGTCTGTCTAGTCTTGTCTGTCTAGTCTTGTCTGTCTAGTCTTGTCTGTCTAGTCTTGTCTGTCTAGTCTTGTCTGTCTAGTCTTGTCTGTCTAGTCTTGTCTGTCTAGTCTTGTCTGTCTAGTCTTGTCTGTCTAGTCTTGTCTGTCTAGTCTTGTCTGTCTAGTCTTGTCTGTCTAGTCTTGTCTGTCTAGTCTTGTCTGTCTAGTCTTGTCTGTCTAGTCTTGTCTGTCTAGTCTTGTCTGTCTAGTCTTGTCTGTCTAGTCTTGTCTGTCTAGTCTTGTCTGTCTAGTCTTGTCTGTCTAGTCTTGTCTGTCTAGTCTTGTCTGTCTAGTCTTGTCTGTCTAGTCTTGTCTGTCTAGTCTTGTCTGTCTAGTCTTGTCTGTCTAGTCTTGTCTGTCTAGTCTTGTCTGTCTAGTCTTGTCTGTCTAGTCTTGTCTGTCTAGTCTTGTCTGTCTAGTCTTGTCTGTCTAGTCTTGTCTGTCTAGTCTTGTCTGTCTAGTCTTGTCTGTCTAGTCTTGTCTGTCTAGTCTTGTCTGTCTAGTCTTGTCTGTCTAGTCTTGTCTGTCTAGTCTTGTCTGTCTAGTCTTGTCTGTCTAGTCTTGTCTGTCTAGTCTTGTCTGTCTAGTCTTGTCTGTCTAGTCTTGTCTGTCTAGTCTTGTCTGTCTAGTCTTGTCTGTCTAGTCTTGTCTGTCTAGTCTTGTCTGTCTAGTCTTGTCTGTCTAGTCTTGTCTGTCTAGTCTTGTCTGTCTAGTCTTGTCTGTCTAGTCTTGTCTGTCTAGTCTTGTCTGTCTAGTCTTGTCTGTCTAGTCTTGTCTGTCTAGTCTTGTCTGTCTAGTCTTGTCTGTCTAGTCTTGTCTGTCTAGTCTTGTCTGTCTAGTCTTGTCTGTCTAGTCTTGTCTGTCTAGTCTTGTCTGTCTAGTCTTGTCTGTCTAGTCTTGTCTGTCTAGTCTTGTCTGTCTAGTCTTGTCTGTCTAGTCTTGTCTGTCTAGTCTTGTCTGTCTAGTCTTGTCTGTCTAGTCTTGTCTGTCTAGTCTTGTCTGTCTAGTCTTGTCTGTCTAGTCTTGTCTGTCTAGTCTTGTCTGTCTAGTCTTGTCTGTCTAGTCTTGTCTGTCTAGTCTTGTCTGTCTAGTCTTGTCTGTCTAGTCTTGTCTGTCTAGTCTTGTCTGTCTAGTCTTGTCTGTCTAGTCTTGTCTGTCTAGTCTTGTCTGTCTAGTCTTGTCTGTCTAGTCTTGTCTGTCTAGTCTTGTCTGTCTAGTCTTGTCTGTCTAGTCTTGTCTGTCTAGTCTTGTCTGTCTAGTCTTGTCTGTCTAGTCTTGTCTGTCTAGTCTTGTCTGTCTAGTCTTGTCTGTCTAGTCTTGTCTGTCTAGTCTTGTCTGTCTAGTCTTGTCTGTCTAGTCTTGTCTGTCTAGTCTTGTCTGTCTAGTCTTGTCTGTCTAGTCTTGTCTGTCTAGTCTTGTCTGTCTAGTCTTGTCTGTCTAGTCTTGTCTGTCTAGTCTTGTCTGTCTAGTCTTGTCTGTCTAGTCTTGTCTGTCTAGTCTTGTCTGTCTAGTCTTGTCTGTCTAGTCTTGTCTGTCTAGTCTTGTCTGTCTAGTCTTGTCTGTCTAGTCTTGTCTGTCTAGTCTTGTCTGTCTAGTCTTGTCTGTCTAGTCTTGTCTGTCTAGTCTTGTCTGTCTAGTCTTGTCTGTCTAGTCTTGTCTGTCTAGTCTTGTCTGTCTAGTCTTGTCTGTCTAGTCTTGTCTGTCTAGTCTTGTCTGTCTAGTCTTGTCTGTCTAGTCTTGTCTGTCTAGTCTTGTCTGTCTAGTCTTGTCTGTCTAGTCTTGTCTGTCTAGTCTTGTCTGTCTAGTCTTGTCTGTCTAGTCTTGTCTGTCTAGTCTTGTCTGTCTAGTCTTGTCTGTCTAGTCTTGTCTGTCTAGTCTTGTCTGTCTAGTCTTGTCTGTCTAGTCTTGTCTGTCTAGTCTTGTCTGTCTAGTCTTGTCTGTCTAGTCTTGTCTGTCTAGTCTTGTCTGTCTAGTCTTGTCTGTCTAGTCTTGTCTGTCTAGTCTTGTCTGTCTAGTCTTGTCTGTCTAGTCTTGTCTGTCTAGTCTTGTCTGTCTAGTCTTGTCTGTCTAGTCTTGTCTGTCTAGTCTTGTCTGTCTAGTCTTGTCTGTCTAGTCTTGTCTGTCTAGTCTTGTCTGTCTAGTCTTGTCTGTCTAGTCTTGTCTGTCTAGTCTTGTCTGTCTAGTCTTGTCTGTCTAGTCTTGTCTGTCTAGTCTTGTCTGTCTAGTCTTGTCTGTCTAGTCTTGTCTGTCTAGTCTTGTCTGTCTAGTCTTGTCTGTCTAGTCTTGTCTGTCTAGTCTTGTCTGTCTAGTCTTGTCTGTCTAGTCTTGTCTGTCTAGTCTTGTCTGTCTAGTCTTGTCTGTCTAGTCTTGTCTGTCTAGTCTTGTCTGTCTAGTCTTGTCTGTCTAGTCTTGTCTGTCTAGTCTTGTCTGTCTAGTCTTGTCTGTCTAGTCTTGTCTGTCTAGTCTTGTCTGTCTAGTCTTGTCTGTCTAGTCTTGTCTGTCTAGTCTTGTCTGTCTAGTCTTGTCTGTCTAGTCTTGTCTGTCTAGTCTTGTCTGTCTAGTCTTGTCTGTCTAGTCTTGTCTGTCTAGTCTTGTCTGTCTAGTCTTGTCTGTCTAGTCTTGTCTGTCTAGTCTTGTCTGTCTAGTCTTGTCTGTCTAGTCTTGTCTGTCTAGTCTTGTCTGTCTAGTCTTGTCTGTCTAGTCTTGTCTGTCTAGTCTTGTCTGTCAGGTGAATGTTTTCCAAAACGACGTAGACTAAATCATAGCCACCAACCTGTATACTGATGGACATCAACAATAGCTGCCGAAAGAGCCGAATGTATTAAGAAGCGAAGGGTACTGATGAGGATAAATAAAACAAACTTAACCGATGTGCAGAAACTGGCTGCGAGAAATGAATATCACAACTCAAAAATACATATGAAGACTCTTATAAATACTCGTAAGAAAGAACTCTGGAAGGATCTCTGCAACCAGCTCGAGGAGGACATATGGGGCCAAGGCTTTAATATCATATCGGGCAAACTAAAACTGGAAAACTTTTATTTGTTGGTTATCCTTCCAATGTTACAATTAACAATTTGCACTTTATAATTTCTTGTAAAATGAATTCCAGTTTTTTAATCAAGTTTTCGATTGATTTGCGTATTTTGATTAATGATTTTAATGGTTTGTGTGGTATTTTGTGGTAACAATATTCCTTTCGTTGGTGATTGGATTTTCCATGAATTTTTTTCTTTTGATTCCGGTCCCTCAATGGATAGTTGAATCTCTCATAGAGAATACCCTCAGGCAGAAAGCTCTGATCGTACACCATGTCGTACACCTTGAGTATTGAGCACATACCAATTTTGAAACCTTTGTTATGCCCTATTTTACCATCTTTCGGCATAATCTCTTTTACTGAAAAAGTGTCTCTGGATTTCGAAGTTCTCGTTTCTAAATAGTCTAAGATAATTTCTTTCGTGAGATGTTCCTTGGCTCTCGAGACAAATAGCCAGATTTTTCGGTTCTGTCTCTCTTCGTGCAAAACCTGATGTTTTTTCGTCTTCCGACTTTTCCCTTTTCGAATGATTTGGCTTTCTTCTTCTCCTTTCAACCAATTGAAAATCACTGTGCTCCTTATTTGTTTCCATTGTGTAGTTGTCAAATTTTCTCCCTTTTTGGGAAATTTTCTTTTTGGGCTGCTGGTCTGGTTGCAGAACTAGTCTGGATCGAGTGAGAAATGTCGGCCGCTGTGGTTTCTTGTTCCTCAGCGTTAGAAGATGCTACAAAAGTATTTATTGGTGTACTTTCAGTTGCCTGATTTTGATTACCTTTTTGAGATTTTATTCTATGAAAAAGTAGCGATACTTTTTGCATCATTGTGACATCTTTGAGGGTGGAATTGTGTACTGCATCTTTGCGAGAAATTTTTCCATGATACAGTTTTTACCATTTGCCTCCGACAGAAGCTTACGCAGGTAATTATTTTCAATTTTTGTTATTTTTATGTCACATTCATTGACATCAAGTTTCTCGTTGGGGTCGTAATCTAGGACCTCGTGCTGACACGCACTTGTTTTCAACTTAGTGGATTGGGTCACACGTCCAGGATGGAAAAAAGACTTGCACTTGACACATAACTCCGGTTGTTTGACTTTTTTTTCCAAAAACCACATTGATTTTCGCTTTCTTGTCTATCATCCGCCATGACTTTTGATGTGGGATCTGTCTTGTCAGTCTAGACTTGATTGTATTGTCTTTTCTGTCTACACTTTTGTGTCTAGTCTTGTCTCTCCAGAGTTGACTCTCTAACTGCTCTTGTTTTTCTTCTTTTGTCTGCCTTGTCCTGTATGTCCAGTCTTGTCTGTCTAGTTTTTACTGTCTAGCCTGGTGTAGCTAGTTTTTACTGTCTACACTTGGTTGTCCAGTATTAACTTTTTGGCTAGCCTTGTCTTATTCTTGTAGTATGCCTTTTTTCTAATTTGAATTCCTTAGTTGGATTTTATGTAATATAAATTTAAAAAAAAAATTAATTCTGTGGATCATATAGTGAAATCATCAATGGAATTGATAAAGACATTCCGGTTTCGAAAATTATTTTAGTTTTTGTATTAAATTATATTTATTATATTATATATATATATATATATATATATATATATATATATATATATATATATATATATATATATATATATATATGACATTCCTGGAAGGAAGAGCAAATTTGAAATGTTATCGTCGTGTGCTCGGTTGGAAGATAAACCAATAAAAGTGATAAACTCTTCATATCAATTTCAATTATTGAAAGGGCTACATTCGGCATTCAATGCACGTAATTCAACAGCCATTACCTTTTCGTGATGGAACGAACCCAGCAAAATTATTCAATAAATGAATGACGGGGCGGAGAGGCTTTTGTGGAAATTTCCCTTCACACAAAAATAACTTTTAAATAATTCAATTTCTAAAACTATTTGGACGGTTTTACGTAAATAGATTTCCCGACTTGCAAAATCAATAATCGACAAAGGTTTCAAAAAGTTTTCACAAAACCTCATAAATTATTTTTCAGCCTTTTCAAAATTAGAGATTACCTAAAATGTATTTGTTCTTTACTATCTTAAGTAATTATTACTTATGATGGAACAGATTAGCTCCTATCAAATATCTGATTACTTATTAATTTTTACGTTTTTACTAATTTTAATTGTCAATATTACACATGATATATTTTTTAAAACTTTTGAGATATGATGTGTCTCACAGGTTTATTTATTTATTTCGTGGTTGGAACAAGAAAATTAAACTTAATATTCTTGAGGTCAATCCGAGTCAAACAACAAAGTATTTAATGATACCGTCTGTGAGCAAACTTTAAAAGAGAACGGGAGGAGAATAACTCAGTTCAGAGGATTCCCTGTTGTACGAGAATCCTGTGAGAGACACCGGTAATCCTTGTAGTTTCTAAATCATCCTTCTGTCTCCATTTGTTACAGATAAGGTTTTATTCTATAAAGTTTATTAGGGCATATAATACTTAACGCAAAAAACTTACTTTCTCGAAACAAAAAAATAGTTTAGAAGACGTATTTGATGAGAAAGGAAAACGACAAATTTTAGGGAAAATGTATAACAGTTTAACTATTTCTTTGAAAATCATTTTTGGTATAGAAAAATAGTTTAATATTTTAATATCTAAGCAAATAGTGTACGGCCAGTTTTTTATTTTATTTACAATGATTTCAAACTGTATTTTCTTCATAATTGGAGGTGATTAACCGCCTTTGCGATAATATTATTGGTGGTCTAGACCAGTGGTGCGCAAACTTTTTTCATGGGCGACCCCCATTTTGGGAAAATTTTTGTCACGACCCCCGGATAGACAGTACTCGTTTTTTAATTGTTAAAGTAGGTAAAATTAAATTCTCTCTGTGATTTGTATTTACAGGGTGTTTTTAAAGAAGTGTAGGTGACGTCATTGTTTGAAATACAGCCTTTTTAAAATAGCGGAGCAAACTTATAAACCGTCATAAAAATACTATATGGTTGTGACACCATAAAATGAATCACATGTAAAAAACATCATGTATGTTTCTGCCTTATTAGAAGTTTGAATACAACACATAATTTTAGGAAACAATTGTTTTATTTGTGCATATAAGAATAAATATTTTTATAAAGAAAAATATTTTTTTATTACTCATGCGTGAAAAGTATTAGTATGGCGCACGTTTCTTAGTACGAGAAATGCCATTTTTGGTTGTATTTTCAAGTAAGTTGGGTAAGGCACGCAAATATTCAATATCGCTAGGTTACATTTAAAAAAGAAACAATTAAATAAATAAAATAAACATAATCAAGAGCTCAATATTAAAAAAGTGACTGGTTTTTTTTTTTAAATTTCAAAATAAAAATTAAAGAAAACGTTTTAAAATGATGGTGATATATATATAGCGTAATTTTTATTTGTAACTTTAGAGCGAAATAAACTGGAAAACCGTTTTCAGCACTTCGATTTCCTCCGTGTAAGCAAAAAAAAATCGCGAAAAAAATTTGCAATTTTTTTTTCCATCATTTCAATTTTTTTCAAAAACGGTAAAGAGCAGCGAAATCATTTTGGGCACACAGAAACTACAAGACAAGACGAACAAGTCGATGTGTAAATTGTCCGAAAATATTCAATAATTCGTCGATAAATTTCAAACTGAAATTTACCCGATTGTCGATTTGCTAAGTAGATATCTCGGAAACGGTTGCAGACAATTAAAAACAGATTGCGGCATCGTTTTCAGAAGGTCGGCGCAATGTGCTGCACTTCGTTCGTGCGCCCAATTTCGCTCTCGGGTCAAATTGACAACCTACCGCCCTAGTTACAAAATTTACTATTAAAAAGCTTTAATTCCTAAGAATTGAATGTGCAGCAACTAGTGCATGCAGCTTGCAACTAGTTCATAATTGCTTCCATGTTCGGTTTAATATTGGAAATCGCAATTTTTTGCAAATCTGAGACTTAAATTGAATGCTCAGTGTTTCGTCGCTTGAAACATTAATTAACTATCCTTCATCTAAAGGGATATTTGAATGAAAAATATCAAACAAAAATGGAACTAACTTAAATCATTATCTGGAAATTTTTCGAACCTTTTCATTTCCCTCAATTTTATCAAATGACGAAAAATTTTTAAATAACAACAATCTATATTATTTCCGTTAGTAAATTCTGAAAAGCACGGGAACATATTTGTGTTGTTTTTTTTTAAATTCTCCTTGCCAAAGTATCAGCTTCTTTCTAAAAGCTTCAATTTTACTGCTTAATATTAAAATGTTTGTACTCTCTCCCTGTAGACTCATATTCAAATCATTTAGTTACAAATCGTTAAGTTAGTTAACTTAGTTCTCCAAGCCAAACCTCATTAATGAATGAGCTTCCCAAAATATGTTTCTGTTCTAACAAAAAAATGTAGACCTCGTTTCTCAAATCGCAAATTCGTCGCAATATTTTGCCTCGTGAGGGTCATCTGACTTAGGTCTATAGTAATAATGTGTCATTAACAGAACACCTATACACCAACAGGATATATCTAAACTATGGGATAGTCTCATTACAGAGAATTGAAAAGAAACTGTTCAGACTGTTGCTTTTTATGTAATAATTGCAGTAATGACTATATCTTGTGCAATTCTTCATCAATATCTTTTGCAACTAGAGCTTCCTTATATATCATAAATATAAAAAATCACAATACACAATATAAAAAATCTTCCGATATGTCTTCTTCAAAAACGTATCTCAAATAAACAATTAATTGCGACATTTTAGTAATGTCAGTGGATTTGTCAAGTTGTAGAGCAAACACAGGAGAGTTTTGTATTGGATTTTTTCTATTTTGCGTCTGTAATGGACTCATAATAGCACTCATATGCGAGCGGTTATAGCTCGCCGAGTGCTGTTACGACTTAATTTTTTCAAGGTTAGCGCTTAAATTCAGAGCTGTCAGTGTCAAATTTTCGGCGAGATAGTTTTGAGGTTATGTGATGTGTGGAAATCGCGAATACACAAATTAAATTAATTAATGGTAATAAACGAAAAATGACGGTAATGGTAAATTTTACATGGTAATATAATAATTGCAGGTCTTTCTAATTTGTGATTCAAAATTGACTCCTAATAAAATCAATTCCTAAATAACATACGCGGATCTCGTTAAATTAATTTATAAATCTACTTTATATATTTCCCAAGGACGCCAAAAACATTTCTATGGCTCTGATTAGGTATTAAAACAGACTATTGTTTTCGTAAGATATGTAGTTCTATTTTTATAAATAATATATTTTAATTTTACTGGTATTTTACTAGTAAATAAATTTTTGATTTGAATTAGGCGACCCCAAAAATTTCTCTCGCGACCCCCTGAGGGGTCGTGACCCACGGTTTGTGCACCACTGGTCTACACTACCAAATCCATAATATTACCAGTAAGTTCTGGAAATGTTTGCGCACAAAGTGCTTCCTGGTGAATTATGCAATGGAAAGATAACACGTTATAATCAATTTTTTCTATTAAAATTAAAAAAAAATATATTTTTTATTACCCATCATACTTTAGCTCCATCTGTTGGAATTGACACGACTTTAGTAAGTGTGATGTGAGTTTTCTTCAGGCATCACGGTCACTGCATTTTCAACATATTCTCGTGTTTGATCCTTGAGTGGCAATAATATGTTTTTCTTTGGGACCATCTGATGAAATATAGCGAGCAAAGAGGATAACTCGCACAGTATCCTTTATGTCACAAGAGTCATCGACTGTTATTGATATGGTTGATGCTAATTTAACGTCCTCAACCGGTTGTTGGCGTACATTTTACATTTTTTTTGTCCTGTCTGTTACAGTTTTGGTAGACAATGGTAAAGTTTTGATTTTATTCATAATATCAGTTTTATTGTTAAAATTGTGTCAGCCACATTTATAAAATAACGTTTTATGCATTTACCATCGGTGAATGGTTTTCCGTTTTTGACGATTTCGTGACTCATGACAAAGTTTGCCAAGTTAGGATTATTTGCAGCCTGCATCCAACAATTAAAAGAAGAACTTCCACGTTTTGAAGAAGTCTTTTTTAAATTTTTCTGAAGTTCTTGTGTTTTCTTCAATTCTTCAATTGCTTTCTTTCTTACATCACTGAAGGGATAATTCTTTGCAAATGCGGCATATTTATTTTAGAAATGCCTCTCGACATTAGACTTTTTGTTGTTTGCTAGTTTTTCATGGCAAATAACACAAGTTGGAAGACCAGCTGCATTAGGTAGGAACGCAAACGATTCAATGCATTCAGTTTGGAATTCATGACGTTGATGGGCAATTTTTTTTTCTTCAAAGCTATTTTGAGAGGAATTTAGAATTTCTGAATTTTGTCCAAAAAAGCACAACTGACTTGACTAAAAGAAACAACCGAGGTCCGCGCTGTGACTCTGAGTTATGTACTTAGCGGCGGCGCACACTGGAACGGATTAAGTATTTACGGCGACAAAAATAGAATTTTACAATGTCTCACAATTAAGCAAAACCACTTAAATGCGAAAAACCAATTCCATTGATTGTGGGAACGTGTTAAACATCGCTGTAGTCCCTTAGTTACCAAAAAGGAATTAGTTGCGCTGGATTGTTAACAAAGTAACTACGTCTGTCTTGTGTTTGTGTTAAAAAATTGTGAACTTTTTAAATATGGAGAATATAGCTTCAAGTATGTATTTACATGTAATAATATCAAATTTGTAGAAAGTTTTAATCAATACGGTTAAAAAAAAGTTTTGTTAACGACTATCATAAATTAAAATTTTTTTGTAATGAACTGCAATAAATTGATTTTTAAAACAAGTTCCGCATAGTTCCGTTAAATTAAATATGCTGTAAAACAAAACAAACATTGACAATTCTAGATAGCAAAAATCCTATCCACATCGTTCCACCCAGGTTCGTTTTTTTCCAGGTAGTCGTGATGACCACCATTTGCAAGAGTGAACTGTTGAATAGAAATGAACTATTTTTTGTATTAAGAGATGAAAGTTTTTATAAGTTTTCTTTGTTAAGGTGTAATGAACAATTTTGATGATGCGATAACGATGATTTTGACGAAGATCGGTTGTGAATTTGTAAAAAAATGTTGCAATTTTGTCATATAAAAAGAAAATATATTTTTTCCACTTAAATTTGCATTTTTAATTAATCGTGTAAATCTAATATAGACTAATTTTATATTAGAATCATCATAATGTCATCAAAGGTAATATGTGAGACAAAAAATTGAAATGAACTGGATTTTATTTTTGTCGCCGTAAATTCGTAATCCGTCCCAATGTGCGGCGGTCGTAACACAACCGAAAAGGGACAGTTCTGTTTCTTTTTTGTGATTTTTTTTATGTTTCAATAAATTTATAAAGAGCCATAGTCTCACACCAAAAGAGCCTCATTTGGCTCGCCAGCCATACTTTGCCGACCCCTGGTCTAGATTAAATGTGAGCTAAAACAACCTATATTCATAAATTTCCAACAAAAATTTACCTAAATAAGAATAATAATCTTTTTTTGTTATTCCGAAAAAATTTTCATGGATTTTAAGTTATAGATTTACCATTTTGATACAATTTCATTTTTATATCCTTCTGGTAGCAAGATTTTGAAAACACAATGAATCAACACTGAAGCAATTTTTGACATCCTAATTTAAAATATATTTTGCCATATAATGATGGCATAAGCCGGTAATTTTTGTTTTTAAGGAATTACGAAATTCATACAATTTATGACTGTACACATCATAATTAATTATGGAATTATCTGTCAGAAGCTCAAAAAGCAATTCCCTTGAAATCCAGTTTTTATAAACTGAAATAATATAAATGCAAATGCATTGCGCTTGCATTGAATATTGTTATAAACAATCCAGTGTGCTTCACCCGATAATCCCGATTATCTTCGGAAACGGATCATTTTCTTAACGTTTGAACAACAAATAGCAGATGTTAATACGACGGAGCAAATTATTCTCTTTGAGAACGCATAGAACCAACTTGCTTTGAAACGAAACGTTGTTTGACATGAACGCTCGAATTCGACAAATTTAATCTCAGCAATTTCGTGTTGTTATCCGGCGGTTTGCTTCAACCAATACCTTTATTTTGTCTGCATCAGTTTTAACTACTTTACCAGAATATTTTATATATAAATAAATTATATTGTCAAATTTATAACGACAATATTGTTTGGTATGAAGTTGGCTGCTTAAATAAATTGACACACGTAGGCAAAAACGAACTCAATGGAATCTTCTAGTTTTGTATTTTTTAGGGTTCCGTACCGAAAACGGAACCCTTATAGGAACACTTTGTTGTCCGTGGAACACTTTGTCACTCTTCTGTCTGTCTAAATAAAATCCAGTTCATTTCAATTTTTTGTCTCACATATTACCTTATGATGACATTCTGATGATTCTAATATAAAATTAGTCTATATTAGATGTACACGATTAATTAAAAATGCAAATTTCAGTGGAAAAAATATTTTTTAAGACAAATGTGAAACATTTTCTTTACAAATTTCAGACGTCTGTCTGTCTGTCTGTCTGTCCGTCTGTCTATCTGTCAAGACCATTTTTCTCAGGAACGTGTAGAGGTAACAAGTTGAAATTTGTATCAAATACTCGGGTCTGCGGTCTCTTTTAGCTGTGGAAAAATCAAACTAGTAAGTCAACGCAATCAAAAGATATGACCGTTTATGTCGCATATTTTGCGATTTCACAAGGGAATCAAAACCTATATGTAGTTTAATTACAAGAAAAATGCGAATTTACTATTAGAAACCTATGAAAATACACTAATGTTGTCGTAGTGGTATTGTCAGGCTCCAGAAGCATATGGGCATATTGGTTGCATACATTTAGGTCCTCCTCGGTTAGGTCCGAAGGTTAAAAAGTATGTGTTGGCACCAAGCTGTTTATTCTGAATTTTCTTTGTTTATATTCGTTATGCATTTCATCACGTACGCTCTATATACATAATATATACAGGGTATGTATTATGTCTAAATTTTGCTTGTTTATAACCGACATGCGACATACTCAAGTCCCGTAACATCCTGTATATATTATATTTTGTCTAATTTTTCTTAATAAGTATTAAGTATATGTAGATCATATACTTAAATCACGTACGCCCTATATTTTTTGGTAGTCAATTGCCCAAAAGCAGTCAATTGAACAACTGAAGACATTGAATTGAAAAATTCACTTTGTTTTTTACCACACTTATATTATGTAAAAATGTGATATAACTTATTATTCACAGTTATACAAATTTCTACACATGTGGTGTGTATAACTGTGTATACTGTGTATAACTGTGTGTATAAACTGTGTATAACTGTGAACAATAAGTTATATAACATTTTTACATAATATAAGTGTGGTAAAAAACAAAGTGAATTTTTCAATTCAATGTAAGTATGGATTACCACGTAGTAACTGTCGCAACCATCCTATTCATGAACAACTGAATGTTAAGGGTATCGAAATAGATCTAGAAATAGTTAATATATTAGTTTATATTAGATCTAGAAATAGTTAGACCTTAATATAAGTTAGTGAATAAGTGCAATACTAAAATAAAGTTTTCTTTTTATAAGTTTAAAAATATTCGCGTTATTTAAAAAAACACCCTGTATACCTTTATACAGGGTATATAGGTATACAGGCAAAATTGAGCAGTAAAAACAAATAGTGAAATTCCAGAACCCCTAAACACTCCCTCCCCCCTAAAAAGTGAATGAAAATAGTGAATGGGGGATGTATGGTAATAAAATATAGGGTAGAATTCCATCGTAAGACAGCGACATCTTGAGGTTATGCTTGCAGCGGAACTAAGATGGTTGAGATTTCAGGAGGGCCACTTGTCAAGTTAACTGATTGTGCTTGCTACGTCCCCCACAAAAAAAGATACCTTACTTACAAGTGTGTACGGAACCCTCGGTGCGCGAGTCACAACTCTCACTTGGCCGTTTTTTTTTTATTTATAACATATTACAACACGTTAGTCGAGGTAAGATTAGGTTACAATCAATTTTAGATTTAGTCTGCATGATTTGAGAAATATTTTAAGAAAATTTGGTATTGTGGCTTTGAACAAAGAGAACTGATTCTATATTAAAAAAAAGATTAACAAATATTACCAACATTTATATTTTGGTCAATATCTGGGACAAAAAATAACATAAATTATGTTTAGCTGATTTAGTTTCAATTAAGATTACCTCATTTTATTTTAGAAACGGCATTTATTACTCCTCCATGTGGAAATCTATAGTAATTTATAGGAATAGATCCGAACCAGAGAAGACCAGACTTACCGTTCACGTGCGTGACATATCGAATTCTAAAGATATATAGCTTTATGCGAAAGAAAATTGAACAACAGTATCTTGTTATTTATAGTTTTTACTAAAATAAATTACGATTCATTTCCATTTATACGAAATATTGATTTGAATTTATTATTAATTCGAAAAACCGTTTAAATTTATGGATTTGTTGGTCAAAAAATGTAGTTTTAGTTGAACGATATCATTAAATTGTTCCATTTAAAATTGAATATTAGGTTGAAATAGCATACGTTTAAATTATAATTCAGCTAAAATAATTCGCTAAATTTATTGCACTGTCTACCATTCATATTCAATTTTATGTTTCTTATAAAAACACTTCCATTTGATATTTATTATTAACTTGTTTCGCGTATTTCGTAATTAACTAGACATTAAAATTATAATTCTATGAAATGTTAATATTGATTTAATGAATTAATATTTTATAATATTACAAAGGATTCTTAAAAATTTAAATAAAATTTTAGTTCAACGGCTTAAAATAAAAAATGGAAAACATATTTTTATTTAAAAAAATATCTCAAAAAAGTTCAATTCAAATAAGATTCTTGTTATAAATTTATGGTAATTGCTGGAAATTGTTTAGATAATTCTTGGAGTTAATGGATGCTGTTAGTGAGTGACTGGGGGATATTACAGCGGTGACAACAGCAAATTGGACCATGTATGGTTTATGATGCGTTTGTGTTACATATTAAGGATTATTGTGGGAATTATAAAGATGAAATTGCGTCCACATGTTACAATATTCCTGCAATTGCAAATTCCTCTAATTGTTTTCTAATATTTAGATATGACCACAAATACCCAAGACAAAAATACAAAAAAGTTAGTTGGCAATAAATGCATAGATCCATTAACTAGTTCTGTCCATGTAATACATTCTTAATTCTTTTCAACAATCACTCCAATGAAATGAGAATTTCAAGTTTATTACGAAATACGCGAAACAAGTTAATAATAAAAAGCTAACGGAAGTGGTTTTATAAGAAACATAAAACACAATTTTTAACTTCCATGCTTTAAAATTACTCAAAACTTTAACGTAAGTAGTTTCAATTAAAAAAGGGAACGGATAACGATCAATTTTAATTAAATACTAATAAGTTATAAAGTTGTTTGATAATCTGATGAATAATTAATAAGTTTCACCTCTTGTAACTGATGGGATAATTTTTGCCGTAGTGTTTTTGTGCCTTAGGTATTGTTCGCGAGTGAAGAATTTCTTGTTGTTTTTTTGCGCGTTTCGCCGCCGCTTTGAATGTATAGTTTAACGAGTTGACGGTACATCGAAACTTTCTACTCTAGCCTCTTCTTGCTACAAACATGTTACTTTTGACGATGGAACGAGTAAACAAAACTAATTAGAAAGCTTCATTTTGCATAAACACCTTCCGAAAACAACGATTTCTATGGAAGTTCGCCAAAGAACCTTATCTTTAAATACTCGATTGAACTTAATTTTATTAATAAATCATCTCATTCTGTTCATCTCTACAAAAATATTTTTTTATAAATACAGTCTGTGACCAGTGTTCCCTCTATTTTTTTGTGACCTGTATGTGCACTTTTTTAAGTGTATGCAATCTTTTTCAAAATAAAAAAATGTGTGCGGCAATTAAAAAAAGCGCATATATTGAAAAATACAATAATAATCTTAGACTCGATCTTACATCATACCACATGTACTACAAACATTTCATCGGAACACAATGAAAAAACTACTCAAATCATTAGCAAATCAAGTCAAATCATTAGCTTGACAGAAGACAGAATTTAGCCGATTACTGTGGCTTTCCATTTCCATTCAAATGGAAAATAAGAAAATTTAATAATTACGTTGACTGGTCTAAGTTTTTCAATTTTTTTTTGCACAGTTTTCTGCACAATTTAGTTTTTCAACACATTTGCAAAACAAACAGGAACAACAATTCACAATTACTTATTATTAAACAATTTTACAATTATGAATAATATTTTTTTAATGGCATTTATTTTATAACTTATCTCTCCTGTCTTTTGGTTTTAACAATCATCTCTTTAAATTTACTTGTTTTCGTCGCGGATCTCAAGAATAATGTGTAAACAGTTCTCACCACTGTTTCGATTTTGCTTGTGGCTTCTACTTCTTTCCATGCATCCGAAGTACATAAATTTTCTCGGTATGCAACACATTGTTGTTATACCTATATACATATACATTCTGCTTTAATTTAGCTACTACACCACTTCGTGTTCCAAGCATTACGGTTACGCCATCAAACATAACCAGCTTTTGCAAATCAATTTGGACATCTTCACAAAATTGTAAAATTGCAGAAAAAATTGAAGAGGAATCGTATGTCTTTAATTGGACTACAATTATTGATGGTGAATTGCTTCTGCACGTAACCGAATGAAGATCGCGTATGAAGTAAAGAAGACACTTTCTCTGCTGTTTTAGATAAATATATTAAATATTTACACATTATGGTTCTATATCTATACCTAATTTTGTTGTCGTATTTGATGGATACTCAGACCATGATAAAAATATTAAATCTTAGGTGCTATTTAGGTGCTAAGTCGTATGAAATTCGTTTTGATTAAAACAAAGGTAGCTCCCTGAACAAAGTCAGCCATGAAAAGTTTTTATCAAAGCGACTTAATAAAGAAAACCTAATCGAAATTCTCGTTGAGAGATTGAAAATTGCTAATATCGCTACGAAAGTATCCAGAGACGATGCTGATGTCCTTATTGTACAAAGAACTGTTGTCATCATAGGTGAGGACATAGATTTATTAGTAATTTTAATTGGACGTACTAAATCACATGAACCGAAAATTGACTTTTACCAAAAATTGGTAAAGGCAACGTTCAAACACAACTATACTCCACTAAAAGTTTTGATACATATCGCCGTTGTAAAGAACATATTTTATTCTTACACGCATTCAGTGGTTCAAATCAACCAAATTAAATAAACCTGTGCAGTTAATTTCTACTCTTCTCTCTGTTCACTTCTACCACCAACTAGTGCAACAGTTCATCAAAACATTAATCGTGTCTACTACCAAATTGAAACTTAGTTAGGCAATGATTTACAACCCCAGGAATGGGGTTGGGTACTGCAAAATGAAACCCTAAAGTCGGTAACAACACTTTTACCACCTGCACTAGATGAAATACTCACTTCAATTTTTTGCAACTGCAAGAATTGTTGTGGTTCGTGTTGTGAATACCGTACGTAAGGGATGCAATGTTCTTTAGATTGTGGTCAATGCAATGGAAATGCATGCCTCAATGCATCATCATATCCTTCAGATTTTCATGAAGACAATGCATATGACCCTGAAATTAATGTCAATGATAAAGAGGAGATATGACAATTAATGTCAATGATAACGAGAAGAGTAAAGATGAGAATGAGTCTGAAACTGCGAAAAGAATGAGTCTGAATGTTGCTGAAGCTGCAACCTGAAGAAGACTAATAATAATTATAAAAATAATAATATTAATATCAATAAAAACAACATTAAAAAGAAAACATTTTACATAATAACTTCCATAATCAATGCAAATACGATAGGAGGCAAAGAAAACGAGATATTCTAAAAAAACTGATTTTTCCGACCTGTGACCTTCAATATCTAAGGACCCTCACATGTTGGCATATGTGACTTTTTAGACAACATTTGTAATGCTAAAATGAAGGATTATAAAGGATAATGCTAAAATGAAGGAATTAGATTCCGGGGTGATATGCCTAGATCACTGGACTAAACGTATTTTGCCATATATATGTATGGATATGTATGGATGGATGTTCATATTAATTGCCAATAATAGATTATCAATTACAATTTTTTTATATGGAGTATATATGCAAGTGCAATTTTATTTTCTACACGCAAAAAAAATTGTGCGGGAAAATATTTTTCTTGTGCGTATGTCTAAACACCATAAGCGCGGGCACACTCGCACAGCTTAGAAGGAACAATGTCTGTGACATAAAAAATGCACCAAGAAGGGGTAAGAACTTGCCAGAAATGTATAAATACTTATAATGTTTAACTTACGAGTCAAAGGTAGTAATTGATTAAAATTTCATTCAAAATATTCCAGAAACCATGACAAATATGACGTTTTACTTGTTGCTACAATCGAAATTGTCGGGTGCATTTCTGGCGAGATTAAGTTGATTTTGATTTGTTTCTGCTTGCAATTCTTTTCTTTTTGAAATCTGCTTTGAGTTTTGAGGTTGCGATTATGCCTAGGCTACGTGAAAATTATCGACAATTGAATGAATTCAACTGAGGTCGCACTATTGGCTTACGTGTAGGTGGTTTTTCATTCAGAGAAATTGCCACTCGTCTTAACCGTAACCAATCTTCTGTAGTACGGTGTTAACAACTATGGTCTACAGAAGCTCAAGAACGTCGTAGAAGAGAATGTGGTCCAAGATCGCCATCTCCGATTAATGGCATAAAGAGACGGTTTCTCTAGTAGAAGATCAATAGTCGATCAATGGCTTGGAAACGAAGGGCAGCCTATAACCCTTCGTACAGTTTACCCGCGAATTAGAGCTTTTGGCTAGCAGTCTATCGACCACATCTTGTGCGTCCGCTGACGGCTCGTCATCGACAGCAACTTTTGGAGTTGTGAACCTTGCGATTGGATTGGGACGTGGAATGGCATACAGTGGTCTTCATTGACGAGTACCGATTCTGCTTGGCAATGAACAATAGTCAGACTGAAATCTGAAAGAGCGAACTAGGTACTGTTCCTCACTTTTTGAACAGCTTCGTACATAAGGGCGCATTGTTCGTCAATTGTGCTAACGAAGTCTCCAAAGACTGGCTCATAGAGAAAGTGGCAAAACTTCAGCCTTGCAAAGGGACGGCTTCCAGAGCGAGAGCCGCAAAGGACAAAGTCCACATGACCAAGGCTGGAGTTTGGGTTCCCACCGAACTCCTCGACGAAAAAGAGCATAGGAAAATACTCACTCTCCTGAAGACTCACAAAACAGGGGACTACAAGTGGACAACCGAGTATTATCAGCAATCGAGCTGAACCCAAGGGAATTAACATCGTTCTTCTCATTGAAGCCTTATCTCTAAAGGTGCTGACCAATATGGGCTTCAAATCCTATCTTGGCTTAAATCAGATAACCTTTAAGGTGGTAGGAAGAAAGGCGGAACCCACTAATTAAGATACTTTAGGCAAACCTTCGACATAGTACGGCAGCCTCCCTAAGCAGACTGCTAGCTGCTGGGAACATAGGCTTAATATTGATCCAAGAACCTTGGATTAAAAAGTGTAAAATATTGGGTCTAGGAGGAGCCAGTGATAAATGAGTGTATGACTCTACCTGTAGCAATGCCGGATCTTGAATTTTTGTAGGAGAAGACATTGAAACATTAACGTTGGATGATCACTGTTCCAGAGACCTTGTCAAGGAAAAAATCAGGCACCGTGTCGGGGAAGGGGGAGGCATTCAGGGAACTCAAAGTGAACAAAGCCTAGTTACCTTTCGATGCACCTGAACCTGTCAAATTAGAGAGGCTGGTGAAACACTGAGAGGCTAACAACTTCCAGATTCTAATTGAACCAGATGCCAACTCGGAGAATACCATCTGGAGAAGCACCGAAAGCAACAAAAGGAATGAGTCACACAACGTTTCGCCCCTATACATTAGTGTAGTAGTGAGAAAGTGGTACGTGGCTGACGAACCGTCGCTCCCGACTATAGGTACATATTTCTGGAATTTAACGACGTTTCTGAAACTTGTTAAAAAGCATCTGAGGGAGACTTCTATGATAAAGACGTCCCTACATCCAAATCAGCATGCCTATCAACAAGGTAAATCGTGTGCATCAGCCTTCCACCAACTGGTGGTGAGGATAACACACTAGAAAACAAGGAAATGGCATTTGGAGCCTTCCTTAACATCGAGGGTGCATTTGGCAATACGTCATTCGATAGCATAGTTAGTGCAGAGCGCAGCCATGATGTTGACATGACATCAACTAAATAGATGACAATTAATGCTGCAAAACAGAACTGTACAAACTACAGTTCCTGGCAATACAATGGGTCTTAGTCATGAAAGGATGTTCAGAGGGTGGGATCTTGTCGCCACTCCTCTGGGACTTTGTGCTGATGGCTTGCTTCTGTCTCTAAACAAAAAAGTATTCTGCACCCATGACTATACGCATGTTGTAGTCATTCTTAGAAGGAGGAAGTTTCCTTGCATTATTTCAGAGCTTATGCAGAAAGCTCTGAACGAGGTAGAAAGATGATGTAAGGGAGAAGATCTTAGGGTTAACCCTCACAAATCCATCATAGTGCCTTTTACGAGAATGAGGAAACTGGAGTGCTAACGCTCCCAATTTTCTGTCAAAGTCAAGTACCTAGGCTTGGCCCTAGATGAAAAACTGACCTGGAACCAATTTTTCACACGGGCGACCAACAAATGCAAAATGGCATTGATGATGACCAGGAGAAGAATTAGCAAATCGTGGGGCTTAAAACCAAACATGCTACGCTGGTTGGGCAAGGCGCTAGTAAAACTAATCTTGACATATGGTGGACAAAACAAAAATAGAAACAAGCTATAAACAAACTCTCCAGTGTACAGAGACTAGCCTGCTTTGCTAATCACGAGATCGATGAGAACCTTTACCAGCTCTCGAAGCAATGTTAAGCCTCCCTCTCCTGGATATTTTCATCACAGGGGAGCCAAGGTGGGAGCATTCAGATACAGGTGCAACAAAACATGGCAAATCCCAGCAAGGTCGAGCCATACGTCAATAGCGGATGTAATAAGAGTCCCTTAATATGTAATAACAATCCCTAGCAAGGAAGGAGAATCGATGCCTCAAAGCATTTCATTCAAAATATCCTTCCAAATACAGCTACAGTTGATAGAAAGGCTCCATAAAAGACAGTGGAACTGGCGCTGGAGTCCTCTAGGTCTACTAGGTCTTCTGTGGTATTCTAGCTACAGCATAACTTTGTCACTAGAGTGACACATTACGGCCTGCCAATCGGAAATTCTCGCGATCGATACGTGTGTCTGGGAAAAATTAAGAATGGATTACAGAAGTAGAAACATCAGACAGTCAGGCTGCGATAAACGCCCTAACATGTCATAGAATAAAATCTAGCCACTTTGGGAGTGCCTTTAGAACTTAAAATGTCTGGAACAGCACAACAGCGTTACGCTTACGTGGGTGCCAGACCACATAGGTCTGGAAGGAAACGAAAACGCGGACGCACTGCAAAAGATAGCACCCTAGCTGCAGTACTCTAGGTTACAAGGGAGAAGCCTTACGTCACCAAACCCATGACTAGTAAAATAACAACAGAGTTGAGTAATAAAAGTCACCAACTAGAATGGGTCCGTACAATTGGCCAGCAATACAGCAAAAGGGATAATAGGCCACATATATAACGCCCTAAGAGCTGAAATCTTGCAACTGTCCGAGAAGTAGATTGCAACTGTGGCAGGTCTCTTAACGGGACACTGCACATTGAGAGAATACCTGCAGAAGATGGGCATCTGGACAGATGAACCACTATGCAGACTCTACAATGAAGAGGACGACACTGTCTCCCATATAATGTTCCATTGTGAATCAATCGCGCCCAGGAGAACGAAACTCAACATTACACGGACTTCCAACGAACCACAAGACACGTAGACTTCTGGACCTGATACATGGTCTGGATCTATTTTCTTGAATGAAACAACAATATGTGGGAATACCATGGGCCTATAATATTCTTAATTTATATTATTCAGAATTCTACGTTCAGAAGGACCTTGTGGTCGTTAGCCCTTTGTCTAAAGTATACAATAAATAATATTTATTTCTTATTTATCATTTGGCATTTATATAAAAGTTTACATGTTTAGATTTTAATCTTAATAGTTTATATCTATTATGTACAATTTAATTAATATATAGTAGTACTAAATAGATAAGAGCCCTGAATAAGGTCAGAATTAAAAAGACCGAAACGTTGGCAAAATATAAAATGTTTTATTAAATTAAATCCTTTACCTAAGAATTAACTAAAATATTTATTATTTCTTATTTATCGTTTACTTAAAATTTATATTTTATCAAGTTTGTTGATGTTTGCAGGTGCTTTGTATTATGGGACGTCATTTGTCGATTGGAGACACGTAGAGTGTCTGTAATTTTTTTTACACATAAATTTGTTTATATTTAAAATTACTAAAGTTACCAAGACAAATCATTATTAAATATTCAGAGAATGTCCGGTAATATGACATTAAATATTCAAAACGTTATCTAAATTGAGTATTTCTTAGTTAAGTTAAGATCAAATTTAAATCTAATTGTATTATAAAATAGTTCTTGGCCGTAAAAACTTGTTTCATTAAAATTCTACGAAAAAATAAAATAACGTATAAACTTTGCTCCTTAAAATTCTTTGCTACTTAAAAACTGTAATGTATCCATTATACCCATCGCAAAAATTGAAATACATTTTTCTTCCTCTATCCTAAAAACTAAATTAATAATTCTTTAAATACCAAAATAAAATAATTCCCACCCCAGCAAATTTTTCTCACGAGACTCTCAATATATGAGAGCTCTCTGGCCGAGTATAGTTGACTGTATTTTAACCACACGATGCTTAATATAAAAAACCTTTCCCTCTTATTCAATCGTTAATTTGCATAATTTTAACTTAACAGGGCACTCAACGCAGTATATTTAAAATTATAATTGCGGCAAAAAAATCGACACGAGATAAAAAGCGAGAGTTTAAGTAGACTCACCTCTGCTGGGAACGCGTAGCCATTTATCGAGTGCTCGGAGCCGAACTGATCGTGAAGTCCATAGTGGATATGGATCTCGTGGAATTGATATTTGTAGGATAGTGGTCCACCAGTGATATTTATGTGATGGCGCGTGTCGTTTTCTACAGTGAATATTACACTGTGCCCGGTATTCATTATACTCCCGCTGACCTATAAATAAAATACATTTTTTTAAATTACATTGAAATACCAACTTTTATAAGTGTTTTCAAGTATAATTTGTTACGTTTATTTTTTAAAGTGACCTAAGTCCATTTTAAAAACATAGCTACTAAAAACTATTTTATATTTGCATTTCTTCAAAATGAAAAGAGAACGTAGAAATGTAAAATGAAAAGAAAATAAAGTAATTAGTTCTTTTTAAATGGACTTAGGTCTCTTTAAAAATAAGCAGCTTATGTAAAACATACATTTATCATACAACACATTATATATTAACTTATTTCTAGTTTAAAAATAATCGGCTCATATCTTAATATTTCTATAAAACACAGTCGGGTTTGAAGTTTGACTTTTAAAAACTGAAGAACGGCTGGACCGATTTTATTGATTTTTGATTTGTTGCATTTGCCTCCACCCCTGCTATTATAGCTACTATTAAAAGATTGAAAAAAAATCACGAAAAAAGGAAAATAATAATGAAAATAATTCATTTTATCATTTTTTTTTATGGAACGTCACATATATTCGCAAAGTCGAAATTATTTAAGCAATAACTTAAGCTATGCCAGTAGATGGCGCTTTTCATTCCCCATTCAGGAATGTCATCCACGTGTTTTACATTTGTCGGTGCATCTAGAAAATGGTCAACAAGTTTATTTCCACGAATCAAATGTTGCTCAACGTGCTGCAACATCTCCAGCGACAACATTGACAAGTTTGTTTTTTATTTGTCCAAGCGATCCATTTGCACGAACGTTACTCTACTCTATAATGTTCGTAGGCCGATATCCGTTGAATCACTTCAAACTCTCAATGGTGCAGTGTGCTCAAAATTTCGTGCTGCATGTCAACAGCTCAATTTGATTGAAAAAGAAATTCATTGGGACATTACAAGCTGAATCAGTTCTTTCTGCATCTCCAAATCAGATACGCACATTATTTGTTATAATTATTTCGACACTTCCGATCGAATCTAATTGAACTGTGGAACAAGTACAAGGATTACATGTCAGAAGACATTTTACATCGAATTCGTGTCACTTCAGGGAATCCCGATCTCGTGGTGAATGAGGAAATGCATAACCAGGCCTTGCTTTTGTTAGAAGACATGTGTTACCTCATGTGCGGCAGTTTGTTAGTAAAGTTAGAAATACCAACGCCAAATCGTGCTATGAACGACGCATTCAATCCATAATTGGAACATGAACGTGAATACGATCGAGATGCCTTGAACGAATCAGTTTAAATGAATGTACCACTGTTGAACTCAAAACAGAAGGATGTGTACGATAAGTTAATGAAGGCAATTGATGATGGAAATGGTGACATATTTTTCTTCGATGCGCTCGGTGGAACTGGGTATACATTCGTCTTGTCATTGATTTTACTGTTCGTGCGAGATCCGAAATAGCCGTAGCAGTTGTTTCTTCTGGTATAGCGGGCACGTTGCTAGAAGGATGAAGAACAGCTCATTCAGCGTTTAAATTTACGTTAAACCTTCAAACGACTGAAACACCCACATGCAACATTACGAAACAATCAGCAATGGCCAAAGTGTTAATAAATGATGTATGTAGGCAACGGGTCTTTCCGAAGAAGACTTTTCAAAGAAATTAGTTTTACGATAGGATCATTGCTAATTATAGCAATGATCCTATCGTAAAATAATCCTAATATTTTTAGAAATTGGGTATTAACCCAATTTCTAAAAATATTTTATCTGTTTTATTATAGGGTTAATACTGTAATCACCCGAACGGTTTTTAAGAAATATTTCGTGGAATATTTTATAACGGGGTCATTACAGTAATCGTCGAACAAATTCTAAAAGATTTAATATTTGTGTTTTATGGTAGGATTGATTATAATCTTCTAAAAGATATAGTATTTGTGTTTTATGGTAGGATTATTATTACAATTGTCTAACGATACAAATCTAAGAAAGACTAGTTTACGACAGCAGAGAAGAAAAACAATCCTATAAAACGGGTCCAGATACCCGAAGGAACATATAAATACGCTCACCACCGAAAAACAATCAGTTCGTTCACTGAGTTCGATCCAGTTAGTTCACAGCAACAGGTTAGTTCACCGAGTTCACTGCAACATTTCGATCCATTCAGTTCACCGGAACAGTTCACTCGACAAGTTCACCCAGTTCACGCGAGCCGCGATTACGCGTTCACGCGAGCCGGTCACGCCAATAAGTTTATAGTAAGTTGCAGCTTTGCGAATCCGTTGTTATATTGTTATAGTGCTAAAGTGTTATTTAGTGTTATTTAATTATTGTAAATATATTTCCTCTTATCGCAAAACGTGAGTAATTTGGGGTTTTATAAAGTTGTTTTATATATCTTAGCTTTTAGTCCTGTTTAGTCTTGTGCGTGCCCGATTTTAAACACTGTTTGATCAGCTTTTCTAGATTCTGCTCACCACACATCCTTCTAGAAACGTTTTACGTAGTCCGGATGTTTATAAACAATACACCTGCCAACATATATAATTACATTCAATATGGACTATATTTAATATGGGCTACAGTAAATATGCAATACTTATTTAAAGTAGAACTGAAAATGCGACCGTCAGACCTGTTATTTTGATTGGTCTTGGATATGTTGACGAGGAACCTATTCCAAGTACCTAGGTAGCAGCTTCTGATTCAACGACCTTTAGTTACCAAAAAAATTTATGTTAAAGTTTCAATCGTACCTTCTATTCCTGAGCGCTAGACATTTCAACTTATTGTTAATGTTATTTTGATAGGTCTTAGATATGTTGTAGAGGGACCCCCAAGTACCTAGGTAGCGTCTTTTCATTCAACGGCCTTTAGTTACGAAAAAAATTGATGCTAAACTTTCAATCGTATCTTCTATTCCTGAACGCTAGAAATTTCAACTGAGCGGCTTTTCATTCAACGGAAACTTATTCCTAACACCTATCACCCACAAAGTGTTAAAGCAAGTAAAATTATCATATGGGATGTATGCACAATGGGGCAAAAACGGACGTTGGAAGCACTAAATCGAACCACGAAAGATCTGCGCAATGACTCAAGATATTTTGGAGGCGCAATGATTCTACTGTCTGGCGATTTCCGGCAAAAACTACCAGTAAATCCAAGATCCACCGCTCCCGATATAATAAACGCTTGCCTCTAATCATATACTCTTTTGTGCTATATTAAGAAACTTCAGCTGACGACAAACATGCGCGTTGCATTGCTAAACGTTCCATCTGCCGAAGATTTCCCCAAGCAATTGTTATCAATCGGTAATGGTCGTCTTCCCGTCGACGAAATGAACGGATTGATTTTGTTTCCGCATAATTTTTGCAATTTCGTCTCAACTAAAGACGAGCCCATCAACAAAGCGTCCCCGAACATTATTGTTAATCACAAAAATTACTAATGGTTGAGTTAACAAGCAATTCGACTTTTGGGTTTTTTTATACGTCGTACCTTATGCGATGGAGAGGACAGACACTACATTATATTCCCATCTATTATATAATCGTGTACGATTTTGTTACCAGATATCGATACGCATAACATTGACTGACTTTAATTCAGCAAATAAGATGTTTTTAGATGATCATAGATTCTGAGGCGATTCGAAGTTTGCCAGTGTATGAAAATCCTCTCTGGTAGGAAATTCCTCAAATGTTTTTAAAATGATAACCTATAGTTGAAAATCCAGTTAATATATCTTAATTATTTGTAAGACTTAATTCTTCTTTTAAATTTTTTTGTAAGTTTTTGGATATTCTTATGAAGAAGAATGACGATCCTATTCGATTGACTAATGTCAGCTATAAACCAGGCAGCTTCTTAAACACTATTCCAATATTTTGAGAATATTTTGATAATTCAAATTGAGAATATTCATTCTTTAACCACGATTCCAGAAGTTTCGGTACATACTGTTACTTGCCCGCTAGCAAACTGTGACAATAATATTTTTTCATAAATTGTTGGAAACTGTTTTGGTGTCTTTTCTCGATATAGCCACTATAATGAACGTTTCTGATTTTTCTAGATCAGGGGTTCTTGAACTTATGTAGTCCGAGGACTCGCTCTAGAACAATTTTTTTGCGGACCCCTTACCAACCCTAGGCATATTAGTTTCTAGGTTCTTGATACTTAATTTCTGGCTCAATAATTTCCATAATACACACGCTACAGAATCGTCTTCAAATAAACAAACTGCTGGATGTTCATTCAGTTCATGCGACAAACATGTGAGCACTTCTGTCATAACATGTAACCAGTTTTTCTACCTCAAGTATGTTTATCAAGGCTTTCGATTCATGTTACAAATGTGAACCCTACGGTCATTAATTGACTTTACCCTAAAAACAAAGTTGATGTTAGGTACAATTTCTATTGTTTCATGTACAAATTTAAATATATGAAGTTATATGCAATAATACCGAGAAGCTAAAACAATGGAAGAAGTAAATTGATTTGACGAATTTGACACTTTTCTCAATTATGCTAACTTTATATGCGAGCAAACAAAGCAGTTTTTAATATTTTTTTTAATTGAAGCAAAATACTTATTTGCCGATTACTCGTTATTTTAGATTATTAGTACTTATTCTAAATAAGGAAAATCCAAAAGCAGGGCTCTAAGTCAAGCGAACTAAAACTCAGTGGAGTCGTGAGCCGTTGTCAAACACTTGGTTCGTTTAACATGAGTGGTAATAACAGTTCTGCGATTACACCTCTTCTGGTAAATAATTTTAAAACTTGAACTTTATTATCGCAAGGAGGGAGAATTTCTAAATCCGGAGCATTGCATAACACAAAATGATAAAAAAATGAGATATTTAAATAGTTTAACTGACGTATTATTAATTTTAACCATGAAGTAACTAGTAAAATCAGCCAAACTGATAATTATAAAAACCGCAATTATGTTTGCAAGAACCTAATACAAAATAATTATATTAAATGTTATTATTTTTATATGAAAATTAGTAGGTACACAAATATTAAATGGCAATGTAATATTGGTTTAACATGGTGAAATTTCGCAATGGGCAAAAGGCCGTCGTTAATGTTTTCGAAAGTGTGGCTGGTAATCATGTGGTTTATTTTATAACACATTTACTTTTTATGTCAGTAAACAAGTGCAATCAACGTTTGCAATCGCAAAAAAGTATCAAGTAAAATTAAAGTATTGTTTTCACTTATTGGAAGTTATCATGTAAGTTTGACAAAAAGTTTAAAAATTTTGTTTTAAATATCGAATATATTGTCTTTGCTGTAAAGATCCATGTTTCGGACTTACATCTTTTTGCAAGTGGACAAACGATATGTATTTAATAAGATCAATTAACTTGTAATATTAGAAACGCTACTCATCTCTAGCTATTATAGATTTCTTATAATAATAATAAACTTTATTGCCCAACAGGAAAACCTTTTAACAGGACAAATAATATTTACGCAAAAATATAAAAAAATAATAATAATAATATTAAAGTTAAATCAAAATGCAATGAGAATTAAAATATAAACATTCCTCATAAATAAGTTAACATGCAGAAATAAACAGTGATAAAATATGTACGAAAATGAGATAATACGCTACTATAGATTACAAAAAATATATCTTCGTAGAGCTTATCAGCGTTGTGGCACATGTGGGTAAGAGGTGCTCTTCGTAGAATGTTGCTTCGTGATGCCGGCAGTGCAAAGGTCCATATCGGCTACATATCGAGAAGTAGCTCTCGGGACGTGGAAGTAGAGACTGGACATCAGAGAACGACTGTCAATCTTACCATGAAGCAGCTTTCAAGCAAATCGAGCACTCTGCTGTTGTCTGCGCACCAGAAAGGATTGGTCAACATGCCGCTCTAAAAGGGAATCATATTCGATGTTTCGGACGGGATAGTGACCATCGATTTTGAAGGAAAGATATTTCAGAAATGGACGCTGTACCCTTTCAATAGGTAGATCTTGAGAAGCATAATATGGATACCATATCAGCGCTCCATACTCGAACTTACTAACAATAAAAGAAAAGTACAAAGCAAAATAGAATCTCTGAAAGATGTATAAATGCGTAATATAAAGCCTAGCATTTTAGATGCAGATAACGAGAAGGTGCTTATGTGCTGTGAAAACGACAGCTGCCAATCAAATAAAATCCCAAGATCCTTAACGCACTCTTTCTTTTCCAGTAATTGACCAGTTACTGTATACGAAGAATTAATGGGCTGTTTTTTCCCGTTTGTAAGTTAAAGTACAGCATTTGGAAATATTTAGTTTCAGCTGATTTTGTTGAGAGCAAGCAACCAGTAGATTGATGTTGTTTTGTAGGGTTACTGTATCAGAAATGCTGTTAAACGAGGAATACAGCTTTACATCATCAGAAAAGGCCAATGCTGGACATTTTAAGGCAGTTAACAGATTATCGATAAACACCACAAAGAAAAGAGGACCCAGATTTGAACCTTGTGGAACCCTGACGAAGATATGAAAGAATTGGATTTAAAACCATTATAGAAAACGTAGTTCACTCTGTCAGATAAGTTCGAAGCAATTAATTTTAAGAAAGTTGGAGCAAAGCCTAGGTAACTAAGCTTATTTAAAAGTAGCTCATGATTTATAGAATCAAAGGCACTAGAAAAATCAATGTATACTACGTCAACTTGTACACGGTTATTAAGTGTTTTACTTATATTATATGATTATGGCCCGGTTCGAAACAGTTGAGCGTCTGGGTAGAAAGCCATGCTGGTACTCAGAAATGATACTGCGAACATTGAGAAATATATTTTTATAGATAGCTTGTTCAAATACTTTTGCAAAGTTTGAAAGTATCGCAATAGGCCTGTAATTCTCACGGTGATTGTTCTTACCCTTTTTGAAGATTGGTATTATCCTAGCACGTTTCCAAACATTTGGGAACGTTGACGTTTTTATTGCTAAATTGAAAATAGTAACCAGTGGTTTGGCAAGACAATGTCTAGCATCTTGTATTAGAAAACTCGGAATTATCATCGCCTGCCGTAAGTTTGTTGTGGAAGGACGACATTATTGTTAGCAGCTGTTCTTCTGTAATAAACTGCATACTGAAAGATGGATGATTAGTCAGCATCGGGAATATTATAGTTAGGTTTGGAATGAAACGGATTAGAAAACAAGGAGCCAAATGCATTGACGATATCTTGAGGATTGTCATACTCTTTGTTGTCATATGCCAATTTACCCGGAATACGTGTCGTGCCTTGCTTAGCATGAACATATTTCCAAATATTATTTGGAGTAGAATAAAGGAAGTTCTCTATATTCGTTAAGTACGCATTATACGCAGAAGTAATGAGCTTTTTACAATACGACCGTAGGTTTTTGTATTCTAGAAGGTAAAACGGACTTGGATGAGCTCTGCATTTCTTCCTGTATCGGTCTTTTGACTTTGACGAACACTGGGGTACAGATATATTTAAAATTGCATAAAGCTTATCATAAAATTTATCAATTACTGTATTCACGTCATTAAAAGAATCTAAGATCGACCAGTCTGTGGTTACAAGATCATCATATAGTTTAACGTAGTTGGCTTTGCGGAAGTTGTGTCTTATATTATTCGCTGATGGAAAACTGGAAGATTTCGACGCTGATAATGCATCGACTGAAATAGATAATGCAAATAACGGATGAACAATGATAAAATAAACAAATGAATAAATGATGAATTTTTGAATGAATCATTTAAACCATGTTTCAGTGATTATTATAACATCAAGATGGCGGTCAGATGAGTTAGAGTAGAAATTATGTGTCATAGATCTTAAACCACGCGCATTTTGATAATATAAGTTTACATAAGTTTACAAGAAGCTTCTTGTCAGGCGATATTAGTTTTCCGAAGTGACAATATGTGGTATATTGTTTTTATATTTGATTTTAAGATGCTTTTCGCCATTTGCTATGCGCTGCTCTAATTCAGACTTAGCATTGCGGTATAATTGAATTTGCATGGGTGTACGATCTCGAGAAATTCAAATACTTCTCCAAACGGGAAAGTTTTTCAACTGATTTGCGGATCGTAATAATGACAATACAGAATCCTCAGATGGTAGGGTTACTCTAATCGGTCGAATTTTGGATTGATCAAATTTTTCTAACCTGACGATTGCCAAGTCGATTGCCTGACGATTGCCAAGATTGCCTTATAAATGATTTGATCATTATTCCTGAGTTATTTATTATATATGAAAATCTTTATAGATTATGTAGTTTAGTATTTTATGTGAAAACATCCGGGTTAATAAAACTTGTCTTAGGAAAATATAAATTCTGTTAATCTTTAAAATTTGAACTATTTTTTGTAATAAATGTACTAAATAATTTTACTTATTTCGTTTTAGAACAACATTTCAAAGTTTTTAAATAAACGGTGACAAATTAAGAGTGTCCTGTTTTAACTTAATAAAAACAAAAACAAAATTAAAATTACAAGACAACTGCAAGATGAGTCGAAAAATATTGTCAAACAGATTCTCTTATAGAATATATATTCTCTTATATACTTAGTAAAAGGGAAAACTTGTAAAGAGGGGAAAATGAAATAGAATTGAAGAAAATTCCAATAAATCCGTGCAACGTTTATCGCAGCAAGTAGGAATTTTGAGGTGAGTCGGTAAGAATAATTTCAAAGAAAGATTTACTCTTTCGGCCTTACAAATAGCATAATTTCCAAAAATTTCTTTCAGTAGAACGAAACGACGTTTGGAATTCAGTCCATGAATTTTGGTCAGAGGGGATAATTTTGTCAAAAATATAATTTTGAATGATGGTGCACATTTTCATTAGAAGAGGAACAAAGAAAATTTAAGTTGGTGCTCTGCCGAAAACGCTCAAGTTACCTTCGAAGATGAGCTGCATTCTCAAAAAGTAACTGCATGGTGTGGAATATACTCAGCTGGAGTATTGGGATAATATATTTTTTTCAATAGTGAACGGTATGTGGAGATGCTACAAACGTTCTTAATAGATGCCAACGCTCAACTCCGATTACCAATAAACGATATTTGGTAGCAGCAAGATGGTGCAAGGCCTCATGTAACCAACATGTCTATGGGAATGTTACGAGAGTTCTTTCAGTTCGTCTGATTTCCCAGCATAGGTTCTGCTCTCCTGGCTCTTCGAATTTCTAGGCTTGGGAATATTTCTTTTGTGGTCATGTTAAATTTAAAGTTTATCAGAACCTGCCTGAAAGGCTAGAAGACTTAAAACAAAACGTTTGACAACCTGTTGGTGAGATTTCGCCAGAAATGTGACAACGTGCAATGCGTTCATTGTTGTATCGATCTCAGTCATATAATCGATGTAATTTTTAGGTATTAATTTAAAATTAAGCATTTAACTTGGTATTAAACTTTAGATTTTACTCTACAATGTTCAACAAAAATGTTGGTTTCCAACTTATTTCGATGTTTGATAATTTAAAATGAGGACACTCATAATTTGTCACCCTTTATTAGCATCATTAGTAGGGAAAGATGTCATGTTCTAGACCCACCACCTCCTTATGGGATTTACATGTAAATCAAGTCCCTTATGGGGGAATTACATTAAAATCTAGCACGAAGCCCCTTATGGGGAATTACATGTAAATCTAGTATGGGGGAAGTTCTGAACGTGTCCGAGCGAGAATGTCTAGATGGCGCTGCAAGATACGTGCGCGGTGGATAGCGGGAAAATTCAAAATGGGTTGCAGGGTGAATGTTTGTGAAGGGAGGAGATTATACGTGCTCTGAGTTGCCTAAGTATCAGAGGTGGTTAGTTGGATATCAGAGAAGTTTATAACGAACTATAATATGTGTCTACATAGTTTAAGATATCTTGAAATAAATACTTAACATTTCAAAACATTATCTGGTTTATGTAACCACACCTCTAGATAAGACAGAGCGTCTAGCACTGATAACAATCCTGTCTCAACCTGTCTGTAAACGCATGTGGAACTAATAAATTATGAAGCGCGGTCTAATTAACTTCTTGAAATTATCCCGTGTTTAACTTAATAAACATAATAAAATTTATCGATAGTCAGTTAGGTGCGACCGGATGTTTGGCAGTCATAACAACTGCCTGTTATCTTATCAGCGGTGTGCGAGCGGAGAAATAATAAATTATGAAGCGCGGACTAATCAATTTCTTAGGATTGCTTTTCCTTTAATTTAATAAACATTCCAGCGGGTATATAAGACCGAGCTGAGAGTTCTAAATCAGTTGTTAATCGTTAGGATCATTCCATTCAATAAACGGATTAAACGACTTCCCGCTTTCAATTTTCTCATTGAGGTAAGGTATGCTCCCTTCGAAATCATAGTCTGTGAAAACACTTTCTAAATCTTCTTCTCTCTTATTAATGCAATTTCTTGGAAATCCTGCAGGGATGTTCTGTTTGGATGCTTGAGAATTACTAATATCAAATCGATGTTCCAATAAATCCAGGTAATTTAACAACCCTTTAAAGGAGTCAGCTAACATTGAGACGTTTATTCTGTTTTCTTTTATTCCCACTATTAAGTCATTGTATATATCATGATATTTGGGTACAGCTGCTTCAATATCTTCAGCTACACGTTTATCCAAACTGCTTTCTTCCATTAAGTCATACTCGCATCCGCTTTTCATCTACTTGCATTAACTTTTCATTTACTTGCATCCACTTTTCATCACGCTAAACAGGGTGTGAGGTCTATGTAACCCCACGCTAAACAGGGTGTGAGGTCTATGTAACCACACGCTAAACAGGGTGTGAGGTCTATGTAACCCCACGCTTAAACAGGGTGTGAGGTATATGTAACCCTACGCTAAACAGGGTGTGTGGTCTATGTAACCCTACGCTAAACAGGGTGTGAGGTATATGTAACCCCACGCTAAACAGGGTGTGAGGTCTATGTAACCCCACGCTAAATGGGGTGTGAGGTCTATTTTTAGTCAGATTTTATCAGCTTTGATTAACTTTTAATCAGCTTTAATCTCATTGGGTTATTTGGGTTAGCGTTGTTTAGCTTAGCATTAGGTTAGGTAATGGGAGGTTAGGAATGAGGCGCGCTTCATTCCTAACCTCCCATTACCTAGCCTAATGCTAACCTAACCTAATGCTAACCCAACTAACCCAATGACATTAAAGCGACTCCGAGTGGAATCGACTGATCACAGCAGCAGCGCCATTTTCAAAACTTGTATATGCATTCTCTCTATCTTTTCTACCCCTTTCACACCCAACACTTCTGAACCATACATTAAAATACAACGCTTTCCACAATTTTTCTCTGAAGTTTTCCTTGCATAAACCCCAGAAACTGTTGGTAGGTTTCTTTAAAAGAACAGTTTTGACTAAACATGAATCCAAGGTATTTGAAGCTGCTAGATACATTTACACTCCATTCAAACTTTCCACTTCCCTTTTTTCCCCTCTTCTGGAAAACAATTATTTTAGTCTTCGTCAACCTTCATATTTCTGCGTACGAGTTTGCCAAGACCAAGATATCGTCTGCGAAGGCCAGACTGCATACTTTTTTTTCCAAATTACTACAGCACCCGCCTGACCCTTGCATAACACATCGTATAAATCTGCTATGTTTATGTACAGCAAGAGTACTTTGTAGACACTGTCGTAGGGCTTTTGAAACCTTAAAGCATTCAGACTCATTTTCCTCCACTTTCATGCTACAAAATGTGCTCCCAAACAAGCCCCTAACACTTTCCCTAACCGGACTATCTGTTTCCCTTCAGGCATTCCCCCATTTTTACCCTAATGATCGAGTCATAAGCTGCATTTAGGTCCAAGAAGAGCACGTACACTTTTACCTTCGGTTTTTTCAATTCATTCTGGACAAAGTAGTTGAGAGTAACTTCCGCTAGAATGCTTTTTTCTCCGACTTCTCCCTGCAGATTAAGCTCTAAAACCTTAGCATCCTCTGTAGTTATTAGTGACCTCGCTATTCCTATTCTTAAACACTGGTATTATTGGTATTTACGGAACAAGATAATATAGGGTCTTTCATTAAGCGCTTCATATCTTTAAATTTAAATAAAGCAAAGCGTGTTTGAGATATCATCGAAATTTTGTATTTGTTTGAAAGGCCTATCGATGCCATTATTTAGGGAATATAACGTTGTAATCGCGTATTCGCTGAATGGCGCGCATTCGATATGTCCAATTTCCCATGACTCTGGTGTATCAATCAGGCAAAATTTTACCTATTGCGTGAGTTATATTGACTTTGAGGGGAGCTGTGGTTTGTGGCTTATTCGCATAAACATGCGACTTAAGAAAACCCCACAGGGAAAAATCTAACGGGGTCAAGCTGCGAATCAGACAATCTCGGTGGCCAGTTCACATCACCACCAGGTGAGATAACAACAGCTCTTAGATTGGTGTATTGGACTCAAGTGGATTGGTGTCGTGCCAAATTCGACAATATTATTTATTGAAGTACCCATTTAACCAGAAATGGGCTTCATCGCTGAAGATAATTTTTTGATGAAAATTAGGGTCAGTTTCCAATTGCTAGAGGGCCCATGCAGCGAACACACGTCGTTATCTAGGGTCGTTTACCTTCAGCTCATGGGTCAGTTGAACTTTGTACGGGTGCAGTCCCAAGTTACGATGCTATATTCGCCAAGTTGTGGTCTGCAAAAGGCCGAGTTCTTGTAAGCGACACTAAATCGACTGCCTCGGACTCTCCTACATACTGTTGTGAGGCTGCCAACAATGTTGTGGGTTGCTACCAATGTTGTGAAGGGGGTTATGGTGTGAACCACCGCCGACTTCAATGTTGAGAGGGAAGGACTGCTGGCCAACAATTCTTCGGACTCTGAGATATATCTAAATATCTCGGGATCTTGTAATGTAATGTTCACCGGGATTCGCAAGGCACGTAGTTTGTCGAATAATAGTCGAGTTGGTTTTAACAATTTAATTAAACAATAATACAACTAAATAACTTAAGAACTTATAGCTTACCACTCTACTCTCTTTTCTCTTACTTCTTACTTCTTACTGACAACTGTGGAATGGTATTTATACCATTCCTAGTATAATATATCTGAAAGGAGGGTTAAATCATCCCTCTAATTCAAATAAGGAGGAGATTGAATTTTCTTGGCTCCTCGCATGAACAATCGAGGCTTAAATTCTCTAAATCCCTGAAAATGTCTGGTCCTCTGGTTAATCTCTATAAGAAGGTTTTTATAGGCTTTCGCACGTTTTGTAATATGTTTGGGGGAGATAGATTTTAGCGTGGTAATAAAAACCCTTAGTTTCTGGACAAACTATAAAACTATAAAACAATTGCATTTATCCAAAACGTGGGACAAAGGGCACGTTTTGGAATGTGCGCTAATGGCAGAGATGTTCAGTCCTGGTTTTTATTACAACAATACTCTCACGGACAGCGGCGATATTTTTAGCATATCTTGCGTTTCGTCATCGTACTTGTGTAGGTTTATTGTTTACTGAACCAGTGTACTCAAATTTATCCACGGCACTGCTAATAGTCCTCTAGATAGAACGATTATGACGACCGTAAAATGGGCGCAGCGCGTGGAACGTTGCCCGCGCAGAACACTCGTTTTGATAAAACAATTTTATCATTTGCACGTGTTGTTGAACGCTATATCCATCCATGGTGATTTGGCAAAACAGACTGAATAAATGACAGCCTACTTGACAGGTGTAGCTTTAACGTTATGGCCGCTAGCCACTGACAAAGTTCAAGGGTCTCTATTGGAAGACCCTATATATTATTAAATATTAATGAAAACCTTTCATTATTTTAAATATTATTTCTATTTAACCCAAAACTTATTTTTCATACTTATTAGTATATTTCTAGATTGCAAGTAGTTCAAGCTTAAGAAATCAAGGTTTAGAAAAGATAAAAATGTTTTATCATTTCCATTAACTTTTTAAAACTAATCTATATAGCGATTATTACAGAAACAAGTTTATTTATAAAGCTCAGAAAATCCTCTTAAATGTTATAATTATCCCATATATTCAGTATCCCATTTTCCATATACTGTATCCCATTTCCAATATTATAATTCTGCTAAAAATAATAGTAGTACGTTTTTTTATTTATTTATGTGCATCACGTTTTTGTTATAGTTTAATAATATTATTTCTTACTTTTATATTATATTAAAATCTGCAAACATATTTAATTTGTTGAATTCAAGAGTCAATTACCGAACCTTTATCAACTGCGCATTCATAAAATGTGGAATTGGGTAGATTCTTCCCCACTCGGTGGTATTAAAGTATGCGGAACATAATATAAAGAAAATTTATTAGCTATAATAGGGACATAAATTATTGCCCAAGGGTCATCATGCTGGAAATTCTTTGAAGGGATGATTAAGGTCATTTCGGAATGCTTTAATGTATTCTGCATAGAAATCTGTTGGGACAAGATTAATCACTTAAAATTCAGTTCACATTAAAATTGTTATGGATTTATGAAATATATAAAATTTACATAAAAATATGTTTAATTTATAAGCCATTTGTCATAATTCTAAATTATAAGTTTCTCTATATTTTGCATTTGCTTTAACGATTTGCTACATTTTAAATAGATTTTTTAAACTTGAAGCACCTTTTTTAACATGTGAATCTTCTATACTCCCAATGGTATAGATTTATATAATAATTAAAAAATAATTCGCTAAATATTATAATATCCAAGCTTTTTAAGAATAATTATACTTTAAAATTTGTAATTTGACTAAATTGGAAAATATGTATATGAGATTTTATAATTAAGAAAATGTTGTTTATAAAATATATCAGTAGGTTCTGTAATAAAAGTGCCAATTAGAGCATTTGTAAATTAAACATCTGACTATGCAAAATAATTTATACTCCTCCAAAAATTTTAGCAATTTGAATAATTGATGGAATTTCCGAGAATCACCTTTAAGATTAATTAAAATTCCTTTCATTTCCTAATCTATTTAATACGGGAGTTTTTGTTAACTAAATTTATTTATAATTTATTTATGCAACAGATTGCGCATATCAAACGTTCGCTTTCATTATTTAACAGTTTGTTTACTCAAAGCGTTCCGGGGATACGGGAAGTTTATAATCCGCACTGTAATCCCAGGAAATTCAAAACATAAAAAGTGTAAAATATAGTAGGGTGTTATGTTACGTGTATCCTGTTGCTTGGCGCTGCTTACAAAATTCCCTTAATAAATACTAATTAATCACATTATAGACAACATAAAGCGTTCGGGGGGTTTAGCAGTAAAGTGTATTAGAATATCCCTTAATGCGGGAGCGGGTATAATAAACAGGGTAGTTACAAGTTTAGTTTATTAGAGTATAATCCTAGTGTGAGATAAGTTGACATAAGCACATGTGTAAGCTCCTTACCCGATGTTTGTCGATGTGCAATGGACGAAGGTTTGGGTCGAAGAGGAGCTTACTCGGTTCCAGATTAACTGGCGACTGTCTTCTGCCTTTGTTGCACAATGACCATTCCGGATTTATTAGACCCCAGAATGCCGGACCTAAAATCAAATAAATTGGTATTTATAGACAACCTATTTATTGGCTATTTACTGTGACAGATATTTCATAATTTTGCAAAACGGGGATAAATATATCATTTGACAAATCGATACCATGTCGATAAATCTGGCTATGACATAATAAGTATTTTTTTTTATTAAATGTATTTTGTTGATTTTTTTTTATTTTGTTGACTGCCAAATATCCTTAGCCGATTAATCAAACTTCATGGGATCAATTTATTATTTAACTATGCTGTGCATTTATTATTATTTATCCATGTTCTTCATTATAATCTACATGAAAATATTATTTTAATATTTCTAATTTAATCGGGAATCTGATTTGTGAACTTTGTGGATGATAATCACAATTAAACTATCCGAGATCAAACGGCTGGAGAAATTGTTCCCTTCCGAAACTTTGACGGTAATTATCGTCAAGTTTTCTGATTACTGGGGGTAAGTCGAGAACTGCAATTGAGTTGCTCGAATTTCTCATACAAAATTATGTCTTTTTCATTAACGTTGTAAATATCGATTAATACTAAAAAGTAAATATGTAATTAGGGATACTTAGCTAACTTTTCCATGCACTTAATATAATTTGTTTCCAGCGACAAAGTTTCTTTTTATGGGTATGCTAAGTGTTATTTTAATAAATAATTCCATGGAACGGATTAAAGTATAGGACTATGTGGTTTCGCATGTTTTCGTTTTGTACGCGGCGCAAATTTACATGCAATAAATTAGTCTCGCGGTGTATGTTTAGAGCTATGTATTTACTAAATTACCAACTGACGACCTATTTTTCAAAACTGTCCGAGATTACTAGTCCTCTTTCTTTTCTCACGCCCTTCACTTTATATCCACAAACTGATGGAAAAGTTCGGTTTATATAAAAGTTTTTCCATGTTGAACCAAAATTATACTTCGACTTGTATTGACACACGGACGTTTTCATATTTAACCAGCCAACAAATATATATATTATATTTTCTTATTATTTCCCGAAACTTCAATCAGAAACTCCTCGAGACAACAAACAAATAAAAAATTATTACCACAAAAGGAATTATTTATTGAATAAACTATTCAATCAATTCACATTAACTTAATGCTATTTTTTCGGTCTTTCTGTTTAAATTCAAGTATACAAAGAAACGAAGAAATTATTAATTGATTTCTAAAATCGTTAACTTTAATAGTAAGGTCTTAAAAAAACGATAATATTATAAAATAAAACTATATAGTAATTTCATATATGGTTGAGAAAATGATGTCTAACATTTAATATATCCATAGATAAATTATATTAGAGCAAGAATCTATTTGAGGATATACCTATTACCTTAAAATCTATTTTGTTATTAAAATGTTAATTAAATACTAATATATTTTATTTAAGTAAATGTAATTAAGGATTATTTAAATTATACAACCCATTTAATATTGAATAGCCTCTAGTCCAAGAGCTGTTATCAGAAATATCTGTTTTGTTACGGTCTCTTACATAATATTTGCTGTTATTTAACCCTGCTATTGCCTGTTATTTAACCTTGTTATCTAACCTATGGTGAAGTGGCGGGACATTAGTACTATGGTTGGGTCGGATCCGACCTACCTCCATTTGAACCTGTTTTTCTGTCTTATTTAGTAGAATAAAAGGCACCATTGCAAGGAACTTATTAATCATATTATATTTCATAATTGAATAGAATCGATTTTGGAACATGGTATAGCTTATCATGACATTCTTAGTGAGCAGTAAAACGAACTTTTTAGGAAACTAATACGGTTTAAAACAAAGGAAAACCGAAATATTAAAATTATCTAGTATAACAAAGACTAGTATAAGACTGGATTAGTATATCAAACATTATTCAGTAACTGTAAGTTCCATAAAAAATATAATAATCGAATAAAACATTATAAAACGTTAGAGTTAAGAAATAGTCCGTTTATATAGTAACTTTAATTCACAATAAAATTTATATAAATAGTACAGCTTTAAAACTAATGAGAATTATTCTTTATCACAATTATGTTCGATATTATCAAAACATGTTTGACAGATCACTCGTTTGTGCTCCCCACAAACAGATCGACAACATTTTAGACAGATCATATTTTCTTTTTAGACACAATAGTCTTTTTAGAGACAAGTACCAATAAGACATCTTTTTCTTTTATGTTGATGAGAAACATTGCCTGTCGAACCTAGCCTGTTAGATTCCAATTCACAAAAGTCTTTTCCCAAAATAGTGCACATACTTTGTCGTAACTCTCTCGGAAGTCGATGGTTCATGACCCTCTGAGACATGATTGGTTTTACCAAGGCATAAGCAAGATTTTTCAAGAAATCAGAATGGTTCGGTTTAAGAATTAGGACATGAGTCTTCGGTTTTGTTAAATTTAAAAATTATAAGGCTGTTTATAGCAGTTATGTCTATAACACCATTTCTTTTTGTTGTTTTATCGTGGCATAGTTTATCCAAAACATCTACACCACTTTTCGTCAAATTGTAAAAATGAATAATTTCAGACTTCGTATTTGTTTCATTTACCTCTCCTGTAAAATGCATTGATGATATCAGTAAAACTTTTTTTTTTTTTTGGGTGCGTATGATGTAAACATTTTGTTATCTTGGAAAAAATCGAGTTGAACCTACAGCTTCCTTGTACAACATTAAAACAGGGATCTGAACTTTATTTTAAGTCAAATTTTTCTTAGACAACTCTTCGATCAACTGAAATGATGAAAACCAATTATCTGCAGTAACATTTCTGTTACTGCCATATAGTGGTTCTGTGAGCTTCAGAACATATTGCGTTGGAATTGGTAAATCATTTTTTCGTGTAATAGTTTGTTTTCCTACATAAGGTATCCCACCGAAAAAGTAGAAACTTCTGGCATCACAAATAGACACAAATTTTAACCCATACTTGTCGGGTTTGCTGGGAATATATATCTTAATTGGTCAACGTCCACGAAAACTTAGAAGCGTTTCGTCAATCGTAGCATATTCTGATGGTGTGTAAAGGTTGGTACAATTTTTTTCAAATAATTCCCAAAACAGTCTAAACGCTGTAAATTTGTCGTTTTGTTTCCTAAACTCCCTAGTTTGAATGCAGTCAAATCTCATGTGTCTCAAAATGAACAGGAATCTTTCTTTGCTCATATTGCATCTCATTATTGGGCATCCAAAAGTTAGAGAAAACATGTCCTTTGTGTGTAGACCAGAATTTTTCAAAACTCCACTCATCAACAACATTCCAATCACTCCCCTAACTTCTAAATTATCTGTAGGCCGGGTAAATGACTCATTTTTTCCATATTTTCTTCTCGATTCAGTAATATGTTCATTTGTATGCATTACAATAATGTCAATCGTTTATTCAGTGATAAACAAGTTAAAAATTTCCAATTCATCATTGAGCCCACGTGCTTCACCTTTTGGCCCTGGTAAATGTGAAATGATATTGGCTCGTGGAGTCTTGGCTTTATGTGCAATAAATGGAAGATTACTCCATATTGTTTCTCCATCTTTCGCAATTTCAAAGCTACGACTCGCCTCATCTACTTCCTTGCCAGGGCTCAATGGATTCATGTTTCCTAGGCCCACTGGCTCAAGCACATCAACTTCAAATTCTTCACCTTCGATATCATCATTTTCTAAAACATCATCTTCAGTTTCGGAACATCCTTCACTCTGAACATCTTCAGAATCTGAATTTTCCCGCCTCATCCATTTAGCTAACAACTCATCATCTGTGCGAAAAAATGCATTATCCGCAATATTTTTAGCTTCCTTTGTAATCTAAAAATAAAAACAAAAACCAAATCTAATAATAATGCAAAAAACATGGACAAGAAATAACAGGCTTTGAGAAAAAAGTAAAAAAAAGTTATAAAGATAAAAATAATATAATGGTTAAAAAAATCTAAAAATAATGGGGAAAAAATTTAAAAAATTATGAAAAAAAAAATCGTAAACACTATGGTGGGGTCGGATCCGAATAAGATAGCTGAAGCGGCTCGTTAGTCAGGCCATTGTGGTGGGGGTAGGATAGAAAAGTGTGAGGCTTGGGTCGGATCTGAGCCATGTCATAGTACCGGAGGGTTAAGTAAGTAATGTGTCGAATAATAATCGATTTAAATGAAACTTACAATTAGTAACATGAACGCTACTGATAGATCATAATGGATGGACAATGAAGATGGTGAATCTGTGGTGAATAAACGATGATTATTTCACTTAGTGATTGTTATTCTGTTCTATGAACTGGTTCCCAAATGAACTGGAATGCAAAAGTTTCTCTTCGAACCAAAGAAAAATTAAATTTTAGTTTCATGCTTTAAGAAAATACAATAACATAAATGCACCAATTTACTTTCTAAAACGGACACACAAAGGCTCATAAACTCCACATCTACCATGCTCTCTTGAAGAGTGTCGTCTCTACTCGTCCCTCCTTATTTCAATATAATATTTATGTTATCTTTTGCATATTTCGGTGGGGATTTGGTTTTGGGATTTGGTATAAAGGAAATCTTTCGAGTGGTGAATAAAGGGGGGCTAAGTGTTAGAAGAGAGAGTGGTTGGGATCTGAATAAAAGGAAACTGTATGAGAGAGGCGGGTTTTCATCCGAGGGGTTGCAAAGAAAAAATTTAGTGTGCCCAGTGGAAAATGACGCTAAGAGACAGGTTTTTCGAAGTGGAATGCCAAGAGCGCTAATCCAAAATAGAGGCTAGCAAATATCACCAAGGGTACAGTCAGTTACAAGTGCAGGGCCGTCTTCATGGTTATATGAGCACAAGTAAAGGGTCGGAACACCAGTCAGTGTTGGCGAGATTTAGATGTGGTAATGAAGAGCGTGGAAGCAGACATTGGATGAATGAGGAAAGTGTATTGTGAGGAAGGTGTATTGTGTGTGGGATGAAGGAGGATATGTGGAGTCATTGGCTCGAGGAATGACGATGGCAGAGTGGAATGGACAGGAGAGAAGGCGAGGGAAGAATTGGACTGAGTGCATGGACGAGAGCGGAAATGGACTATCGTTTTTAATCAAAAGGTGGAAAGAGCAGGTGCGCGGGGGTAGTTTTGGAGTGTTGCAGTTGATTTGTAAAGTGTATTGAGTAGAATTTGAAGTGTAGGTCGATGAGCGATCTACAGGTGTTCATGTAGATGGTTATTGGGTGGTAAAAATTTCTTTGTTCTTTTTCATAGGGTTTTAGTTTCATGCTTTTGTTTGCTTATTCCGACTGTTTTGTAAACTTTTTTTTTTATTATGCCAATCAAGGTTATATATACTATAGAGGCTCAAAACCGCTTTACCAACTTTTTACAAGAAGTTTTACCAGTAGGACAAGCAATGGGGTGCAATTTATTGATAACATTTACAAATATAAAAAGATCTATGTATAATTGGTTCATATGGAAAAATGGTTCAAAACTTCGCCACCCCTCCCGCGTGTTCAATGCACAACCCACACTCCTGCAACAAAGAACGACGAATACGTCCAGAAAGGGCAGGAATGTGTTCAACGCGTTTCAGTTACTCGTGGCAGTAGCCCCTCAATAATATACTTGAGTTTCATACACCGTGGTTTTCAGCTGACTCCTTAAAAAAATCCAAGGGATTCAGATCCGAGGAGCGACCGGCCATGGTATTGGTCCGTTCCTGTCTATCCATTTATGTGTCACAAGGGGACCGTATGATAAGGAAATCACCGATTCGATTCATTTTTAGTACACGCGTAGGTGATGACCAGGAGTATAACAGGTGCAAGTAGTAAGACGCAATACTCATCCGTTTCCGAGAAATTAATTAATTGAGAAATTAATTAATTTTTGTGCGCTGAACTGCATTATACGTTAACAAGAATTGAAGAAGCGAGTGGTGCAACGCTACAGTAGCGCTTCGAAAGCGCAAGGTCGGCGGTTCGAACCAGGCAGCGTGCTTGCGTTTTTTCTTCAACAATTTCACATTTTGGTTCACATTGGTTCACATTGGAATTTCACACATTGGTCATCAAGTTTATAGTTTTTATCTTTCGGTCATAAATAATTGTGAGATGTCTGATTTTACACGTGGCAGTGATATGGTGGGGCTTTCGATGGCCGAAGAAAGTGAACCTGATTCCAATTTCCAGACTAGTGAAGAGTGGAAAATACTCTTAAAAACGGCGCTAGTATATTGTGAGCAGCTCCTTCTCGAAAATAATAAAATCGCGAGGGAACCCTCTGCGGTGATTAAAGAACATATGGAAATCGGGAAAAAATTGTATAGTGCAATAATGAAAACTCTGGCGGAACATATAATAGTTGAAAGAGACGATCTTATTATGTTTGAAGGACTCGACGAAGAAGGTCTGTTTGAAGAAGTCGAAGAATCTGTATTACAATCAGACGACGAATCTCATTGGAATCAGACGACGAATACCATCCAGATAAAAAAGGTCGAAAATCGAAAGGGATAACATTCCGTTTGATTATAATTCGCTTCATGCCGTAATTTCAATATTTTCCCAGCTTCTATGACGAATATCATCCAAGTTCCTGCAGTAATACGTCGCTCGAACAGGACGATAGTGAATAGGGTAAAATACATTTTCACTATATAATGGAAGAGGGATAAAGTAAGGGGGCAAATAATATAGCGATATCATCAGGTTATACGTGGAGCGATTCCAAGATGCACGGGTATTTTCAGGGGGTGCACTTGACAAGTTAACTTAATGGTGCTTGCTACGTCCCGTTAAAAAAATATTTACAATTGATTCCAAAATAAACATTATTCAAGACACATCAATTTGTAAAAAATGTGAAATTTTTGAAGAAAAAACGCAAGCACGCTGCCTGGTTCGAACCGCCGACCTTGCGCTTTCGAAGCGCGACTGTTGCGTTGCGCCACTCGCTTCTTCAATTTTTGTTAACGTATAATTAATTAATTTCTCAATTAATTAATTTCTCGGAAACGGATGAGTATTGCGTCTTACTACTTGCACCTGGTATACTCCTGGTCGTCACCTACGCGTGTACTAAAAATGAATCGGTGATTTCCTTATCATACGGTCCCCTTGTCAGTTGTATATTTATTTTATTTATTTATTAACCTACTGGCATATAGAAACCACATAAAAAAATATAAATTTAAAAAATTAAAATACAAAAATATCTGTAACTGACACAAAATAAACTCCACTTCCTTTATAATACAGCTTCTCTGTTACCAGTTATCTCTTTCCATCTTTTTATCCATCTCAGCAGTTTCAGACCCTTTCCGCTATCATTCATACATCCCTCCCATTTCTTTCCTTCCCGCCTCCCTCCCTCATTCCATTCACCCCTTGTACACTCTTCCATACAATGCTCCCAAGTATCCTCTGCTGTCCCACAAACACTACACTTTCTATGCTCCTCACTCATCCAGTATCTTCTTCCAAGCTCCTCACATCCACACCTATACCTTACTAACATGACTTGTGCCTCGTCCTCTTGATTTACACTTAAATAGGTTGGTAACCGCCAAGTACCTGTATCTTTAAATACCCTTTATGAAAATTACTATTTTGTTACTATTTTCTATTTTGCTTTGCCGCTCCTGTAGGTCCACTTCTTGCAAACGTTCTACCAACCTTTCGGCCCACAGTGCCCTTTCCTGCTTTATCGTTTCGAGCCCCTCACAAGATATACCACCTCTTTCATACAATTTCCTCTTATTCTTACCCCAGTCATTCCCTTTCATACCGCCTCCTCCCACTCGATTTATTATTCTAAAAACCTCTTTTATTAACCTTTCATCTCCCATTTCACTCACCTTATATTTATACCTTATTACCTTTCTTGCTGCCAAGACTGCCACCTTGCACGCATTCACCTCCTGGAGGACGATGTAACCAGGTGTCGACCTATCAAACTTCAGGATTTTTTTGAAAAACTTTAACTGGACTCTATCTATCCTGTCCTTCTCTCTCATCCCCCTGACTTCTGAGCCATACAATAAAATGCTTCTCGCACACACCTTCCACACCGTCACAGCCGCCCTGAAGTTTCCTTCGAAATTATTCCTCCATTCATTTCAGACTCGCCCAGCTGCTACCCACGCTTTCATCGCTACATACTCCACATGCTCTCTATTGCTACCTCCATTTCCAAATACATACCCCAGATACTTAAACCTTTGCACCTCCTCGATTTCCCTCCCTCTCCATTCAAACCGCTCTTTCTTGAACTTCCCACCTCTTTTGAACCTCCTCCATTTAGTTTTCTCCACATTCACACTCAAATCTCTCCTTTCAAAAAACCGTCTCACCCTTTCAATAACCTTTCTAAAATCCCCAGCTGTCTTGACAAATACCACTACATCATCAGCGATTGTTAAACTCCACACCTTTGTTCTCCCTACCACCACTCCTCCAGCTTGCCCGTCTGCCAAAATTCTTTTCAAATCAGCCACATAGAGATTGAAGAGTGTGGGGCTCAGTGGACATCCCTGCATCTGGCCCTTTTTTATCTAGAAATATTCCGTTACACACTCATTCACCCTGATCTTACACACCGTTTCCCTATACACCTCCCTCACATTCCTCCTCACCCCCTCCGAAATACCCTTTCTAACCAAACATTCATACAATCTCAGTTGTACATCGATTCCAATGAGGAAATCATTTTACAAAAAATTTGTGTAAACCGCCCCCGATAAGCGAAGCCGCACCAAGAAACATTAATTGTAAATCTGCGTTCATAACCCCTATCATGTATTGCGCGAGGATTTTCTTCAGCCCACAACTGCATGTTATGGCTATCTAACATTCCTTCCCTTGTAAACGCAGCCTCATCGGTAAACAGTATTAAGTCTGGAAACCGTTCACTATGTTGTATTTTGTTCAAGAACCACCTTCAAAACTGTACTCGTGGAGCAAAGTCATTATAATTCAGTGCCTGGACTTTGTGAATTCTAAAATAGTGTACGAGCTATTCGGGAAGAACTCGCCACACAATTGAAGCACAGGTTCCAAGTTGGCTACAGTTCGAACACTTGTTTTGTTCTGGGATTATTAGCAACGGTATCTGTCATATGGCTGCTACCTATTCGGAAAACGTTCTCCATAAATCCTTGCAGCTGCTCGGCCGTTGCCGTTAGCAGTACGCTAAAAGCATATCTGCTAGTTTTTCGAAAGAATGCATTTTTGAAAGACTTAGGTAGATTTATGAGCAGAACACACAATTTTCAATAAACTAAAAGTGGACATTGATGATTATCTCACAAACTAAGCGTTTTTGACCCCATATTTGTTAATAGTTTTATGCTTATTTTGTCCTATCATAGAAGTGGCCTTGATAGTTTCTCGGTGGAGTTCTGGCACACCCGGTATAAACCAGGAATGAGTAAATACGGTTGTAATTGAAAATTTAAATCCGCATTTAGTTATTATTTCAGAACTTTTTCCATGAATATTGTTACATTGACAAAATTAGTGCATCCAAAAAATAACCCGAAGTGGCAAATGAAACTTGTTTTTCTGACTTAATATTCCTTAAAGACTGGACTGGATTGGAAAACGCTTAATTTGACTTTACAAGGAAAGGAAGAAATAATATTAATTTTTCCAGTTTTGAAGATACTGAACTACTGTGTAATGTTATTTTTAAAACTAAAAATGTTAAGTGTACATCTAATACAAAGAAAAACTACATTTAAATATTTGAACAGTTTTAAATCAACATTGGCATACAACATGGCAACATGGCAACATTTGTGAACTTATTTCATTTTTTTATGGAAAGATGGATTTCAAAGAGGAAGTAATTCCAACGATGTACCAACGTACCAACGATGTGAAAAACAAACAGTGGATGACTGACGAAACTTGGAACGCATTAAAGAAAAGAAAGATGCTCATAAGAGCAGGCATACGCAAAAACGAACAGATGATCGAATACCAAAAACTGAACAGGGACATTCAGCGACTGAGCAGACGGGTCAAAATGTAGGACAAAAACCTACACTTACAAAAAATCTGCCTTGGTATTGAAAGATTACACAACACCAATGAAACACGAGACCTCTTCCGAACAATCTAGGAAATTACCAGAGAATTTAAACCAAAAACATGGAAAATAGAAGATCAAAATGGCAAAACTATTACTGAAATGGAGGGAGTTCTTGAGGTATGGCAGTTATATTGCAGAAAGCTCTACGATAATGAAGACCCTGAACAAGAAAACGAATTACCATCCATGAACGAGGTGGAACAAGAGCCATTTTGAGGGATGAAGTAGAGCAAGCCATTCATTATTTGAAAAACAATAAAAGCACAGGCGGTGACAATATAAGCGCAGAAATGTTAAAACAACTAGATGAATCTAGGCATCACATTTCTGTGGAAGATATGCAACAACATATGGAAAACCGGACAATGGCCAAACGATTGGTGCACATCGACCTTCATTCCATTGCACAAAAAAGGTTCCAGTCAAAAATGTAACAACTACAGAACCATTGCACTTATCTCACATCCAAGCAAAGATATGTTCAGAATTCTCCTTCAAGGCATCAGAAGCTTTTTGGATTGGCAGATCCCACCGGAACAAGCAGGATTTGTCAGTGGCAATGGCACAAGAGAACAAACCTCTAATGTTCGACAAATTATCAAGAGAATTTGAAAGACAAAAGGCAAGAGAATTTGAAAGACCATCATATCTCTGTTTCCTAGACTACAGCAAAGCTTTCGACTGTGTTAGCTGGCAAAAGCTTTGGAGAGTTCTCTTACAGATGGAAACCCCTCAACATCTGGTGCTCCTACTAAAACATCCCATGAAAACAGCAGTGCAACGGTCAGACTGGAGGGTAAAAAAGCTCCCCAACCTTCAGCATACAACGAGGCGTAAGAGAAGGGTGTATTTTATCTCCCTTGCTATTCAACATTTATGGTGAATACATTATCAGGAAGGCTTTGGACGGTTGGGAGGGTGGCATAAGTATAGGTGGCAGAAAAATAAATAACCTTCGTTATGCCGATGACACCACACTTATAACAAAGGACGAACAGGAAATGGCTGAACTTATTGAAAGAGTGAAAGGAGTAAGCCTGGACTATGGGTTAAAAATAAATCGGCAAAATACTAGGTTAATGGTAATAGATCGCACAAACAGAATAAACAGAGCACAGACCAAAAACGATATAGAAATGGTAGAAGAAATTAATTATCTGGGTCCTAACATAAACAGAGACGGAATTTCAACTATCGAAATCAAAAGGAGAATCGCTCTTGCCAAAACTGCCATGACAAAGCTGCATAAAATCTGGAAGGACAAACAACTAAAACAAAACGCACACTTGTCGAAACTCTTGTCTTGCCAATAGCATTATATGGGGCAGAAACCTGGACCTTGCAGGCCACATACATTGTTAAACTGGACAGCTTTGAAAGCAAATGACAGCAAATGTTAGTTTGGAGAAGGCTTTTAAGAATCCCTTGGACTGCTCACAGAACCAACTTATCAATATTAGAAGAAGTGCAAATTAATGTAAGACTGTCAACCATCGTAAGACAGCAAATTCTCAAGTTTTTTGGACATGTGAGCAGGAGAAAGGATGACAATTTGGAAAAACTTGTGATACAGGGAAAAATCGAAGGCACGAGACCTCGCGAACTCCAAACCGGTGGATGGACCAAATGAAGCACTTCACAGGAAATTCACTGCAGGACAACATGAGATGCATTACAGACAGAGATAAATGGAGAGAAATCACAATCACGATAACATGAATCAAACAATGATACACATAAGATCACGACACTTCAACCAATGAAGTAAACGACTAGAGAGAGAGAGAGAGAGAAAGAGAGAGAGAATATGGATTTCCAACTTCTGAAATAGTACGTGCAGAAAAAGCAGCTAGGGAATTGGAGTTATTAGATACGAAAGAGGTAAGTAAAGGCATTACAAATACTATGCAAATCTACTTGGATAATTGATTTTTGAAAACTTGTACCATAATCAAAATATTCGAATCAATACATGAAAAAAGAATTTTGCGCAACAAAATACATTAATAGAGACATCCAGACAGGAGTACATAAATAGAAAATTATAATCATAACAGGCGAAATTGTAAAGAATAAACTTGTGATAGAAGTAATACGATAAACAGGAATTGTGTTTCCATTATATTGAGTTTTGACTACATAATATGCTATATTTACATTTACATAAGCTAAATATGAAATTTACGATGTTGAAATTTTAGGTGTCCAGCGAGTTTACCATTTATCATTACTTAATATACATTGAAAATGTGGAGAAACGTGACGTGTAATCCAGCAATTATATTTATTCAAATGTTATTGCTTTATGAAATGAAATTGTTGCGTTGAGTATAATAGATGGTTTCAATTAGAATTTCTTGCCGTTCTATAGGAAGCACAAATGAAATTACTGGGTGTAGTGCTGGAACTATATCTTTGAGCGATAATATAAATGTTGGCCGCTTATACGGTAACGGCGTACAATTTGCAGAAGCGCTTAAGGAAACATGACGAATTGGTTCCAAGTAGGCACTAGGAGCAGAACAGGAAACCAACGAGTACCCTCTGAAATCCATTGTAGTCGAGAAGTTTGCGACGGCGTAAATATTATTCAACAAAAGAGCTTTCTCATAATAAGCGACTCAAGTCTTAACTTTTAATCAAAACAACGAATACTATAAATACTTGAATATTATACTTCATACATTACATAATGTTATTGATTTTGTGTCAAAACTCTAATCAATGATCCTTAATATTTAATTTCGATTACTTCTTGAAACAAATTATTTTAGAAATTTCTTGTTAAAGAAATATTAAATAATCGATTATTTATTCAATTTGTTTGAATAGTTGATTATTTATTAAATTTCCAAGGTAAACTCTCGGAAAGTAACTTTAAATTTTGGCTGTTACTTGGGAATAAGACTTGGTAAGTTTATAATCTAAGGTAATCTTTAATTACATTTTTTAATCGATTAAAAGTATGAAAAATAAAATCTTTTTTATAAATTTTTCTTTAAATAAACTAAAAAGTAAATAAATAAGAGGTCTTAAATAAATAAGAGTTTTTTTTTTCTTTGACTTTTGCTTGTATAATTCTCAGTGTACTTTTGTTGTGCCATGTTTACGAGATTGTTTGGTTAGCCGCAGGAGATACTAAAATGTAATGAACATGGGTGCTGTGTGTATGAGAGTGTGTGTGCATGTATAGCATTACAATTAAAAACATGCAAATTCATGTAGTGTGCGCACTTCACACATTCCTGAACTCCCGCATTAAAATTTGCCAGGCCACATTAAAACTGTTCAAAGTGGCGACATGGATGCCACATTATTTCAAAATTCTAGTATAGTTACGTGTTACCAAGTGTTCACACTAAAAGTGTAAAATAAATTTATATTATTTTTTTGAACAGAGTTGACATAATTATACATTAAAAATCAACAACGTTAAATGTAAACAGTAAAACAAAAGAACAAACTACAAAACAATCCTAATAACAAAGTACTATAACAAGAGAAACAGCATACATGTTGTTATTGTTGCAAATTGTTGTGAAAATATTGTAATTCTTGCAAAATTACTTGTAAAGTTATGCTGTAATTATTGCAGACGTCACGTATTATATCGGTTTTAGGTGTTTTAATAGCTTTAAGCGCAGTTAAATGGAAAATCGAATAAATAATAATACGTTATAAAGACCAATTTGGTGGAAGCGTAGTTAAAATTTTATTGCGTAGCAGAAATATTGCTGGACGAATAGAAAAATGCAAAATACATTCGCGGTTTTATTTCAATTTGTTGTCACTCTGCTTGATATTTTAAAATTTTAATGGAATAAAGGCTTCACCTCGCAACTTTTGCGACTTAATATATTTCGAAAGTATTAATTATTATAAGAAGCAGATTATTAAAAGTTTCAATTAATCTTGTCTGTTTAGTCTTGTCTGTCTAGTCTTTTCTGTCTAGTCTTGTCTGTCTAGTCTTGTCTGTCTAGTCTTGTCTGTCTAGTCTTGTCTGTCTAGTCTTGTCTGTCTAGTCTTGTCTGTCTAGTCTTGTCTGTCTAGTCTTGTCTGTCTAGTCTTGTCTGTCTAGTCTTGTCTGTCTAGTCTTGTCTGTCTAGTCTTGTCTGTCTAGTCTTGTCTGTCTAGTCTTGTCTGTCTAGTCTTGTCTGTCTAGTCTTGTCTGTCTAGTCTTGTCTGTCTAGTCTTGTCTGTCTAGTCTTGTCTGTCTAGTCTTGTCTGTCTAGTCTTGTCTGTCTAGTCTTGTCTGTCTAGTCTTGTCTGTCTAGTCTTGTCTGTATAGTCTTGTCTGTCTAGTCTTGTCTCTCTAGTCTTGTCTGTCTAGTCTTATCTGTCTAGTCTTGTCTGTCTAGTCAAAATCAAAATCAAAAATATTTATTTCATTATGTAAGCGTTACATATACGGACCATTATATTTTGGTGAACATAATAGTACTATTAGTGAGCTAAATGAAATATGTCAAATCATCTTTTGAAGGACTTTACTCCTCTGTAATACTCCAATAGTGTGTATGGCTCGATATCAATAAGTAAATGGTGAATTTCTTTCTTAATAAAACATTGGTTTTCTTAAAATAATATTTAAGAAAATAATATTTAAGTTAATTTAAAATAATTTGGTAGTGCATTGTATAATTTAATATTGATGACAGGTGCTGGTTTTTCAGACATGACTAGTTTGTGAAAAGGTGGAATGTAATTAAGGTTTCTATTACGTGTATGCTTTGTATTGTTCGACTTATGTATATCGAAGAGTTTCATATTTTTAAATAGAAACAATAATGATTCGAACACGTATGTACCGATCGTTGTAAGGATATTTGCTGTTTTAAATTTACCCCTGCATGTTTCTCTATATTTTAAGTCATAAATAACTCGTAGAGCTGCTTTTTGGACTTTGATAACGTCCTTTATTAATGTTCCGCTGCCCCAGAACATTATGCCGAAGCGTAAATGGCTATGAAATGTCGCATAGTATATGATTTTTAGTGAGTCTATATTAAGATATCGTTAGTGCATATCCTTAGTGCATATACAGCTTTGTTTAGTCGTTTTGTTATTTTATTTATTTTTGTTTAGTTATTTTGAAGGTATTCTAGGCAACGAGATGGGAGAGGAGCTCGATGAAAAAGTTGAAAGGACGGTACAGGGACCAGGGCAAGATGAAATATCTTATGAAGGACTAGAGTTTGTCCTCCGTGCAGTAAAAAACAAAAGAGCGCCGGGACAGGATGCGGTTCCTAGTGAGGCATGGAGTGTAGCTCCGACCGGAATTCGACAAATTCTACTGAAATAATTGAACGGGATTTATAAGGTCAAAAAGAAATGCCGGATGGTTAGAAAGAGGGATTAATAATACCAGTGTTTAAGAATGGGGATAGGGAGAACACAAATAACTACAGAGGTATAACACTGATGGACTCGTCGTACAAAGTATACGCCAAGGTTTTAGAGCAAAAACTGCAAGGCGAAGTTGAAGAAAAAAGTATTCTGCCGGAACTTCAAACTGGGTTCCGTCATGGTCGAGGAACTACTGAGCATTTAGTTACTCTCAATTACGTTATCCAGAACGAACTGACAAAGCCAAAAGGGAAGGTGTACGCCCTCTTCGTGGACCTGAAGGCAGCTTACGACTCGATCATTAGGGTAAAAATGTGGGAGTGTCTGAAGGAGAAAAAGATATCGAGTTCAGTTCGGGAAAGTATTAAGAGCTTGTATAGGAGCACGTATTGTAGAGTGAAAGTGGAGGAGAATGTGTCAGAATGTTTTAAGGTATCGAAAGGGCTAAGAGAGGGGTGTCCTCTAAGTCCTCTGCTGTTCAACATCTACATAGCAGACTTAGAGGAGGTATTACGCAAGGGTCAAGCAGGTGGTATAGTAATCGGGAAAAAAAAAGTGTGGAGTCTGGCCTACGCCGACGACATAGTTGTCTTGGCAAGCACGTACGCAGAAATGAGAGAGGTGATTGGACGGGTGAAAGGGTTCTTTATGAAACGAAAGCTGGTCGTGAATGTGAAGAAGACAAAAATGGTGGTGTTCCAAAAGAGAGGAAGAAGGAGGAGTGAAAAGTTTGAATGGGGTGTAAATGTAATAGAACAGGTTAGTAGCTTCAAATACCTTAGATTTATGTTTAGTCAGGACGGTTCTTTTAAGGAGCATATAAATTACATTGTAAAGAAATCTTGGGTCGCTGCTAACAGGTTTTGGAGTGTATGAAAGAGTGAATGCAAGGAAAGCTTCAGAGCAAAAACGATGATTTGGAAGGTGTGTGTGCGTAGTATTTTAATGTATGGTTCTGAAGTATGGGGTGTGAAAGAGGTAGAAAAGATAGAGAGAATGCAGTTACAAGTGTTAAAAAGGATGCTGCAGCTGGAAAAATCAACTCCGTGGTATATAGTGATGCAAGAAACAGGTGCAGTCAAAATTGCGAGTCTGGCTGCAGCGCGGTTTGCGAGGTATGAATGTAAGGTAGAAAGAATGGGAGATGATAGGGTCGTAAAGGAAGTGTTCCAAGCTGCTAGGAAAGAAGGGACGGGTAATGCTAGTATAACTATATGGGGGAGTGAGAGAAGGAAGATGTATGAAAGAGGTGGCTGGTCGGGTGTGGAAGTGGAGAGAATGATTAAGAGAGGTAGCAATATAGAAAGTATGGTAGGAGAAAGAATGTTTGAGATAGAGATGCAGGAAAGGTTAAAGGGCATTGAAGAGGGATCGTACAACCCCGAGTACCAAAATATACTCGTTTTGGGAAAGTTACCAGATTACCTCAAATCTGACGTTCCCCAAATAATGATCGCCAGATTTAGATGTGAAGAAAGGGGCAGGAGGTACTGGATGACGTCAAACGAGAGAACCTGCCGTATATGTGGGACGGGCATAGAAAGTTGGGAGCATTGGGGTATAAGCTGTAGTGGTTGTGTGTGGAGTGCGACTGAGAAGATAGAGCTTAGAAAAGGTTGGAAGTCGTTGATGGATCAAAGCGGTCAGGGTTGGCCGCTAATGGCTAAAATTGTTAAGTGGAAAGACAGCAAAGGCGGATCAGTGTAGTCTAAGTGTCGTTTGAGAAATGTACTGTGAAAAAAAATATTGTTTGTTATGTTGCTTGTCTAGCTTGTAAGGTCTAATGTTTATTAAGTGTTTGTTTTTAAAATGCCAATAAAGGTTTATATATATATATATATATATATATATATAGTCGTTTTGTTAACTTAAGTATATGTGTTGACCAGTCCAAGTTGTCTTCAATATACAATGCAAGTAGTCTTACATTGCTTTGTACTTTGACTATATTGTTATCCATTAGTAACTCCATAGGGTACCTTTTCCTGTCTCTTTTCGTCTTAAAGAAAATTACGTTTGTTTTCTGTTCATTTATTAGTAGTTTGTTTTCACTAAACCATGTAGTCAGGCTAGCTATGTTTTTATTGATGTTGTTTTCTATTTCTTCAATCGATTTACTGGTAAACATTATACTGGTATCATCTGCATAATTAATCATTCGAGTGGTATTGTGTAGGGTAATGTTAGCAAGATCATTTATATATAGGATGAATAAAAAGGGGCCCAAGATGCTGCCTTGAGGAATCACCGTATTTATTAAGGTGGGACTAGATCTGTTCTTGCCTTGTGATGTCGAGATTTATGTGAACTGTTTTCTGTCTTTCAGGTATGAAAAAATTAAATTTAATACAATACCTCTAATTCCGTACCTATATAATTTGTCCAGGAGGATGGTGTGGTCTACAGTGTCGTATGCTTTCGACAGGTCTAAAAGTATACCACAGGGTATGTTGTGGTCTTCTATTTGCCGCATTGCCTCTTTAATAAATTGGAAGAATGCTGTCTCAACACTGCGACCTTTGATAAAGCCATGTTGTGCTTGACTAATAATAAGGCATTTATTCATAAAACTTATAATTCTTTGCGCTAATAGCTTCTCAATTATTTTAGAGAAGGGTGAAAGTATGCTAATGGGACGGTAGTTATCTATATTGCCTTTATCCCCCGTTTTATAAATTGGGATGATTTTAGTTATTTTTAAGCAATTCGGAAAGATTCCCTCCTGTAGCGAGTTGTTTATCAAGTGTAAGAGAGGTTCTAAGATTTGCTACTACATACTTTACTGTTGGCATAGTAATCTCGTCTATTCCGGCGCTTTTGCTGTTTCTTAGCTCTTTTGAGACCTGACTAAGCTCGTTCTGAGATGTTGGGTATAAGAAAATTGTATCTGTGTTATAGCTTAGATTGTTCTTTTGCTTGATGTGTGACAGGTATTCAGTCATATTTATCGGTTTCTCTGCATAGAAATTATTGATGCTGTCGGCCTTAATACCTGGTCCGAAATCGTGGTATGTATGTTGTTTATCGTTCCTTTTAAACTCAGTGATTTCTGCGACTGCTTTCCAAGTAGATTTCGCTACGTTTTCACTTTGCTTAATGGCACTATCAAAATATATTTTCCTGACGCAGTAGGTTTATGTACCGTCTTCTTGATATATGTATTATAAAATCTTTTCATGTCTGTGTTTGTCCGTTATAGTATTTGAAGTAACTCCAAGCTTTTCCGTACTGTCAGCTGTGTTGTACTCTTAAAAATTCTCTTCTTTGCGTGTTTAATTCGACGATGTAGTAGGGGAGACCGGGTATGGTTGTCTCACGGGTTGGTTGTCACAGCGGTCAAAATAGAAAACTTAACAAACGAATATGAAATTTGTTCGGCGTCGAAGAAGCGCGTAGGCAACCCCTCCTTCCCCACTTCACTTCAGTCTGCACAGAAATGCTGTGACGGAGAGGCATGCGTTCGTTTTTTTCACACAGTGAAAGTATTTTTTTGTGCATCTGTGCCGATTCTTGTAAGTATGCTTAAAGTTTGCATTGTAACAAACCTTTTCATGTATTTATTGTGTTAAATATATGGTCCATTATATCCTTATATGGTTTTATAAATATACATCGAATTGAATTTATTTTTAAAGGTTATTTTCTAAAACGTTTTTTGGGGCAGGTTGTCTCAGCGTGACGAGGACTGGTAGTCACATATGACAACCAACCCCATGCATGTGTGCTGCCCTTTTTGTTGGCTTTTTGGAGTTTTGCTACATAAATGTTTGTTTGTTTTACAGCTAGTTATAAAAATGCCACGGCATCATAAGAGAACGTCTGCTCGAGGGCTTGTTTCACCAGCTTTGATGCTGCGTGCTGCAAGAGAAGTGCGAAACTATCGAAAATCTATAAGGTCTGTAGCAAAGCATTTTGGAATTAATTATCGCACCTTAACAAGATATTGTAAAAAAATTACTGCCGAAGAGATGAGCAACGTCGCCATATCAACACCATCTACAAAAATAGGGTACCAAAAAAATCGACAGGTTTTTACCGATGAACAGGAAGAAGAATTGGAAAAATACATACTTCTAGCTGCAAGTATTTGTTTCGGATTGTCTCCCAATGATATTCAAAAAATAGCGTACGAGCTTGCCATGTCCAATAACTTGAAAGTCCCAAAGTCTTGGGAATCAAACAAGCTAGCTGGCCCCGATTGGTTTACGGCATTTATGAAGAGACACCCTTCTCTGTCCATTAGAACACCTGAAGCCACTAGTTTGGCTCGAGCCACCAGTTTTAATCCACATAATGTCAATACTTTTTTTGAAAAACTTGAATTGGTAATTAAACGACATAGTTTTCAGCCACACGATATATGGAACATGGACGAAACTGGGGTGACTACAGTGCCAAAACCGAACAAAGTTGTTGCTAGGAAAGGATTTAAACAAGTTGGTGCTATTACTTCAACCGAAAGAGGAATACTAGTCACCCTAGCTGCTGCTGTTTCGGGAGGTGGCAATTCAGTTCCACAATTCTTCATTTTTCCGCGGGTACATTTAAAAATCATTTCAACAGAGATGGGCCAATTGGCTGCAAAGGAGGAAGTAATCCTTCGGGTTGGATGACAAAAGAGCTTTTTGTCGCTTATTTGAAACATTTCCACAACCACGTGAAATGAGCGAAGGAAAAACCATGTCTCTTGTTGTTAGATAATCACAGCTCTCACCTATCTATTGAAGGACTAAACTTTGCGAGAGAAAGTGGCATAATTATGCTCTCTTTCCCACCACACTGTACCCACCGCCTGCAACCGTTGGACAGATCTGTTTTTGGACCATTAAAAAAATATATTAACAACGCAATGGATCAATGGATGGTAAATCATCCAGGACAACATATGACGATATACGAAGTACCAGGAATAATTGCACAGGCTTTTCCGTTGGCAGCAACTCCATCCAATATTCTCACGGGGTTTAAAACTTGTGGGATTTGCCCATTTAATCCAGACATATTTCAAGAGCACGACTTTATGTCGTTATCTGTCACAGATAGGCCACTAATTACAGTTCCTGATGAGGATATTGTAGACAATGCAGCAGAGAATCATCTTAACACTCGTCCTATTGAACCCGCAATGACTGCATCTGATATCCTTGGCCTTAATGGCCCTGTATTGGCTCAAAATGATATCCCTAACCTTAATGTTCGTGCGATGACACCACAAAGTTCTACCAAGCTATCATTGCAACATCAAGCTACAAAAGAACCTATTCCTGGTCCAAGTTGTTCAAGGAGTTCTCTAATTATATCACCGCAAGTTTTAAAACCTCTACCAAAAGCTCCGCCGCGCAAGTCACAGCGAGCTGGTAGAAGAAAATGTAAATCAGCAATTCTAACAGATTCACCGGAAAAGACCTATTTAGAAGAGAAAAGGAAAGAACAAGAAGCGAAGAAGAAAGTATCTAAACGTGTGTTCAGTGACAACAAGGAAAATAAAAAGCTTTCTACAGCAAAGAAGATTAAATTGAAAGCAGTAGACAAGGATAAAGAGGAGAAAGAGGATGAAGAGTTTTGCTTGGTCTGTTTGTCTCCATATTATGCTAGCAAGTCTAGGGAAGTCAGGATACAGTGCCGGGATTGCAAGTTTTGGGCTCGCGAAGCATGCACACCTGGGCAACCTTATTACATTTGCCAAAATTGCAATTCCGACTGATTTTTAAGACTTAATATTATATCGTTAGCTTAAGTAGTTTTATCTAAAAATATTACGTCCAAAGAGATTAGTGACTGACTATGATTATATTTTTGTAGTTAACTATGTTTATATTCTTGTAAGTTACTAGAATTCTAATATTGTTACATGAAAGTTATTCGCTTAAAGTGAATTTTGATTACTATTCTTTTTTACAATGAATAAGATATTTTACGTTCTTTTCTTAGGTTCAACATTCAACTCTTACCAGTTCAACATTCTATTTTTAATAAAAATACTCATTTGATTTAAACAAGTGTTCTTTTTTATATTTCTCTCCCTTGATTTACTATGTGACTACCTACCCCAGACACTGTGACAACCATCCCTGACATGGGGTCATGGGGTCACACTTTGCCTTTTCTCAAAAATGTAATATTTACTCTATGGATAATGTTAAAGGCAAAAAGTATTTTAAAACTATATTAGATACACTATCCAATGATATATAAATGTCATTGCTATACCAAGAATATAGGTACTAAAAATTCAAATGAACGTAAATGTGACTTCCAACCCAGGTCTCCCCTACTGGGAAACACTTATCGTAGTGCAATTTAAAAATATTTAGGAACCTGTTCCACTGTTCGTTAATATATGTGTGCGGAACGTTATATATTTCCTCCCATGTTTCTTTTGCTAATGATTCCTTGAACTCGCAAAGATATTCTTCCCTATAGCTTCTGATTGACTGGTACAACGGTTTACACTTGTTGGACTTGAAGACAATACATTGTGCAATGTGGTCTGATATATGGAAGTCTACTGAGTTGTAAAGCTCATACTTGTATAAACCGCTTTATTATCTAAGCACGAATTGAAGGATGGTATGAAATGGTATGAAAAGATTCCAAGAGAGATATGAGCTGCCTCGTATCTTTCGAGTTTTTTAAAGTGTCTACATTAAAATCACCATCAACGATAAAATGTTTCCTTTCCTTATTTAACTTTGTCATTAGGTTGTTCAATTTCTCCAGAAGAGTCTTGTCTGTCTAGTCTTGTCTGTCTAGTTTGTCTGTCTAGTCTTGTCTGTCTAGTCTTGTATGTCTAGTCTTGTCTGTCTAGTCTGTCTAGCCTTGCCTGTCTTGTCTAGTTACTGAATAATCGTTCTTGTTGTCCCTTTAGTTTAACGTATGGTTTTGCCTTTTAGGTTTGTCTAGACATTTTTAAAACTGGATTAATGTAATTGAAAATAAGTTTATCTACAACCACTATTGTAAATGCCCAATATTGTACAGTTCGTGGATTATGTAAATACATCATACAACACACGTATGTAACATTCCGCGATTAATGTTACTTAATGATTCAATAAACACTAGTGCGTTTGGTTTACGATTCGTTGATTGATTGAGAGCTGCTGCTATCGTTTAATATAGGGAACCCAGAGCATTCCGTTATTTGTCAAACAATTAATAAACGTCAAACTAATCTAGCATAAACCCTATATTTTTTTTAATTTAAACAATTTCAATTAAAATAATGTTCAGAGAAAGTGAAAAAGAAAATAGCACTCCGCCCGAAATTGTTGAAAAAGCGAAACATAATTTGCTACCGATTAAATCTCGGGATCGATACGAGGATGCGTATATTAAATTTATGGACTGGAGAATGAAGCATAAAGTTAAATCGTTTTTAGAAAATGTTGTATTATCATACTTTGATGAATTATCTCAAACAATGAAACCATCTTCACTTTGGGGAATTTATTAATTGTTTCGAACAACAACTAATATAAAGCACGACATCGGCATTTCAAAGCATTCAAAGTTAATAGCTTTAGTAAAGAGAAAATCTGACGGATTTAAAAGCAAGAAATCAAAAAATTTCACTAATCAAGAAAGTAACAGTTTCCTCAATAATTCGTCGGATAACAAATATTTATTGATGAAGGTATTCATTACTTTTTTTCTTATAATGCTCTCCAATGGACATAACGACATATTTTTGAAGTGAAAACTTCTGTAGCCGCGCTGAATGACATTTGGGTAGAGGGTAAACTCTTAGATTTGCGTCATCGTCATCAATAGCTGCGTTCTATAGAAAAAATTTCTATTACTCAAAGATGAGTTCAAAAGAACACATCTATAGGCACATGTTTAAAGTTGGCTCTGAACGTCAAACTTAATAGTCAAAGTTTTTGGCAGTGTTGACAGAACGTAGCGTTTCTAGAGAAATATCAACCCGTAGAATTAGTGTGCAGTACAAGAGTAAGTACTTTTACCGGATGTAATAGAAGATGTACTAGTGCCGGATTATTGGAAAGTTTTTGGCAGTTTTGACAGAACGCAGCGCCTCCAAGGAAATATTAACCCCTATAATCAGTGTGCAGTACACGAGTAAGTACTTTTGACGGATGTACTAGTAGATATATTAGTGCCGGACTATTATAATGTTCAGATTACTGGATTGTATCGAAGAAATCATGGAAAATCACGAAACAACCAAATGTACTCGTGTGCTCTCCAAAGGAACGAAACTCCAAAATAAAATGAATAGTCAGCGATATAGAGATAAGTATAAGAAAAAAACTCTTGCAATAGTTAATTCAGAAATTACTAAACATCGCACAATCACAGCTGAGAAGGAGGAAAAAATTAAACGTCGTAAAGACTATTCCAAACAAAAATTAATTTACATACAGATAAATCTTCAAAAGCAGTTATAAGGCATGTTTCTAAAAGTCAAAATTTCCATAATTCACAAATTGCAGACCCATCAACAAGAAATGTGCCATATATCCTACCAATTCATTTTGCTGACCTATCAACACAGAATCAATCAAACGTTCCGGATTCAAATTCATATTATGATGATGACGTTATGGTGATGACATGGTGATGAAATTAAACATAAAAAATATAAATTATTAAGATTAAATTCTGAACATGTTAACTTTTATATAGATAACAAATCCGTCCAAAATTATTTCATTTGACATTGACATTGTGTATATTGTGTTGCCTATATCGATGAATCACTATATCAGTTACATCAAAGATATTTTTCTCATTAAATAGAAACAAATTAATGTGGTCGTAGATAAAGTATAGTACATAATTCGAGTTATAAGGCAGTTACGTACTCGCGGGTCTCGCGCACCTGTTCCGCTCGTACGTAATATGCTTCTCTCATTACGTAATATACTATTATTGAACATTAATCGAAAAATGTCGAGGTTTTTAACATAGTAGTAAATTTATCAGCGAATTTCTGACGTATAAGCTTTATTTCTGTATTATAAAAGTTGAATTTTATACATGGCCGCAATTTTTTATATATTACAAAATATCCAATACAACTAGAACAATCGACTGACTCTAATATCAATTCCAAAGCAATTTTAAAACAGCTGCGTCTTCTTTTACAACGCTGCGTTTATCCTAGTTCCCGAAACATTTTTTTTTATTCGGCTGCCTATTCCGTTCCCAAATTTATTGCACAATAAAATAATGGTAATTTCGAAATCCATCAGCTGGAAATATAATAAATAAAAAGTAAATCTATTTATAATTCTTTCAGATCAAATTGTGTACGGCCGAGACTAATCTACGCGAGCGAGAATGAATTACAAGAAACGGCACAAAGTATATTGACCATAATTCAGTGCGGGTAGGAGCGCCGCGACGCGTTATAGCCGGATCGCGTGCATACCAGACGCTCGCCTTATATCCGCCTGCGCCACGCTACTTGCACATATGCGATCATCCGCAACACTTCCAAGTGTGAAACCAATTTCGCTACTCTTATGCTAATTAATGTATCGGTTAAAATTATATTGACCTCATAAAAAATGTTAATTAAAATGGAGCGTAAATAAGGGAAGCAATGATTTTGCAACGGTTAATATAAAATCTTTTTTTTCGCCTCTCTTAAAACGCTTTATAAGTAAACTTATTGTAGTTATTAAAACTTCTAATAATTTAATATTCTATTCGATTATTATAGAAAAAAACTTGGCTCTGTAATTAAAATTTAATCTTCTTTTTAGATCATAAAATTTTAGTGCGGCCGTTGTTTCCTAAAGTTTTCAGTATGCTTATTTATTGTTAAAAAATTATATAGATATTATATAACTAGAGAAGAGGAAAAGAGTTGAATGGCAACAATTCAGGGATTGTGAAGGGTCCTGTAAAGTTAGCAACCGAATTTGCAAAAATATAATATAACATCGGAGTTCCTGGCAGATATTAAATAGTTCTAGAGTACTTTGTACCAAATTTCAATAGTTCTGCAGAATTTCGTGAAAAAAATGGAAAATACCAAAATTAAGCTAGCAACCACTTTTGAGAAAAACTGTGCGTTTTTTACATATTCCTGTACCTGGACCATAGTTCTGGAGAAACGAATGTTATAAGGATTTTCGATAGAACTCTAAGAGTTCTAATGGGAACTGCAAACAGAACTGTCGCGCGATTTTTTTTTCATCTTCACTTCGTCGCATTGATGAAGTCTAATTTTTCGCAAAAGTCATAAGGATTTTCGATAGAACTCTAAGAGTTCTATCGGGAACTGCAAAGAGAAATGTGACTTTTTTAAATTTTCATTAAAAATAATGGGTCCCTTATTATTGCAAATATCTTTTGAACTAAGGTTTTTATCAAAAAATGACAAAGGGATCTTTGATAGAACTATTAGGGTGCTATTTAGATTCGCGAATAGAACTGTTTTTGCAATTTTCAATTTTATTTTTTTTGCAAAATGTCAATTTTTGCAGAACTTTTTGCAAAATTGATCAAGTACTCCAGAACTGTGGTCGAAGTACAGGAATATGTCAATTTTGGTATTTTCAATTTTTTTCGCGAAATTCTGCAGAACTATTGAAATTTTGTACAAAGTACTCTAGAAGTATTTCATATCTGCCGGGAACTCCGATGTAATATTATATTTTTGCAAATTCGGTTGCTAACTTGTCCTTTTGTTAATTTTGTAGAAAATTATAAACAAAGGCAAATGATGTGTTCATTGCTACAGAATTATTTACAAAATCTTTCTTTTATAAAAGAAAAAAATTATATAACTTTCTACAAAAAAAACCACCACTCTAATTAGTTAATTACGTGAAATTATACAGAAGAGCTAAAAAATGTTAATTAAAACAGGATTGATTATGTCGAGGTTAATAGAAAATCAATTTTTGCAATAATAGGGTCATTCTAATATAAATGGTGTTTCTGCATTTGGAATTTTAGTTTATGCATAATTTTCCGTATTTATTGTGATTTAGTTGCTTCATAAAATTGCAGAATATTTTATAGTTAATTTGGCAACAACTTCTGGACTGAAACTTCAAACTAAATAACAAATATAATTTCGTCAAATATCATATTAAGCAAAATATAATGAAAAATCGAAACGTGGCTTTTATTAGCTTTAGAAGCTTTTATAGTCTTGTATCAGTGCATAGATCAGTCAAATAGACGCCCATAAAAAAGAGATTATATACAAGAGATATCGAACCGCTCAACGTTTGCTTGTAATAAACCTTTGAATGTATTAATGAAATACTAAAATTTTCAAAAATAACCAAAAACTCAATCTTTTGAACATTTGTTTAATAACATTGAATGAATATTGAATTAAATTAATCTTGACAAACTATAAAATGTTTTGAGAAATTAACTCAATTCAATTGTTACATTTAAAAGCAATAAATTCTGAAGTTTTTAAAATATACCCAGATAGAACCAAACGTTCAATGGACGTCCGTTTTTTATCCACTGATCCAGAAAACGTTTAAGACCATACGGGACATTAAATAAATGTATATTATACATCCAATCGTAGTTCATATAACGACCATGCAATAGTCACAATTAGTACATTCATTGGTCGTCCATTTTTCGATTACTTCAACACGTTATTATGTGTCCATTAACGTATATCGTATATCGAATGTCTATGCACGAATATATAATATACGCTCATTGAACCCATGCATTGGAAGTGTAAAATTGTGTATTGAGGTAAGTTTTACATTTTACTTTATGTTGCCGTGCAAACATATTTAACTTTGCATTTAATTTCTCTTTTCAAAAGATTTTACTAACTGTAAACAATACTTCATGATTTAATAAACGAGTCTTACAAATTGTTCTACTTTGAGGTTATGTTGCCACGTTTTGCTTGTGCTAGGTTTTTTATTCACAAAAATCCACTTCTAATATAATGATGATAATAATAAACATTGTATTGTATAAATAAAAAACTTTGGCTTGTATTTTTTTACCCTTTGTAAATATTCATGCAGCATTCGATGTAGGTATATCCTTTGGAAGTATATTATAATCAACGACTAACGAATAAACACTATGCATCCCTTGGACGTACACTAAAACGATAAACAGATATACACTATACATACTTTGGACTTACATTGAAATGATCAATAGATTTACAATATACATCCCTTGCACGTACACTATAACGATCAATAGTCTTACACGATACAACATTTAAACGTACACTATAACGATCAATTGACATACACTATACATCCCATGCACATACACTGTAACGATCAATGGACGTACAGTAAACATCCGTTGGACGTGCAACATAACGATCAATAGACGTATACGATACGTTAGACTTATACTATAACGGTCTCTGAACGTTCATAAGACGCATAACTGCAGAATATTCGCTCCTTTTATGGTCGATTTATATACGCCCATAGATGTCCGTTGTACCCCCGGAGAATTTCTTTCGTAATGTGTAGGTACTTTTGTGGCGTTTTCGGAGAATTGTTTTTAATTAATCTATTTCCTGCATCCTCTAAAAATTGTCTACACAGTGCCTTTGAAAATATTTCTAGTGCCTACGAAGAGTTGCTTTCAGTGTACATCTGGTGTCTTCAAGGAATTCTTTTTTGTCTGCTTCCTGGGTCTTGCCTTATTCAAACATTAAATATTTATTCGGGAATTTATGCATTCTTTTTTATATGTTTAATATCAGTTCTTCTGCGAATCTTGTCACAGAATCGAATTTGAAATTTTTCGATTTTAACATTGCAGATTTAATTATGGCTTCATGCAATAAAAAACGAAACGAATTTTGTGAGATGTCTGACAGATACTTCCGACAAATTTCAAGAAAAAAATGCGTCCAAACAGATCTAGCACAGAGAGCCAAAAATATTGTTAATATTTCCATCCCTACGATTGCGAGGGGCAGTAATCAGGAGCCAACTGAGATTCTCGTTCAAAATCTTGGTCCCTCGATTTCTTTTAATTACGATCCACTTCCGTTACCAGCAGATAGCTCAAATACATCGGAGCAGGATTTAACCACAGAATACGAAGAATTAAAAAAAAAAATTCGGCGAAAACTTTAGCTGAATGGGTTGTGGCAAATAACATAGGTCCTAAGTCATTGAGATACAGATGAACTGCTCAATCTGATAAGACTTCATATATGTTTTCAGTATTTTTCGTAGTCGTCCAAAACATTGTTATCGATAACGAGACGTGTCAATACTGTTTCTATGGATTTCTATGAATATTGTCATTTTAGTTTTCGTCGCAGACTGATCCAGTTCTTACAATCAAATTGTCATTTTTCAGATATAAATTGGCGTGTATTTTTTACCCTTTGTAAATATTCATACAGCATTCGATGTACATCCTTTGATAGTACATTATAACAATCAACGAACAAACAGTATACATCTCTTGGACGTACACTAAAACGATTAACAGACATACGCTATACATCCCTTGGACGTACATTGAAACGATCAATAGGCGTACACTATGCATCCCTATACACGTACTCTATAACGATCAACGGACATACACTATACATCTCTTGGACGCACACTGTAACGTTCAATGGACGTACAATAAACATCCCTTGGACGTACAACATAACGATCAATAGACGTACAGGATGATACATCCTTCGGACGTATACTATAACGGTCTCTGAACGTTCATAAGACGCATAACTGCAGCATATTGGCACCTTCTATTTTCGAATTATATATGCACCAAAATGTCCGTTGGATATTAGAATATCCAAAAATACGTCTATTGGACGTTTATTAAACGTTTGGTTCTATCTGGGTAGTAAAATTTTTTTTGGCAAAATATACTATATTTATAACATTTAATATTTCAAATAAACATTAATGGCCCATATGTTTATATTTATTTTTTGAAATTATAAATTTCATTTATTATCTAAACATTTTGGCCATTGGAGATTATTTGAAATATTAAATTATATATATATATATATATATATATATATATATATATATATATATATATATATATATATATATATATATATATATATTGAACTTTGTAGTTGGACTTTGGAGGTCAATATATATATATATATATATATATATATATATATATATATATATATATATATAACTATAAAACCAATTTTACTCCACTTGTGCCCTCCCCATATTTAAAATTAGATAGACATAAAACTGTTAATTAAAACGAGGTCGTTAAAAGCAGTTTTCAATGATTTTGCAGTAGTTAATAAAAAATCAATTGTTGGGTTGGTTAACGAAAAATAAATATTTCTCTGGCTGTAATTTGTGTTTCCACATTTTGGGATATTTGTTTGGCTTTTGCATAATTTCGTTTATTGATTATGAGTTTGTTATTTCATTTAATGGGAACATATTTTAAGACAATTATTTGACAATAACTGCATTGTATTTCTGTTCAATCAGAATACCAAAATGCTTTTAAAACAATAATAGATACATTTTTAATATACTAATATTAATAGATTGTAAAAGAATATTTTCCCTTCAATATTAATCCTGTTATTTATTTACAATTCTTTCAAATAAAAAAGTTTTTAACATAAATATTGGTATTATTGCACATTAGTCCATTAGTCATTTCATATTCATCATGTAAACTAAATAATTCTGAATTTTTAAATTAATTCCCTAAATCATAGGTTCCCAACCTGGGGTACATGTACCCCTGGTGGTACATTACGTTGTTGCAGGGGGTACAATAGAAATTTTAAGAAATTTTTATGTAGAGCGTAATTTTTCAAAATGAAAATGAAAACTAAATCACGCCGATGCACAGCGGAGGTACGTTCCGTCTTCTGCCACCATCAATTCTCAACGATAACATTCAAAGCGCCGCCTCCCAATTCGTTTTTATACGACGCAATGCACCTAATGTTTTGATTGTTGTTATGAAATTGTGTGCTTCTGAAGAGGCAAGTATTAAAATAAATTATACTATATAAGATAATAAAATATATAAGATGCAAATAACTAAAAATTACGCCTATAATTTTATGCAACACGTAAAATTCAACCAAAACAAGCTCTGAATATAAAAATTCTTCAAAATTCTTATATATTTTTTTAAGAAAGTGTATGTCTAATGCCAAAAACCACGCTTCGCCACTGATACATAAGATACTATTATAACGGCTTAGTCTACTATTATTACGTCTAAATAACTATTATAACGCCCTAATCTATATTAATGGACAAATGGTTAATACATTCTAAGAGGAAACTAACAGAAAACTCTGACACTCCTAGTATCAGCAGTACCAAGCCACACCCTCAAGAAGATTCTGAAAAATTAAAACAGAAAACAGAAAAAAAGACTGTATTGTGTGTTATGAAATATTTTCGATGAAACGAATCGATGAAGCCATCCCTTCTTAAACGTTATTTATACAACAAATACAAGCATTTAAAAGACAAGCCTGTTGCTTTTTTTAAAAGACAGCGAAGTGAGTTGAAAAATATCAAAACGTATGTTCAATGTTTTACTACAACGAACAAACAAGCTCTTTAAGCATCATATTTAGTTAGTCTGAGAATTGTCCAAACTTCCAAACCTCACATTATTGGTGAAACTTTAATACTACCTGCAGTAAAAAATTTAGTACATCAATTCTTGGCCAAGCAGCAGCAACAACAACTGGATGTTTCTCTATCAAACAGCACTGTTTCTCGAAGAATTTGTGAAACGGTAGCTCAGTTAAAAGAAAAACTAATTCAGAATATAAAACAAAGCCGATTTTCTTGCAATTCAGATAGATGCAAGTATATAAGATTTGAAAAAGAAGAATTTTTGTTCTGCGAGCCGCTTCCAAATAATACCACTGCAAATGAAATTTTCAAGAAACTTAATGAATTTATGACCCAACATGATATCGAGCACGTACTGATGGAGCACGTGCAAAGGTAGGTTGTTATGGAGGCGTTCGTGCTAAAATTAAGAAGTTGCTCCAGTCGTAAAGTTTACACATTGTAGTATACATCGTGAAACGCTTGCCACAAAATCAATGCCCGCAGAATTAAAAACTGTGTTGGATCAATCAGTAAAGATTAAAAAAAAAATTCATTAAATCCAGAGCTCTTAATTCAAGACTTTTTACTATTTTGTCTAATGAAATGGGTAGCGACCACAATAAGCTTCTTCTACAAACAGAAGATGGTTGTCGAGAGGAAACGTTAAACGGTAACTCAACTTTTTGAGCTTCGTTCAGAAGTGCAGGTCTTCCTATCAGAATACAAAGTGAAAAGTGAAATTAGAGCCTGACTTACGTTTGAAGTTAACAAAGGTAAACCCCGATATAACAAAGATTTTTTCATCAAAACAAGCCCAACCATCACATTAGTAGGATTATAAGTTAGTAATAGTACCCTTTTTTTATCTAAACATACTAAAACTTTTGTTCCCTTACCTATAAAAAAGGGGAGGGGTACAGAATTTTTAGCAGTTTATTTTGGGGGTACAATTTTTCAAAGGTTGGGAACCACTGCCCTAAATTAAGAATGTGTCAAACATATTAAACGCCAGGAAACTAATTCTATTGTTGGAACTATTTAAATATTTTGTTTCATCAAGATTTTGGACAAATTTTACAATTTTATTCATGAAAAAAAGAACAAATGCAAAAGATTGTGAAAAGTTGTACACTAATAAACTACTAATGAAAAAAATTATGAAACTAGTTCTTAATCTTTATACGAGAGATACTAGTCAAATCACTCGCTCTGAAGTATAAAAATATTAACAATATAATTAATATTTTTATACTTCAGAGCGAGTGATTTGACTAGTATCTCTCGTATTAAGATTAAGAACTAGTTCCGTAATTTTTTTCATTAAACGAAAAATGACCAGAAAATGTTATGAAAATTTCAGCAATTTTTTCTGAATCTAAATTTGTAGTTGTTTTTATTGAATTAAGATTTTGACCTACTTCTAAAATTCTTTTTACGAATCAAAAAGTTATTTCACAAATTTCTTGAAAATGTCTACAATTTCTTGTTTGGTAAATATTTGAAATTTGAACTGGTTTCAATCAAAAATTCAATCGCCTTCTGAAAATTCACTATTCACATGCACTATAAACTAGTTTAGTATTTGTTGTTAATATGACACAAGTTTATACACTGGTTACTACAGAGTGAGTAATCAATTGTAAATGGTTACAACTTGTTGTATCACAATTTTGAATTAGCTTCATAATTTTCTCTGCAAAATAAAAACGGAATTATCACGTAATGGGACATTTCAGCTGAATATATATATACAGGGTGTTTCATAAATGTCCGGCAGAAATTCTGAAGAGTATTCTAGAGCCCACAATTAAAAAATAGTTCCTATACAGATGTATCCGAAAACGCTTCCTAACTGAGGTACAGCCCTTAATAGGGGATGGCCTCAACCAACATTTTTTGCTAATATCTCTAATTGATTGAAATTTTGTGTGTACTCGTTACTGGTGCTGAACCGTTTACCGTTTGTGCTTATTTTCGTCTTGACCGCCAACCAGAGGTATATACGGGGAAAGACCTTTGTATTTTTCAAATATTTTTTCCATCTGCACAATTAACAAATGCTTGAGTAGATGAAATTATTCACAATCAAAAACTATACCGAAAAGGGGTGTAGTTTTTGATTCACAATCAAAAACTACACCTCTTTGTTTCTGTCTCTCAAGATAACAGTTTTCCAGAAAACAATTTTAAAGATTTTTTTTGGGAATGATATTGGGATAAAAACAAACAAATCGCTATTACTTCTTTACTGTATAGTTACTGTTTTTTTACTACTGGTGCAAATTTAAATGTATTGATAAGAAACAAATGTTTACTGCAGAAAATATAAGAAAATTTGACAATTTGGGATAGTCCGTCGTAGAAAACTGTTAAGTGTAACACTTTTCTGTAATTTTGCAATGGTTGCTTTGACTAATGATGTACGCAGACATGCATCTCATGTACGATTTGGCTGAGGGAAACGCAATTACAGCAAGGCGACTAGGGTTTCTGGTTCGGATATATCTTGAGAGACAGAAACAAAGAGGTGTAGTTTTTGATTGTGAATCAAAAACTACACCCCTTTTCGGTATAGTTTTTGATTGTGAATAATTTCATCTACTCAAGCATTTGTTAATTGTGCAGATGGAAAAAATATTTGAAAAATACAAAGGTCTTTCCCCGTATATACCTCTGGTTGGCGGTCAAGACGAAAATAAGCACAAACGGTAAACGGTTCAGCACCAGTAACGGATATATCCGAACCGCAAACCGAACTGCGGTTTTCAGTGCAAAAACCGAAACCGCATGACCGTCATAAAAAAACCGCGGTTTTCGGTTTTATTTAAAGATAGATAAAAATAAAGTACATTGAATTAGTGCTCTTTTAAACATTGCAAACTGTTGTTGCAAAAATGGCGACCATCGGTGGTATATGTGTTCGAGCAATTTCCAAATCTGCATTTATTCCGAAAGCAATAGCTGGCCGGTTTCCCAACCAAATCTTGCCAAAATGTTCTTCAGGTGTTATGACCTTAATTCAAAAGGAATACGAAGAAAGAAAAAAGGCAATGATTTTAAAGTTTCAAGAATTAAAAGAAAATGGACAAAATTATAGTACTACGCTAGATTAGTGGACTAGTTTGAGACGCCAAAGATACCTAAACATATATTAATGTTTAGGTATCTTTGGCGTCACAAACTAGACCACTAATCTAGCGTAGTACTATTATTTAGTCCATTTTCTATTAATTCTTCAAACTTTAAAATCATTGCTTTCTTTCTTTCCTCGTATTACTTTTGAATTAAGGTCATAAGGACACCTGAAGAACATTTTGGCAAGATTTGGTTTGGAAACCGGCCAGCTATTGCTCTCATGGAGAAAACCATTTTTATTGAAATTTAGGCTTTCTGCTAATTGAAGGAACATGTTTTGAAAATAATATCGTAATAAATGTTGAAAAACATTCAATTTAGATTCAATTAGTATCAGTTTTAGAAATGATATTGTGGGTGACTTGGATTAGAAAGTTGAAGTTCGCGGTGACGTCGCGACGCCGTTGTCAAAAATTTCGCTATGCGGTTTTTGTCGTGCTTTACCACAAGCTTTCCCTTTACCAAAACATCAAATTTGTTTGTTTTTGCGAAAACTACAGCGAAAAAATCACCGCGAATACTCGAAATTCGACCTAGATTAGCAAATTGAACTATGCGGCCACGTCGCGACGCCACTATCCGCTTCCTGACAAGCCTCCCTTCAACAAAACGTCATACTTGTTTCGCTAGCTTGAAAGTTACGAAAACTACGGTGGTAAAACCAGCAGCAGCATCAGGAAATTGAACTTTGCGGTGGCGTCGCGACGTCGCTGTTAAATATTTCGCAACGCGGTTTTCAGTCCCGCTTTCCCACCCCGTTTTGCTCTAATAAAACATCGAATTTGTAGCGGCAGCTGCCAAATTTTGAAAAAAACAAATGCAACCAATCCTCGATAGATCTAACTTTGACGGGCCGTCGCGGCGTTAGTTATCGAGCGATTTCAACGCGGTTTTCAATTTCTGGTCGCAAAAACCTTAATGTTTGATTGAGTCTGGGATTTTTTGCCGTGGGGTTATTATTGAGTAAGATACTACACATGACGATGCCCGTTTAATTAAAAAATGGTACAGATTGTCCTGCGGAACCAAAAATTTGCATTAAGCATACAATTCATCTCGCTGTATGCGACACTTTTTACAAGAAATCATGTCAAGTAGAAAGCAGCTGCAGCAGTGAAGATGACGATTTATTTCCTGAAAAATCGCACGAAGATGTGGATAATGAATATTACGTCGAAGAAGATGCTGAAATTAAAAGTAATTTACAAATGGTAAGAAAACATGTAAATTATTTTCGTTTATCTCCAAAAAATCAGTTTCCTACAACGAAACATAAAAGCGCTTATTGAAAAGGAAATTGAATTAGCAATGGACATCAAGACAAGGTGATCCTCTATTGCAGTGGTGCGCCAACTATTTTCATTTGCGACCCAACATTTTGTGCAAAATTTTATCGCGACCCTTCACGAGGTCATTTCTTTACGGATGCAATTAGATTTCCTTAAAAATATTATTTAGTTTCGCAAAATTTCGTTCGATTTTGCCAATTATATCAAGTAATATCTCGCGAACGAAAGCTGTTATCAAAATATAATATGTATATTTAGAACCAGCAGGGAAAACACTTTCAGACACATTTTGAAATTTTCAATTCACTTGATAAATGTTGATTTTACGGAAATATATTTTCTCTCATTTTCCGAAAATTTCACGGTCATAATTTTTCATCGGCTTATCACAGTGTCTTCTAGTTTGCCAATCGATTCTGCATCTCAAATTTAGTCGGAAAACATATATCATATTGTGGAGGATTGCTTGGTTTTTTAAGGTTTCTTGACTTATTCTTAAGTGATATTCGTATATCATATCAGCGTAATCTGTGTTCAATTCTGCGTCTTTGATATACAATATGTAAAAATAAGAAAGGTGTCGAAAAATTTTCGAAATCGCGAATTTTTCCATGGATATTGACATATAATACACCAAAATATGAAAAATTTTGTGTAGAACAAACAACTAATATTCTTTTTCTGGCTTGGTAGAAAGCCTGAAATTGGGGATTAGAAAATGGGGACTTTCAGATTTTTGTCCGAAACTTTTTCCAAAATAATTTAAATTGACTAAATCTTTTTCTGAATTATTCTAAATTAAATGCAGACTAGAACTATGTATGATGCTTTGTAGTTGCAAGGAGAACAAACCTCTCAAATTTTCTATAAAACTATTCGATCACTTTTTGAGAGACTCGTAACTTTGATTTCGATTTCGCGGGCTCTAGGGCCAGATCAACTCTTCAACTTGATTTTATCCGGCGCGCCAACAATTTTCAAATCTTATTAAACCTGGCGGACAGTGTAGACTTGATCTTCAAGGTTTCGTAGGTTTAGCGATTTGAGCTATGAAATATGCAACGACACTCTCTTATTGTTTCAATCATGGGACATTAAAGAGGCTTCATCCCAGTTTTCAACACTATCAATTTGTTTGTTCATATACTTTCTTAACTTCCTTAAAAATATTAATAAGTTTCTCAGTTCTCTGCGCGAGTGACCAAATTTCGTGAAATGTCGCTCGATTTTGCGCCAATTATATCAAGTCATATCTCGCGAACGGAGGCAAAATGCAATTTGTATATTTACTACCAGCGGGAAAAACACTTGAGATATACAGATATAGATATAGATATAGATATATATATAGATATAGATATACATTGAGATTTCCCATTCACTTGATAAATAATGATTTTAAGAAAATACATACATTAATTTTCGCGCATTTCTCGCAAAATTTCACGATGTAATAACTTTTTTACGTTTTTGAAATTTGTTTGTATTAATATTTCATTATTTTACAGCTACCTGATATACACGACAAGCCTTAATTTTGTTATGAATTCGACGACCCAAAAGAATTCTCTATCGACCCCTCTGGGGGTCGCGACCCAAGGTTTGCGCAGCACTGCACCATTGAACCAATTTCAGAAAAAAATTCTTCTAAAAGTCGTAATTTACAGATTCTAACATATTTAAATTCAGTCCATTTAATTGAAACTGTTAATTTTCAATTATTATTAAACTTCATCTCCAGCAAGCCTAGCAATAACAAAATAAAGCAGCGATGATTCTAACATATTTACGGCATAAAGTGTAATAGCATTTTTGGAACGGAAAATAATTGGTTCTGATATAAGCAAAGCTTCAATGAAAAATATCATGGAACGTTTGAAGACCCGTGAAAATCTGGAATTATCAGAATTGGCTAGATGCTTACAACATCCTTAGAAAGTTCCAACAAAGTCTGTTTTAATATTGGCGGAAAATATTTTTGAACGACTTTATCCAAACAACAATAAGGTTGAAGTCAAAGGTCAATGTTCGCCAAATTCAGCAGAATTAGAAGAAGTGACCAATCCAAACTATTCCTTGCAACACGAAGTACAAAAAGCTATTCAAGAGGAATTAATTAAAAATACTTATATGCAAACAAATCGCTCTCCTAATTCTATGAAAAGGAGTTTTCTAAATATAAATGAATTTCTGAGAGAACAAAAAGGTTAAATATTTTGTTTGAAGCACTTTCTACAATGAAAGCTACATCCACCTACTCCGAAAAATCATTTTCCCTCAACGGCAACTTTTGTACAAAACTAAGATCTCGTTTAAATATCAGACCAAAAGTTCTTAAAAACCGAACCCGAAAGCGAAACCGCGATTTTTAATTTTCAAAAACCGAAAACCGCGGTTTTGAAAAAGTGCGGATATTCAGAAACCCTAAAGGCGACTTTACCAAGAAAGGTACCCTGATAGAAGAATGTTGAATCAAGACTTAAAATAAATTAATAAAAATAATTTCGGAAATTTCATGGCAATTTTAGTAGAATATTTTGGAGGTACCTTACTATAAACTGCTCTTAACCCTCTAAGTGGTCACATGGATGGCAGGTGTCAACCACGCAAACTAAAAATAAGTAAATTTTTTTGCATTAGAATATTAACGAATGTTAAAATTTTTGCAAACAGATTGAGCTCAATGTCCGATTCAGTACCTTTCAATGACATTGCCTAGTTCACTTCAGTAAGTTAATATAATCGCTCCGCAGTGTTTATATTTGTTTTGTTGACATATTATTGAAAAGGCTGTTTGGTGGTAACGTCTGTCATCCGTGCGACTCTTCTTGATATTAAAAAGGTTAGTTGTATATTTTTTATTTTTATTTTCATAGTTTTTTAATGTATTAAATCCTTAATTTTCTTTAATAAAAACCTAAAAGTTTCATTTTTATTTATACTGCTATTTTATCATATCATGAGTAGGTATTTTGATCGTTTTTTACAACTTTTTTGCTTGTTTTAGATTTGTGAAATGCAAGAAAATAAAAAGAAGAAAGATCCTATAATCCTGATGACTGGGTTAGTTGGTAGTAAAATGCAGAAGATAACTCTGACGAGAGCAGTGATGATCAGGATCACGATGGGGTGCTAGATGATGATGGACAAAATGTTTCAGAACATGACAGCGATAAAGTATAGAAATGTCTGATTCTAATTACTAAGATGAATATTTTATATGAAAAAATGGACAGAATTATAAAATGGAGGAAGGATGAATCTACTCGTGTGAGAACGTTAGCAAGAAACACAGTCCTTCAATTACCAGGACTAAAAGGTAATATTTGAATTTGGTTAAAATTTTAACCCTAAAAAAACAAAATGGATAGTCTTTAATAATAATCGGGTTGGAGGAGGTATTCTACAGGTACAGAACCAACAAATCAAACGCGTTCAGTCATACAAATATCTCGGATGCCAGGTTAACGAAAACTGGGATAATATGCAGGAGGTCCGTGCCGGGATTGAACAAGCCAGAGCACCATTTCAAAAATTAAAGTACGTGTTGTGTTGCCGAAGCCTATCACTCTCCGTTCGCACTCGAGTATCACGTTGTTACGTCTTCAGTATTTTCTTTTATGGAATTGAGGCGTGGACTCTAACAGACGCCATGTGTAAAAAGCTGGAAGCTTTAGAAATGTGGACGTATCGACGGATGTTGAGAATATCGTAGATGGATAGAGTGCGCAATGTGGATGTGCTTACAAGAATGTCAAAAGATCTCGAAGTCATCCGCACACTTAAAAGACGAAAGCTGGAATATATTTGAACACATTCTCAGAAACGAAAAGTACAAACTTCTCAAATGAATAATTGAAGGAAGGATCGAAGGCAGAAGAGGACCCGAGCGTCGAAGAATATCGTGGCTAAAGAATTTGTGACAATGGTATGGTGAAACTACGACAAGTCTCTTTAGAAAAGCGATCGACAAAGAACAGATAGCGCTAATGATTGGCAACGTTCGAAGAGGACAGGGCAATCAAAGAAGAAGAAAAAGTAATGTTGGATAATGTTGGGAGTTTCAAACCCAATTGGAATGTTAGATCTTTTTTATGTCCTCAAGCTATTCATGTGGTTGTAGAATCAACTAACATATACATCGACACTATTGGTGATAAATTTTCCAGGGATAGTGATATTAGAAAAACAGATATCTGAGAAATTCGAGCTATATTTGGCCGAAAGTATCTCATTGGATGTTTTCGTAGTTCTCGAAAAAATATAACAAGATGTGGGACAATTCTAGGCGAAATGTAATTGATTCTGACAATGTGATACAAGAGATGTCTTCCTTTGCGTTGCTTACGTTTCGATGACGCCAGAACTAGACAAGATCTTATTTTGGAGGATAATCTTACACCAATACGACAGTGCTTTGAAAACGAAATTAAAAAATAATATTTCACTCCCAGCGAATACCTCACGGTTATTGAGCAACTTTTGGCTTTCAGAGAAAACTCTCCATTTCGCCAGTATATTCCCAGCAAGCCTGCTAAATATGGCCTGAAGTGATGATGGCGTAGTGATGGCGCTTTATTGACAGTAAAACGATGTATACCGTAAACCTTGGACCATATGTAGGACAACCACCACTAGGGTGGCACCAGTGACAAAAAGCACCAGTCCAAAGTACGTGGTGATGATCCAATAATAGGAACGATCAGAAATGTTACCGGAGATACTAGTTTTCGTCGGATCCCTTGGTTCAGGAACTTATGAAAGACGTATTTAGACGTGGATAAGTGAACCTACGTAGTTACCCTACTGCAGAACAAAAAAGAAATCCCTAAAGAATTTTTGGAAAATACTTCACGAGCTGTCTGCTCTTCAGTTTTTGGATTCCAAAAAGTTCTAACTATGGTATCTTACCGCCCTAAAAAAAAAGCTATTTTACTAATTTCAAGTATGCATTATGATAAAAAAATTGACCAGGGAAGCGGTAATTTAAAGAAACCAGTAATTGTGACCTTTTACAATAGAAAATAGGCGTTGGAGTTCTTGATCAAAAGTGTATGTCCCGCGATACTTCTAGAAACACACGACATTGGTCGTTGGTTTTTTGTAACCTCCTCGACATAGCTATGATGGCTACTAATCTATAATCAAGGCTATAATCAAAGGCTACTGTTTGTATAGAAGTATAACCCACAATTTAAAATAAAGAGAAACGAGTTTTTTTGTTTGAGTATAATGAAGCCATTGCGGGGGAACTAATAAAACCTCGAATAAATAGGAGGAGTAAAATACCACACGTAAAACCGCAAATACGGCGAACGGCCAAATGTTGAATTTCGATTTGTCCTGAACACATAAAAGACATTTGTACTGACTGCGTATAAAAACGTTTTTGTTACAAAATAATTTTTTTTAAATATTTTATCTACTCACACACCAAAATGAAGACATTAATAAATACATTATTGTATGTGAAGGATGCCATTATTATAATCGTGTGTAAAAGTATCCAAATTGTGCGTAAAAGTCAAATGTAAATCAAATGGAGTTTCATTATTAAACTATTTCTGTTAGTTGTAACTATGGCAACAACTCGCGTCACTAAACAGAAACATTCTAAATCAAGAAGCCTCGGCCACTCAGTCTGAATTTATCTGGCTCTAATATAACATAATCTAACCATAACCTAACCTAACCTGATTACATCGAAGTATGGCAAAATGGTTCTTTCTAGACCCTCCACCTCCATTGACCTTGACACTTCCGATTCCGACTTCCAGTTCCGACTGTCGGTTTCCACTTCCGCTTCCGGTTTCCCACTTCCTGTTTTTCACAGATGGGAGTGTGAGGTCTATGTAGCCCCACTTGCGAGGTCTGTGTAATCCTACGCTGGGTGTGAGGTCTATATAGTCCCACGTGTGAGGTCTATGTAACTCCACTCTGGGGGTAAAATCTGGTTTCCACTTCCGGTTTCGACTTCCGTTTCCGGTTTCTCACATACGGTTTCCTATTTTCTGTTTTTCAAATACGGCCGCCCCATTTCCAGTTCCTGCACTGTGCGCGGGAAAATTCAAAATTTGGCGCAGGCGGGAAAATTCAAAATTCGGCGCAGGCGGGAAATTTCAATATTTGACGCAGGCGGGAAGTGCCAAGATCAAGGTCAGTCGAGGTGGAGGGTCTAGAAGGAAAAATCTTTCGATACTCATCGACAACGAGCAAATAGTGTTTCCATTACTGTGTTAATATCCAATTGAACTAATTATCTAACACAGACCGAAGAATGTTTAGCACAGTCTGATTTTGTTATATAAAAATTATTGATTCATTTTAGGACTTATTCTGCCAACAGCTTCTTCATTGGAAAAAATATAAATAATGGAATATTCAGAACAAATTTACTCTAAATTAAAAAATTAACTGTTTTTAAAAAAATATTATATAACTTGCAGAAGTTATATAAAACTTCATACTATACAAGACGCGAGTTTCGAATGTTGAAGGTCATTTTCCAGTAAGAGATTCCATTTATATTAAGGGTTTTGGTGGTGAGGGAAGGTGCCTATTTATAGTTGTGTAGCAGCAACGAGCCGTTTCATTTTTATTTCTTACTTAACGAGGGCATTAGGGCAAATATTTTCGAACAATTTCCGAAAATATTTGATTAGGGTCGGTAATGTAATCCTCGAGTTGATTAAGAAATATTTGTACTTTTAGTTTTACGATGATTAGCCAAATATTTTCATTACGGTGATTACCCAAATATTTTCAAACGAATTTCCGAAAATATTTTATTAGGGTCAATGGTGTAATCCCCGGGGAAATTACGACAAGATGTTTTTCCCGAGAATAGGTAATCATCAAAGCGACAAATAGCCGAAAATAGAAAAATAATCACCCCTAGATGAGGGACCAGTATACCTGGAGATAATATAAATACCTGGACCGACCATATAAACAAGACAGTTCGATTCAAAGTTCCGTCCAGACAGTCAGGTGCAAACGGCCAGCAAGTCGACTACAGTTCAGTTCAACAGTCAAGCAACCGACAATAAGGCGTAAGCGGTCAGCAAGTCGACTCCAGTTCAGTTCAACCAAAAGGCGCAACCAAACAATAAATTCCAGCCAGTGGACTCAGTCAGCGAAGTGACACTAGTTCAGCTACTGGACTCGGACACACCGGTCCAGCCAGTGGATCCAGTCAACCAGAGTCAACCAGCAGTCAGTCAACCAGACCAGTCGAATCCAGTTCAGAGAGTCCAACTTAACCCAGTCCGTCAACATTGATGGTATCTATTGAACATTTGTATATATATATATATATATATATATATATATATATATATCTCCAAGTAAATAAATTCCTCTGCAAACTGTGAGTAATACATTATTCTACGGCGTATCATACCACAGTTGGTTACTATCTGGAGACGACTACGTTAGATTAAAAAGTTGCGAAAACATTATGTCAGCTTGTTTGTTAAGGTTTGCTAACGCAATCGTTTGCTAAATGCAGACAGGCTAATCAATTGCTAACTACAGACTGGCATCTCCCCTTGCCACTAAAACTCTTAATATAAATTCAATATTTATTCAATGAAAAATAAATTCATCATTTGGAATGAATCTTGAAAATGACCTTCAATAGTCGAAACTCGAGTTGTGTAAAGTGTGTACTTTCGTATAACTTCACTAGTCTAATTCTACTAATTGTTGCAGACTAAATCTTCGTGAAATTAGCAATAGAATGAAGATTGAGTAAATGGAGCTGAAGGTGCAATGAACATTTTTTGTTTTTTGAATCTAAAATAAATATTTCAATATTTTAGCCCAGTTGAAAATTTGTGCTCAAAGCAAATCCTTGTTAGTTAAGATTGTTTTTTTTTGTGATTATTAGACAGATGATCCGAATTTCGATATTTTGTAAAAGTAAGGCATTTTAGTATTTAAAGTAAGGCAGTTTTGGTATTGTTTGATGGCAATAATTTTATATAATGTAAAAGAAAATGTTAATTTAATCACAATGTATTAAATTATGGAATTCAATGAATATAAAATAATTATTTAATTTATTTTGAGTATATAATGAAGTCATTAAATCACTCATATGGGTTCGTTAATGGATCGCCGAGTGCTATACAACTTGCTCAATGTGTATCGGCGATTTTTCTATTTAGAAATGGCATAAAAGGACGCCTCGTGCGGGATTGCTAGTCCCCCATCGGGCGCCTCCCCAGGTGGCGGATAGGGGAAAGCTTCCTAGATATAGGTGGTACCGGGGAAATGAAATAACCGGGGCGGACCAAAACTAGCACAATGGCGTCTGACCCAGAATGGGCGGCTATAAACAGCGTCTGCTCCCCAGAGGGGCGGCTGAAAAAATATAAACTCACCAACGCGCTCGGTAAGCGTGATGTTTTAAATAACAGGAATGCGCAGCAATAAAACATCACAAGTTTTGGTGATCGGCGACTTCAACTACAAGATTGGAGCCCAAGCAGACCCAGAGGAAAAATACGTAGGCAAATACGGGCTAGGCAAAAGAAATCCAAAAGGCTTTATGATGGCTTACTTTCTGGAAGAAGAACATCTCTATAACGCTAACACCTTTTTCAAAAAGAAACGCTACCGCAAATGGACCTGGGCAAGCCCAGACGGGATAACTTTTAACCAAATCGACTATATTCTCGATGTATGTCGATGTATTGAACTGATTTAATACTGGAAGTGACTATCGTCTGGTGAGGGCAAGGATAAGCATAAACCAAAAACTAGAGCGTTGCAAAAAATGACAAAATCGATACACAAACAGATTGACAGAGAGAAACTCCAACAAAACCCAAATAAATTCCAAATATACCTGGGAAGTAGATTCAAAGAGCAGAGACAGAGTATCTATGATATAAACGAAACAAACAAAACGATCACTAGAACCCTAAACCAAGCAGCAGAAGCGTACCCAGAACCAAAAACTCGAAAGCAAAACAAATTAAGCGCGCAAACACAAAACATGCTAGATAAAAGACGACAACTTGTAGCAAATAACAAAAGATCATCAGCAGAATACGCCGAAACAAATAAAATCGCCAGAATGATGGCAAAGGATGACATCAGAAAACACAATTTGCAAATCGCGCAGAAAGTACTGGAACAACACAAAGGGATGAAAGTGTTTAGAAGACTAGCGACAAACACAAAGAAAGAAATCGTCTGAATCAAAGACAAAACAAGAGATAGAATCGAAGGAAGACACGAAATTTTAAGAACGGTTCAAGAATTCTACGCGGACCTATACGAGACGAAAGTAACGTGCGAGACAACCGAACAAGACAAGGAAGAGAAAGTCATGAACGTCAACTCTGAAGACATACCTGAGATTACAAAAGACGAAATCAGATCAGCATTACAACATACTAAAAATGGGAAAGCAGCGGGCGAAGACGGCATACTGACAGAGATGTTAAAACAAGGCGGTGATATACTAGAAGACCAACTAGAAATATTGTACAACAAATGCCTGGAAAAGGAGGACATACCGCAGAACTGGACAAACGCCCTCGTGATAATCATTCACAAAAAGGGAGACACCGAGAACCTAGAAAATTATAGACCGATCAGCCTGCTATCCCAAATATACAAATTATTCGCGAAAATATTAACAAACCGTCTCACACCAAAGTTAGACTATTACCAGCCAAAAGAACGGACTGGGTTTAGGAAGGGCTACAGTACTACAGAACACCTGCAAACGATGAGATCACTAATCGAGAAGGCTGTGGAATACAATATACCTTTATGGCTAGCATTCATTGATTTTAGTAAGGCTTTCGACACGGTCGAAATATGGGCACTACAGCAAGCCCTGAAACACGCCAGAATAGACCACAGTAACGCAAACCTAATTAACAACATTTACCGAAACGCAACTCTGTAAATTCAGCTACACGAAAAATCTGACAAAGTGGCAATTAACAGAGAAGTGCGCCAAGGAGACCCTATGTCACCCAAGCTCTTCACACTAGTTCTAGAGCACGCACTAAAAACAATCGACCTTCAAAACAGAGGCATTAATATCAACGGGGAGAAACTCAACCACTTAATGTTTGCCGATGACAAAGTAGTGATAGCCGAAAGCAGAGAAGAACTGGCCACACTTGTCGATGACATCTACAGGGCCACAAAGCGCATAGGCCTAGAAATCAACTTTGACATCAAACGTAGATGACGATCGAGAAATTACCCTAGGAGACAACAGAATCGAGAAAGTGACTGCATACAAATACCTAGGACAAACACTAACTATAGGCAAGGCTAACCAAGAACTCCAAATAAATGAGAGAATATGACAAACCTGGGCGGCATATGCCAAAATAAAAGACATCTTGAAAATGGAAATACCCCTAAACCTCCAAACCGAATTATACAACCAGTGTATCCTACCAGTAACTACTTACGGGTCACAAACTTGGACATTCACGAAAGCTATACTTGACAAACTTAAAGTAAACCAGAGAGCTATTGAGAGGAGAATACTTGGGATATCATTAAGAGATAGGAAAACAAATGAATGGATCAGGAGAAGAACTAAGGGTCATGATGTCGTGCGACTCGCCGCCGCTCAGAAATGGGGCTGGGCGGGACACGTCGCAAGAGACCAGGATAAGTGGAGTGGGAAACTAATTCGATGGAGACCATGGAGCAACAAAAGGAGCATAGGAAAAACGCAAATGAGATGGAGCGACGATGGAGAAACGAGCGGCAGGACTTAACTGGTACCAGGTGGCACAAAATCGTGACAACTGGTAAAATAAGAGGGAGGCTTATACCCAAAGAGTAGAAAACAGCTGAATAAAAAAAAATTAAATAAAAGGACGCAAATAGAAAAAATAGTATAAAACACTTGTCCATTAGAAACATGCGTGACAGACGAGAGAGACGCTGAAAAACCGCGCTTATTGAACTCGTTCTTTAATATTCTATAAAACTTTTTATTTCAGAAAAAGTATGAAACATTAAGATTGGTTAAAATGAGATGTCATGGTTTGAACCAAATTAATAATAGAATTCAAAGTAGGAGATTATCACTACGTTATCTTCAAATCTGTCAGTAGCTGGAATTACACGGATATCTTCTGTTACTCTATGGCTGTCAATCTGTCATTAGCTGGAATTACACGGATATTTTCTGTTACTCTTTGGCTGTCAATTTGTCAGTAGCTGGAATTACACGGATATCTTCTGTAACTCTTTGGCACACCCCGCTGAAGATGCGTGGTGTGAGCCGTTCGCTGCGTCAAAGCAAGTAACGGTAACGGTCAAGACCGTTACTTGCTTTGACGCAGCGAACGGCTCACACCACGCATCTTCAGCGGGGTGTGTCCCGTTACTTGCTTTGACGCAGCGATCGGCTTACACCACGCATCTTCAGCGGGGTGTACCAAAGAGTAACAGAAGATATCCGTGTAATTCCAGCTACTGACAGATTTGAAGATATCGTAGTGATAATCTCCTACTTTCAATAATTAAGATTGCTTTTCAAAAAATTTTATAAGGGACATTAATTATATTTTTAATTATACTAACGAATATTAATTACTATTTTAAACCATTTTTGGTACGTACTAAACAATTTAGAACAAAGTAATTTTCCACAAATTATATGAATCTGTAGAATCTTTCCACAACAACAATCGCACCGTATTTTTTTTACGCAAACGCTTCTTTTACAAAAAAGTAGGTAAACATAAAAATTTAATGATATAATAATTACACTTGTTTTTCACATTCGGTGTTCTTTGTGGACTAACCGTACGGATAACGTGCGACGGCAACTGTATTTATTATATATGCGATGTAAACAGCGGAATACGAATCCGACCCTTCCTTCGTGCAAACCTTGTTATTAACCGTGTAAAAAAGCTGACTTTAACTAAAGAGAAATTTCAAAATACAACGCAAGGCAATATTTATACAAAGCTTCGAATTTTTCCTTCATATAAAACATATTTAAAAACCGCTCAGATTAAATGCATTTTATAATTAATGTGGAGCTATTTGCGCCTGAAAGCTTTACCTACTGTTTTTTCAAGCAAGTAATATTGGATCCTTTATAGTTTCAATCATACACATTTGTTTGTATTAAGTTGTTTTGGATTTGAATTTTACTCATGCAAAATATTCAAATGAAAATGTTTAGTTTTTAAAAATTTGTTATTGAAAAGTGATTATTGAATATTTGATAAATTTAACAAACTTAAATTATTTATTTAAATTAAAATATAAATTTAAAATATTTATATGTTTCGCCATACTATTAATAATAGTAATGCGCCGTGCAGGAATGAATTGGTAAAATTGAACTGATCCGTAAAAATAATCAATATCAATACAATCGATTTTAAACGATTAGAAACGAATGGGTAACAAAAAAATTATTATTTAAAAATTATTAACAAGTTTTCAACTTAAGTTAAAAAAAAATGGATTCTGCACCATATTCTGCATTCATGAATAAGATGGGTCAGACCGTTACTACCCTACGAGGTAATTAATACTTACACTAAAATAAAAAATTCACTATGTTTTAACCACCCTTGATATGTAAAAATATTATATAACTTGTCACAGTTATATAAATTTAAACAACTTAACACGACTCGAGTTAGCTTTTATTTTTACACATTAAGGGTGGTTAAAACAGTGCATTTTTCAATTCAGCAATTTATTTGTTTTTATACAATTGGACAATTTATTTATAATTAAAACAATACTTAAAATAAATAGCATTCAGGAATTCAGCTAAATTAAAATTTAAGAATATTTCTGATGGATTTATAAAATTATTCTATTTGTAGCTTAATAGGTAGAAAATAAATTATTTCAATTTGAGTAAACCACAAATGTTTGACAACCTGGGATAAACAAATGTCATCAGCATATGTACGGGGTTAGATATAATATGATTCTGTAATGAAAGCAAACGTCATTAGGGAAAGCTGCGTTTCATCACATAACTCACAATCTGGAAACCCAATTTAGCGGAACTAAACGCCGTAATTGCTAATATTATACTGGAAGAATCCCAATTATCCTTCGGTTGCTAATTTCGGGAATTATATTCTCTTATCTATATCTTTTCAGTGATAATTACGAATTACTTTCAACCATTGTTAGATTCGAATTAATATTTGCCTCAATTAAAACTTTCCCCTTTTATGACCATTTATATTAAAAAATATTGTTTCCACTTATCTACAAAACTTTTTTTATAAAATAATAATGAAAACATTAATATCACATTATGAATAAATTTACTCAGTTTGACATAATTCGTAGAAAAATGATTTTTAATATATACGATTAAAGGCGTTTTAAAATACGTTAGACGTATACAGCATAGGTGTTTTTTTATTTTCCAAAATCTCATTTACTGACATACTCCTTTTTGCACTCACGCCCATATCTAAAACATCTGAGCAAAACTGTTATTTTTACTTTAATTAAAAAAATAAATAATTTGTGGCCAAATTATAAGTTTCCGAAAAATATGATGTAAATAAAGATTTGAGATATTTATTTGAGATAAAGATTTACACTTTGACAAAGTGTAAAAGTAAAAAAAGTAGTTTTATTGTATTTTGACTGGGTAAATAAATAAGAGTATATTTTGCAACCAAGGCGGTAAGTTGTCAATTGGTTACGAGAGCGAAATTCGAGCGACATTCTCTCGAGAGGGCAATTGACAATACCGCCCGTGTTGCAGATAATATTTTTTATTACTCATACGATGGGACGTATCTTACAAATTTGGGATCCAGGCGCCATCAAAACAAAAATAGAATTAAAAATGAAGAATTTGCTTTTTCAATTGTCTCCGGTGGTGTGGATTCGTCATAAGAACTCTCATAAGTCTCCGCTATCTCCATAGAATTTACACTCATTTTAAAACGATTTCTTTAATTTTAATTTTTATTTTGTAACGAAAAAAAAATTCTGTCACTTTTTTAATATTGATGTCCTGATTGTGTTTATTTTATTTAGTAAGTTGTTTTTTCTTAATGTAACTTAGCGATGTTGAATATTTGCGTGCGTTACACAAGTTATGTTCAGTCTTATGTTCAAGACAGTCAAAAGTCGATTCCAGTTCAGTTCAGTCCAGCCAGTGGAGACAGTCAATCAACCGACCAGCCATCTAGTCGACTCCAGTTCCGTCACAACAGTCAGGCGCAACCAACCAACGAGTCCAATTCAGACACACCAGTCCAGCCAGTAGACACAGTCAGCGAAGTGACACCAGTCCAGAAAGTGGACTCAGTCACACCGATCCAGCTAGTGGACCCAGTCAACCAGACTCATCTAGAAGTTCACTCAGCCGGCAGCCAGATCAACCAGACTCAACCAGCAGTCAATCAACCAGACCACTCGAGTCCAGCTCCACTCAGTCCCTCAACAGTGTTTGTATCTCTTGTACATTTGTATATATATATATATATATATATATATATATATATATATATATATATATATATATATATAAATAAATTCCTCTCCATGTAAATAAATTCCTCTGCAAACCGAGAGTGATACATTAAACTACGGCGTCTCATCACCACAACCTTTTCCGATACTAACGTGATTAGCCAACCTAGTCTAGTCTGTCTAGACTTGTATCTATAGACTTGTCCGTCTAGTATTGTCGGTCTAGTCTTGTTTGTCTATCCTGTCTGTCTTGTCTACACAAATTATTATCGGAATCTACTCCTTTAATTAATTGCTCAAAATATCCAAGATATAGACTATATTCCTATTTTTGGCCATATCCTCTAAATGATTGCAAATCTTTTCTACAAACTAATTTAGCCGAATTCCTTCCCCCCTCTGAAAATTATTACTTACCACGTTCTTTCCCTGAGGTCTTCGCATGTCGCAGATCGTTCAGGATCTTGAGCTTCGAAACCAGCATGGATTTGCCCGGTTCATATTACTACATTCAACCATCTTCGCAGTTTCAAATTGCTTGGTTGTTCAAATAATTCCTCTTCTTCTGAAAACGTCTTCTTTTCGCATCAAGTCCAGTCCTCAATCGATGCATTGCATCTTCGCGTATTTCCGCTGATTGACTGTTAAACTAACGAAATCCTCTTCCTCTAGATTTAAATTTAGTTTTTCCAACAAAATCTTAAATAACTAGCTTCTTCAGTTGGTGTACTACTTTCCTCGACCTATCGGTACTTGACTTTACTCCGTCATATGTTCCTCATCCTAGATATAGCAACTTCACTACAGGTACCACCAATATTTTAAACAACTTTATAAATGTTGTGCTTTATCAAAAAAACGTTACACGTTACATGTTAAACGTTTTATTTTCCGTTACGTCCACCAACAGCTCTAAGGCCTTCCGCGCACTAGACAGCCTGGTAAGCCGGCAACGGCCGAAATATTTGAGCAGCCATTCGACAGCCAGTTATGACCCTTTCGTCGAGCGATATGGACAAAATATGCCTGGCTGCTACGACAAGTGCGTAGACTGATGGTGGTCACTAGCTCTGGCTATGGGCTGCCGTTCAATCAGGCGTGTCTGCAGCAGCCAGGAATTCGTGGCCGCCTAGTGCGCGGGCTCTAGAGAGAGCTATTATTTTTATATCTTCATTATAACATGCCGGATATCCCAAATAAATGGTAATGTTGTTTTAGGAACATTCTTGGGGTTTCGCTGTGGTAAATTAGTCTTCTTCTTCTTCCTCAGCCCGTGTTAATACACTCCTGGATGAAGGCCGCCTCTAACGTTTTCCAAGTTTTCCTGCATTGTGCAGCCTTGCACCAGATTTTGCCTGATGTTTCCTGGATGTCGTCTCACCATCTTTCCATGGGTCTGCCCACGCTCCTTTTCGTTTTTCTTGGTCTCCATTCTACGATTCTCTTGGTCCATTTGAATCCGTCTTGCCTTGCCACGTGGCCAGCCCATCTCCATTTTAATTGCGCTATTCTTATGATAACATCTTGGACCTTGGTGCTTCTCCTGATTTCCTCGTTTCTGACGTGGTTTCTGAGACTGACAGCCAAAGATGGCATTGGTCGCACAAAAACGTGCTCCAAGATAGTACTTTTGACACATGAGTAATAAATTTTTTTTTTAAACTATGTTGATTCGCTCAGTAAATGAGGTAGTGCAAATTGATTTAAAGTACAAAAAATAAATAATACGTAAAAACAAAACAGTACCTAAAACTATCGCATGATAACCCAATAAGAGCACATCGGAACAACATTATAAATGATCACCGCTTTGAAGCCAAAGTGTCAAAAAATATCTCTGAATAAATTTAGAATCGACGCTACTATTCCCATTTGAAGTTTTTTAAATCAATTTAAATTTCATGTAACACAAAACTGCGAATGTATAAAATCCTTATCCGATCAAAGTTATCATATAGAGCTGAATCGTGGAGTGTCAGAAGAATACAAAAGTGCTCTTCGTGTTTTTGAAAGTCAAATTTTAGGAAAGATATTTGGATTGGTGAGAGAGGAAGAAGGATACGTAGATTAATAATACGTAGGATAATAGATTCGTAATTACAGGAATAAAAAATGTAAGAAAAAATTTTAATGTTTGGAATTAAGACGAAAGTAAGTGATTTTTAGATTAAAAAGGTTATACATATTTCATAACATTTTAACTTTAATGACAATAATTGTAAAAACATATTTCAAAAAATCATTTTGGTAATTTGGTGTTAATAACAATTTGATAAATTCCTATACCATTCATGTATTCAGGCCGACTTTCCTAGTTTCCTTTTCTATTTTTAAAAATAATTCTGCGAGCGTCTCCTGCCATTATCAGTATGTTGTCCGCATATGCACATATTCGGTATGTTTCTGTTATGATATTTCCCTTATTTTCAAGTTTTCCAATTGAATTTTGGAACGTCATGTTCCAAAGAAGACGTAGGTTTTTGTCTTATACAGGTTTTTATGTCAAATTTTTCTGATGTTTTATTCTGCTTCCATCTATTCATCACATTTTCTTCGTTTTCTAAGTTTTTGTGCTGATTATGGTTCTCTACTAAGCGTCGCATTTCGTTACATATCATACCTCTCTTCTCGCCCAATAAGCACTTATTTGCCAGGCTCCGTTGTCTTCACAGGTCTATCAGCTCTAATATTTCATTGCAGCATTTTTTTTCGAGCACTATTCTTCCCTTTTATCACCCTTTTACATTCCGCATCGAACCATGTTGCATTTTTAAATTTTCTTCTCTCTACTTTCATCTCTACGGCATCCTTGACTACTTTGATTATTGTACTCTTCATGGCCTTTCACTCATCTTCAATATTCCTGTGGGTCAGGATTCTATCTAGTTACTAGCTGATGGCATTTTGTTGTTTGTTTAGGGTTTCATTACTGCTCAGTTGGTCTATAGCAGGGGTGGCGAACCTTTTAATGACCACGTGCCAATTTTATTTTAATTTTCGCTTCTTGAAATGCTGACCGGTCACGAGGTAAGACTTACAGTATTAACCTGGATATAAAAAGTCTCATATTTTACCCTTTTAATATTGCGCATTACTAGATTAACAAAATAAATGGACAAAACTGAGTCGCGCAAATCTTCTTATACAATATTAAATAGACATCTATATTTTACTTTCTCAAAAAAATTTAATTTGAAAACAACTCGTTTATGGCAGAGAGGCCGATAGCCATTTGCCACTGTATTTGAGAATAAAGATTATCACCTTTAAATATTTATTTCAGTCTAGGGTTTCTGAATATCCACATTTTTTCAAAACCGCGGTTTTCGGTTTTTGAAAATTAAAAAACCGCGGTTTCGGTTTCGGGTTCGGTTTTTAAGCACTTTTGGTATTTGTCTGTGTCTGATATTTTAACGAGTTTTTACAAAAGTCGGGGTGTAGGGAAAATGATTTTTCGGCGTTGGTGTATGTAGCTTTAATTGTAGAGAGTGCTCGAAACAAAATATTTAATCTTTTTGTTCTCTCAGAAGTTCTTTTCTATGTAGAAATCTCCTGCTTCATAGAATTAGGATAGCGATTTGTTTGCATATAAGTATTTTTGTTTAATACATCTTGAATAGCTTTTTGAATTTCATCTTACAAGGTATAGTTTGGATTGGTCACTTCTTTTAATTCTTCTGAATTTGCCGAATATTCACCTTCGGCTTCAACCTTATTATTGTCTGGATAAAGTCGTTCAAAACGATTTTCGGCCAATATTTAAACAGACTTTGTTGGAACTTTCTAAGGATCTAATAAGCACCTAGCAAATTCTGTTAATTCATGATTTTCAAACGTTCCATGATAATTTTCCTTGAAGCTTTGATTATATCAGAACCAATTAATTTATTTTCCAAGAATCCTATTACTTCTTGTGCATTCAGCAGGACAAATTTGTGGTTTAGCAAATCTGTACTGTTTTTTCAATTACCCGGGCACCGTCATGTATCACCATCACGAGCACCCACAATATCATTTCTGAAACTGATTATAAATGAATCTAAATGTTTTTCAACCCTTATTGCTTATTCAACACTTTATATTATTTGCAGAACAAGTTCCTTCAGTTCGCAGAAAGACTAAATTGCAATAAAAAATTTGGCAAGATTTGGTTGGGATACCTCCCAGCTTTCCGAATAAATGCAGAATTTGAAATTGCTCGAACAGATATACCGTCGATGGTTGCCATTTTTGCAACAACAGTTTGCAATGTTTGAAAGGGCACTAATTAATTGTATTTTATTTTTATTTATTTTTAGAAAAAACCGAAAACCGCGGTTGTTTATGACGGTTATGCGGTTTCGGTTTTTGCACAGAAAACCGCGGTTTGGGGTTCGGATACAACCGAACCAGAATATATTTCTATATATAAAAATCGTATTTGATCAAAACAATTAATCTTTCTAGTAAATTCCTCTACTTAACCATCTAAAATCATTAAATATTGCACCACTTTTTATTTAAATAAATATAATTTGACATTAATAATTCACTATAAGAAAAAATAATAATTTACACATTTTTTTTTAAAGATTTATCTCGCGTGCCAATGAAATTGTTCTACGTGTCATCTATGACACGCGTGCCATAGGTTCGCCAACGCTGATCTATAGGGTGTGATGTGGTATGGTGATAAAATGAAGAAAACTGTTTTTACAGGATATGACAACTAAGCAAAAGTCAATTTTGTTTTATTACATTATTTATCATTTGAAGTAAATACTGAGAATAGTTTACTTTACAAAAATCTTAACAGTTTTATTTAACAATAATTTTGAGAATAAATGTCAATTAAATAAATAAAAAATCTAAAGTTGGCAGTTCGGGAGAATGGTGAAACTAGGTACAAAATTTAGTGATAAAATGGAAATTGTCTATATAATCAGATATTTTGAACTTAATATAAAAAGTGTTTGACTCATTAATAAATACCAGTCCATGCAACGATCACAACGGGATCAGTATCTTCGATAGATGCGCAGATATCGTGGTATGGCGTGAAACAATAAGAGCACTAATCAGCAGAGTACAAGACTTCACAAAATCCACACTCCCTATCATCTTCTATCATCTTCTATAATTTTTTTATTTTTTTTATTTTATTTTACTGTTTTTGCTTTTTGGGAAGATTTTCCCGATTTTCACAGGTTTTCACATGTTTTCTTGTACTATATTTTCATTTGCATTAACACCTGTGGGTGTTGAGTCTGTGAGTTTAAGACTTGAAGAAGAACTTTCACATGCTGTGTTAGTCTGTGTGCCGTAACTGCAGAAGCAGGAGCTGCGTCAGTTAATGCTGACGATCGTAATGCATTATTTGAAATAACATTTCTGTTTGAAGGGCATGTGCCTGTTTTCTAAAAAGCATTCTCAATATTCTTTTAGTAAAGGTTGCGTTAGACGCATACAGTATGCGTCTAACGGTTGACCCGCACGGACGCATATATCTCTTGAGAATGGCGAATGTTAGTTCGCCGAAACGTCGAGAATCCGGTTCTTTTCAGAGCCAACCCTCAGCATCAACGCGGAATCCCCGAGAAAACAATACAACACAGGTATCTATCCGCGAAAACCTCAAATACAACATATATATATATAAATACATAGGTGGGCATTAACTCGTTAATCCGTTAACGAAGTTAACAAAATGCTTGACAACTGATTAACTTTAAAGTTAATTCAAGAAATTGTTAACGCTCTTGTTAATTTCCCTTAAATTGAACTTCCGTTAAACTTTAGTCCGTTACATTGGCTATTTGTTGACATGTTGTCATTTTTAGTTTGAATTACGCGCCACGCGGGCACACCGGCGCGGCGGGGCGGTTGCTTAAAAAAACAAAAATGCAGAGTCGAGAAACTACAGAGCCGAAAAAAATAAAGCGACCCTATTATTTTCTCCGTGCGAGTGAATACGACAAGTTATTATAATCTGACTTTTTTAGCTTTTTTAACATTTTTAACCGACTTCATTTATATTTTATCAATCTTCATTTATTTATCTTTTTCGTTTGTGTTGGTTATTGCAGGAAATAACTGATGGCGTAACATTTACAAGTGTACATCATGAACACTACTACTTCTACTCAAAGTACGCGAAGCTCTGAAAGTGAAGCTGAATCAAATCCTTGGCCGCACTTGAGTGATTAGAGAAACTTCTGTCTGTTATTCAGCGATTGTGGAACAGGTACTTGAATACAGGTTAATATACCAGGCGCCGTGGGCTAGGTAGCAAAAGAAAAACAACTCAAAATCAAGACCGATTTTTACTGATTTATTTTTCTCAGGAGGACACATGGTGTCACTGTATCAGACCAGATACCATGGAAAAGTGTACAGCAAAAGTGTGTGTACAAGGACAACTAACTGAAGAAGGACAACTGACTGAAGCAGGGAGATGGATTAGCACCGACCCTCTTCAACCTGGCGCTAGAACTGGTAGTCAGAAAATCCGGTACCGTCAGAAACAACTTACTCACTAACAGAACTGTTCAGCTAGCGGCATCCGCCGATGACATCAACATCATTAGCCGATCCAAAGCCGCAGAAGAAAAAGCGTATACCCTCCTGAAGGAAGCAGCCAGGAACATATATGGCTGAAAATTAACGTAACAAAGACTAAAGTGCTAACGCAGGCAAGAACAACGACAATGGCGATAACAACAGAAGACAACTTAGACCAAGTCAGCAGCTATCACTATCTAGGGGTGACCCTAGAAAACATCGGAAGCGAAGAAGCAGAAATAAGAGTCAGAACCACAACGGCAAACGGAGCATAATTCGCTCTCGCACATATCTTCCGATCAAAACACACGTGCACAGAGACACAAAAATAAGGATGTACAGAACAATTGTCAGACCAATACCCACATATGACTGCAAAACCTGGGACTTGACACACACCAGTGGCAACAAAATAGTAGATATCTTTGAGAGGAAAGTATTGCGTAGAATACTCGGAGCAATCCAAGACGATGAATAATACAATAAAAAGCCTTTTTCTTTCATATTAGTTAGTCTTCCATAGTAGGTGCGTATAAGTTCTGTTACCCGTACGAAACCAGAGCGGGTCGCTACTGTCGCTTGTAATAATTAAATCAATTAATCTATCTACTTGTTTTTGTTTTATATACCAATGTACCCCATCCCAAAAGGATGCTTAACTTTTAACGGTTAACTTAAACTTGTTATATATATATATATATATATATATATATATATATATATATATATATATATATATATAACAACTCGCTACCACTGTCTCTTGAAAATGTTTGCATAGGGAACTGTGTGGTATTCTGTATAAAAAATATCACCAAATTACTTACCGGTATACCTCCATTTACCCTATACCACTGCTCTTTTGTACCCTTAGTTTTATCAAAATTTGATATTCTCTGCAATAGTTTTGCCATTAACAAAAATGGTCACTAGTACAGTTTGACCCTCGTCATGTACGCACGTTTGTTATTGATGAGCCTGATCTTCTAGTAAGGTCGAGTCAAGTACATGATGAAACTAGTTTTTCTCTCATAAGCTATGCCTTTTATTCGAAGCGACATTGCGTTGGCAATTTGGCACAAACGGATACTATTCGGGCTTGACTTATATAGTGAATATTGTCCAGTCACTTTAACTTATTATAAATATTATCTCCCTATCCTCGTTTAAGCTCTGGCAGTGTTACAATATTTATTGTAAACTTATTTAGTTCAGTACCTATTTGTAACATTTTTCCATGTATTCTGTAGAATACCTGATATAAAGGGTGTCTCCGCAACAACATTTATTTACAGTTTGTTCTTGATATGTACACAGGTGAGTGACAATTCCTATGTAGTGAAATTTACACATGAAAGATATGAAAAAATGAAAATATAAACAACACATGAAAATATTGGTAAAATGGCATATTTTGCTCTGTTGGCAGGAATGTACTCTTTTGATGAGATTTCGAAGTACATTTTGCAATATGGGCTGCTGGATTTCACGAATGTGGGGTGTAATTTCTTCTTTGAGTTCCTCAGTTGTCTCAGGATAGTTTGCATAGACCCTACTTTAAAAAATACCCAGAGAAATTAATCCAAACAATTTAAATGGCAAATTCTTCAAACGCCCAGTTTTGGTCTGTAAAACGAGAAACGACCTGGAAACTTTGTTTACAAAAAGGTTATTGTTTCGCTTGCGTTGTGACAGGTGGCGCCATCCAGTTGTAACCATAACTCATTTAAGTCCATTCCGTCTAATTTTTGCATGAAAAAATCTGTCAACATGCCCCGGTAAAGATTACGGTCGACAGCCACGGTGGCTCTTTCATTACTTTCAAAAAATTACGGTTTTATTTTATATTACCGATTTTTCCTCCTGCCCGCATGGCACACCAAACTGTCACTTTAAACGTCCATCGCAGCTTCTACTATGGACGTTTAATTTCTGGCAACGATGTCGGATATTTTCTACCGACTTTTGTGGGCGATTACGGATGATGTTTCTTTCATCATTCAATGAAAACGTCCGCTCAAATTTATTGATCAAATTTTTAATATCAGACCTCGTCTGTTGATTATGCACGCCGGAATGGTCACGTAAGATTTGTGATCAAATGTTCCAAGCTATAACGCACCATTTTTGTAAATGAATAGTATATTTTACAGCAAGAGATGAAAGTGGCGTTTTTTTGGTGAGGTGAGAATTTGCTCACGAGCGCCAGTGAGTTAGCAATCACACCGACTTTCATCTCGAGTAGTAAATGCAATTTTTTCTACTGATTTCGGTTGTAGAATCCAATAATGTGAGGATGTAGAATGTCAATACTAATTTAATTGTTGGTTTGGTCGTTTCTATGGTAACATATTGCATTCTCATAGAAGGTGATACTTTTCAAGTCAAATATCCTAATTTTATTTAGTTTTTTTAAATAGTTTCAGGCTCGTTTTTCGTACGTTTGTACCTAAAATATTTCATTGAAATTGATGTAATTAATAAGAAATTCCATGCAAATTTGGTTAGTTTAGTGTTTTAATCGAGAAAATCATAAATTTAAAATGCTCATTTTCGTTTCTAGAAGAAAATATTTTCATCTCTACAATGAAAAAATGTCACTTTCATGTAGGGTAAGGAGTGGAAAAATGCCATTTTCACATATATCAGTAGAAAAAATATTTTAATTAAACAAATACTACCTCCGCACAATAAGTGAGCTATTTCAATTTTTATTGAAATTTATTGATCTGTAATGACTTTTATTAAAATTTTAACTATAAACATATAGTATTTCGTACTACACTACGAACATAGTCAGCTGTCAAATTTTTTATTGTTAAGTCGACATTTGCTAATAGTAGTACTACCAGCTACAAACATAGTTATTGTTTCAAAATTCTTGAAAGAGTTGGAGTTAGCGAAAAAATGCCACAACATAATCTAAATAATAAAAAGCATACTATGATTTTGTTACAAAGTACAAAAGTTAGAAAATCAATTGCAACACTGATATCATCAATACTGCCAAAGTATTGAAGAATTCACTTTAAACCACTAGTAAATTTGTTCAGTTCATAATTGTACTTAATTAATGTGTAGTTGTATCAGAATAATTCATTAAAATTGTTTCCATTGTTGAAGTTCTTAAATTTTTTTAATAGCTCACTTATTTTGGAATTTTTAAATAGGTTTAATAGCTCACTTATTGTGGAACGGAGGTTAGTACTAAATATGGCTGACCAAACAATTGACACACGAAAATGGCGCAATTCGAAATTGAAGTTCTTGCTAAGACACCCTTTATATTCTATTTAAAAAATGCATAAACATTTTTTTTTGTTGTATTCTACAGAAAAGATTGTATCCTACCGTGGTCGCAAAGCAAATTTCTCCAGTAAAGTTTCAGCAAGTTTAAGTATCAGTTCATTGATTCAACATAAATTTTACTTACTCTCGCTCCAATTATCTAAATTATACCTTCCAGTAACTTTTTACCCTCAAGACGCATTTCAAAGACAAATATCATAAATAACGTTTATATGCATGTTTATGCATAGTGTGTTTTCTTCCACCACAAAATTGTTTTTTTTTGCAACAACAATCTAAATAATGGAGTATTATAACGAATTTTATACGAAAACTTAATATTTTATCCGGTTTATTATTATTTTGCGGTTAAAACTAATGAGTAAACGTTATAAGGGACAGTAAGTTTGAATATGTGTGATATTAAATATAGAAAAACAAAAAAAAGATAATAACACGGATAATTTAGATATTTTACAATTAGTCACATCCAAAACCTTTAACTAGACTTAAAAATTAACATAGATTTTAATAAAATGAATTCATTTTCTGAAAGCTATAAAATAACTTACAAATTTCATGTGAGATTTGTTTTGGTAGTCCTAAAAAGACACAATAATTGTTATAGAGCTCCGGAAAGGCTGAATATATTACTATTTATTTTTTCATTTACAAATTAAAAAAACGGCCAAGTGCGTGTCGGGATACGCGCAATGTAGGGTTCTGTAGTTCCCATTCTTACTCTTATGACTTAAGACTCAAATGTCCAAAAAATTCCATAACCAATAACTTAATCAGCTGACATTGATGTTGTTGAGTTTGACGTGCAACATAACCAATAATATATTGCTGTTATACGGCTGCCGCTCGATTTGTTACATTTTGTGAGTTGGAAGACTATTACTCGTAAACTAATAAAGCCTACATAGCTGATATGCTTTTCCTTTTAATTTCATTATATATACTACTGTTTTTATTTTTTTTACATATCCAGAAACAGCCATTTAGATTGCAGTGGGGGTGGGTAGGGGAGTGTACACTTGACCATAAAAAAATTAGCCCTTTAAAGATTAATATTTCACAAACGGATCTCTTAATCGAAATATTGTTTTCACAACCCTGCAATATTTTTGAAAGACCTATCCAATGACACTCCACACCATGGGGTAGACGAGAAAAAGAAAAAACGTCCCCATTTTACGTGTAGCGAACGTACCCTAAAAAAAATTTTCAAGATTTTATTTTACCACTTAGTCGTCGTGACTAATCTGTATATCCATGCCAAATTACAGCTTTAAACTTCTAATAGTCTCTTAGCTAAACTACGGACGGACGGAAAGGCGGGCAGATATCGAAACTATAAGGGTTCGTTGTAGATAACAACGGAACCATAAAAAGTAACAAAATACATTTAAAAGACGGAGTTTAGACATTGTTTTGTAAGGAATTACATTATTTGCAAAATTATTGCATAAATTATCAACGTGGACTTTAGCCATTCCTTTGGTAGTTGACCAGTGCCATACATCTTATTGTATAGTGCATATACAACAAGACATCAACCACTCATATTATGTTCATACACCACTCATATTATGATCAAATACCACTCATATTATGTTTATATGCCACTCATAATTATGTTCATATACCACTCATATTATGTTCATAAAATTCATTAGTTTATTTTCGCTATATTACTGAAATTCATAAATTTAGATTTAAACTCATCTTTCTGATATTTGTCTCTGCAAATAACGTTAAAACAAAGAAATTATTATCAACTTCTACAAAGCAATTTATATTTATTGTTACGATTTGTTTTGTAATATTTTCGAATTTTATTAAATATCCATCAAATAGAAATATTAGTGTATAAATTAAATACTCATGCTTTAATTAAGTACTGCTAGTAAAGAGAGTGTAAACTTTTTGAAAAAGCTCAAAGATATGAAATACGATAAAGAAATGAAATACGTATTTAAAATGTATTTAGGAAAATCATAAGTGTGTGCTTTGTTTTTTTTTAACTGAAGAATAATACAACATTATAATTCAACAGAGTGATAAATATGTTGGTTGAAGCTTTGAAGTTCTATTAGATTATGCGGTTGAAACTAATGAGTAAAGATTATAAGGGTATATATATATTTGGATGCGTGTGAAGTTTATATAGAGATAAATAGATAGAAGGAGAGTGATAAAGCGAGAATCACAAAGAGCAGTGTGTGCTAATAAGTTAAATGTGAATGGGACCTGAAGTGGGTATAAATACCTGCAGAGAGTGTATACCGGGGTTTAAACGCCGGGGAGTAAATAAAACACCACAAAGCCCCAATTCAGCAATTTGCCTGAAATGATAAATCACCGTAACCGCATGTTGTTTTGAGCTGCGTGTGCTGTTGCTTACTTCAACCGTTTTGTATTTTTATTTATTCCTTTTTTCTCCTCCCCGAGCATTCTACCCAAATGATATATTTCACGAGTACGAGTTATTATTAACTTTGCTACATTTTAACAACTTTGTCTTACCTTAACTATCCATAATATTTGACAGAGAATGATTTATTATCGACCTACATTTCCTCTTTTACGAATACTTATTTACTCGCCCTTTTTCATTTTTTCAACGCACTTTTCTCCAAAGAAACACTAAATAACACCAAAGAAATCTCAAACTTTGTACAACCTGAAATTACGTTGTTTCATTTATTTTTGAACCTTTATATTGCTATATGTTGGCAAAATATAGTTTTTATTATACATTTCAGTTAATTTGTAATACTTCGATTTAATGACTACATAAATATTTATAGATTAAAAGTGTCAAAGCATAGGATAGTTGCGACCGTTACTACGTGAAAATTCACACTTAAACTAAATTGATAAATTAAATGTAGTTAATAGTGAATTTATTAATTCAGTATAAAAGTGACAAGTTGCGCAAAATATATTGAAATTAAAATTTCATAGAGTCTGGTTTAGGGATTGCAATCCGAAAAACCGGATCCGGTAATCCGGCGGATCCGGCATCACTAATCATTTACCGGATCCGGTACCAATATCCGGATCCGGTCATCGGATCCGGTGATGCTAATTTTTGGTAAAATAATCGCGGTGCTGCTTGAGTAGGTACTTTAAATGCGTGGTGCCCATGGCGCTACATGGTTTTTTCAAAACCAAAATTGATTTTGTGATAAATTATGTTTACTTAAAATGATTACTATTTATCCTTTTTACCTTCGTACCTTTTTTTACAAAAAAAATGCCTGCAAAACATAGTTCCGCGTTATAGGAGCACTAAAAATAGGTACAATTTTCGGATGCGCCTTATACACGGGCAAATATGGTATTTGTAGTAAGTTGACTAAACTAAATGATTATAAACTCATTATTGTGAAAATTGTACCATTCATTAGACATATTCATCATGCTGTTTGTCATAAATATAAGAATAAGACTTGTTAGCATGCTCAAATAACTATTGGTTGTGATCTCAGAAGATTAGGTAAAGTTCATGCTATTAGATTTAAAAAAGTTAAATTCTAAAATTCTATCTGTGAAATTTAACTAGTTACCTACACTGTACTAGATTTTTAAATGTTTTTCTAATTATAAATGTGTGTGTGTAAACTACCTATATAATATACTCACACAATTATCCTGAAACAGTCCACTTTGGAGCCAAAAGAGAAAATTATCCTGACCGGATCAACCAAATTTCCACCCATCCGGATCCGGCCGGATTGAAAATGACACCGGATTGCTAGTGATGATCCCTAGTCTGGTCTGTCTATTCTTATGCGATTAGGTTAATATATATATATATATATATATATATATATATATATATATATATATATATATATATATATATATATATATATATATATATATATATATATATAAACATATTTTACAAAATAATCATTTATTGTTTTTTGTTCCTTTTTAGCACTAACACATCATCACTTGCTATGGCGTTTTCTACTGCCCATTCCTTACAAACTTTGAGTGCGTTGAATGCGTCACCGTTGGTTACAGTTCGTTGAGTTGAACCATTAAAGTCATCGTTAGCTTCGCCGTCATCCGTGGGACAAATTTGCCTGAGGATTTCTTCGCCAGAAAAGGACTGCAAATTTTCCTCGCTTGTGTCTTGAAGCTAATCTTTTATGTCATCGTTTGTCAGGGTAACACCTACTTTGTATAGTGCAGTTAGCTTGCTCAGAATTGTTGATCAAGTTTTCAGAGTTAAAAGCAGGGTGTGTTGGGCAGACCTTTTCCAAGAACACTGAATGGTATCGCTTTTGACTTTATTCAGACTTTAAAAATGACGTCTTTAATGTTTGGTTTTTGAAAAAATTATTATCAGTTTGTTTGATTATACCTGAAAGTAGAGATTTTTTGTAATGTATTTATGTTTGCTGAATTACATTTTGATCCATGGGCTGCATTAGTGTTGTCGTATTTGAAGGCATGCGGAGTACTTGAATTTGTTGGTCTCTCGACTGAAGTTCCTCTTCTTTAGGATGTCCAGGAGCATTATCCAGAAGAAGCAAAGCTTTAGCCGGAAGTTGTGAACTTTTGAAAAATCTTTTACCGCCGGAATAAAATCTTGCTTGAACCATCCTTTAACCCTCCATTAGGCGCGCCTGTTTCTGAAACGCCGATAGTCGCATTGGACCCAGCAGACCCATAGAGATTTCTCTCATTACTTTTCGACGTTTTGAAGAAATTAAAAACCCTTTAGGATTTTTTTTTTATTATTTCATCAATCCAAAACACTAAAAAGACAAATTGAATACTAAAAAAGCGTTTCACAAAATCAAAAATCATACCGAATTACTTGATGTGTTTAGCGCATTTTCTTCATTTAAGCAATTTTGGCGGATTATTTTTGCATGGTTATTTAGGCATAAAAGTTTATCACATTTTTCGCAGCTGTATTTTATTTTCGAATCTTTTTTTGTGTCTGTGTAACAAACCTCGCACCTCTTTCTCTTCCTGTTATTATTTGCTCTATATTACACACTTTTTCTTCACTGTCCATAGGTTTATATTTTTCTAGCTTTGCCCTTATATCTCTTGGTAAATTATTTATTAGAGATCTCCTTCTTAGTTGTTCTAAAAGTAATCCAATTGACATTTTTTTAAATAAATTCTCTTCTAGTGGAAAATTCATTTTGATTCCCCAAGAAAATTATTCTTCCATTGATGCCAGCAACATTCATAAGATGATAGAAAATTACCATTGGCCATCTTCTGGTAGTTCTAGCACAATTATATGTGCTACACAATTTGTCTACAACATCAACCCCGGATTTGTTATCATTGTAGAAGAGAACCATTTCAGGTTTTTTCTCGATATCGTCAGATACTTCATTTTTCGAAACATGAAGACTTGAAAGCAAAACGACAGCTTTATTTTTTTTTTGGTGCATAAGATACGAGAGTTTCATTTTTTGAGAAACCAAATATACTGCTATATTGCTTACGATTTTTTACAGAAACGAAATCTGAAGGAAGTTCTCGCTTATTTTTCCTTATAGTCCCTACATAAGACAATTTTTTTTCCAATTCTTGTACCAATTTGAGACTTGTAAACCAATTATCTGCTGTAATATTTCTACCTGATCCTTGAATTGGTTCGATCAATCTAATAACAATGTCCTTTGATGTATTACTTTGATGATATGGTTCCTCTGGTTGCTGCCCGCAGTAAATTTCCATATTAGTTATATAATATAGTTTAGAGTCGCACATACAAAATATCTTGATCGTATTTACTAGGCTTGGAGGGTATATATTGCCTCAAACTGCATCGTTTACGAAATCCAGGTAATTGTTCATCTATGGTGACGTTTTGACCAAGAGAGTAATGTTTCTTACAGTTTTGAAGAAACAACGAAAATATTTCGCGAACTGCCGCCAACTTATCGAATCTTTTTCGCTCTTCTCTTGTTACATGATCATCAAACCGAAGAGATCGCACGATAAATGGAAGACGTTTTTCTGACATTGTCATTCTAAAAATGTCGATTCCAAAACCATCCATTGCCCAAAAGTCTTGCAAATTACGATGTCCAGCACGAAAAACTCCTGCCAAATACAATAATGCAATAAATGCTTTTATTTCTACCACGTCTACAAGTCTGCAATCTCTTTCGCGGCTAAAATTTCGCTTTATTCTGTTTATGTATTTGTTTGTGTTTTCAACGATAATGTCTAAAATATGATCCGTAATAAAAAGTTGCCAACTCTCAACCTCGCTTTTGGCATCTCTAGCTTCATGTATTACGCCGGGTAATTTAGTAAAAATATTATGAGGTCTTGATTGTGTTCTTTTCAAAGATGTCTTCCGCCATTTTGTTTCATCTTTTGCAAGAAAATAATCTTTGTCATTTCTCGTCTCATTTTCACTATAAATAAATGCCTTCCTCTTCGACTTCATGATCGGTGTCGGAATCTACCGACCTTGTTTCAACGTTATCTTCTGTGTCGCTGTAATCAGTTTCTTCAATATTGTCGTCAACAGGAAAAACTCCCACATCCTCGTCTTCAAAAATTAGACGCTGTAATTCCTCCACATCTTCTGCATTGTATAAATTATACCTTTTGTTCTCCATAGTCGTTTTTTTCCGCGGTATTTGCAAAAATAATATTCTAAAAATAATCAAATAAAATAATAAATAAGTAAGTAATAAACACTAATATATGTAACATACTTGGTCGCTATGGGTCCAAGAGGTCCAAACCGGTAGCGGGAAGCGAATGAAAAAAATTTAAATAAGCAAGGTTAACCCAAACACGCTGTCACTGCACGAGAATAACGACAATGAACAAGAGATAGATCACATGGTAGCTTATACTCATACCGCCCTCTGCACCATAATTATTGAAACTTAAAAACCCTATGGGTCTGACAGACGCACGCGCGCCCACTCGAGGGTTAAACACATCTCGGGTAATAACCTATCCTTCGGCTTGATTTTTATATGTAACTGGTAAGTGAGTTACGTATTTAAAAGCCCTCGGATACTTGGCTAAATAAGGAAAAATTGTTTACCCGTGGAATTTGCACAGGGCATGAATGTCAGTCTGTCCTTTCACATTTTTCTTCCTGGGGCACTTTCTTTGGAACAGTGTCTTATGCGAAACCTTCCTCCAGAATAAAGCACATTCATCTGCGTTGCAAACCTGTTTTGGTAAGAGACCTACTTCTTGGATTTTTATTCCAATTTCCTCTGAAAATGATCAACGGCCGAAACATCACTTGAACGTTTCTCCTGTGACAATTAAGAAACGAATCCCAAACCTTTTTATTAATTTATAGCCAGCCATCGCTAGCTCGAAAATCATATTGCTTGGTTTAAAATTGTTTTGCCTTTCACGGAGGATATCTCCCGATATTGGCACGCTCTTGCATAAACCAAGTTAATAAAGCATTTTCCACTTCACGAAATCCCCTGTTTTAACTGTCTTTCTTTTCTTCAAGTCTCCCCCAGCTGTCCTGACGAATTGGAGGATTTTCTCGCGGTTGACTTTGATGCCGTAGATCGTGGATCTTCATACGTGCATCGCCATACGTGCGTGCGAGGTTTGCCGTGCTTTCTCCTTTATCAAGATTATTGATGATCTCCTGTTTTTGAAACAAACTTAAAGTGACGTGTTTCCGTTTGGTTAACATTGTACACTAAATAACTACATACACTAAATACACTCGATAAACGACAAACCAATAATTAAACAAGATTTAATTGAGCGGCGAACAGAATGTTCGTAGAGAACATGTTCGTAGTTCGTAGTTCGTAGAGAACATGTTCGTAGAGTTCGTAGAGAAAGAGTGATGGGAGGGAAGAGCGCGAGCGGGTTCGTTTACTTATATTATCTTGTGCGGCGTGCCGACAGGAAAATACACGTGTTTTTCCAGACCGCCGGATTACTGAACGTGTCCGATGAACCAACGGCCAAATTATTGAGATTATACTGTACTTTATACTATAAGTGTATCCAGTTTACTATTTCTACTATTTATTTATTTTTCTATTATTATACTATTTCTGTTTGCCAAATGTTTTCTGTCTATTACAATACTATATTCTCTATGTATTCTTGATTATTTAGACTTTAGTTATGTTTTGTCTGCCTACTCTCGTCTGACTAATCTATATATCTAGTCATACTTAGGCTTAACTATTTGGCCTTGTTTGCCTAGTTTAGTCTGTCCAATATCATGTGTTTAGTCTTGCCTAACTAGTACTATTTATGTTTTTTATTGTCCGTATAGTATCATCTGTCTAGACTTCTATCTACTCCGGATCTATCAGGCTTGTCTACCAAGTTTCGATAAAGATATTCTTGATAATGTTATAATAGTTTGTCTATCTCAGTTTGTGTAGTCTAGTTTGTTTAAACATGCTCGTAAAATCTTGACCGTCCGTTTACGTCTGTTTTACATTCCTTGTATGTTAACTATTAATCTGCCTAATATTGTTTAACTAATTTGTTTCTTTAGTCTTATATAGACTTAACTTGCTATTATTGTTTAGTTTATCCAATTCCGTCTCTCTAGTCCTGTCTCACTGGAGCTTCTCTTATCTAGTATACCTATATCTATTCACCTAGTTTTACCTGTCTTTTATAAGACTGGATTGTCTTTCTAATGCTGTTTGTCTAGGTTTGCAATTTGTTTACAGTTTAATTAGAAGTTTATAGTTTAGTACAATTATTTTTCAAATATTGTCTTGCTAGTCCTGTTTGTGTCTATTTAGTCTTGTCTATACTGTATTTATCTAGTAGTTGAGATTTTTGTCTATTTTGTAGTGTTTTTTCGGAAGGTTCTGTTCCTTTATCGAATCTTCTCTATGTAGGTTTTTGTGTCAAAAGATATTGTGTTTATCTAGCATTATCAGTTTAGATTTATTATTCTATACTAGTCCCATTTCCCTATAATTTTTGTGTATCGTAATTAGGGTTTTCGCGTACCCGACTTTTTTAAATACCCGGGTATAGGGTATTATTTTTTCATATACCCGGGTATACCCGGGTACCCAAGTATTTGCAATTTTTTCAAAAAAAGAGACAATTTTCTTATAATAATGTTTTATTATAATACAGAAGAGTGAAGTATGTCAACTAATGCAGTCTTGTTCTCATTAACTAAGTAGGAATTAGTTCCATTACCCTGCCTTCGCTTTTTGGTAGAGTTAGCTGTTTATGATGAAAAGCTCGGATGCGTTTTCTACGAGTGATGGCCCGTATAGAAATAGCGTCTTACGCTACCAAGCGTGCAACAATTTCGGAAATTTTAGTACAAAGTCGAAAAAAAATTTGTTATTCGCGGTATTTTATTAACTAGACTTGAACTTTGTTCAGATTCAGATTGAGAAGACGATGTCGATGGCACTTCTCTCTCGCTCGTAAAGTTCTGTTTTTCGATCTTTATTTTATTTACTTTATCTAAATATTTTAATAAAACAATTGTTGAAGAGCCTTTATAGGATAATATTTTTGGGCATATTGAACATTGTACTGATTCCTTATTCTGTATTTTTTTAAATATTTCCATACTCCAGAAACAGGTCTATCCATTTTGCCTACGAAAAGTAAACCATCGTTTACTAAAATTTTATAGGTTATCCACTAGATACAATTTTTTATTTTGTATTAATAATATTTAATTCAATTACGCACCCTTTTCCGAGAATTTTGATGAATTCTTTTATCAAAGTGGGTACCCGGGTACCCGAGTCTGACAATGAAATAGTACCCGGGTACTAAAAATTTTATATACCTTGGTATACCTGGATCCGGGTACCCGGATAGAAAACCCTAATCGTAATCTATGTAATGTTTACGTTTGTCATGTTGTCTATGTCTTGTTTTGTGTGAAATAAGACTTGTTTTGAAATAGCCTATTATAATACTAGTCTTGAAATAACACGGTATATTTGTTACGTATTTAGTTTATCTCTTGTAGTAAATTCTATTATAAGCAAGAAAATAATTAAATGTTTTTCTGATCCCAAGACCTTTATTTATTATTATGCTTATGTTAGAACTTACTACAAGAGAAAAACTAAATACGTAATAAACAAACCGCGTAATATCGGATATTTCGTAATTAATGGATATTATATGCGAATAAAAAGGTTGAGAACTGCTACGGTAAGAGATGGCATATTACATAGATGCAGATGATGCCAGTTTTTTAATTTCTAAAAAGAGCTTATAAGAATCACAGATATAAGCAAATAGACTTATACAAGACATAACAAGCTGGTTCTCTGCGCATAGACTCCACCTGAATTTGAAAAAAAAGGAATTTATTATCTTACAGACGCAGAGAATTGATTACGCCATTAATGTTTCCATTCCATCAGGAAAACTTACTCTAAAAAGAGCAACTTTCACCAAATTCCTAGGAGTACATTTGGAGCAACATCTATCATGGCACACTACAATCGACAGCATATGCCGGACAATTAAAAAGAAGGTTTATTGTATTAGACACCTACGAACATTCCAAACAATGCAGAAACTCATAAACTTCCATTACGCTGAAATTCAGGCGATTTTGATGTATCGCATTATTATATGGGGAGCGACCCCTGAACTAACGAAATTGCTGAAAGCCCAAAAAAGAATTGTACGTTCTAATATCAGACATAGTAGGGAAAAATGGAGCGTTCTGGCGCCACCTCCCCCTGCGACCTTTAGACCCTAACAGTAGTTCTGAACGCGGCCGAGCGAGTATGAGTAGATGCCGCCACGATTTATCATTAGTTCTGAACGCAGCCGAGCGTGGATGTGTAGATGGCGCCAGGATATATTGAAAAATGCGCGGCGAGGGGGGCCGTTGTAGAGTTTCATTCTCAAATTTTAACGTAGTAAAATTTTGTATAGTTGGTTGCATATTTCAGCGGGTATTGGGATCACTGAAATATATACTAACTGGAACAAGCGCTGCCTCGTCGCTTGTTCGGGCCGAGCGAGAGCATCACAAGGGGTCTCTCGTATAGCTCTGTCTTCGTCTAGTACAGTCTAAAAGAAAAACTAAATATGTGTCCGACGTTCGACGTCCATGCTTCCTTGCAAGACAACAGTATTTTACCATTGTCTTTTCTAATATTAGAATTGTCTGTCTAATATCAAAAAATAAGGATAAACATAACTATTCCAACAGAACTAGTCTCAAATTTGCACGCCTTAAACAAGAACTATGCAGCAAGGCTCCTCACGTTCCTGCTTCCACTGGAAATAACTCAAGAATATTCATATAGAATTTTTAGAATAAAAAATAGAAATATTCTCGTAGCCCAATGTCCATACAAAAATTTTCGAATTATGCAGATTTATTTAACAATTTCCTGACTTGCCTATATGTATTTTGTATGCATCCAACTGGCCAATAAATGAATTTAAATTTGAACTAATTTGTTTATTTAGGCTTATATAGACTTAACTTTCTATTATTGTTTGTATAGTTTCGTTTATCCAATAACGTCTCTCTATTCCTCTCGCACTGGAGCTTGTTTTGACTAGTATACCTATTTCTATTCAACTAGTTTTAAATGTCTATTATAAGCAGTGCCGGATTTCTGCCTAGACCTACAAGGACCCGGCCTTGGGGCCCAGCCAGCCTAGGGGCGCCAGTGGCGAAACTGAAGTCAAATTCAACACTCGTGTATAGTCGTTCTCCGACAAGATGGTCTGTTCGAGCTGACGCTTGTTGAAGTCTATGTTGCTTCTGGGATGAGATCATGCCAGCTCTTCATATAGTTGCCAATGATGCAAATAGGAAACCATCTACGCTCTCTGAGGTTTCAGCTCTTCTGAATTCATTAGACTAGATGGAAACTTGCGGGAAGTCACCTCTCTGGAATGACATCTTGTAAAAGGTTCGACAAAATAAGCAAATCTCTCCAATCAGTTAACATCGTCCTGGGCACGATCGTTGAACTGTATTAGTCTTTGGTAACATACCTAGGACACGTACGGAAACCCAGTACCTGTACCTTTGATCATTATGAGTAGATAGTTTGAAAATAGCTATGCATATGACATGCAGAGGAAACGTAAGCGAGAAGTCCAGTTTGACGAAGTAAAAGAAAACGAGGCCGAACTCTCTGGTAGGAACAGATTCAGATTTACCATTTCTAACGTCATTATAGAGAGACTAGTTACAGAACTACGGAGACGTGGATCTGATTGTGAGGAGTTAAGTTAAAAGATGACTTTCTTACGAAACTACATCGTTTGGAATCTAAAGACATCCGTGAAGGAGCCAGAAACCTTTAAAGAAAAAGAAGCGTTTTATCCAGGGGTTTTAGATAGGCTTTTGGAAAACGAGTGTCTGCACCTGCAAGCTCTTTTCTCCTGTAATCATGAAGTAATAAATTTATCGTCACTGAAGCTAAACAAATACTTATCATACAAATCAGAAAAAGGCTTATCGAACATTTATCTAAACGTAGGAATTGTACTCCGAATGCTTTCGTGTACACCAGCACCAAAATGCACAGCAGAATAGTCGTTTTCCGCGCAAAAGGGAAATCAGCGCAAAAAGAGAAAAAGGGAAGAATTACTTAAGATCTAACATAGGAGAGAACTGGCTTAATTCACTCTCTCTAATGTACAGAGTCATAAATAATGCAGTCAATTTACTATGATGACAAATGTCCAGTGCCTAGGGGCCCTGGGTCTGATTATAAGACTGGATTGTCTTTCTGATGCTGTTTATCTAAGTTAGCGATTTTTTTATAGTTCAAAGACTACAATTGCTTTTCTAGTATTGTCTTGTTAGTCCTGTTTGTGTCTATTTAGTCGTGTCTGTACTGTATTATGTATCTAGTATTTTAGATTCTTGTCTATTTTGTTGCGTTTGTTCGGTAGGTACTGTTTGTTTATCTAATCTTCTCTATGTAGGTTTGTATGTCAAATCATATTGTGTTTATCTAGCATTTTAATTTTAGATATGTTATTCTATTCTAGTCCAATTTCCCTATAATTGTTGTGTATCGTATATTTATCTATCTAATGTTTACGTTTGTCATCTTGTCTATGTATGTCATGTTTTGTATGAAATATGACTAGACTTGTTTTGAAATAGCCTATTACAATACTGGTCTTGAAATTACACCGTTTGTTTGTTACGTATTTAGTTTATCTCTTGTAGTAAATTCTATTCTAAGCAAGAACATAATTAAATGATTTTCTGATGACGCTTCTTCAAAGACCTTTATTTATTTTTTTGCGTATGTTAGAACTTACTATAAGAGAAACTAAATAAGTAATAAAGAAACCGCGTAATATCGGATATTTCGTGCTTTCGATAAACCCGTAGCAGTTTATCGAAAGCACTGCACTTAAGGGATGGCATATTACACAATTATTATTATTTTCATTGTGTTTTTTGAAACATTTTCAACACATAATATGTTATTCTAATTTTCTGAAGTCATAATTTATTATACAAACCATTTCATAATGGCATTTGGGTCAATATTTTAATATTTCCACTTCATAATTTTATTTCATGGCGCCTAATTTAATTTCATAGAAGACTTACCTCCAAATGAGTCTAGCGGCCTTCGCCATTCATCCTCAGAATTCGCGTCAAATGTAAGAATATCTGATTATGTGACCTGTCTTGTTAGTGACTTTTCGAATATAAATCTAATTTTCCAACTGGAAACTTTGTTCAGTTTTATCATAGCCAAAAATTATATACTTAAATTTTTATTTTCTAATAAAATTGTTTGATTTTGAAATTATATGTTGTCAATTTTCCAAGAAAATATCAATAATTGTACTTTTGTACATTTTTATAAAATGCAAATTTATCTAAATTAATTGCAATTTATTAAATAAGATTTGCATTTTAAAAATGTGTAATCTTCAAATTCAAACAATTGTAATATAATATACACCACAACTAATTATAAATTGCTATTGGGGAGTTTTTGAAAAATTTATGAAATCTTTAAATTTAGGCAATTTGTAAAACCAATTTGTTATCTTATGATTTTTTTATTTATAAGACACCAAAATGATGGACAAATATCTATATCCCTAGTACAGTTTGTTTTGTATTGTTGGTAGTAATAACATAGCTATTGTTTTATCTATTTTTCTCTTAAACATTCAAAAATAACTTGAAACTAAGAGAGACTTCGAAAAACGTTTCGAATTAAACTTTAAAAAAATTAGGAACAAGAAATCTTCTTATAGTGTATATATCGTAGTCTTTTCGCAAAATCCGTCATTTCATGAAATGCCTAGGCACTTCCAGAAATGTAGACGTTTAGTGAAAAATATTAAAGTTGCATTTCCCGCCTAGGTAGTTTATGAAATGACCACTCGGCGCCGGCATCTCGTGCTTAACGCAGAGTTTCACAATCTGACGCACACTATAGTTTGATTGTTCCTGTAATGCCTAGCGTGTTGTGGGACGTCCCGAAATAAAGACTAATTATTTAATTTACAACAAAATGGAAGGAATAGCTGCAAATAAAGAATTATTTTTTGAAAAATATCATGAATATTATGAAAAGCAGCCCAACAAACGACCGTATACTTTATCTCAGTTAAAAGAGGTAGGTAAATATTAAATGAAATATTTTGAGGTTAAGACAACTTTAAATAACTATTTTTCTATTTATTCACTTTTTTAGATCGCTGACGATATCATAGTCATAATCAAAAAATCAGTTACAAAAACTTGTCGTCAGTATTATTTACTAAAAAAAATATGATATCGTTACCGTCGATAATAATATATTTGTAGTAAAAAAAATCAGATGAGCGTGATAAACTTGTTTATTTAACACTTGAGGAGGAAATATTCAATAAAATAGTTGATATTCATATTAATTGTAGTCATGGCTTCCGAGATAAGATGATGAGTATTATTAAACAAAGCTGCACTATTCCTCGGCCATGTGTTGAAATGTTTTTAAAGTATTGTCAAGTATGTCAGATGAAAAAAAGTAGAACAGTTGCAAAAATTGTTGTGAAGCCAATTCTCACCAATAGTTTTATGACAAGAGGACAAGTAGACTTGTCTACTTGTGTAGACAAATTTACACAAATTTGTACTTTAAATGGTTATTAAATTATCAAGACCACGCAACCAAATATCTGTGTTTACGGCCATTGAAAACTAAACAAGCAGTAGACGTGGCTAATGAACTCTTAAAAATATTTTTACAATTTGGTGCTCCAGCTGTATTGCAAAGTGATAATGGACGGGAATTTGTGAATAAAGTTATTGAGGAATTAAAAGTTAATTGGCCACAATTGCATATTGTTCATGGCAGACCTCGTAATCCACAAAGTCAAAATAGTATTGAAAGAGCAAACCAAGATGTTGAAAATATGCTTCTGGCATCCATGCTTGACAATAAATTAACTTCTTGGGCTACAGGTTGCTATTTCGTTCAATGACAAAAAAATAATTCGTTGCATCGGGTGATCGGTAGAAGCCCATTTAAGGCAGTTTTTGGTAGTGATCCAAAATTAGGATTTGCTTCAACAAATCTTCCAGTTTAAAACTAAAAGTCAACTCCAGTGACTCTGTATATGATTTAAATCATAACAAGTTAAACTTAGCAAATGACATTAATAACAATGTGTGTACTGACGAGTCGCTTAACTCAGTTGAAGCTGGGGCAATCGAAGTGCCGCAAATTTGTATCATTTGTCAAGAAAATTTATGTAATGACAAGAATTATCGTTGTCAAAACGTGTTCTATGCCACTTCATTCGTCTTGTGTACGAAAAAATGGGCTGTATAATTTGTGCATTTCAGAGGATACTATTTGCTACAACTAAGAGCAATCATACCATGGTATCAAAACTCAAGCTGAAAAAATGTTAACTGTTACAAAAAAATATTACCAGATGTTACTGTTGGTGATTGTGTGCTAGTGAATGTAGATAAAGTTGATAGAAGTCCAGGAGATCCACAAATTATTATCACCGTAATTACTGACTTTCAAAATGGTGTATATCAAGGTGGTACCGCTTGATTAAATCTTGGTTCAAAGTGATCTCAAGAAAGCTTCATCTAATTGACCAAGTAAAGACAAATGCATTCATTTCAGTCCGAGAAGCAGTTGCTGCACAGTCCTTGTTTAATGGACAAGGTTTTGTAAAATGTTCGTGTCAGTCATTCAAGACTCAATGTCAAAGTAATCGATGTTTGTGCTTCAAATCAAAAGTTCAATGTAACTCACGATGTCACAAAAGTGGTAATAAGTGAAAATAAATGAAAGTCAAAGATTTTTTCCAAATCTAAATTTGTGTTATTTTTTCCAAATCAAATATTTTGTCATTCTCAAATAAGTTTTGTCCAAAAAATTGTTAGTACAAATTGGAACAAAAATTGAATTTAAATTTTAAAATATACATTTTCCAAATTCAAATTTGTGGAAATATTTACTAAATTTGAATATTACTAATCAAAATTTTATTAAAATTGGAAAATGAAACATTTGTTCTAAATTTCTAGAAATCATTGTCATCATAATTTTTGACAACAAAAAAATGTCAGAAATTTGATTTCAAATCAAAATTTAATTATAATTCAATCAAATAAAAAATTTAATAAACATGTTTTGGCCAGAAAATTCAATTTGAATATATTTTGTCACAATTCCATAATAAAACATTTTATGAAAATTCACATATCAAAAAAGGTGGCTTAAATTGTAAATTAAATATTTTGACACAACTTTGGTTACACATTTTGCCTTTGTTAAATATTTAGTCTTTTCAAAATAAACAAATATTCTACAAATTTTCAAATCTAGTCATTTGTAAAATTAAAAAGTCATTTGTAAAATTTGCAAATTAAATCATTGGTAAAAAAATGATTTTGTTGAATTAACTCCTGCATTTAATTATTTTTAGGGTTCCGTATCGAAAACGGAACCCTTATAAGATCACTTTGTTGTCCGTCTGTCTGTCTGTCTGTCTGTCTGTCTGTCCGTCTGTCTGTCTGTCAAGACCATTTTTCTCAGGAACGCGTAGAGGTAACAAGTTGAAATTTGTATCAAATATTTGGGTCTCTTCTGCGGTCTCTTTTAGCTGTGAAAAAATCAAACTTGTAAGTCAACGTGATCAAAAGCTATGACCGTTTATGTCGCATATTTTGCGATTTCACAAGGGAATCAAAACCTATAGGGTACTTCCTGTTGACCTAGAATCATGAAATTTGGCAAGAAGCGGTGTCTTACAGCACATGTAAAGGGAAAAATATGTAGTTGAAAACCGTAAATATGTAGTTTAATTACAAGAAAAATGCGAATTTACTATTAGAAGCTTATGAAAATACACTAATGTGTTGCGTGGTATTGTCAGGCTCCAGAAGCATATGGGTTGCATTCAGTTAGGTCCTCCTCGGTTAGGTCCGAAGGTTAAAAAGTATGTGTCGGCACCAAGATGTTTATTCTGAATTTTCTTTGTTTATATTCGTTATGCATTTCATCACCTACGCTCTATATACATAATATAAACAGTGTATATATTATGTCTAAATTTTTCTTGTTTATAACCGACATGCGACATACTTAAGTCCCGTAACATCCTGTATATATTATATTTCGTCTAATTTTTTTTATAATCTACATATACTTAAATCACGTAAGCCCTATATTTTTTGGTAGTCAATTGCCCAAAAGCAGTCAATTGAACAACTGAATGTTAAGAGTATCGAAATAGATCTAGAAATAGTTAATATATTAGTTTATATTAGATCTAGAAATAGTTAGATCTTAATATAAGTTAATGAATAAGTGTAATACTAAAATAAAGTTTTCTTTTTATAAGTTTTAAAATATTCGCGTTATTTAAAAAAATACCCTGTATACCTTTATACAGGGTATATAGGTATACAGGCAAAATTGAACAGTAAAAACAAATAGTGAAGTTCCAGAACCCCTAAACACTCATAGTGAATGGGGGATGTGTGGTAATAAAATATAGGGTAGAATTCCATCGTACGACAGCGACATCTTGAGGTTATGCTTGCAGCGGTACTAAGATGGTCGTGATTTCAGGAGGGCCACTTGTCAAGTTAACTGAATGTGCTCTCTACGTCCTCCACAAAAAAAGATACCTTACTTACAAGTTTGTACGGAACCCTCGGTGCGCGAGTCACAACTCGCACTTGGCCGGGTTTTTTTTCATGGATTTTGACCTCATTCCGTCTGTTTCTTCATCTACTTGTGGTTGTTTAAAAATCATTTAAGCAAGCACAAAGCAAAGAGAAATAAAAGTTTAGTTTTTAGGCTTTGAATAGCAAAACCAATTACTTAGAGTTAGATTAAGTTGTAGATAAAATAAATGGACATTCACCTCTACACACAAGTTGCAGAAATTACTATAAAATCTAATAAAATATAAATTGCATTAATTTATTTCAAACTTTTCTCGGAAAAGAGATGTAAAATGTATAATAAATGACTGAATACAGAAAATGTCTAATAATGCTTTTAATTGCTTATAGCTTTTACAATTTCATCAGCAATCTAGAAGTAAATAAATAAAAAATAGTTATTAAAAGTTGTCTTAACCTCAAAAAATTCAATTAATATTTACCTTTTTTAACTGAGCTGAAGTATACGCTCGTTTGATGGGCTGTTTTTCATAATATTCGTGATATTTTTCAAAAAAGAATTCCTTGTTTGCAGTTATTCGTTTCATTTTGTTGTAAATTAAATAATTAGTCTTTATTTCGGAACCTCCCACAACACGCTAGGCATTACAGAAAGAATCAAACTATATTGTGTGAAACTATATTGTCAGATTGTGAAACTCTGTGTTAAGCAAGAGATGCCGGCGCCGAGTGATCATTTCATGGACTACCTATGCGGAAAATGCAACTTTTAATATTTTTCACTAAATGTCGACGTTTCTGGAAATGCCTAGGCATCTCATGAAATGACGGATTTTGCGAAAAGACTACGACATATATACAGTGTGGTGTTTGGAATCAAACCAATAATTTCTTTATTTACTGTTTTTGGGATAACAACTCTGACACGTCAATATTATTCCAAAATGCAATGTTATGTCTTAAAAACAATTTTTTTGACGTCATCGATATTTGTTTTCAAATAACAATCCCAATTTTTTATTCTCAATTTGGATATAACCTGTAATTTTCTAAATGGTGGTGTATAATTTATGATATGTTACTTTAGAAAAATTTGGAAAAAAACTGATTTGAATTTTAAGATAACCAACATTAGCCAGTTTAGAAGAATGGGTTTGTGACGGATTAAGAAAATCTTAATAATTCGTCCCAAGACATGTCCTCAAACAAGACGGTTTTATTTTAAAAATATACACATCTTTATACACTCTTTTTTCTCTGCCTTTTTTTAAATTACGATTTTCACTTGTTTCTTTTGCTTTTGCTTCCTTTTTACTAGTCAAACGGCGATTATAAAAAAATAAATTAAGATAAATTTAACATTTAACAGAAAAATATAAATTGCGAAAACACTTTGTGCACTGCGCTCAGTCATCTGTGGCCTGATTTGTTCCATTTCAGAGCGAATTCGGAGTTTTAAATTCTCTAAATTATTAGTCTATTGAAATAAATTCGCCACTTTAGATAATACCATAGATAAAAATCTAATGGAGTTAAGTCAGTAGAACACGGAGGCTACTCCATTGATCCCGACGTCCTATCCATCTTCCAGGAAACATGGCGCCAGGATATTGACAAGCTTCTACCCCAAAGTAAGGAGGCTTGCATGAAAGGTGAAACAACCGCAGATATTATTAGAAAAGCCGAACGTACTCTGAAATGCATAAGCAAATGGATGGAAACGCACAAACTAGAGGTCGCACCTGAAAAACCACAGCAGTTGTTTTCTCTTACAAGAAAAGTAGAGAAAAAAAAGTCCAATTTGGAGACCATGAAATCAAACCAGCGAACCAATGCAAGTATCTAGGTGTAGTCCTAGACTACGGAAAAACGGCAAACATATAGAGTATGCAATAGACAAAGCGGAGACAGCTGCAAAAGCAGTACTACCAAACCTTGGTCGTCCAAGCTACTTAAAAAGAAGAGTACTGGCACGGACGACGCAATCCATTCTACTATATCCGGCAACTATATGGGAAAAATCTTGTTTAAACCAAATATTCTGATGGGGTATATTGTCATCTTCATTATTTTGACTAATAGGGCTGGCACCAAATCAAATCGCAAAAAATCTAAATATGAAGCTGCTGTTTCCTTCAAAAAGTAAGGTCCTATAAAACGCCGACATTTGATTTCCACCCACACGTTTAATTTGCCTTGCCGATTTGCTTGGCGTTGACCAATGAGGATTTTCTCATGATCAATACCTATAGTTGTGGCAATGTACTGATACATTCAGGCAAAAGGTGGCTTCATCAGAAAAAAATATGTTGCTTTAAAAATTTTTGATTTTGAGCACAGCGCAACATTCGGCGATCTGGATCATCTTCGTGTAACTCATAAATCTGTTGCACTTTGTACGGGTGCTAATTTTTCAAATAATCTCATAAATACAGTATGTCCTGCATTGTTATTTAGAGCAATTTGTCTTGTTGTAATATAATAGATTTCCTCAAGTAGTCATTTTAGTTAATTTAGTTTCTTCATTTACTGGAGGTCGCGGCATATCTTTTACGGATCCAATTCTTGTATATTTGGCGACCAATTTACTCACTGTCGATTTTACAGTCGAGGGTCTATCATAATGTTCTTGATTGAATAACAACTCACATAATTCTTGATGAGTGCCTTTCCTAACGTCGTATCCAATTCATTAGAATCTCTATTCTTTCTCGTTTAGTAAAATAACGTACCATTGTAACAAAATATCTGATAGATTAAATAGTTTTTATAATAATTAGTTAATTTGTCAAAGTGAGAGTCAAAAGAAACAAGCGAGAATCGCAATTTAAAAAAAAGGCAGCGAAAATTTTTAACAATTTTAATAAAATTTTTATAAAAATGTGTATTTTTTGAAAATAAAACCGCCGTTTGAGGACAATATTAAGATTTTTTTGTGTTTTAGCCAATTAACCCATTTTTCTGAACTGGCTTATGTTGAATATAGGGTTGAAACTAAAATAATTATAGATATAATCATACCAACTCATTAAAGCGCAACATAGCTTGAATATATAAATATACTCAACCTTTCTTTTTTTTTAAAGTCTTTTTAAGACTACAAAACAAATCTCATGTTGAAACACAAAAGATATTTGTATGTTTCTCAATACGACGCAGTTCACTTTCGTGAAACTAAACAAGACACAAGTTAAATAACATTGTTTTTATTATCAGATCTTTCTATTTTTCCCAAAGTGAATAGCTATAAGTAGACGTGTTTCGAGATTTATCTCTCATAAGTGCAGCTTTGCTCTTTTGAATTATAAAATGGAATTTATAAAATGGTATTAAACAACAAGTTTAATAACATTGTTTTTATTATCAGATCTTTCTATCTTACCCAAAGTGAATAGCTATAAGTTGACGTGTTTCGAGATTTATCTCTCATCAGTGCAGCTTTGCTCTTTTGAATTATAAAATGGAATACACTTACATTCGTTTGAAAACCATGTGCTGGGCTGCCGAGGATAGATTATGATATGACATGTGTGTGGAAAGACCTGAACTTAGTTACAGTTATTGACTTACCTAATGATACCTGACTGACATGATCTGACATGACCTGACCTATATGATAATTGAATATAGGGATCTATAATTAGTTTAGTTTCAACCGTATATTCAATTATCATATAAATAAATAACTGAAACTAACAATGAGTTCAGATCTTTCCACACACATGTCATATCATGCACATGTCATTGGTGGTAATTAAAAGTGAAACAAAATGAAAACCTAATTTTACATGTTTCTTGGTTCAAACATGGCTACAAAAACTTTTATATTAAATATACTTTTTGATTCGGATAAATCTTGACAAATCTAACGCAACTGCATACCTTTACCTCGAGACTTGTGTAATTGATGTAATAATATATACAAAAAAAATCTATAAAAAACATTGTTTTCAGAAATATTTTATGTTATTTTGTACGTTTAAGATAACGATTTATATTTATTTATCATTTACACCTCATCATTATCATTATAATAACATGTTTATTAAGATGTCTTTTCAAGAAGACTCGTATTCTGATATATCGTTGACCAGAAATTTCACTTATTTAAACTTTATTAATAGTTGGAATATTTCATTATATGTTGTTACGTAGTGCAATTTTGAAATTTGTTTTATACAATTATAAACCACAACAATATTTGAAAATTAAATGAAAATATTTATTCTTTTATATATCTGGAATTTCTCCTAAAATTCGTAAACATAGTAAATTGTTAACATTATATTTATTTATTAAGAGAATTCTGAAATTGTTTTGGGGAAGCTTGTTATATATCACATCGGTCTCACGAAGGGATGTTATATTTTCGTATAAAATATATAGCAATATTATTTGTGTTTCCACAAGGAGAGAAGGAAAAAAAAACGAGAAACCTTTGCCGAGTTGATTTATAGCTATTTGAAATGGTCGAGTCTGACGATTTACTTTACAGAGAATTTATTTCTAAATTATTAATTTCTGAAACATACGTCTTCTGTGGAAACATTTCCGAACGAGCAGATAAAACCGGAGGGTTCAGAAATAAAAAATGATGGCATTAAGAAGGTGTACGTCATATCACATGAATTATTGCATACGTTACCGGCCATTATAAGGGTCCAGGAAAAGTGTGTTGTGGTGCTGGGAAACGGCAGATGATGTAAGAAAAACCGGCCCGCGGCATTATTTCTACTCCTTGGCTTCACCTGTCCGACACAAAAACACCTAATGGGTTTCCAAAGTGCTCCACATACACACACACATACACCCATGTATACGTTATTCCATTAAACCTTCAGGTATACAACTACAAGGATATACCAAACATCAATCTCATACTTTATTTAACTAACACTTGAAATTTTGTTACTTTATTCTTTAGTGCATAATAAAGCCATTCTTCACAACCGGATTATACAATGTTAAATATTTTGCTTCGTCAAAAACACTGATCAAATAATGAAAAATAGGTTTGATGTTACCAAAGAAAAAAACAGTAGATTGATAGAAATTGGTCTAGTTGAATATATAAACTACTAGCAAATAATTCAATAAAAATATAAATTTAACTTTCTATGTACTGGCTTTGCGATGGCCATTCAGAATTATTTTCTATTGAATTGAGCTTTTATTTAGTGTTGATTTTGAATTTTGATAGGCTTAGTTAGACTGTTTAAGCAATGTCTACTAAAATTGTTTCTACATTTAAGGAATTTGATAGTACTATTATTTCTTGTTCCATCTTGTATTACTAAATATATTCCATTCTCATAAGATATATCTTTTTGTAACTTTAAATTTCGAAATTTAAGGGAAAAATTATTTTTCCCTTAAAAAAATTGTCCAGCTTCTACCGACTTTCTCTACATTATTGTCATGTAATTAAATTAAAAAAACCTAAAAAAATTGAGAAAAATTCAGAACTTTTTGTTTCTTAGCAAGATTGGCAATGTAAGAATATAGAATACTGAAAAACTTAGTTTGAAGGCCAGGAGTCTAGAAAAATAATGATTGATTGAGAAAGTACACTGCAATTTTAATTTTTGTCATTTAATATCTAGACTAATACTACTTCTGGTGAATCTTCATTTCACGCATAGTCAACTAATGAAATTGCAAGAAAGGCCAGGGGTATAAGCATGGTGATTCGGCCCCGGAAAGATATTTATATGATACTCGGAAAATATGTTGGTACTAATTAAATAATAAGATCCTGAAAGTTTCAGATCGCTAACTCAATTGGTTTTCGAGAAAAAGTGAAATATGTCAAAAACGAACAAACATTTTTTTCTCAGTAACGGCTGAATCGATTGATCTAAAAATTTAATATGTTTTGGGGACCGATAGGAGATCTCACGAAAAAAATTAACAGCAATATAATTTTTAAAATAATTTTTTAACCATGGTACACTTTTGGTACAATTATGAAACTTTCTTTTTTTCAAGCCTTATATATTACCCTTTAACTTTACCCATTTTCGGATTTTTAAAAATGGTAGGCCATAGCAGAAAAAAAAAAACATTTTTGGCTCAAATAATGCATTTATTTAATGTTTCAAGTTTTAATTTCCTTGTTTTTATGCATATTTAGATTATTTCTAATTATTAGAAATAACACTTTATATTTAAATAACAACAATAATTTTTTCTTCAAAATAAAAAATTGAAACAGTTAAAAATAACTCATCATTATATATTAATTTCAATAAATATTTTGATAACTTTTTTTATTACAAAGCTCGATTATTATTATATTCTACTAAATTAATTTCATTGATATAACCACAGTTAAATATATTAATGATAAAAGAACATATTTTTTCAAATTTATTAAGTTAATTTTCAATAAATAAACAACGAAAAGAATAACAAATACGATATATACAGCAAAAATATATAAAAAATGCCATTAAATAAAACATTAAATAAATGCATTATTTGAGCCAAAAATGGTTTTTATTTTTTTCTGCTATGGTCTACCATTTTTAAAAATTCGAAAAACTAATAAAGTTAAAGGGTAATATATAAGGCTTGTAATAAAGAAAGTTTCATAATTGTTCCAAAATTGGTTAAAAAATTAAAATTAAAAAAAAGCTTTTTTTTCAAGAATCTTATGAAGCTATATAGCTGGTAATTTTTTTCGTAAGAGCTCCTATCGGTCACCAAAACATATTAAATTTTTAGATCAATCGATTCAGTCGTTAATGAGAAAAAAATGTTTGTTCGTTTTTGACACATTTCACTTTTTCTCGAAAACCAATTGAGTTAGCGATCTGAAACTTTTAGGATCTTATTACTTAATTAGTACCTACATATCTTCCGAGTATCATATAAATATCTTTCCGGGGCCGAATCACCATGCTTATACCCCTAGGGCCTTTGTCTCCAATGTTGGAGAAAAGTAACTTACAATTAGATTACTTGGACTCTAGTTTGGCAAGCAGTTTATTTAATTATTTATTTCACGTCTAACTGTAAACTAAAATAATTTTAAATTCATGCACAAATAAATTAAATTTATTTCCATAAAAACTGTATGAAATAAGCTACTCTGAGTATCTATTTAGTATGAAGTAAATTTAGTAGTATATAGATAGCAATGTTTCTCAACCGGCACAGGTCTGCGGAGAAATGTGACCCATCCGCAGAGAATTTTTATAATTTAAATATTAGAAACAAATTTTAACTTATGATTACCACGGCACTGCAGACAAATTTGTAATGCATATTGTTAAACATAGTAGGTTTTTAATATTTAGTAAATTATATCTACACAAATTTATTCACAAAGTTTACCAGTTTGCGGCCCAAAAAAAGTTTTAGAAACGCTGGTATATAGAATACATTGAGTTTTGGCCGCATTTAATAGCAAATAAGATGACACAATTGAATATTATATATCTGTTAAGTTTTTACTAAACATCTAGACATGAAACTACATTATACTCAAATATTGCTAAACATCTAGACATTAGAAAACATTTATTATTCAAAATATTATTTAATTGTGGGACTAGGAATATATTTAGTACGAGAAAATCTATATTTCGTTACCTAGTAACTAAGTTAATTTAGTCCAACGCGTTAAGTAACTAATAATAAACTAGTCAGGGTAAGGTTGCTCAAGTCGTACCAGTGCTTACGTCATACCACATGCATTTTGAACAAACTATGGCAATAGAAAACATACATCGGCAGCCAAATAGAGATCTGAGTCAACTAACTCTCGTGACGTATTATTATCTAGCGTAAACTAGCCACGTTGTAAATTTTAATATCTAGTAAATTTATTTCAAATTTCTTATAATTTTTGTTGAATTATATCTAATTAATATTGTATTATTTTTTAGTTGCGACATCTACTGTCATTTTTGGGTTATTACTCTGTAGTTTTCTTTTTAACATATTCGAGAATAAATAGTTAGTTCTTTTTCATATACAACAAGAGTCGTTTCATTATAGGTTATGGGCCCCGAAACGCGTGTTATTCTCGCGAAACCAAAAACGGCAAGTTAGTATTGTATAAGTTTACGCAGACTGAGAATACACTGTGTTGGTGAAAATGACTTTGAATTTGAACTATGTTGTGAGTGTGCCAAAATTGAAAGGGCGTGAGAACTACCAAGAGTGGGCTTTCGCAGAGGAGAATTTTCTTGTGCTGGAAGGGACTTCGAATTACATCAAAGTTACAAATCCAGAGGAAGCCGCAGCTGATGCGAAAACTAAAGCAAAATTGATCTTAACCATCGACTCATCGCTTTATATGCACATCAAAGATGTGAAGAGTACAAAGGAGTTATGGAATAATCTGAAACAATTATTTGATGATTTAGGATTCACTAGGAGAATCAGATTGTTGAGAACTTTAATATCAATACGTCTCGAAAATTGTACGTCTATGATGTCCTACGTGACACAAATAATAGAAACAAGTCAAAAATTAAGTGGATCGGGCTTCAACATCAATGATTGGATCGTTACTCTTGGCTGGATTATCTGAAAGATATTCGCCAATGATAATGGCAATAGAACATTCTGGCATTAAAATAACGGCAGATGCCATTAAAACTAAACTAATGGATTTGGAGGAAAGCAGTGGCGACGTTAACGGAGCGTTTGTGAGTTTTCGCAAAAATAAAGGCGGGAACTACCGTGGAACAAGAAACAATATGTCAAAACAGAAAGTCATTAAGTGTTACAAATGCAAACAACTTGGACATTATCGCAATCAGAGCACGAATGTTGCTAATAACTCATCAAATAACATATCTAGTGAACGTAAACAAACTAACGCGTTTAGTGCTGTGTTCCTAAATGGTGTTTTTTCCAAGAATGACTGGTATATCGACTCAGGAGCGAGTGCTCACTTAACTGCAAATGAACACTGGATGAAAAATGTGTCAATCGAACATGATGTAAAAGAAATAGTTGTTGCGAACAAGGAAAAAGTGGCTGTCAAGTGCTCTGGTGATGTGCAAATTACAACATTGACTGACAAATGTGAGTATGATGTTGTTGTTGAAGGAGTATTATGTGTTCCAAGTTTGACAACAAATCTGATATAAGTGAGTCAACTGATTGCAAGAGGCAATTCACTGATGATGGCTGTCAAATTTTCAATAGGGCTGATGAGCTTGTTGCTACAGCTTGTTTAATAAACGGAGTTTACAAGCAGAGAATGCCGGAAAGGTTGCTGGCTGCAGTGATGACCTCAAGTGATATTTGGCACCGCAGGCTTGGTCACATCAACAGCAATTATTTAAATAAAATGCAGGATGCCGTGGAAGGTCTCACACTTGACAGAAAGGCAGATATATCAAAGTCGTCATGTATAGTGTGCTGCGAAGGAAAACAAAGTCGTCTTCCTTTTCCACAGCATGGCAACAGAAGTGAGGAACTCCTGCAGATAATACAGGCCGATGTGTGTGGCCCGTTTAACAATATTTCAATTGGTGCTTCCAGATATTTTATTTTGTTCATAGATGATTACAGCCGCATGATCTACATTTATTTTTTGAAGAACAAAAGTGAAGCTTTTAGTGCTTTTCAGCGCCTCAAAACAGTTGTAGAAAATCAACTAAATAAGAAAGTGAAGATCCTGCGAACTGACAATGGAAAAGAATTTGTAAACAAAGATTTTGATAATTATTTGAGCAAAGCTGGAATAATCCATCAAAAAAGTAATCCATATACACCGGAACAAAATGGTTTAGCTGAGCGGTTCAATTGAACTGTAGTGGAAAAGGCGAGATGTCTGTTATTTGACGCCGAGCTGGACAAATATTTTTGGGCTGAAGCAGCCAATAAAGCTGTTTATTTACAAAATAGGACAGTAGCATCAGCTCTAAATGGAAAAACACCTTTTGAGATATGGACAGGGACAAAGCCTGATATAAGCCATTTGAGAGTTTTTGGGAGCATAGCAATGATGCACATACCAAAGGAGAAGCGGCTCAAATGGGACAAAAAGGCTGAAAAGGGCATTCTGGTTGGTTATTCAGAAAATGTGAAAGGATATCGAATCTACAATCCAAGAACAAAGGACATCACAACCAGTCGTGATGTAATCATAATAGAAAAATCTAAACCAACAGAAAGTGCAGTTCAGATGGAGCAGATTACACACTCATAGAATGATTCCATTGGAGATTCAGTGGGGGATACATCAAATAATTCAGGAAGTGATGAATATGTTGATAGTGATGAAACTTATCTCCCAGATGAAGATTCTTATCTCTCAAATGAAGATTCTCATCTCCCAGATGGAGATTCGTCTGTTAGTAATGTAGAAAGTGTTGTGAATGTTGACAGAAGGGGTGGTTCCCAAAGGACAATAAAGCAGCCGGACAGGTATGGTTTTGCTAATATCTGTGTAGGAAGTGGTGTTGTAGAAGATGCCTGTGAACCTTCTATTCAAGAGGCAGTAAAATGGCCAGAGAGAGAACAGTGGTTAGATGCAGGGCGGGATGAGTTACAGTGTTTTGATGATAACAATGCATGGAAACTTACTGATGTGCCTAAAAATAGTAATATACTCCAATGTAGATGGGTATTGCGTAAAAAGTATGACAGTGAAAACAATGTAAGGTATCGTATGCCAGATTAGTAGCCAAAGGCTTTTCACAAAAACATGGTGTAGATTACACAGAGACTTTTTCACCAGTTGTTAGGCACACTACATTGCGGTTATTGTTTTCACTTTCAGTACAATTAGGTCTTAATGTTACTCATTTGGATGTTAAAACTGCATTTTTAAATGGTGACCTAGAGGAAACCTTGTATATGCAGAAACCAGATTGTTATGATTCCCCAGACAGCTCTAATAAAGTGTTAAAGCTTAAAAAGGCTATATATGGCTTAAAACAAGCTTCAAGAGCTTGGAATAAAAGGGTAGACATCTTTTTAGTTAAAAATGGCTATGTAAAATCAAAATTAGAAACTTGTATGTACACGAAGACCGTTGGTAGCTTTAGAACTATTGTAACTGTCTATGTAGATGACTTTTTTATTTTTTCTAAAGATGAAATTGAAACTTCTTTTTGATATACAACAAGAGTCGTTTCATTATAGGTTATGAGCCCAGGACTTTTGATATACAACATCTTTTGATATATCTTTTTGATATACAACAAGAGTCGTTTCATTATAATTTTCTGCATATGTTTGGTAGTTAATCTAGTAAAATTATGTTTCTTATTAAATACAAATTAAATAGAATTTACGTAATCATTTGGACGAAAAGAATCTTATTAATTTTATTCGATGTTAGATTATGTTTAGTTTTTAATTTTATAACGGCGTGTCTTAAGTCGTTAGTAAGATACCTAAATGGTACTGGTAAGAAATTGTTTATTGTTTTTACCTACTCTCAACTGACGTTGCATGCGCTCTTCATTTTTGGGACATAATTATGTCAAGGCAGTCAAAGCGAATTTATCATGCATGGAAACAAGAAGATATGGACAAGGCGTTAACAAAATTATCGAAAGGAGTTATTGGATTCAATGAAGCTCATAGATTATAATATTCTAAACCAGCGTTGCGCCGTCATTTTAAAAGGTTGAACAAGAATGTAAAATTTGGTAAGCCTAAGGATTTGACTGAAAATATGGAGAAAGAGTTGCACACCCATTCTTAATTTAGAATCAAGCTTTTGGTCGGCTTACTGCAACTGATCTATGAAGTCTTACTTTTCAGGTGGAGAATAAATATAATTTATCACACCGTTTCAATAAAGAAAAATAAATTGGTGGGTAGAAAGGTAGAAGTGTAATCCTTGTATATCTCTATGTAGTACAAAGGTAACATAAAGTTCCAGAGCCAGGGCTCACCATAAAGAAGGTGTTTATGAATTCTTTGATAAATACGAATCCATATTAGATGAATACAAGTTCACTGCTAACAAGATATATAACGTTGACGAAACAGAATTGTCCACTGTTCACAAACCATCCAAAATAATTGCTCGGAAAGGCAAACATCAAGTTGGTGCACTTACACATGGTGCAAAGGGTTTGGCCACTTGTGAAGGGTGTGCGTGGTATAAATGCTGCAGGTGCATACATACTTCCTATGTTAATATTTAAACGCTTGCGGATTAACGATTGTTTAAAGAAAGGAGCACTACCGGGTAGTGTATTTGGATGCTCAAAAAACGGATGGATAACGTCAGAACTTTTTGTTCAATGGTTGGCACATTTCATAAAGTAGACAAAGTTGGAGAAGAGTAACAGTAGCCAAGTAATTCTTCTTTTGGATGGACACACTACTGATCTCCTTGGTTAAAAACAAATCCCGGAAACAGAATGAAACAAACTTACGCAAAGGGTTCCATGGATGCTCTACCTCGTCAGTCGAAATTACGCCGAATAGAGAAAACAAAAAATGCGACAAATAAAAGAAAAGCAGTAATTAATGAAAGTGAATTGGCATCAAAAATTAACAAGAAGAAAAGCAATTGGCTTTAATGCATAATTAATGGTTTTTAATTGGTTTTGTTTTATTTGTGCAGAAGATCGGACGGTAAAAATGATTAAATTCTTCAAATGCAAATCATGGGTGCATGACGATGTATGCGCTGTAGTTGACAAGAGAAGAAAAAGATTTGTATGTAGATATTTGTAGATATTTTAATTGAATAGGTAACTATGTGTACGAAATATCTGTAAACAGATTAATAAAAAATACGTTAAAATTGTTATTGCTGCTTAAGTCAATTCTTAGGTAGAACTTAGGCTATAGGTGGTACGACTTAGGAAACTGGTTGATTTAGTCGTATCGATGTAAGTTTCTAAATAATTTTTTTTTACGTGAGAGCACATAATTTATCCAATTTCGTTATAATACATAATAACAATATTTACAAAGTGTTTAATAACACATTTAATTTATATTTATTCGAAAAATCTTAAGTTTTATACGGTTCTTTTCTTAAGGGGTACGACTTGAGCAACTTTACTCTAATAGTCCATATCTAGACTTGGTTACCCAATGCAGTTGATTAGTCTAGTTGATTAACGAAATTATAAGTGAACGATTCCCTCGTTTAGTTAGTTCTAGTTGTCTATTTAAATGGACCAATGTTTCGTAATGCAGTGGCTAAGAACCGAAAACACTGTGACAAAGCAGCTGTGTGAGTTTAACTCTATAAGTTTGTTAATTCTCAGGGGCTTAATTATCGAAATGTCTTCAGGGCAAAAACAGGGAATTTTTAAAAAAAGAGTTGTAGAAACAAAACAAATACAAAACATTCCAGTATGTGAAATAGTCAATTATAACTAAATCACTTCAAATTAAAGCAAAGATATGATAGGAAGGATTAAAAGATATTTTGAGAAAAGAAGGTTAAGTTTGGATGTAGAGAAGACTAAGTAGATGGTTTTTAGAAATAAAGCTGTGGAAAAACAAACTGTAAAGATGTGGCGTGAATTAGTTACAGAACAGATCAGGAGCTTCAAATACTTAGGATTTATGTTTTGCAGTAATGGGTCCAATAATGAGCACATTAAATTTATATGCAAAAAAGCAAATGTCGCTGTTAAGAGGGTTTGGAATGTATGGATAGAAAATGTATGGATAGAAAAGAGCTTCGTGGCAAAAATAGTGCTATGGCAGGCCTGTGTTTGGAATATTTTGATGTACGGAGCGTAAATTTGGGGTATGACTCAGATTGAACAAGTAGAAAGGGACATCTGCAGTTTATAAAAGGGAACTAATTTTTATAACTGTTATTTAAACATTAGGGAGGTTATTCTGATCAGTTGAAAAAATAAACGGGCAGTAATTTTATTTTTCGGCGGTTGGTAATTTGGTGGGAAAGTAGAACATGAAATGCAAAAAATCAAAAATGGTCGATAAATTCATCCAGCAATGTCAGTACAAAAAAAACTTAAAAGTGTAATATATAAATGGGCAGTAAAATGATGGAATGGGTAGAAAGTAAACAGTTCGGCAGATCACTAAGAGCGGTGAAATTCAAACTTAACTTTGATTGAAAACAGCGGCAAACTTGCATTGAATGGTGCGGAAGTAAAAGCGCATGTTGCGTGAGCGGCCAATCACAAGTCTTTTATTTTTCTTCGCATTCATTAGGTTTATCACCGTCTGCGCTAGTGCATTGTTTTCTTTTATTCGAAGTTATTGTAAATTATTTAAGGCATAATTGTCCAGGTTTTTTATTAAAATGGAGGAAAGCCTGAATATTGACCGGAGTGCAGGAGGCCAATCGCAAATAAATAAATCTGTGGTGCCATTACTTCAATCAGATAGCGACAGGGAAAGCAGTGATCAAGAACAAAACGTCCCTCTGAAAAAAACCTGTGTATCATTCTTGGGTATTCGTGAAAAAAAAATTCACAGTGCTAGCGTAGCTGAAGAAGTGTTAGATCAACAAAATATTTGGTCTATTCATTTTTCGAATGATTCGGAAGAAGGCAAGAAAAAGTATTACAGGTGTAATAAAGTAAAAAAACGTGGACCTCAATGCTCAGCTAAAAGGTATCTCATATATGATTCTTTGTCAAATGATGTAATTATGTACCGTACTGAAGATAATCATGACCACGAAAGCAAAGAGTCCACAGTACGTGGATTATCGGAAGTAGTAAAAGAGGAAGTGAATAAATTATTTGATCTTCATTTAAAGCCTAAAGGTATAATGACTGCCCTCTCTAAAGTTGAAGGTTTCAAATTACCAAAGATGTCCCAATTGAGAAATTACCTCTCCGATCGGCGCCGTGTATTATATGAGCAGGAAATCATACGATTAGTTTAGGAGAATTACAGCGGTGGCTTCAAAATAATTCAGCACTACCAGAAAATCCCCATGAGGCATTTGTGACAGCATACGAGATTTCAGAAAAATATGCAGCTTTTCGTTTTGTTATGTCAAATAAATACCTGCTAGAGTTAGCTCGACATATAAATATCTTACATGCAGAAGCTACCTATAAACTTATTTGGCAAGGCTACCCTGTGCATATTGTAGGGACCACAGACAAACAAAGAAAGTTCCATGCTTGATGCTTAGCTGTTTCTACTACAGAGCAACAGGATGACTTTAAACTGATTTTCAAAAGCATGAAAGATTGTATCCAGTTACTATTCGAAAATACTTTGAAGCCAACGATTTTGATTGACTTTTAAGGAAGAATTCAAAGATACTAAAGTTCGTATGTGCTGGGCACATGCCAAAAAAGAAATATGCAGTCTAAAGTAGAAAGCCTCGTAAATAAAGCTACCCAGAATTTTTTTTTGGCAGATATAGATGTACTACATTTCATAACCAACAAGGATGCTTTTGACCAAGCTATTGAATATTTTTTACAGAAATATGAAAATGAAAAAAGTTTTATTGCATACTTCAAAGATCAGTGGCTCTTGCAAAACTGAAATTGGTATCTCGGTGCAGCGCCACGTTCGCCTTCGACGAATAATGCTCTCAGTTGAAACTTTTGTCGCGAAATCGCCGAAGATGAGTTTAAGAGAATGGACAGACTCGTGTAATTGGGCTAAACTACAAAAAGAGATTGCGTCAATTGATAATGAAAATCTTACCTACTATCGAGTACCAGCTGCACAAGCTAAGGAATGCGCAGTATTTGAAAATCCACCCGAAAATTTTGATGAGATTAAGGAGCAATTTTTCAGTACATGGGAGGTTATATTACATAAAAAGAGCGAGGAATGGGCTCAAAGAACATGTACTTGTCCAAATTTTTATAAAATGTATATGTGTAAACACATAATTGGCCTGTCCATAAGCTTAAAGTACGCTGTTTCTCCTGTTGAAGCCAAAAATATTCCTCTCGAACAAAAGAGGAAGAGGGGCAGGCCTAACCAAAGCCAAACCTGCTCTTATTATACAATAAGTCTAACAATTTATTTGCTATTCACTAAAATAAAACAGGATAAATCATACAACCATGCTTAATTATTTTTCCTTTTTTGTATCACACACTAAAACATACAATGGATATATTTTACCGTCTCATTGTTTTTAGGACAAGATTATAATGAGATTTCTTACTGAACTATTTTGATTAATTAACTACCCACACGTAACTGCCCATTCAGCCATTTCACTGCTCAATATTTATTTTATTACCCATTTCAATATTTGTTACAACTCATTTATATTTAGCTTTCTGCGTAGTTTTTACTGCCGAATTTGTTAATAAACATACATTTTGTAATTTTTAACTTACCAAAAGTACAATATACAACTGCGGCTTGAAATAGGAGCCTTTATAAAAGGGGCGTGCAACTAGACAGGTGCTCGTCGGGATACCTGGTATTACAAGAAGCGAATGGTTATAAAATTACAGTGGAGGCAGCAGTGAGAGTGACACGATATGAAAGGAAACTGTCTATGTTAGGGAATTAAAGGATAGTGAAAGAGGTTTTCAAAAGTATAAAGAAGGCGAGGAAGGCGCTGGAGGATCAGAGCAACAAAATGGGGAAGTGAATGGAAAAAAATGTATAATCGAGTAGGGAGGGTTAAAGAGGAGGTAAGATAGAGTTTCAGATAAGATAAAGCCGTATAGACGAAAGCAGGTACAACTGGGATTACAGCAAGATACAAGTATACGGCAGGCTTTTATTGTATTTAAATAGAGGTTCCAGCGACGTCCAATGGAGCATAGCCAGGTTTCGACCTGAGAGAGAGAATGTTTGCTCCATATGTAGAGAGGGTCCTGATAGAAGGGCATTTGTATGGAAGAGTAAAAAATGTCTGACTTGGGTAGAACAGAAGAGGAAAAAGTGTAAAAATTGGGAGTTTTGCATGGACGAGTCAGGTAGCGGGTGGCCCATAATGCGTGAGATTTTAGAACGGAAAAGAGTGGTAATGGGAACAGTTTTAGGGAGTGAGAAAAGTTAGGTCGGGCGGAGAGTTTTTACTTTCTTTTTGTGTGTTAAATTTATTTTTTTTTTAATTTTTAAGTGGGATATCTGAGGCAGGGAGAGTTGGAGTCCTCGGTTTTGCTTTGTTTAATTATACAGAAGTATGTTTTTGTTTTGTTTTGCTTGTGTTTTGAAAGTATCTGTATTCTGTTGATAGTGACAATGCCAACAAAGGTAGTAGTAAATAGTACCTAGAAATCATAGTACAAAACACTGACAACTGTCAAACTTACAGACTAAAACTGTCCGTATGTGTGGCTCTTAAGTTGTATTGAGTTTAGATGGTATTGAATTAAATTTTTATTTAATCTTTTATTAAATTGTTTTTGATAAAAAAATATAATATCAATGTCAGGATTTTTTAAAGTTAACTGTGAATGAGCGAGTTGAAAAGGTAAAACATCCTAAAGTTTGTTTTAATTGTCTAAAAGCGGGGCATGAAGCGAAAGTTTGTCAATACTACAAGTGTAGATATTGTTCAAGCAAACATCACCATTTATTGCACTATCGAAATAATTAAAACTATGTTAGCGCAAAAGCAAGTTAAAATGTTAATGTAAGTATTAACCAGTGTCAGTTAGAACCAACATTGAAATTATGTTATCAACTGCAATCATTCAATGTTTTGATCTCAACGGAAATATTCAGAAAGTTAGAAGTTTGCTAGATCAGGGGTCGCAACAACATTTAATAACGGACGCTTTGTGCAAAAAATTGCAACTAAATACAGTTTCAATTTCAGCAGCTATTAGCGGAGTGGGTAGCAGCCGTATTGAAATAAATAAATCGTGTGAAATAAAGTTTAAATTTTTAAATTACATTAAAGTTTTAGATAATAAATATGCAGCAACGATAAAATGTTTAGTAGTACTTAGCATTAATAAAAACTTTCCGTTAGAGTCGCTTGATAAAGATGAGCTTGCGGTACCGCACAATATAAAATTAGCCGATGAAACATACAATGTCGCAGCTCCTATTGATATACTCATAGGTGTAGCTTTGTTTTGGGATTTATTAGAGGAAGGTAGAATTAAATTTTATAATAAACAAACTTTCTTGCAAAATACACGTCTTGGATGGATATTAGGTGGTCCATTTACTTCGGCGGCGATTGAAGTAAATAATCAAATAAATTCTTGTTATAATATAAATAATACGCTTACGTTAAATGAAGAATTAAACAATGAAATTAAAAAATTCTGGGAAATATGATATGGTAGTAAATAAGATATGGTTAGAGGAATAGAGAATATTTTATTTTTTGCATATATATATATATATATATATATATATATATATATATATATATATGTTGTATTGTTTTCTCGGGGATTCCGCGTTGATGCTGAGGGTTGGCTCTGAAAAGAACCGGATTCTCGACGTTTCGGCGAACTAACATTCGCCATTCTCAAGAGATGCGTCCGTGCGGGTCAACCGTTAGACGCATACTAGAACAATACAACACAGGTATCTATCCGCGAAAACCTCAAATACAACATATATATATATATATATATATTTATATATATATATATATATATATATATATATATATATATATATATATATATATAGTTAATTATGTGGACGAATTACACTGATTAGAGTTAACTAACGCTAATTAGTAATTGCATATATTCCATATTTGGGCATGCTCATGCATATTTCATCAAAAGTTGCATATTTAAGGGGTTATTATTATTATTTTTTTAATTTCTGGAAATACATACCGACCACCCACAAAAATTCTAATATACCATTGAAAAAGTAATTAAGTAAGTATTAATTTGAAATCATTTTTACAAAAATATTGTGAACCCCTTTTGAGAGTCCAATTTTATAAGGTGAACGAATGTTCAATTGCCTCCTGAATCTATAATAATTTTAAAATATTTGATATAACTATTTTAAAATAAACCCAGATGGGTTACGTGGTTAAACGCAGCAAATTTTTATGCTGATAATTTTGCAGGTATTAAAGATATAATTTTCGAAATCAGTTATTACAGCGCCGTTTCCGAAAAATGCAAAAAATGTTAAAAGTACGAACCCAGCACCTTGCATTTCTTAAGGCAAACTATTGCTTCGTCTCAATCTCTATTCACAGACTGGAAACAAAAGGATTGCCCTATTAGAATCATATATATAGTTATATTATAGAGGACTATTATAGACTAATTATAGAGGAATATTAATTGAGAATTTGAAATTATAGAAGAAATCCTTCAAAACAAGTTAAAAGGAAGGTTTTGTAGGTGAATCTATCTATACACGAAAAACTTAAAGCGTTAAAGCAATAAAATGAGGGACTTTTAAAATTAAAAAATATTAACAAAATCTTAAAAGGCGATATTGTTCAGGATATTAAATTTGATTTAGACATAATTATAAAACTGAAAAATGCACCAATAACTTCTGTAGATGTTGAAAGAAATTTTTCTATTTATAAACATATGTTTTCAGACAGGAGACAAAAATTTCTGTTAGAAAATTTTGAACATTTGATTATCAATTATTACATAAATATGTTATAAAAAAACGGTATCGTTTGTGAATTGATTAATGCCCAAGTTTCGATATATATTGAATTAATTAGTGTACCTATATCTTTGATCCTAATTGTTAATTAGAATTAAGAAAATTTTGAGTGAATAAAAATTTGGCCATAATTATTTCTACCTTTTCTTCATCAATTTTTGTCAAAATTTTGCATATTGTACTGCATATATGGTCGAATTGAGTGCATATTTCCTCAACAATCGATACATATATATGCGCATATATTTCGTTTTTTTTGTGCATATAATCCGCCCTCTAGTTATGATAATAATAATAAGATTTTAACAGAAGAGAAACACATTTGCGAAGATCTTTTTCAAAAAACGCATAGTCGGGATATTAACGGTAAATTTATGGTACGCCTACCATTTAAAAACAATAATCCGAATATAGGTTCTACGAATCAAATAGTCGCGATAAGAATTAATGTTTTAGAAAAGAGATTCAAGAAGGATAAATATCAAAATAGAATATTATAAGTTTAGGCAGGATTATATTGATCTTAAACACTTATTGATATTTTTGACGGTAGTTGCCGATCGGACAATGGGACATCTCTTAATGATCATTTTATGATAGGGCCGAATTTGCGGGATTTGAGGGATTTATTAGTTAAGTACCGACAATATCAGTACGTGCTTAATGCCGATATTGTTAAAATGTACAGGCAGATTTGGGTTTCTCAAGAAGCTTGGAAATTCCAACAAATTTTATGGCGGTCTAATTCAAATAAAGACTTAGAAATTTACAACCTAAAAACGGTTACGTATGGGACAGCTTGTGCAGCATATTTAGCTAAGAGATGTTTGAAACAATTAGCTGTAGAATCATCGGATTTATACCCTGAAGCAAGTAGAGTAATTAATGACCATTTTTATATGGACGATTTGATTACTGGAACAAATACTCCAGAAGAAGCATTAATTTGTAGAGATAATTTAATTCAAATTTTAAAGAGTGATGGATTTAAATTAGCCAAATGAGCTTCAAACAGTTTAGATTTATTACCCAATTCAGAATTAAGTCGCGAAGTTGTGCCATTTGATTCATTTTCAAAAACTAAAGCTTTAGGTTTAAGTTGGGATTGTATGAAAGATAATTTGAAGTATGATGTTAAAAGTAGAATTAATAATAAAGCTATTACAAAAAGAAGTATTTCAGGTGCGATTGCAACTATCTATGATCCAATTGGTCTTATCGGTCCAATACTGATAACAGCAAAATTAATATTGCAATTAAAATGTGATTGGTATGATGTGGTAACTGTAGAATTAAAAACTAAATTTGCATATTTTATATCACAGTTACGTTATAGTAATGAAATTCAAATCCCTAGGAAAGTAATACCGGGGTGTCCGTATAAAACAATTGAAATTCATAGGTTCAGTGATGCCAGTACTCAAGCGTATAGAGGGGTTATTTTTATTAGAACGACAGATAAATCAAATAAATCCGTAAATTTGTTTTATTTCTAAAGTAAGAATTGCTTCTATTAAACAAATTTCTGTACCAAGATTAGAGTTGTGTGCAGCCCTACTTTTAGTAAACCAAGGCATTTCTTGGAAATTTATACCACCAATTTGCCGTATAAGGGGGAATTTGGTAAGCGGGTGTTAAGTCTTTTAAACGACATTTTAAGCGTGTAATGGGTAGTCATTTTTCCACAGTAAATGAAATGTATACACTGTTATGCCTAATTGAGGCTTGCCTAAATTCTGGTCCACTAACCCCATTAAGTAATGACCCTAATGATTTGGAATCTTTAACCCCTGGACATTTTTTTATTGGAGCTCGACTAACATCAAATCTAGAACCCAGTCTAGAGCACCTGCAAGAAAATCGACTGTCACGATGGCAGCGCGTTGAAAAGTTTCGTCAAGTCTTTTGGCATCGGTGGTGCAAAGAATATAAAGACGCTCAGTGGTGGAAGTACAGCAAGGAAGTATGGTAGTCCTAGTGGAGGATAATCTACCTCGGCTTCTTTGGAAGTTGGGCAGGGTTGTCCAGGTCCACCCTGGGAGTGACGGGATCACCAGAATAGTGTCGATCAAAACCAAAAGTGGAATCAAAAAGAGAGGTGTAAACCGCGTGTGTGTACTTCCAATAGACAAGGCGGACAATGATTGTGCATGATTTGTGTTCTCATTAATTTGAAATTAGTTGGTTGATCACATTCAGTACATATACATAATATATAGGTACATGGAAAAATCATTATTTTATGCTTGTATTTTATTATTAAGATGTTAAATTCATAATATTTTATTTCTGTTCATGCATGCCTTGTTCATGGATGTAATAAGTGTTCAACAATTATGCTCCATGGTTGAGTTAACATTTAGTATTTAAAAGTTTTGAGAAATTCACATTTTCTCAAAGTCCGGGAGGATGTTGAGTCTTGCGCCGGGAAGGGGGTGGCGTCCTCCAACTTTCAACCCTAAGTAGGGGTACTTGTAAATAGTTAGTAAGAAGTAAGTAAGTGAGAGATAGTACGTAAGAGAACATCGAGAGAAGGGAGACCAATAGAGTTATATATATTTACTGATGTATAATAAATAAATTGTACATAGTGTACACCGGTGTTTAAGAATTATTACCACCTTCCCAACAATAGTTAACCCTACTATGGTCAATTAGACGTTATCTTGGCCATTTCAACTTCAGACGTGCGAATTTTTTTTGTCGAAGCAATCTGAAACACAATGACTTTTATAAACCAGAATTTGGAAGAATAAGCAAGACTATAACTTTTTATCAGTAGGTACTGAGCCTAAAGAAACTAAATTCGTGCCTTTGTTTTAAAATTTAAACCAGCTGCATCGATGATGATAAATGTGGCCCTCAAAAGATTTAGTTGTTTTTTTCGTATTTCAGTCTCTTTTTACATTTCCTAAAAAGATTATATTGTTGTGTGCAACGGTATATTACGTGTAGAACTTATCTGTGATACCTGTGTCGCAACCTAGAGCAACATAAATCGTTGCAATACATTCATACATTATCTCATTATGTATCTGTATTACTATTTACCTACTATCTTTTATTATCTGGCATAAATAAATAAGGTACATTTTATTTAGCAGAATTTGTTTTTTTTATTGGTTTTACTGCTTTTGATTTCTTTTTGGTAAGTATGCCCACATACACACAACCATACTCAACCCATAAGAACATCGCACAACTGCATAGACAAACGAGACTTCATATGCAATACCTCTTAAATTATGTGACTGGGCTTCTTTGGGCCAGTAGATTCACTTAACTGCTAGGCTTCAGTTGTCTATCATAGGGTTAATAATTTAAACATTCCAATTAATATGTAGAAAAAAGTGTAAGCGGAATATATTAATTTGCAATTATAGTTAAAAATTTTGAAAATATACATACATTCATAAAGAAATTTTAACGTAAATTCAGATTGAATATTTCACGTGAATAGTTTAAATTCTTCTCGGCGAAAAAGTATCAAGTAAGTTTATTTTTTTTGTGACTTTGATAAAGAACAAAAAAATGGTCGCATTTGCTAGATGGTATAAAAATTTCACGTTTACCCAATTTGAAAGCATTACAAATGACACATGTGTCAAATGTTACACCAAGTAGGGAAAACTAATTTTCCCAATGAGTTGATTTGAACGACAGTTTCACAGTTCTATGCCCAGGCTCTGTTAAATTGACTTCTGGTCTTTTTTTTTCTCTCTCTCATTCTCATAACCACAACTTTATCCATTTGTATACAGTTTTAAACAAATAAATTACAAAATACTCGTGCAAAATAATATTTTATAAATAGTTTCATTCAAATTTTAATTAATTCAATTTAATATAAACATAATATTATAACAAATAGCTAGAAAAAAACTGGTTAAAATAAAATAAAATTCGTTTAAAATATATAACATTGCTATTAACTACTAACATGGTATATTTAGTCTGTTAATGGAAAGTAAATATGAATTACATTATATTTAGATTTTATAGACAAAATAAATTTGCGTTTCCGTTAAATTAGCTATTAGATTTCAATCACAATCTAAATATAGAATAATTTCGTCCATTGCTGTTAATATGGGCAAAAATATATCTCCAAAATGAACAAATTACAAATGGTACATTGGCATTTCTAAAATTTGCGAAATGCAAGTTTCAGTTTGAATAATATTAATAAATAAGAACCGTCTGTTCATCTATTAAAATTAATGTGAAATTGATGATATTATTGTAGGTAAAAGTTAATTTGTGTTAGAAAATAATGTTTTGAAACATCGATACTTTCAGGTGGATGTTAAAAAAAGTACAAGCGTTAGGGTTGGTCATAAGAAACGTATAAGCTCAGGGGATAGTAATGGTGTTTCTTCAGTATCAGTTTGTTGTTGGTAATGGAGGAAAAGGTAGTTAGCAACTTCTGCCGAATGTTAACAGCCGGGACCCGAACGTGTCAATTTGTAAATGTAACAAACTGGAAAAGACTTTTGCAATTACAGACCTCTTGAACTTCCGCACTGGTTGGTTGGTTAATTCGCTCGAAGGCTGTAATTTTCTATCCCCCAACCCCACGTCCACCTTTTCAACCGAAAACTATCTAAAAATTTGTAATTATCATTTTTATATATAAATATAACGAGTAATTTGCAAAGTTTGGCTACCGTTGAAATATTATTCTTTCCCTTGCTTTTTACTACCCAGAATCGTAATTAAGCTCGCAGATTTTATATCTACATAAAACTGATAAAAACAAAACTTACTCGAAGCTGATTAAGAAGAGGGCAATTTTTTATATAACAAAATTAATGGTATAACCGCTTTGACTTAATATTTTTGTCTTGAATTAATTCAAATGTTTATTTTGTTTTTAATGAATGTTTTGATTATTAGTGGATAAATAAGATTTTAATCTGGGAGTTGGATAATTGGTTTTCGGAAGGGGAAATGAATAAGCGATCGTGGAAATTGGTAATTTTAAAATGTTTATTCGCCAGATCGATAAGTAGAAAACGTTCGTTGAAATTTTGCAGCAATTATTTTAGGTGAAATATTCGTGCGTGATTTAAGGTAGTTAGGAAAACCCTCTTCCGCGAGTCGCGTTGATCGAGATGGAATAATGGCTTTTGTTCCTCGCTCTTTATGAGATAGAAACGACTGATGACAGTTATTCTATAAGTTTTGTTATTACGAAATATGCTGAATGGCTCAACCCCATTCTGTACTTACAAAGCACTAAAAATTGTAAAGGTTTGCCCTTTTTCCTGCTACACAATAGCTATATTATAGATTAATTTATTCCATTTACGCTTTTCAGCCCAAACACAAAAATACAATTTCAATCAGTTCAATTAATTCCTTTCAAAAAAAACGTTAAGCACGCAGACGCGTTAAATTCTTTTAATACTTGATTGATGGGTTATTAAATAGTATATAAACTCAGTTATAAAGTGTTGAAAGTGAGTAAAGTAGGGCATTGATTTGCGATTAAATATCAATGAAATGCTAGTAACTGTTCCTTTCATTAGTTCACGGTCTCAGCATTTTAGTGTAGGTCAAAGAGAAACTGACGAGTGACCTTTGCACCGACAGGTACAGAGACTCGCAATCCCATAATATCACTGGCTCCGTCTCTGAGAACGGAAGTCAGAAACCAATAGCCAATAAACTCCCAGCATTGGGCATTATTGTCAGTACGTGTCACGTCGAATTGAACTTTGATTAAGACCTGTGCTACAGTTCTTTCGGCTCTCACACCTTACGCTTCCCCCGATATCCATGTGTAAATTGAGAAAGTTTTTCCGGGCCAAAACTATTTACCAAATACAATCTTTATAGGACTATAAAATATTATTTCACATGTACATATGACTATTTATTTTGATGCTACCACCAAAATTCAACATACAAAAATGACTAATAGCCAAATTCCTCACAATAGAAAAAATAATTCAAATAACATTTACCTTAAACTATAACAATATTTATTTTTATTTGGTTATTCGTATCTAAGCCAATATGAACCAAACAGTAAATAAAACGATAAGAAAAGAATCAAATTAACGAACTTAAACTCAAGCCAGCAACAGAACTTCTTGAAATCCTGACTTGTCAAAACATTGCAGAGCTCCCCGCAAAATTATATATTGATAAATGTGAGAAATTAAAATTTCTATTTACAATAATCTATTAATAGAGTATGTTAACAACATTTTTATTAAAATGCTGTAAAATGAAGAAAATAGTTTTTCCCCGTCGATTACAAATAAAAACTTGGGAGTGCTAAAATATTTTGACGATATATTCATGGACGCTCAGGCTATAATTTATACTTAATAGTAACAAAAATATTATTTTTTAGTGCATTTTAAAACAAAACTTTCGTCTTAAAATATTTTTTATATATCTAATTACATTATGCTTTTTAGACTTGTGTGTGTGAAATTTTGCAACCGATTCGTTCTTCTTGGAATAAATAACAGCATAGCTAGCGAAGGTAACGTCAATATAGTTTAGCGCTCCACGTTTTTATTTACAGTTAACACGGAAAAAATATAAAGGCATAAAGAATCTCAAATATGTTTATTGCATTTTAATAAATTCGTTGTACATCATATATAATTAGTATAATTACATTTAATATGGAATACTATTACATTTAATATGGTATTTTAAGAAAAAGTAAGTGTCTAAAGGATTAGAATATATCCAGTAATCCAGTTTTGAGGTTTGTTTAAACTGTTTCATTGGATAATTAGTTTAAAACCTATTGCAAAAATTCTTCTGAAAATAACGAAGGGAAATAGAATGGACAAGAGAACGGAAACGAAGTCAAGTTAATAAACACCTGGTAATCAACATCAATAACAAAAAATCTGAAAAAATATTATCTAACTCTTATCTTATATCTATTTCCAAGAAAATAAAAATATCGATAAATTGTGTAGAATTATGCATTAATATTTTTTACTTGGTATATACCGACGGTAGATTGTAAATTTATTTTTAGTTTTATTGTGATGAATTTAAGCTATAAATCTTAATATGAACGGATTTATTATGAGGAAAGTAAAATGAAGTAATAAAATGAAATAAAGTGAAAAATTGAGATTTATGTTAATATTCAGTACATAAAACAGGACATAAAGGAAATGCAAGCCATGCAATTAAGATAAAGTAACAAATTAGATAAATGTTTGAAATATATTACTATATTATATTATTCAGATTATTTGAATTAATAAATAATTTAATACCAATTGTATTAATTTATTAGAACAAAATTTGTGATAAATTGTCTGAATCTTGCCTGACTGTAAAATTATGATACCTAGAAAATTGTAAATCTCTCAATTGTAAATCCAATTTAAAATAATCTAGCATGAAAAAATATCTTTAGTATATATATAAATAGGAAACGACCTAAACGCTTCTTTCATTTTTCAATTTTATTTAAATTCTTCGGATATTTAGAATTTATTTCTCATCTTTCCTTCTAAGAATTCTTAAAGAATTCATAATTTAAATTCTTCGCTTATTTACGATTTATTTATCAACAAATAGTTTTTTAAGTATCCGTGTCTGAATTCAGCAACTCACAATTAGTTTTAAATCCTTCGCTTATTTACCATTTAATCAGGAAAAAAAATTTAATTCAAATTTTAAATTTTAAAAACAAAGTATTACATGAAATTTAAACTCTATATATTATTCAGATTTTTTTTATTCGTTAAGGCCAACTATGGACTATGTTTGACAGTTTTTACATTATTTTGTTGTCCTCACTCTCTGCCAATATCTCTTCATCCTCTTTCCCACTTCCTTCTTCTGTTCCTCCGTGTAAAATCTTCCTTTTCTCACTGACAATTCCCCTGTCTCCTGGAAACCTGTAAACTCCTTGATTAGTCGCCTAAATGTCTCCCAAATCGTCCATTATGTCTTCTTTTTTCACCCCCATCCGATCCAAGTCAAATCTCACTTCCCGAAACCATTTCGGTTCCGTCTTCCTCTTCCTGAAGAATTCAAAAATCCTCTTCGTCAGTCTGGTACTGCTCATCCTCATAAAGTGCCCATTAAACTATATTCTTCGTTTTCTCATTAGGGCTACAATTCCTTCAGGTACTAGGTTCCTAACAGCTACCGTCTTCAGGTATAGTTCTTTGTTATGTTTTAGTCTCCTCTCTCCATCCTTGATATTTGGGTCTAGGACTTTTCGGAGAATTTTCCTTTCTCTCCTCCGGATGTCTTCGAGGCCACCCTTCCCAATCAAGTCTAGTGTTTCTGCTGCATACACACATTCAGGTCTGACAACAGTATCTAGATGTCGGATTTAGCCCCAGAGAATAGACCCTTTTTGTTGTATATACCCTTCATAAGTTGATAAGCCATTTCCATTCTTCTCGCCCGCTCTTTGATGGCATCCTTATCCGACCCATTGTCCTGTAATTTTTCTCCCAAGTACTTAAAACACTTAACTCGCTTTATCTTGGCTTCTCTCAACTCCAAGTGGAAAGGAGCGTCTTTGAAGTTGGTCATGAACACAGTCTTCTCAAAAGAAATTTGAAGCCCAGTTCTTGGCTATCATCTGCAGCTCCTTTTGTCGCTGTTTGAACACCGGTAGTGAGTATCACAACATCGTCGGCGAATGCCAAAAAATCCGTTCTTATATTTGCTTTACCTCTCCCTAACCTGAAAGCCTCTTTATCCCAAATTCCTTCGTCCAATCTCAAATAACTTTTTCTGGTTAGTAGTATGTAATGTATAATAAGATGCAGTTGAATAATATTGGTAATAGTCTGCCGCCTTGTCGTACGCCAGTTTTGATTTTGAAAGGCTCTGACAACTTCACCCGGAACTTTAATTTGGAGAAAGTATTGCTAATCGTCTGTTGAATTAAATTCCTCGTCTTGTTGTCCACTTCAAATTCCTCGAGAATTGCCAATAAGGTTTTTCGGTCAATGGAGTCATAGGCCTTCCGGATGTCTACAAAGACGGCGACATATTTATTGTGTCCCAACATCTTACTATGATATTCCGCAGGTTAAAAATTTGATCCACGCAAGATCTCCCTTTCCGAAAGCCTGCGTGGTATTCACCCAATTAAGAATCCAATAACCCTTCTATTCTTGTCAGTAACGTTTTCGACAAAATCTTGTAAGGAACTGAAAGAAGAAGATGCCTCTATAATTATTAACGTCCATGTTGTCATCCTTCTTATGAAGGGGATGGATCAAAGCCATTTGCCAGTCAGCAGGGACTCTCTCAGTTATCCATATATTCTCACATAGAGTAACCGAGTTAGAGATTTTACAACTCCCGCAGATCCCAGTTGTACGAGTTCAACGACGATACCATTTGCCCCAGCAGCTTTGGTCGTAAGTTCTTGAATAATCCGGAAAATTTCGTCTTCGTCAGGAGGCAATAAATTGGGAGACGATACTTCTAGTGGTTCCATTTTCAGGTTTTCTTGCGGTTCATCTCAGTTAAGCAGTGAGTCGAAATATTTGGCAAGGATAACACAGTTTTGCTAATCGGTTATGTAAGCTAACCTAACATAACCTCACTTCTTCATTCTTGAAGCACATTCCTGGTGCCTGATAACTCCTTAACCGCGATTTGAATGTCCCATAAAAGTTCCGTGTATTGGTCATTTAGAAATCTTGCGTTTTCTGTAGCTGATCTTGTTCAGATTCTCTCTTAGTCCTTCTGAAAGTCCGGGCTGTATGTTTTGTCTGATTTCGGAAGATTAACAGATCATCTCGTTTCGTTGAGCTCTATTTCTTCCATGTCACTTTCCGGCGTCTAAGTGCGTCGTCACATTCTGTATTCCACAAATTTTGTTTTATTCGCCTTGTCTGAGGAATCGTTCTTCCAGCGGCACCTTGAATCTTGTCTCGGACTACATCCCAATTTCCTGACGCAAGGTACTTCAGTTCATCTCTGTAACTTTCCCTTGTCGCATTATTTGATCTTAATTTTTCGACATAATAATCAAGGATATTTGTCTCCTTGTTCTTTTCCTGGTTGGTAAAAACTTCAATTTAATTCTGGTCAGGTAGTGATCGGAGTCTACTTCTGCTCCCCTTGCCACTTTCACATTCATGATTTCTCTTTTTCCCATCGTAGAAATGGCGACGTGGTCCATCTGAAATTCTCCCAATAGAGGATGGGGATCGCCATTTCTTTTGTTTCCTGGGTAGATGCTTGAAAGTCGTTGACATAATCTGCAGAGTAAAGGCTCGACAGAGTTCTAAGAGTTTCTCGCCATTCCTATTGGTACTTTTATGTGCGGGATATTCTCCTACTACCCTTCGATATTTTCTCTCCTTCTCGATCTGCCCATTAAAGTCACCCGTTAGTATCTTGATGTTCTTTTTTGGTATCTGAGACATCTAATCTTCTAGCTCTTCCAAAAACTGTTCGACTTTGTCTGGATTCTTGCCATTATCTTCGTTGATCGGGCTGTGAGCATTTATGAGAGTATAGGTCTTGTTGCCACATCCTAAGTGCAGAAGTGAGAGTCTTGGTGATGAACTTTCAAAGCCTATCAGACTCTATTAAGCACTTGTCTACTATACACGCTGTTCCACGAAGCGGCAGGGATTTGTGATTAGCTACTCTGGTCGGTGGTATCGCTTCATATATCCTGTATTGTCCACTTTCAAATTGGTCCTCATCTCTGTACCGTGTTTCCTGAATGGCCATGACCTTGATATCACGGTCTCCCATAGTTTTCGTTATCTCTTTGAGTTTTCCCACTTTAAGAAGCGATTGCACATTTAGAGTTCCAAAGCAGTAACGGCGTTTTGTCTTGAGTTTATGATTTCCAGGGAATCCGACTTCCCCTCGCGTTGTAGTGCAGGCTCTCCAAAACCCTTCGTCCCGCTTGCGCCACTGGTCGTGACGGTGGATTCCTCTACCGAGACCACCTGGAGTAGTTTCAATATTGAATATGATGTGAATATGATATGATATGACTTTCCATAACGCAACAACTGTATAATCATTAGACTGGGAAAAGTAGGTTATACTTTGCGAGATTAGAACTAAGCTTGTCTTAAGAGTCTATATAGAATATTGTCTTCTAAGTCTTAGAGCTGTCGAAGCATCCGCCTTTATATAATATTTTTACATATTATAAGTGAGGTTAAAACCAGGGATGCATCCGAAACCGATATCGATACAGATATATCAGCGAAATTGTTATTATACCGATACATTTTGAATTCCGCGCTAAAACCGTCCATCGTGTAAACGCGCCATGCCCGCGCTTAGTTCGTTCATGTAAACGTGAATAATTTATCTATGCATGGGGAATCCCCGCGTTTTACGAGTTTCTTTGCATGGTATAAAGTGCAACACAGAACTCACAACGGAAGAATGGATAATGATGGATGAGATGGTGAACATTTTAGTTTATTTCGAAGAGGTTACAAAATCAATCAGCAACGCCACAGCTGTATTATCATACGCTATTCCGTTAAATAACAGACTCCGAAGAGCGACACAGAATATAGGCACAGAATATAGGCACAGGCAGTCGGTCCTTTACAAGAGCGAATGAATCGAAACTTATGGCGGTTGCTATGATATTGGCTCTAAATGAAAGATTTGATTTATTTGGAAAATGAAGAATCGTATCATTGAACCCCGGCAATAGATCCACGTTTAAACTACGAATATTTCATAAACAATCTACTATTAGTATGTCAAAAAGACTGCTTGGAGAGTTACAGAATTTACAAACTATTTCAGAATCGGCAATGCTACAACCAACTACAAGTTCTGAGCCATATCTACAAGATGTGGGAAATGAAGCATTTGTGAAAATATTTTTGAAGAGGCTGAAGAAGACGAGTCTCTTTTTTGAGCACAGATTCTCTCAAAGAAGAACTAGAGATTTCGCAATGAACTTTGAGATCCAAAGAATTTTGAGATCTCCCAATATATCAAGAGCAACAAAGCCTCTCCATTTCTGGCGCTGTGATGTTTTATATCCAAACTTGAAAAAAATGGCACAAAAATATTTCAGTTTCCGAATGAGTTCTCTCGCATTTGAAAGGCTATTATGAACGGCAGGTGTCAATGGCAGACTTACGAAATCGACTTTCACCTAACCTAACCTAACCTAATAATTTAAGGATGTTGTATTCCCTGAATACAACGATGAATGGAGTGGCCATACTTTCTCCCCCAGGAAAGAAATCCATAAGGGCACCTGGAAAATACCTGGATTACGAAACACGAACCAAATAGACCACACACTAATCAACAAAAGATGGGCAACGGACGTCGAACAGGTCAGATCCTTTCGAGGGGCGAACGCGGACTCCGACCATTACCTTGTTGGAGCAAGGTCAAAACAAAAACGATCGACAGTGGCTAGGGGAACAACTGCAAAGCAGCCAAAATGGCACATAGATCGCCTAAAAAACCCAGATGTAATTTCTGAATATGAAGGAGTACACCTAACGGTAAGACTAAAACACCTAATTAATGAAATCTGGGAGCAAGAGAAAATACCAGAGAATTGGGCACTGGGTATCATACAGCCATTACACAAGAAGGGAGACAAAACGATCTGTAGCAACTACCGGCCGAAAACGCTCCTTAACGCAACATACAAAGTTCTAACAGGCGTTCTTTATAACAGACTCGCTGTCTACTATGAAGAGATATTAGGACAATATCAGAGCGGATTTCGTGCCAATAGGTCAACGATAGACAACATATACACCATAAGCCAAATGCACGAGAAAGCATACGAGTTTGATATATCGCTGCACAACCTCTACATAGACTTTAAGCCGGCATTCGATACCGTCAAAGGAAACACGATCCTTGACGATCTACTGATGCTCAAAATACCCCGTAAATACGTAAAACTAATAAAAGCTACATTGTCCGGTTCGAAAGCCTCGGTTAGAGTAGACAACCAACTTACATCCGCCTTTAAAATCGAAATCAGGAAGATGCCCTGAGCGCCATGATATTCAACCTAACATTAGAGGCATGCATGAGAAAGCTGAATATAACGGTATACATTGGCAACCGATCAACACAGGTTGCTGCATATGCAGATGATGTCAGTTTGACATGTAGAAGCAAAGACGCGCTAAAGGAAGCATTATTGATGCTGGACGATGAAACGCAAAAAAGGGGATTGAAAATAAATGAGGTAAAAACTAAATACATGAAAGTTGGAAGAGAACATCACGATAACAATGACCTTAACTTGGGCGAGTATCGCTTTGAGCAGGTTGAAAGTTGTGTCTACTTGGGAACAGAAATCAACAGAACAAACGTAATAGCTAAAGAAACAAGCTCGCCAATACTTAGTGGAAACCGATGCTACTACGGATACCAAAAACTGATGAAGTCGAAGTTATGGAGTCACAAAATTAAACTTCAAATATACCGAACACTCATAAGACCAGTAGTAACGTACGGATACGATAAAAAACCTAGCCTAACCTAACCACCGCAGAGGAGGACGCGCTACGCGATCCTAAATGAGCATGGAATTTGAAGGATACGAATGAACCATGAACTAAGCAGGTTAATAAACGAAGCGGAGATAGTGAGATATGTCAAATCTCAAAGAATAGCATGGCTGGGACACCTGTACAGAATGCATGACGACAGACCAGCCAAGAAAATGTACAACTGGCGGCCAGTAGAAGAAGGAAAAGAGGCAGGCCAAGGAAAAGATGGATGGAAGATGTGGAGGAAAGTCTTAGAAAGATGGGGTAAGGGATTGGAGAGAGAAAGCCGGTGAAAGGACAGAATGGAAGAAGATTGTTGTAGAGGCAAAAACCCACCGCGGGTTATAAAGCCAACAGAGGAAGAAGAAGAAGTATTCCTTGAATTATAATTATTAATTTCTTATCTGAACTTTATTATTAAATTGATATTTTGTTTAATTATATTTTAAAAAAATTTAATTATATTTTTAATTATAATTTTCAAAATTGTGTTAGTTAACATTCTAAATAAATATTACATAAGTAAATAATTATATTTTATTTAGTTCTTGGGTAAAAGGATTTAATAAATGTTAATAAAATTCTGATATATTGCCAACGTTTCGGTCTTTTTTAATTTCTGACCTTCTTCAGGGCTACAAATTAAACAAAAACAATTACAATATTATTAATTAATATATAAATATCATACCTTATATCTAAATATTAAATATTAATTAACTTTAACATAATAAACATGAATATAAATTATTAAGATTAAAATTTAAATATGAATATTGTATATAAAATGACAAATATTAAAAACTAATAAATTTTGTTGTTTTTTTGTTTTAAATTTAATAGATATGACAATGCTATTTTTTGCGTTTGAATTTTGAATTTCGTGGTTGTTATGTTAGTTTTATAATGGTGTTAATTTAATAGATTATTATAAAATATACTAAGGCCCATAGTGTCTTCTCTGTAATTAATAGTGTTATTTGTTTTAATTTGTATCATTTCACTAATATTTCTTCTTGTGCTATTTTTGTCAATGTCAAGAATTTCAAAATTGTCAAAATCAAAGAAATGTCCGTCTATAAAAAAGTGTTTTGTTAGTGCAGTTTTGTTTAAATTATTAGAATTTTTACAATCATTTTTATGTTGACCAATGCGTTTTTTTATGTATTGTCCAGATTGCCCAATATAACATTTATTAGAGTTGTGACATGGAATTTTGTATACTGAACCTGATATCATATCTTTTGGAACTCTATCTTTGATTTTGGTGAAAAATAATTTCCCTGTTGTTAGTATATTATATGGAGCAATCTTACAATTGAATTTTGTTGTTATCTTATAAATTTTTTCAGTCAAACCTTTAATGTATGGAAATTTACAGTGTCTAATTATGTTATCATTATTATTATTGAGTGGTTTCTTATTGTGTATCTGTTCTGTGTATTTTTTAATTGCCGAATTAATTAAGTATTTTGGATAATTATTGTTTATTATATTTTCTTTGTAATGTTTATGTTTTGAGTGTGAAATTTTGGATGACTGTATGTGATGGCTCTTTTTAACAAATTATTTATAACATTAAATTTTTGATTGACATTGTGGTTAGAATTGAAGTTAATTATTTTCTGAGAGTTAGAAGGCTTAGTGTACCAGTTGGTTATGAGAGATTTATTATCTCTTATTATCATTAAGTCTAAAAATGGGATACTGTTATTGGTTTCTTTTTCCAAAGTGAATTGAATTTTTTGATTGTAAGAGTTAAACAAGTATATAACTGTATCAATTTTGTCTTTAGGTATAAGTAAGATGGAATCGTCTACATATAATTTCATTAATGGAATTTTGAAATCTAAAATTTGTTCATCAACATATTGGAAAAGGTCGTTCATGACAATATTAGCGTATGCCGGGCTAGTGGGAGCCCCCATAGCTGTTCCTTGTTTTTGTTTGTAGTATGACTTACTAAAAATGAAATAGCTACTTTCAAATGTAAATTCTACTAGTTCTAAGAATTGTTTTTTGGTTATTTTTGTAAAATTTTTTATGTAATTCCATTTTCGTTCAATTAATTTAATTAATAGGTCGTGTGGTATGTTTGTAAAGAGTGAAATCACATCTAAGGATATCAAAGTAAAATTGTCAGGTACTACTATGGATTTTGTTATTTCAATTAATTCTTCAGAATTCTTTATATTATATATGGAGGTGGAATTGACCTTGGACAGTATGTCATGTAATAATTTACCAATGTTATAGCTCGGACTGTCTATCGTGTTAACCACTGGTCTTAAACACAGTTTTTCCTTGTGTGTTTTCCTTAGGCAATATAACCTAGGGGGTATGGAATTATGTCTGATTAATGATTGGTACTCTGTCTTCGTGATGTGTCCATTTTCTAGTAAATCTTTAATTAGTTTGTTCGCTTGAGTCTGTAGTTTCGAAGTTGGGTCTTTTTTCAATTTATGATAAATCTCTTGGTCATCTAACATTTTTGTCACTTCTGTATCGTATTCTTGTTTATACATAATCACAGTTGAGTTGCCTTTGTCAGATTTTCCAATGATAATGTCTTTGTTATTCTTTATGAAGGTATTCGTTTCTTTTATGTACTTATTGATGGGGTTGGGGTTATTTTTCTTCTTTTCTTTTTGGATAAAGTTGCTAATTGTTCCTACCAATTTACTTCTATAATGTGTAATTGTTTCTTCATCCATTATTTGTTGTGACAGGCATGTTTCTATGTCTTTGGTTATTAAATTGTTTGGAATTTTTCTCATCGTTAGGCCAAATTTTGGTCCTAATGCTAGTAATAATACTATATAAGTAAATAATGTCGTCTGTTTCTATATTTTTTATCCTAAACCCACAGGTACTTACACTTCTGAAGCCTACACTGCCTGCGTCGTATCGATATATCGTTTCGTCGATTTTTTATAAATATAGGAATCGGTTGTGATATATCCGCAAAAGTGCCTATAGATACATCCCTAGTTAAAACATACTGAATTTATCAATTCAGTGTAAGTATGGATGACCATGTAGTAACAGTCCCAAGCATCCCATTCATTGATACAAATACGTTTAAAATAATTTGGTTTGATGTAATTTAATTTAATAAATAAATTGACTATAATCGCTTAATTTTCTGAAAGAAATCTTACTCGAATTAAGTTTAGCGAAAAATTGAGATTTATGCGATCATTGTGTTATAAAAAACGAATATATCAAGAAAATGCAGACAGAGATAATCCCAGACTCTCAAGGTAGACAAAAGAAAAACATAATAAAAGAATAAATTCTTTATGTAACATTTTTATACATGATAAAACAATCTTACTTAATAGAATATTTATTTCATCATTTGTAAAAACCAGCACCAGATAATTTATTATAAGATTTAAAAATCATTTCAATAAATCTCTGATATTAATTTTATTTTAAGAGGGATTTGTTTAAATGAAATTTGCAACATCTAATTGTTCTGTAATTTTTACCGTTGAAGAATGGGGAGAATTTCATAAATATTTTTAAAGAATTAAATTAAACAAAGTAATAATGAACCTCTGTATTTATTATATTTGCGTATTTTAGTTTAAGCTCAAAAAATTAAAGCAGATGATTGCATAACCTCGTGTCGACTTATTTATAATATAAATATTTAATTTTTATTAATTATAAATATAAATTATTAGAATATTTGATTAATTATAATAAAACATTATCATTTTGAATTTATTTTGGAAATAATACTTTTAGTCATAACAACAAAATTTAAAATTTACAAATCAAATTAAGATATTGGATTAGAAAAGGATATTATCTATCTATGAATTGCTGGCTGCTTTTAATATTTAGGTTATAAATATAATCTAGTAGTACCTGTATATGACTAATATTATCAAAATATAAAGATTTATTAAATCTGAAGATGGGCGAGAAAGAATTATCGATTTGGCAAGGTTTGAGTAAATATAATGCTAGAAATACAATGGAATGTGGGGTGGGAAGTAGTGAAAACCGAGTTTCTCATTTGTTCGCGCAATATTCTAAAACAACTCGACAATCATCAATGTGGACAGACAGTGTAGAATAAATATTTGCCGAGGAGACGTAAAGTGACGGAAAACGTGAAAGAAATCATTCGAAAGATGTCATTCTCTTCAACAGACAAATATTATTCTGCATCACGGAAACAAATAGAAATTTCACATATATTGGATTATCTCCTAAGTTCTAGATTCCCTACACCCCGAAACGACGACTTTCAGACTCTGCAACATCTGCGCTTCCTCTCTCATACTGATACAAAACTTCTATATGAAAACTCCCAACCAGTTTTGCTTTCATAATCATTTTAATAAAACTTTTTATTACAACACGAATTTATAACTATTCAATACATGCTATATAAGAAAAAACGATTCTAAATTATTAGCTTCATTCATTCATTTAGTATCATACGGATTAAATTTTAGGACGTATGTGGAAAAGTGGTTTCGTTTAGTCGAGTGAGGAACAAGGGAAGTGGAAAAGAGGATTCGTCTGTAAAGTTGGCGCGGTTAATTCTGTGATCGATTTCATTCCGCAACCAGATTAGGACAGGATGAAGCCGCATCACTCCCTGCTGGAAAGATGGAACTCATTTTTACATTATCCTGACTTGAAATAGGATAAATTTCTACTTCGGCTGAATGTATTATAACTTATCACATTAATGTGATTATTCCTATGCTAATAACATTTTTTAATTATGTTTCAACTAATTGTAAGTAGCTGTATTATCAATCTTAAATCGTACTATAATTCGATTTAGCTTTGCGGAAAGCAGCCATGTGTATATTTTCTAAAAATTAGTTATTAACATAGCAATATAGATTTCCCTTATAACAACGGACATATGGGCAGTCGAATAGAACCATATCAGTAATATTTTTTTGTAAAAATCGGCCAAAATTCTGTAAAATTAAGCCAATTTGGACATAGACTAAATAACATGAATATAAAACTATCTAATACTCATAACTACATTTTGTAAGGATTAACGTAACAGAATATTAATAAATAAAGGAAAATAAATAAATTCCCTAGTTGACCAACACTTGACTTGGTAGTTTTATTAACATAATCTATTGCATATCTATTTGAAATATTTACAAATATAATGTTATTAATTATGGATTATATGTCTAATTTTGAAATAATCTAATCAAAATTCTCGTAAAAAAATGAAATGAATTATTAAATTATGTAAATGTCTTTATTCGTATAATGGAAGTTTCAACACGCAACTTGTATTTCTTTCATTTTTAAAAGAATAGAGTTTGTTTATAAACTCAAATATATTTTAAAATATAATTGCCCTGAGGAGAATTTATAAAGGTAGAGTGTCATAAATTTAATCAAATTCAGCTTAATTGTCTTTTGTGTTATAGAAATAAATTAATTAATATAAAAAATAAAACTAAGTAAAATATTTTTGTTAGAATTGAAATGAAAGAAAGAATGATTTAATTTTATGAAAATTAAGATAATTTTAAGATGTAATTTTATGATTTACTTTAAATACCTTTTAAATAAATCGAAATTTAAATAATTTAGAATAAAAAAAAAATACAAAAATTCTATTATTCAATGTTTACATTATAACATTTTAATTTTAATCACCTTTGCCGTACATAAGTTTTTAAATTTTATTATGTAGATGTGTGAAAATTGTAATAAAATATAGAGAAGCATTGAATTTAAAATTTGTTTAGGGTATTTTAAAAGATAAATAATATATAAATATGTCATATGGAATGAAATACGGGCGGCTTAAATATGCATTTCTGGTGGACCAGAGGGATTTTTTAAAAGAAAAGTTGCAGATGTAAGGTTGAATTGAAGATTTAAGTACTTTTTAGGCAATGTAACTAAAAATCCGTGCTAAGTAATAGGTACTATTAAAGTATGGCAGTTTAATGGCAGATAGTGGCTTAATTTGTCTGTATAGAGTAAACTTCTCTGGAAAAAAAAATCTGAAATACTAAATGACCTCAGTCAGAGGTGGTTGGATTAGGCCTTGAGCGCAGAAAAAAGTAAGGCCCCTTTTTTGGATAAAAAAAAAACTTATTACGTAAATACGTAAACATTGAATTCTGAAATATATTTAATGAAATTGGCATAGCCAACAAAATTATTTTGACAAGGGAAATATATTACTCATATTTCTAAAGGTTTTTTATACACATTGTCGATAGATTTAATATATTACCCCCCGAAAAAGACTAATAACTGATGAAGTTCCTCTCTAAAATTGACTGAACCTATGACCTTTTTAAAGATTTCTACTAAATTGTTCTTATCCTATTGCCGACTAGGAATGTGAGGCATGGCGAAAGATCTATTTGGGTCAAATGAGGCCTTCCGAACTATAGCAAGTCCTATACGAACCTTGCCCCGTAATTAGAAATGCTTAACTTTGTAAATTCCATTTGCAAGTCCTAAATTCCATCTAATGACCGAAATCTAATTACCGAACTGTAACAAACCTCATTCGAACCTTCTCCCGTCTTAAATAGAAAAGCGTAGCTTGGGCATATATTTGAAAGTCCACCAAATGAAGTTCGGAAGGCTTCATTTGGTGGACTTCCAAATATATGCCCAAACTACGCTTTCCTACTTAAGACGGGAGAAGGTTCGAAAGAGGTTTGTTACAGTTATCGAACTTTTGAAAATCCCATACGTAGCTTGTCCCATTCTAATTAGGAAAACCGAAGGACTGCATGTCGAAGAAATTCCAAACTAGATTGTTATGAGGAAACTCAAGAGTTCGAAACATAAGAGTTTAACTTGAAAAGTCAAATCTTTGAAATTCCTGGCTACAACCTGACATGGATTAACAAAGGTTTATCGAAGTTAGGTAAGCGAAATTTGGTTGTTTCTAGGAAACTCTGTGACATGGCCTAACTAAAATACTGACAAACCTGACAAACGTACGGACAAATGTACGATAAATAGGTCATGTTGTTTGAAATTATTAATGTTATTTTATTTTTATTGCTTAAAGTATGAAGATTCAATAAAATATAAAGATTTGATAAAACATAAAGATTTTATAAAACATGCAGAAAAAAAAAACTTTCAGTAACAAAACTAAATCTGATGCAATTAATGAGAAGAACAATCCAATCACTGTTACTTTCAAATATGACTCTCAATCTTTTTTTAACTATAATATCACTTCAATCAGTGGAAGTTTCATCATTCTCCTTTTGAGTGTTTGAGTTGTTGATTTCAGCATTCGTGCATTTTAATTCTGATTTACCAAGAATTCTGTTATCAGTGGTTTTCTCTGATTCTTATTGAACAATTCTTGGTAACCGGACATGCATGTTGTCAATTTACGACTGAATTGGGTAGCCCTAAGTAATTTTCGATTTTACTGGCTAGTTGAATGTCTTTCGATATTATTTTCGCAGTGAGGGAAGTCTCTTCGTCGTCACTAACCGATTCTTCATGATCAGAAAGTACAAGAATAGTGTCCATTATTTCATCATCGTCAAAGGGTTTGTCAATTACCATTTCTTCAATGTCGGCAGGTGTCAAATCTTCAAAACCTTCTCCACCAACTCTATGCACTAGAGCAGTGGTTATCAAACTTTTTTTTGCCGCGGCACCCTTATCGAGGTAAAACAATCTCGGGGCACCCTTATCGGGCTACAAAAATGTTGACTTTTTGAACAAATTTCGTTTGAAGATTTCTTCACGTTTATGTACTAAATCAGACAGATTGATTTCCAGAAGTTTTTTTAATTTGTATGGAACCAAGCCGCTGTTAGCAACAATTTTATGACAGATAACGCATTGCCCTTCCAATGATTTCTTTGCATAATGACTTTTAAATGTAGCAATAATGCCTTGGTCTTGTGGTTTTAACAATGTAGTCGTATTAAATGGTAGAAAACAAAACTCCACATTAGGGCGATCCAGCAAGAGATGGCCAGGTCCGCTATCAAAAATCAATAAAACTTTGAATTCCTGATTATTTTTTTCCAAATAACGTCGAACATCTGGGATAAAACAATCATTGAACTATTCAGTAAACATGTTTTGTCATCCAGGCCTTCTTGATGGCTTTCCAATGAACCTATAATGTTACCATATTTATGCCTTTCAATGCTCTTGGCTTTAGACCTTAATTAATTAACAATGGTTTTAATAAACAGTCACCTGAAGCATTGCTGCAAAACAGTAAGGTCACAAGATCCTTAGCTGCTTTAAATCCCCCAACTTGTCGCACAGATTTGTCCACGCATGATCTTCTCGACATTTTCTTCCAGACATGGCCCGTTTCATCGGCATTCCGAACTTTTTGGGGATGTATCCTCTATCTTCTATAATTTTCGCAACAAATTTCGGAACAAATTCTTTAGCAGCTACTTCATCTGCAGATGAAATTTCTCCTTGAATTGTGACACTATGCAAGGAGATTCTTCTTAAAAATCCCATCAACCATCCATTACTTGGCTGCTGGAAACACAGCAGACAATTTCAGTCTACTATTAAATCGGATCCAATGCGCAGGAGTCGTCCGTATAGGTATAAGTAAAATTGAAATTAGTCGATTTTTGAAACCGTGCTATTTCGAATTCGCATAAAAATAATTCGCATAAAAACAGGTTTTACGGTATATCTATGAAATTCCAGCACCATATCACATTGAGTTTCATAATGCACATGCATATACACTTACTTCTTACAAAAGACTTATTTCCATACTTGACCATGATATAACTTCAGTTCCTCACTATGCTTTCAAATACTTTATAGTGCCACAAGCAGCTTCGTACTTTTTAAGATGTATTTTTAAGCTGCGTTTTTATCTCAACAAGTTTCTCATTAACAATAACAGTTATCGGATATTCGAACTTGCTCCTTCAGCCATTACCTAACGTAAGCTAAAAAATTCGAAGTCGGCAGATGATCGCTTGAGAATGAGATCACTAGATAAATGTATCCTGTATTTTAAATCATTGTAGTAATTGGGATGGTGGGTCTGTCTACCCTCTGTATGTTAGGATAAGCAATAAAGAAGAAACAAATTAAAAACGCAAAGAACAATAAAATTAATTTTATAATAGAAACTTTTAATAAAAGAAACTACTGGAGCCTAGATTATATTTACTGACAAATATACCACTTATTCCTATGCCTATGTTTTTTACTGACTCATTTATTTACAAGGAGTTACGTTACATATAAATAATTACTAAATAAACATATTAGCTTAAAGTTAAAATCTTTATGGTTCTATCGAAATTTATTATTTTGCTTCCTTTTTCCTATGCTATGATATCTTCATTTAACTAATGACCGTTTAAGTAACTGTTATAGTATATTAAAGAACAAGTTCAATAAGCGCGATTGTTCAGCACGCGTACACGTTGTACACGCGTTACACAAAACATGGATGAAAAACACCCTATGAACGAGTTTTTTATACCATTTCTTCTATTTTGCGCCCTTTTATGCCATTTCGAAATAAAAAAAAACCGATACATATTGAGAAAATTGTATCGCACACGGGGAACTATTAACGAACCCATAGGAGTGCTTTAATAACTTCATTATAGATGTAAAATAGAAAAATATGTTTTATGATTCTTTTATAAATGCATTAAATTAATGTCTTGAAGTTTTGTGAAATAAAATATATAGCAAACTGTTAACTGAAACAGTAAGAATATTGTCTTCGTACAGTTGTAATTAAATATATTCGACAATAGCACAATTTGGACCACATGCTTGCAGACGCATACAAGTGTAGTTTCCGAAATGTTGTCTCAAAAGGAATTCAATTTCGGGATCCTAAGCGTAATTTTCAAACCACCGCCTAAAAAGGAGTTCGAATTTGGGCCAGATTAGGATGGGGTCGGAGTTTGGGATGTCTAATTCGTTTCTAATTAAAACTAACTGAAATTCCTAGTGGAGCACTATGGTGTGCGCGAACAACTTTAAAATAAAGCTGAAAAGCATGAAAATTCAAATTCTTGCAAGGCTTTTGAAAGAACAAAGGAATGTTTATTAATATTATAAATATATAAAATAATATAGGCCTGGTGTTAAAAGTATTTTTGTAGCGGTCTGATAGTGTTTTTATATGGGATAAAAATTTTCAGAAATCTTGGTCAAATTACCGAAAAGTGCAATATTTTTACACTTTAATTGTAAATTTATTACGTATTATTTATAAACCTATATATATAAATATTAAGTTTTAAAATAATAAATAATTAAATATTTAAGATTTTAATATTAAATCTTTAGATGTTCTATTTAATATTTCTATATCTATTTAAGAATAATCAATTTCAAATTAAAAAGTAATTATAATGTCAATGTTTATAATTTAAAATTAATTTAAAATTGACTTAATACTTCGAAAATTGATGGATGTTGATAATATTGTTAATTTCCAATTTGAAATTGATTATTCTTACTTTATGTTGATTTTTGAAATTTAATATTGATTCTAAATTTAATTTAACCATTCTCATGTTAATATTGAAGTATCCTATTTTAATATTCAATATAACCAACTTGAAGATGAAACGGTATATTCTATACTATTACATATAAACTACTCAATATCTACGCTATATTCACAATCTAAATAAATATATGCGCTCTAATTCATAAAAACTTATATCATAATAACGTTTAATAAACATGTTATAACGTTAAACGTGATTTATAAGCGAATTTTAATGTTAAAACAGAGTTAGAATGCAGTTGTTAAATGTAAAATTTTATAATGGTTTTTCCTAATATAAACCTATTTTAATCTAGAAAATCGTGGCAAATTGTGGAAAATAGTGGAGATAAATATCTAAAACGTATTCTATAGAAGTTTTCAAGTTCATTAATTCTAAAAGCAAAAATGGATGCAATTGAGGTAATAGGATTGATTAATGTAATTGGTAAGTCCTCTGCCTCGATTTTTTTCATTCTAAGTACACGCAAATTTGTTTTTGCATAGATGTTATTAATGATATACCTAGAAGGATGTGCCACAAGGCAAAATCGTTTAAGGAACGGATAACTTTTTGCTGCCTGAAAAAGAATTCCAGATGTAGTTTCCGAAAGTTTTCAAAAAGAATTTGCTAAAAAATAACAAATTTAATAAAAGCTAGATAAAAGGAATGTTGGAACTTCACTTGGAAGTTGCAAGTGGTCGCAGCTTTGCGGTGTTTGAGTCGGAGGGAAGTTAGTACTAATTTTACTAGTATTTTGTACTGAAATCCCTTTTTTTAAAAGGTCTAAGATGATGCTGGTGACCTGCAAGGACTTAGCCAAGCTACAGGACTTAGCCAAGCTACTAGTCTGCCTAATTTGCAGGTGATCTTGCAAGACATGATCATCAATCATCAACCAGCCCGTTCCGTCCACTGCTGGACATAGGCCTCCTCCATAGCACTCCGTCGTCTTCTAAGGACAGGCAGAATACATTGGTCATGTACTTCCCATTTCAGACATATCGAAATTTTGCTTTTAAAGGTATGACTGAGTTTCCTATATGCTGCCGAAGCTAGGTTGGTTCTTCTTTGCAGATCGCAGGTCTGGTTATCTCTAGACATTCTGATTTCATGACCAAGGATTTTTGTAGACTAAATCTACGTTTGTACCAAATTAGTCATTACTTTTGGTTTCGGAAAGTTGATCTCCAATCCAACTTTCAAGTATACGATATGAAGTTCTTCCAGCATCTGCCTCAACTCTCCCAGGTTGTCGGTTGTGATGACTATGTCGTCTACGTCGTCGTAAGGGCTCTTTAGTAGCTAGCCGCAGAAAAAGAGGGTGAGCCCAACATCGTTAACCTTTAACTACACGCGCATGTGTAAAAGTACACTAATACTTCAAGAAATGATGTCGCATTTACGGTGTGGTTTCCCACACCCATGCTGCTCCACGTAACCTACAGCCAATGTGTCTACTAAATGCTCACCCAATATTGTTTTGGTAGCGGCCCGTTTTGGTAGCGGGCCGCTTTTTTTCGTACTTTCGTTCCTGCACTGCAGTTTGGTGTAGAAAATACACCGCGCGAGTAATTAAATATGTTTAATCAAACTAATGTTTTAGCATTGATATGCATATTAGGTTTCTCCAATGTTATGGAATACAAAGAGTTGTTGAGTCCCCATTAGTTTTATTAAATTTTAGGAGTAAGATAAAATTAACAAACCCAAGTAAATTAATAGCAGCAGAATTGGAGCCCAAGTGATTTGCGACTCCGATTCGGAATAAGTACCGGACGATTGTGGCATTGATTGAAATAATGCACGAGGATCGAGCTATAGATCCAATGTCGAAGAAACTTGATATAATATTGTAATATAACGCCACCATAGGCGAAGTTGACACTGTCGATAAAATATGTAGCACCCATTCTGTATCTAAGAGAACAAAGAGATGGCCATTGTCCATATTCTTATAAAGCGGATAACCGATAAACGCAGTGGGAATCAAAAGTCAACTGCTTCATAATGCTACTTATATTGATGCAGCTTACAACATCAGATTTTTTTTTAAAGTGGCTTTGATGAAGCTGCATATTTCTGAACGCGCCACTATGGAGTCATTTCTAAGTGATATAAAATATTTCCTGATAAAATTCAAGAGACCAGAAGAAGGGAGTGAAGAGGAAAATAGCCTGTAAGTAGGCAAACAACATATGATTACTGTTATTACATGCGATTCGTGCAAAAATGGCAAACGAGGGGCATAAATAATAATATAAAGTCTTATTACTGTTTCTTTGTTTATAATCAACTATTATATTCATTTATGGTTAAATTCCTAATAAATAATATAATTCATCAAGACGATATATTTTCTTATCCCCATACAATAAAATATGTACTCAATAGCATAGAAATTCATGTGGTGTATAGAATACACCGCGCAGGTAGTCATGTAAAAATTCAGGACGCGGGTAGTTAAAGGTTAAGAGTATATACCCCGTAAACATCATACAGCTCTTAAATATTTGCTAGGTACTTCTGGGAAGAGTTATTAGTAAATAACAAACATAACAAGCAAATGTCCCAACTAAAATTGGAGAATCTGTCATATTGTTCGCTTGCCATCTGTGGCATATTAGCTCTATTATCGAATTTTGACACTTTTACCATTAAAAACAATTGTTAGTTATCAAAGCCTTATAGGAGAGTAGTATAGGCCAGTATACGTATCAGCATCATCGTCCGGTATTTGTTCCGTATCGGAGTCGCAAATCACTTGGGCCAGCACCAATTCCGCTGGTACTCATTTATTTGGGTTTGTTAATTTTATTTTATTCCTAAAATTTAATGAAAATGTTGGAGACTCAACAACTCCTTTTATTCCATAAACATTTGGAGAAGCCTAATATGCAGAACAATATTAAAACGTTATCTTGATTATACATACATAACTACTCGCGCGGTGTATTTTGTAAAACATATCAAGAAAAGTACATAGATACATAAATACATACATATCGTAAAACAAATAAAGAAATAAATAAAGAAAAAATAAATAAACAATTAAATAAATAACAATCATTTTAAAGTAAAATATCGTAAAGAATTTTTACTAGTTGAGTGAGGCTAACTGAGGCTAATAGGTGTGTGTGCAGTCCAAAAACTAGTGATCACCGAAGAATTCTCTCAGTTCTAATCTAGGTAAGGGTAGATAAATATCCTGATCCAAGTTCCTTGTACTGTGTTTGTGTTGTGGTCTCTCTAGTAAAGCACGAATGTGTTTATGCATTAAGCTAAAGGATTCCAGAATAAATATTGAAGGGAGAGTTAAAATTTTTAAATTCTTAAAGTAGGGTTGACAATGGGTTTTACTACTCAAACCAAACATATAGCGAATAGCTCTCTTTTGTAGCTTGAATAAAGATTCAAGTGGGAGAAGGTTGGAGTGACCCCAGAACGGAAGGCCATATCGCAGGTGAGATTCAAAAAGAGCGAAATAAGAAGATCTGGAAGTATGGAGATTTAGTTCCCTTGAAATAGACCTAATTGCAAAGCAAGCAGAAGACAGCTTCTTGGTTAAGAGCTCCACATGCGAGCCCATTTTGAGTGAATTGTCAATGTTGGCCCAGAAATCTAATAGAGTCAACAGAGTTAATGACGTTGTTGTCTAGTATAAGAGGCGGGAGAGTACCTTTATTAGATAGGATCACAGTTTTTTTGGCACTTTATTCTAGACAGTTAGGCTAGGTTAGGTTACTTAATTCTTGACAGTTAGGTTAGGATACTTAATTCTAGACAGTTAGAATTGTACCATAACTTAATACATGCAAGGTCATTAGATACTGTGGAGTGGAGAAGCGGCAGGTTAGGTTATGGACCATGTGATACTAGTATCATCGACAAAGAGACAAATATTTCGGCTGATATTTAAATTAGTTATATCGGTGATGAATAATAGGAAGAGAATTGGACCTAGAACGGAACATTGAGGGCACCAACATCCATCGCTCTGCAGGAGTAAGAGTAGTCATTTACCCTGACGAACTGCCTTCTATTGCCAATATAGGATTTGAACCATTCCTGAGGAGTTCCCCGAATTCCATATAAATGCAAGCCTTGTAGTAGAATCTCATGGTTCACAAAATCGAAGGCTTTGGCAATGTCACAAAAAACTGTTGCTGTGAAAAGCTTGTTGTTAAGATTGTGGTAGATATCACCAAGAACAGAGAATATGTCATCACTCAAAGTTTTACTGGATAAGAATGCGAATTGATTCGATGTTATAATGCTATATTTGGTCAGGAGATCCATCAAACGTGCCTTGACGAGCCTCTCTATGATCTTTGATAGAGCAGGTAGTAAGGCGATTGGTCTGTAATTGCAGCAGCTGTCCTTATCACCACTTTTATGTAGAGGGATAATGATTGCTGTCTTGAGGCACTGGGGGAAAACACCCTTCTCGAAAGATTGGTTGATTAGATGGAACAGAGCGTTGATTGCTTCAAGAGGAAGGTTTAGAAATACTTTAACCGTTAGACCATCAGTGCTGCATGTAGTCTTACTTTTTATAGCTATAATGGCTTGTGATAGTTCCGAGTTGTCACCAGGACTTTTCAAATCTGAGGCAGGGAGGAAGGAAAGAGGGTCGCAATTTGAAGATATATTAGTTGTTATATTTTTGGCTACATTTACGAAATAATTGTTGAAATCATTTGGATCAGGATAAGTTTGGTTAGGTGAATGAGATTTATTTCTCAGGATCATTTACTATTGACCAGGCCTCTCTGACGACATTATTAGTAGTTGAGAGGCGATTTTGAAAGTAAACTTTTTTAGCCAGTTTGATGATTTTGATGTGTAAAGTACGGTATTGCGAGATGCACTTAAGGACCTTAGGGTGACCGTGAACTTTTTAATGTACCAAGGAGCGCATTCTAATTCTTTTCTAATTCTAAAAAAGAAGCTGTTCTAATTCCCATTGTAGTACAAGGTTTATGACGCTTGGGCTTAATGGGAGTTAGAGGGAACGCTGAATTACTGGCGAAGGAAACTTTCATTAAAAAATCTGAGAAGTTAAGGTCTACCTCTCCGGAAGAAAAGTTCCAATCAATGGATTTACATTTATTTCGAAAATGTAAATAAGTTCTTTGTTGAATAAATTCTACCCAGGAAATGGGAAAAGTTGGTCAAAATTTCTTCATGATCCGAGAGGCCAGAGCAAATAACTATAGATTCTACAGCGTTAGGTGGTAGGTCAGACACAACGTAGTCAATAGTGCTAGCTGTAATCAAAGATTTCAAAAGTGATATCAAAGATTTCTGAACAGCGCACACATTAGCGAATTCAATGTTAAAATCGCCACATCAAATTTTTCTTCTATTAATAGGTAAAGCATTGAGCAAGCTTAGAAGGTTCTGTAAAAGAGATGAACTATCTGAACTAGGTGATCTATAAATACATATTATATAGAGATCGAAAAGTAGGCTGTGTGCACTAGGGTGGAGCACGGATGTATGCAAAAATATTTTTTTACAGATTTAAAGTTATAATAGGGGGGGATTGGTGCATTATATTAAAGTTAAAATAAATATAATTTTTGAATCAATTTGATGAATATCTTCTGCCTCCGCACTGACCTCAAAAATTTAAATTTAATGATAAAAGTCTGGTACAGTTATGGCCAAATATTAAGCTTAATTTAATGATATATGAGTGCTAAAAATGATACGCAATATATAATTCAGATATATATTAATCACCTTTAATCAAAAATATAACAATTATTTTATAAAAATATTAAAAAAAACCAATTAATTTGCTCGAAAATCTCGTTTCGTCTCCAATTTAGGCATTACGTTCCGTGATTCCAATTTGGCTTTTATTGCATCTATCGTGACTTTTTTGTGCATTGTAAGTAGCAGATATCATCGTCAATTTTACAATCCGTTCAACAGCTTGAGTGGCATTGAAGCCTTAAAAACAACACTAGACTGAATTTCTTGGTCAGGCAAGTTTTTCATAATCGGTGGTTCTCTTAATATTTTTTGAATGTTTTTCTTGAATTTTCGTTTCTTGAAAATCTATATGATGAAGCATTGAAATTTATAGGCGGCACTTCAAACATTCTATTCTCGAATGTGCGTTCTGTTATCAGTTATCATTGCAAGGACTCTCCGGATGTGCAAAATAGCTATTGCGTTGAATCACATGATCAGTAACCTTTTTTAGATCCTCTGACAGGTACCTGGAGGCCTTAATTATGTTAAAAAGGTGTTGTGAGCCATCCTTGCATGATGGTTTATTTTTAATGTAGAACTAATATGTTGCGTAAACTTTTACAACAAATGTAGCCAAAGTTGTCAAGTCTAAAACGTAGTATTCGGTAGGCACGTGTGAGCCTACGGGCATGTGACTTTTTACCTGGAGATTTGTTTGCCATATCTTCCGGGAAATCACTTGAAAGTAACGCTGAGACAATCTTGTGCAGGTACTGTTAATCTGTACTTAAATCTTGAGCCATTTCTGGAAGCAATTCTCCTTCAATGCTCAATTTTTTTAACAGGCAATTGTTCACAAGTCAGGATCCGCAAACCAGAAGCAGTCCCGTTCAGCGGTTTGCTAGCATTAGAACGCCAAAGAAGATCGTTTTTTGCGATTTTTTTAGGGTTTTCCCAATTATCTCCAAATTTTCAGCGGTGCTCAAAAATTCGAGGTGGGAGTTTTCCGATGTTACTACTTTCATCGAGCTCGGTCCAAATACGACCAAAACCGCAAAAACTGAAAGACGGCTGCCCAAAAACTGCCCAAAAGATTGCTTTCCCCAATGCCACAGTGTAAGACTTAGGTCCCGAAGTACCCCCGTCAAGATGAAAAACAAGCGTCTCAAAGGAATGTTCGTTCATATGGAGTAAACAAATTATCCACTGGATTGGTTTGTGTAGCCCTTTTTAAAGCAGTCTTATAACACCACCATACCTGCCAGTATTTACATTGGTTCCATCACAACCGATTACCATAAGATGATGTTGGGAATTCCTACATGTGATAGAAAGTTTGTCATCGCAGTTTCTATTCCTTTAGCTGAACCAACGATAAATACTACGTACCCCATTGAAATAGATCCTGGCTTTTGAATTAGTGAGATGTGCTCCTCAACTGTCATAGTCCTGTAGCATTTACCACCTTTTTTAATAATCTTCAACGTTTTGTCTTTTCTCCCATCAAAATATAAAGCAGACTGTTTTGGGATTGCGATCTCTTTCATTAACTTTTGTCTAGTTTTAGTTCTCTCTCTTCGTGCTTTATGTCTGTACCTCGATATCAGACTTAATGTCTAATAAATTAGACGACCCAATCGCTGCTGCTGTTCTATCTGATACTCCATACCTCTCGCAGGTCTTCGATAACGGAGGAAAATCGACGCATACTATTTTTCGGAATGCCTTTGTTTATGGTGTTAGTGGAATTATCTGAACTACTCAGACTTTGAGACGCTGACCATACCGGAGAAGTACTAACTTCTATAAGAGATAACGAAGTATTTAAGGCTTTAATTGGGCGGTTTTCTCGTTCCAGCCTCCTCTTTTGAGTCTTTTGCAACTTCTTCGTGACTTCTTCCATGATCAATTAGAAAAGTATGTTCTTGTTTGGGAACCTTTTTATCCTTGCGACAGATACATTGAGGGGAATCTTTACACTTGCATTCTGCAATATCAAAAAGTACCTTACTACTTTTTCGAAAACTTTTGATGGGCGCCTTTTGACAGACACTTTTTCAGACACAGACTTTTCAGACACAGAGTAGGTTTTAGCATTTTAAATGGTATGCTTTTAACATTTGTACGACCTTTGTTCGTGTTACTATCGGAGTAGATGCAGTTTGCCATCTCTCTTTTGCAGTTTCCAATTGCAACTTTAATTGATGTCTTTTTTTTTCAAAAATTCAATGACGTTGCGGAGGCTATTACTATAAATCAAATCTAATAATATTTTGCATGAATTAATTTGAGTCTAAAAGGCACCGATTTTAAACTATTAGATCACTCAAAACCCAAAAAAAATATTTCGCTCCACCCTACTGTGCACTAACGAAAATTCAAAGACTTTCTCAACTAATAGGGAGTCAAAGTTCGAAATCGGAGAAAAATCACCCCTAGCTGAATGTATTAAAGTTCCTCCATGAGCTGAGTCTCTTCTATTAAACAGAGCAACAGTGGTGTATTTTCCAATAAATACAGGTTCGCCTACTTTTAGTCAATGTTCAGTTATACATACTATTTAAGGAAAGCTCATTTCTTCTAAAAACAGAAACAATTCATCTGTTTTGTATCTTAAAGATTGTATATTTATGAGAACCATGCTAAGCTTGCTGTTGTTAGATTTGGAAGACGTTTGGTCTTCCGAACACGTCAAATTATTAATTAAAAATTTCTTTTCGGCGAGTTACAGGAAAAATAATTTTTTTGACTATCCCTGACTTTTTGGAGGTGTATGATCTTTTCGGAAGAGACGTAGGACCTATAGGCGGAGAGGTCGGCTTCCACATCGGAGGTACAGATGCCATAAGCTTCGTGAAAACTAAAGAAGATGGCACGAAGGGCTTTTAGTTCTATGGGGAGGCCTTCTGACAGACTAGAAGCACTTTTATGCTGATGTTGGTGAATCTATCGTAACACACAGTGGCCGGTTGGTCATGAAGGTACACAAGGTATAACTTAACTGCTCTCATGATGACAGGTTCCCTCAGTCTTGACAAGGTGCATCGATTATCTCCATTAGATTTTCTTTGTAACCGAACTACTGGTGGAGTCATGGGGTCCAATAAAGTTAGTAGATCACTAGGCCTAATAGGGCTGGAAATTATTATCGAGAAACTGTTAGTTAGGACATTTGATTTGCAAGCGGCAATAGCCTGCTTGTCAGATGCGATCGTAGTAACAGTCTCGGTGGCATGTTTGTTGTTGTAGGAGATGGTCCCTGTAGAGTTCTATTATTGCTAAACATGTTTTGCTGGTAATTTTAATAAATGGTCTTGCGCATTTCTAGATGAACATTTTTATTAGGATAAAGAATGAAATTTGGAAATGTCGGCTTCGTAATCTACAGAGTTAGAGCAACTATTAACTACAAATCTGGAGGTCCCGGGTTCGATGGCATGAGCGAGTGTCGGCCGAATTTGTACCAGTAGACCATTGTGTAATAAATTAACGCCAATTTTTAAACAGGTTTCTGAGTTTATGAATCTAGAAATGTCAAAATACTGTTTTCAATTAATTGTTTAAAATATTATTAATATAAAACTAATTCTACTCTAACTCTCTACTAATAATAATTAATTTTTCAAATTCAGAATAAATTAAACTTTCACCCATTACACTAATGTTATCATTAATATGTACATACGTTTTTTTTCCATTTTAAATGTCGATAGTCCTATAGTCGATAGCTTATAGCGTCGTTAGCTCTATAGTCTTTGTATAAAGTATACAACCAATATTACAATTTGTGAAGATACAAAAATTTTGGTTTTATACTTTACAATTTCGTCATGTAAAAATTTAAATTGGTTGTTCCTTGTTCAATTTTGTCAGTCTAATAATCACTTGCGTCTTCTCTTAAGTTTTGTCTATTTTACGAAAACAAAAAATGCTACAAGAGCGAAATTGAAATTGAAAGGGATAAATTTTTACTTTGAAAGACAAAATTGAAAGTTAATTAAGACCAATATTAACTAACTTATAAATATATATCACATTTTCATTTATTTTTAATTAATTTAAAGCACAAACCAAAATCTAAATTCTCTCAAAATTCAGTTTTCATAAACTTTTAGGCACAGAATATTAAATCTTGAAATATTACCTATTACATTATAAACCACCATTATGTTTTAATAAATATCCAAATCAGATAACGAATATTTTGTATATCCAAACCATTTTCCAAACTAAATGTTTAAAACTTATAACAAGACTTGAAAGTTACAAGCTAAAGTTCCTTATAATGGGATGGGATATATGCTTCATAATTTTTAAAGTATAATATAAAAAGGAAACATTCGATAGTGCAGATATACAAAACCTTCAATAAGGTAGTTGCAATATTATTGTTGTTTATGACAATAGGAAATATATTGTTTATCTGAAATTTGCGAAATTATGAAAAAACAATACGGGTTTTATAAACTCAGGTGGGAATTACTAACAGGGATTACTATTAAATTAAAATTACTAGAAGTAATTTAAGCGTTATTTTTAATATTTTAAACTTAGAATTAACGTAGAAATATTTTGAAGAATCGTAAATTGTGTTTAAAGAAATGTCAAAAAGATATATTACGAAAATTTTATCTACATATATTATCTTCAATTCAATTCAAATTCAATTCAAATATTATCTTAGATCCTATAAATATTCGGGTAGTGTTCAAGAAAGTAAAAAAATAAATCGTACCTAAAATTTAAAATTTTCTACTTTTCTAAACTAGAAAACTTTTAGCTCTGCTTTAATCAACTAAATTTTGTTTGTATATTCAATATTGAATGAACAAGAAAAATATTTGGTTGTGATATATAAGATGAAGAGTTAGTAATAAAAATATCGTAATGTACGTAAAACTTTTTAAAACTCGAATATGAAACTATAAAAGTGCAGCTATAATCAACAAGTTTAGCACGTGTAGATGGCACAAGTTGGTATAAAATGCCGCAGAACGTTGGTAAAAGGGGGACAAGGAGGATATCTCCTTCCCACTCTTTCAACATCTCAAGAAACTTATGACAGACCTACGAGCCATAGGAGCCGCATCGAGCATTTCTGATGAATTGCTTTCATATCGATTCCGCCAATGCTTCAAAACATGTGACTCGTTACGTGAACCCTTTACACCGACCACTTAATATAATTCAACATTCATGAGGTTTATATTCAAAACACATACCAGAAAACATAAAAACGTATTACGTTTTATATATGTAAATTGCACAATAAAGTGCACTATAAAATAATTTGATGATCCTCCAGACATTTCCGCATGAAAACCTTCTATATGTTTGTATACTTTGCTTTGCTAACAAAATTAATTTCAGCAAACTAATACAACAACCTAGTCCATAATCCCGGGCTATTTGTATTAACTAAATATTATATGTGTATATGTTTAATGATAAAATACAGTCTGTTCGCCCAAACTATATTCTGACTTTTTGTCTATCTATACGCTTTCCCTTTTTGGGATTTCAGGTTTAATATTAAATTATTATGTTAGTTTGTAAACCATATAATATATCTCCTCTTGATATAATAATCTAATTTAACATCCTAGAATATATACTATCTTTGGTAATAGACTATTGTTGAAGACTATACTTAGCCTGACTATATAAATATATTCAACCTGCTCGTAGCTCTATAATATTAAAACTTATTGAGACTACAAAATAAATCTCATGTTGAAACAACTTGAAACAACAAATTGAATTATGCAGATATCAATAGTCCTAATAAGACTTAATATTATAGATCTACGAACAGGTTGAATATATTTATATATTCAGGCTATATTTCGTCCTTTAATAAATTTATATGATTATCTAGAATTAGTATAGATTCAATTTCAATTCAATATCTTGCATGGTATTAGCAAGGGAAGTAGTTGTTTCAACATGATATTTGTTTTATTAGTCCCAATAAGACTGGAAGTAGTTGTTTCAACATGATATTTATTTTTTAGTCCCAATAAGACTTAAGATTATAGATTTACGAACGGCTTGAATATATTTATACATTCTGTCTATATTGCTTCCTTTAAAAGTTTTTATGATCTCTGATATAACTCCATTAAAAAAAATCCTTTAAATTATTAATGAAGTTTACTTTATATCCTAAAGCTAATGCTGGCTCCAGACTCTCGCGAAGTAGCACGGAGTTGGGCGAAGAACGAGAGTGTGGTCAGGTTACTCGCCTCGCCTTGTGCTTCCTCGCCTTGCCTTGGCTAACTTCTGCCCGCTCGAGACTCGCGAAGTAGCACGTAGTTGGGCGAGGAACGAGAGTGTGGTCAGGTTACTCGCCTCGCCTTGTGCTTCCTCGCCTCGCCTTGGCCAACTTCGCTTCATGAAGCGGTTTTTCGTGCCCGAGTCAAAGGGACACGAGGCGGGACGAGGAAGGGGGAGTATCACGTCTACACTCTCGTGTTTACTCGTCCTTTAATTTAGTCAACTGTTTGCAGGTGGCTCAGTTCACAACCGTTTCAACCGTCACAACAAACAAAATATGTTTATTTGATTTTATTAAATTTTATAATAGTAATTAAAATATCAAAAATAATTTACTAATAGTAATTTAAATAGTAAATTATGACCGATTGGTCCCGAAAACTACAATTAAAATTCCTTGAGGCTTTTCAAAGGGAACCAGTTATTTGGGATCCCAAACATGGTAGCCACAAAGATAAAAAAATTATTCACGACGCCTGGAGTAGAATTGAATCTGAAATTGGCAAACCAGTCAAAGAATTGAAATCGAAAAACGATTCATTAATGGCCATATATCGTGAATACTGTAGGAAAATAGCGGGTCCTATTAAATCTGGAGCGTCGGGGGATGTTTATAAACCAATATGGCTTGCCTTTGAACTAATGGACCAGTTTTTGGGTTCTGTTTACAACTGTGGAGCCACAATTAATACAGAGGAACTAAGTATAAAATAGCAATATTTTTTTAATGAATTTTATTTTTATTAAAAATATAAAATTATATGTACTTTATGAAAGATAAGTTAGATATTACTCATTAGAATCAAAATAATCACGAAAAGTATCCCTTATCTTCACACATGGTGGACTTGTTCGTCGTCCCATTCCTGGTAAACTTCTTATAGCACAGCTATCAACTACCTCTTGTCTCCATGAGCCACTTTCGACCAGTATACCATTATCATCATATCTGTCATCTAATATCTGTCATACAGGGGGGTGTAAATATTTCTAGAAGTAGAACTATTTCTCAAAAAATTGTGTAGCAGCACACAAGTGTTTTCCAGGATAAGGTTTCATTAAATTTGTACCTAATGCGAAAGCACCGTCCCCTAGAAAAACGTATGGAACATTTGGACCGTTAGTACCTGGCAGAGGACAAGGGGTAGGGAAATTCAGATCTTCTGCAATTATTTTTTTTCATAACAAAGAATTTCTAAAAACACCACCGTCACTTATTCTTCCTTTTGCCCCAATATCAGCAAAAATAAAGCGGTAGTCACTGTCGACCAAAGCAAGAAGAACAATACTAAAACATCGCTTGTAATTGTAGTAATCTGATCCTGATTTACGTGGACATTGTACTTGTACATGTTTTCCATCTATTGCGCCGACTGCATGTGGGAACTTGCGTTGAAATCCCTTTTCTAGGTCCAACCAATGCTCCGCTGTTAACGGTAGCCTAAACATAGTTATAAATTGCATTAATAAGTAGTTCAATACTTTGTCTGTCCATCCATTCCCTTAAAAAGTAGATAAAATATAATTATCTTTTGATTTAATAATCTTTTAATCCTATAAAAAAAATTACGTTATAGCGTATGTACCTTACCTTGTTCTATTTCTATGTATAGGCAAAATCCACCATCTCTTCTTTCTGCACGGTTTATTAATTTTTTTCTTCAAAAATATATTAACATAATTATAATAATTAAAAGCACAATTAGCTGCAGCAGCAGCTACTACCTGTTCGGTGTCGGTCATGGCACTGAGGTCCTCGCGAAGTAAGGCGAGAGTGTGGATGCCTACTCCGTGTAGTTCCTCGCCTCGCACAACTTCGGCGAGGATCCTCGCCGAAGTTACTCCGCGAGAGTCTGGAGCAGGCCTAACACCCATATTAATTTCTTTAATTATCTGGTTTATAAAAAGTAAATGATTAACTTAAATATTTTTAAAAAGTTAATAATGAATATCAGTAAACTTAAAAAAACTCTCTAAATGATCTTGACAAAGTTGTAAAAGTCTTTAACTTGATTATCCCGAGTATGATTAGCTCCTCGTTTTTTTACAGCAAGAAGAGAAACTTAATTACCTACAAAAATAAGATGAGGCAAGGAATCTAAACGAAAAAGTTTATAATTTATGCGAGTGTAATAAGATTTGTTTCTTATAAACGTCAGACGAAAACGAAATTATTTATCATTTGGGAGTACACACCAAGAATTAATTCGGAGAACGGGACGGAAAAAAAATATTTCGCGAGGAAAATTACTTTCATCCTAACAAACTGTCTGGGAGAGTAAATAGAAATGAAAATTAATAATGAAAAGGATGGTTGCGACCGTTACACTAGGAAATCCATACTTACTCTGTATTGAAAACCATGTTTTTACGTCTAATTTTATGAAAATATTATATAATTTCAAACTTACCACGACTCGAATATTGATGTTAATGTTTCATTAGATCAGACATTTTTTGATTAAACATCAAAAACTATATACGCATTTGATTAAAGTTTTAATGAAAGCTTTGATAAATTAAATTAACTGTCAGACACTATTTTTTCGTAAAAATAATAATTATGCTTACATGGAGCGGTGTTTACGGTCTTGTGATTTTATTTTTAAGGGGTGATTAAACATCATAAAAAAAGGTCATTAATATAAAAATATTTTAGCAGAAGTTAAATAATAAGAGATATTACTCTAGATTACTCTAGATATTACTGTATTACATTTTTTCTTGTTTTTTTGTGCAGATTAACCTTATTTAATAAAATATTATTTAAAATTCTTTCATGGGATCAATTACTATAATACACTAGTTGTTATCCTTATAGTTATTATACCTATTGTATAAAATTATCGCAGTAGTATTAATGAACGAAAAGTCTCACTTGACTTATCCAAGAATAGACATAATTTAATAGGCCTTGGCTGTTGAATTGTTGCCACTGCCTCTAGTCGCTTAAGAAGATCATCTAAATCCAAATCAATTATTTCGTTGGTTAGTTGGTATACCATGGTCTTTATAACGCTCCAAAAATATGAATTACGTTCGGGTGACCAATCCACTTATTTTCAAATACATTATCTAAATGTTGGCGAACTAAACGATTAAAATGCGATAGTGCACCACCTTGAGGAAGCCACATTTGTAGATGTATATTCAAAGAAACTTCTTCCAATAGTTCTATCAACTGATTTTGCAAAAATAAGAGATAATCATTTCCAGTCAATTGATTTGCAAGACGTGGGGGCCAATAAGTTGTCCGTTCACCAGTCTGGTCCAAATGTTTCATAAAAATCTATGCAAGAAATAATTACGACTAACAACATGTGGATTGAACATCAATATTAGTAAAACCGAAAACATAGTTATCGGAGAAAAGCCCAATGATCTTCAAGTCAACAACGGTATTATAAAAAAAACCGGCCAATTGCGAGTTGTGACCCGCGCTGACCTTTTTTTTGTGGAGGACGTAGCAAGCACATTCAGTTAACTTGCCAAGTGACCCTCCTGAAATCACGTCCATCTTAGTACCGCTGCAAGCATAACCTCAAGATGTCGCTGTCGTGGAACGATGGAATTCTACCCTATATTTTTTTACCATACATCCCCCATTCACTATGAGTGTTTAGGGGTTCTGGAACTTCACTATTTGTTTTTACTGCTCAATTTTGCCTGTATACCTATACACCCTGTATAAAGATATACAGGGTATTTTTTTTTAAATAACGCGAATATTTTTAAACTTATAAAGAAAACTTTATTTTAGTATTACACTTATTCACTAACTTATATTAAGATCTAACTATTTCTAGAACTAATATAAACTAATATATTAACTATATCTAGATCTATTTCGATACTCTTAACATTCAGTTGTTCAATTGACTACCAAACAATATAGGGCGTACGTGATTTAAGTATAGGTATGTAGATTATAAAGAAAAATTAGACGAAATATAATATATACAGGATGTTACGGGACTTGAGTATGTCGCATGTCGGTTATAAACATGCAAAATTTAGACATAATAAATACCCTGTATGTATTATGTATAAAGTGCGTACGTGATGAAATGCATAACGAATATAAACAAAGAAAATTCAGAATAAACAGCTTGGTGCCAACACATACTTTTTAACCTTCGGACCTAACCGGGGAGGACCTAACTGTATGCAACCCATATGCTTCTGGAGCCGAACAATACCACTACGACAACATATAGTGAATTTTCATAAGTTTCTAATAGTAAATTCGCATTTTTCTTGTAATTAAACTACATATTTACGGTTTTCAGATTTTTCCCTTTACATGTGCTGTAAGACAAAGCTTCTTGCCAAATTTCAAGATTCTAGGTCAACGGGAAGTACCCTATAGGTTTTGATTCCCTTGTGAAATCACAAAATATGCGACATAAACGGTCATATCTTTTGATCGCGTTGACTTTCAAGTTTGATTTTTTCACAGCTGAAAGAGACCGCAGACTCGAGTATTTGATACAAATTTCAACTTGTTACCTCTACGCGTTCTTGAGAAAAATGGTCTTGACAGACAGACAGACAGATAGACAGACAGACAGACAGACAGACAGACAGACGGACAACAAAGAGATCCTACAAGGGTTCCTTTTTCGGTACGGAACCCTAAAAAGCGCGAATTAAGTAGGTACTTGGGAACATACATATCCTCTCAACGTTCAACGCTAAAAGATATGCAACACAGGTTAGTTCAGCGAAAAGCGGCAATTCAGAACCAGAACTCAATTCCATGGTTCTCGAAAATTCACATAAATACAAAAGTCCATTTATACCGCACTATCGCAGAACCAATTACAACATATGAGGCAGAGTGCTGGCAACTAACATAAAAAATAACGAACCAGCTAAAAGCAGTAGAGAGGGACTTTTTACGCCGATCGTGTAGAATAGCCAGGTTTGACCATATCCGAAATGAAGATATCTGGCAAAGGGCGCATGTAGAAGATAAAGGTACCTTCTACATGCGCCCTTGGATGGATCGGATAGAAAGCCGACAACTAATATGGTATGGCCATGTGATGAGAATGAAGAGTGAAAGATGGCCAAGAAGAATGATCTCTTACATCCCAACCAACAGTAGGAAGAAGGGAAGGCCAAGAACATTATGGAGAAAAGGTATTAAAGAAACCAGGTGGAAAAGGTGAATGATAGAAGGAGTTTGGGAAAACAGAAGAGAATGGAGATTGAAGTGCGGGAAGAGGCAGTAGCCGTAGGACCCCCGCTAAAAATAAGCAGGTGGATTTTCGACAACCCAAATATGACTATTATAACTATTATTTATGCCGTTACGTTGAAAAGTTCCTTCATCAGTCGCCAATATAATGAAATTTCAGCATGTTTTTTTTGAGACCATCGGCAAAATATTAAAAGAATGACCTTCAAGATAGAGCGTCAGACTATCGCGCAGTGTTCGCCAATTCGATTCACAATTCGATCTATTTGGCGAGATATTTTTCTAAGTATCTGCTTGGACAAGATTTAAGATTTCTTCTTCGGCATCCAAAATTTGTTCGAGTCGGCCAGTTTCACTATCCCGGCCAATATCTGCCTTTAGTACATCAGTTTCTCGAGCACGAATTTCTAAAGCGGTGAATTTTGGTGAAATAGGTTTGCCCTGTTAGGAAACCGCTCAGCCTACAATCGACTTGCAGCAGCAATATTCTGGAGTACTTCCCCATTAGTTAACAACATGTCGTGTATTCACACGACATGTTGTTAATGTCACGACATGTTGTTCGTCCGATGGACTATTTTCACTTTTCCTGTTAGGTTTTATTAAGAATTCAGGGCAGTAGGAACTGATGAAACAGCTTGACAGATGTGAAGAGTTACCATCATCAGCCTACTTCGTAAAAAATTAACTGATAATTCACTGAAATTAAATATAGGGTGAGACTAAACTAATTACAGATACAATCATACCAACTTATTACAGCGGAACACAGCTTGCATATATAAATATATTCTTTCTGTTGTAATAAGTTGGTATGATTGTATCTGTAATTAGTTTAGATTCACCCTATATTTAATTCCATATAAATCAATAACTGAAACTAAATTTAGGTCTTTCCACACACATGTAATATCATAACCTATTTTCGACAGCCCAACACATGGTTTCAAACTAACGTAAGTGTTTTCCATTTTATAATTCATAAGAGCAAAGCTGCACTGACGAGAGATAGATCTCGAAACGCATCTGCAGATGGCTAATCATTTTGGATTAAAGAGATAGATCTGATGTTAAAAAACAACATTATTTATCTAGTGTCTTGTTTTAGTGTGACATAAGTGAACTTAGTCCTAGAGAATAACACAAATATCTGTTGTCTTTCAACATGAGATTTGTTTTAAAGTCTTAAAAAGACTTAAGAAAATTATAGAGATTCGGAAAGGGTGGTTATATTTATATATTCAAGCTTATATATTCCGATAAATATACTTATATAATCCGATGTAATAAGTTGGAGTGATAATTTACTGTTTGAATTTAAAAATTTAAACAGTAATATCTCTCTTATTATACAACTTTTGTTAAGACATTTTAAAGTTAATGGTCTTTTTTGAAGACCCCTTGAAAATAAAATCAGAAGACCATAATCACCCTGTTTATACATAATATTGTTTTATATTTAAAAGAAGTTCAGGCTTTAGGGATTTTCATTTGTGAAGTTTTTAAAGCTCGATAATTTTTGATATTGATATTTTGTGAAAATGTAAATTAAATTTTATAATATTTTTTGAAAAATATTTTTATGGAAGCCAGTTAACATTTAGAAGTTATTTTTATATAAAAAAAATTATATTAATTATACGCTGAAAATAATTTACCATATTCTGAGTGATTATGATAATACTATGTGACAAAGATTGTTTTTTGTTGAATGTATTGGGTTATTTGGTAGCAAGGCTGTGCCTGCATTAGTGCAAAACAATATCGTCGCCCTTACTAGCAATTAAGCGCAACATAATAATCAATAACTATGATAACAATATAATTTTATTTATAATAAAGTTTTTAGCACGTGTAGATAATCTATATATGAAAATTATTACCCTACATAAGAAAAATGGATATATAAACAAAATTAGCAAAACTTTGATCGAATTTGCAGAAACTTAAAACTTTTAAAGGTTTTTAACAAATCGTAGAAAATGAAGAAAATTAGAAATACTGACAGAACTAACAGAATTTTGAAAGAATTGACAGAAACTTGTAATTTGTATGGCGCATATCTGAACATAAAAAAAGAAACTGCAGAAACTTTAAACTTTTTAAGATTTTTAGCAGCTGGTCGAATATAAAAAATCTAGAATTACTAATAGAATTAGCAAAAATTTCAGAGAATTGGTTGAAACTATCACATTTTTAAGGTTTATCCACAGACATCATCATTGGTGTTCTGCTATGTGCAGGTTCCATTTTGTCTCCTCCACTCAACTCTATTCATTCACAGTTGCCTCGACTACTTCTCTCAACAAACAAATCCCTCGCAACACATGCCCAAGCCACAATCTCTTTCCTTTCAAATTAGTCTCATATAAAGATCTTCCTTCCCCTACCCTTTCCAAAACCTGCTCATTTATGATCTTGTCTGCCCACTTCATTCCTAGTATTCTTCTCCACATGTACATCTCCATAGGCTCTATCCTCTTGCTATCCTTCTTTAAAACTATCCATGTCTCACATGCGTACAACATAACACTTCTTACAAAGATTTTTGCTATCCTTTTTCTTGGTTTCAGATCGAGCTTGTTACAAAATATCCTACTTTTCTTTATAAAAACTTCTTTAACCATTCCTATTAGTGTTTTCATTTCTTTCCAGCTTCTCTAGTCATTTGTTAAAGTGGTACCTAGATATTTATAGTTGTGAACCTCTTTCAGCATTTCACCTTTCACAATCACTTGGATATCTTCAGCTTGCCCAATCATCATAACCTTTGTCTTTTTCTGAATTATCGCTAATCCGTACTCCCTTTCCATATCTTCGAGTTGTTTGGCTAGTACTTTAAGATCTCCTGTAATTTCTGCGAACAGGAGTGTGTCATCAGCAAACCGTACGGATACAACTCTCCTCACTTCAATATTTACACCTTTATTACCTTTTCAACATTCTGATACCATGGATTATAAAAATATTGTGCAAGGTGGTGGATAAAGAATATACCTCTCTCTCACCCTGGCCCAGATCAAACCAATCCGTAAGATTGCCACCGACTCTCGAAGCTACCTGCTGTCCCAAATACAACTGAACCAAGGCTTATGTCCTTCCAGTTCACTTCCAGTTCCAGGTCGACAAAACACAAAGTTAGATGTTTTTCAATGTACCTTTCACCTATCGTTCTTACACATCCAATCGTAACTCTTGTGCCCATTCCTCTTCTAAATGCGGACTGCTCATCCGCGACGTTTTCTTCCATTATCCTCTCGAGCCTTCTATCTAACACTCGCAATAATATTCTCGCCGCATGTCCTACTAGACTGGTGGTTCTGTACTCACCTCACTACTTTGTGCTATCTTTTTAGCCAGAGGCATCATCAGCGTCTTCAGGAAGTCTTCTGGCTATACTCCTGATTCATATATATATATAATTACGTAAATATGTTAATTCACTCATTCCTCTTTGCCGAAGACACCTCTACATCTCTACTGTAATTCCATCCACACCAGCAGCTTTACCTGATTTCATATCCTCCATTGATCTTTCAACTTGTGCGATGATAATGCCGGATTCCATATTGTCTGAACAGAGCGAGTCTTCTCTTTCCAATTCCAGTACCCTTGGCTTTGCATCCGTTTTATACATGTTTTTCATGTATTCTTCCCATCTATTGAAGATTTTTTTCTCGTCTTTCAGCATTTTTCCGTTCTTGTCTTCTACTTCATTACTGCTCTTGATGCTCTTTTATTTTGTTGTAAACAAAGTTATGCCTCCCTAATCTTTCCAGTTCTTCCATTTCATTACAAAGGTTAACCAGCCACTTTTTCCTAGCTTCATCAGTTCCGTTTCCTAACTCCATGTTATACTTTCGATACATTCTTCTTAAAGTTGGCTTTGAAATGTCAAACAGAATAGTTGAAATTTTTTCTACTCCAAAATTTTACAATGGAAATAATGTCTACATTTGTCCAAGAATTGAAAAAAAGCAAAAAGTCCTTTCCAATTTTTAATACAATATGATCATTTGACCGTTTGTGAAGACCGTGAAGAGGCCGAGTCAACAGCAGGATTTTGACTTTGAAATGCAGTGGCAGTGCAGTTCAGTGCAACCGCAGTCTTCGTGTCCAGTTTCCATACAAAATGAATACAGAAATAATCCATGCAAAATTACTAGTACAAAGGATGAATGGTCAATGACGATCGCTTGAACGTTTGAGATGCGTAGAGACGGAATCAAGGACGGGGTTTCGACTTCGAAGTGCAGTGGCAGTGCAGCCACTCAAGTGAGGCTGAGCTTTTGTGCTATCAGCGGGGTCCACGGGAGGCGGATAGTGGAAAGGCCTTTAGATATAAAGGTTAGCTGCAAATAACCACTATGCAATCCCCGACCATAAAGCGGTGTTACTATCAGGATGCAGAGGGGTAGTCAGCGGGTACGACTACCTTGAGTAAATACTGCAGAAATCCGGCGACGGTAACATGACATAGCGAATAGTGCCGCCATTAAATAAGCACACCCCTGGAATGGGCAGCTGCGTTCCAGTAGGATTATAGTTGGAGATTAACGTGTAATCCGTAACGGCTGTAATCAAGACGACGAGGGCGACGATGAAATATTCATCCCAACCGGGATCTGGTCACAGCGCATGGAAAGCAACGGAAAACTACCATGTATCAATTTCCTAGTATAATCATCAATATGGCTGAAAACAATCAAATAATGGGCCTTAGTTCCCGGCAGACCTTAAATGGTCAGAGGCTGCTAATAATCTCCGGGTCAGCCACTACAATAATTAGTACTTGGAACGTGAGAAGTATGTTCGCAGCTGGTAAGATACAATACACGATTACAGAAATGAAGCGCATGAAAGTAGCAATCAGGGGGATCAGTGAAATGAGATGGAAAGGGATGGGAAAATGTATAGTAGATTCCGAGAAATTACAGAGTGTACTACTCAGGGTTAGATGAGAGCCGGCACCAATACGGCGTAGGTATAATTCTTAATCAGAAAATTGCAAAAGCGGTAAGCAACTTTGCACCAGTTTCTGACCGAATAATGTTGGTACAACTAGCAACAGCGCCAATAAACATCAAGTTAATACAGCTTTATGCACCAACTTCTGACAAACCTGATGAAGAGAAACGAGATTAATATCATTATGGGAGATTTTAACGCGAAAATAGGATGCGGAAAACGAGCTGATATAGTGGGTGCGTTTGGTCTGGGTGAAAGTAACTCAAGAGGGGATAGTTTATATGAGTTCTGCGTAGATGAAGAATATGTCGTACTAAACACTTTCTTCAAATTTCCACCAGGTAGATTATATACATGGCGATCCCCCGCGGACAAGAAAAGCAAAATTGTAAGAAACCAAATCGACTATATTCTTGTCAATAAAAGGTTCAGAAATATATTTAAATCGGTCAAGACGTACCCTGGCGCAGATGTATCATCAGACGACAACACCCTCTTCGGAACGTTAAAGCTGAAAATGAGAAGTAGCCTTAAACTTAACAATAGTAACAAAGTAGATATTTCCCAACTCAAGAAGGATAATATAAGAGACCAAATACAATCCGCGTTAACGACAGAATTCAGAAAAATTAAGAAAAACTCCGACCATGAAGTTCAGAGCGAATGGGAATTGGTAAAGAACAGCATAGTTAAAACGAGTGAAAATTTTTTAAACCCGAAATAACGAAAAAACGTAGAAAGTGCTGGATGACTCATGATATCCTAAGGCTCATGGAAGAAAGAAGACGACACAAAAATACAGACAATTACAAGGTTTTAAACAAAACCATTAGGCAGCTAATAAGAAAAGCAAAAGAGAAAAGAATCCATGAAGAATGTTTGGAAATAGAGGAGTTGGAAAAAAAACACGATGTCTTCAACATACATAGAAAGGTGAACTGGTAACTGGCACGCTTAGAAAACGGGTATATGGTCAATTAGTAGACAAAAACGGAACCATAGCATCAAATGTCAAGGAGAAGCTTGCAATATGAAAAGAATACATAAATACTTTATTTGAAGATGATCGACCATTAAACCCACCAACAATTACGGGAACTACTAGTCCTAATATTATAACAAGTGAAGTGAAGAACGCCATCAAACAAAGCAAGGATGGTAAAGCAGTGGGTCCAGATAACACGCATGCAGGCGTTTTGAAGCTGCTGGACGATGAAAGTATATCGATAATAACTTCTCTATTTAATAGAATTTACAACAGCGGAGTGATACCAAGGGATTGGCTAAAATCTACTTTTGTGACACTGATAAAAAAACCAAATGCGAAATAATGCGAAGATTATCAAACTACCAGCCTAATGAGCCACATCTTAAAACTATTCCTGAAGATTATTCATGGTAGAATGTACAAGAAATGCGAGGAAAACATCAGCAGCACGCAGTTTGGTTTCCGAAACGCACTAGGAACAAGAGAAGCATTGTTTTGCATCCAAGTACTGTTTCAGAGATGCAGGGATGTGAATTATGATATATACGCTTGTTTCATAGATTATCAAAAAGCATGCGATAAAATACAGCACGATAAACTTATTAACAAACTTCAGAAGATTGGAGTAGATCAAAAAGATATTCGTGTAATAGCCAACTTATATTGTAACCAGACTGCTGTGGTAAATGTAGAGGGTCAGACCACCGGCAATATTGAGACTAGGAGAGGAGTAAGGCAAGGATGTGTTTTATCACCTCTGCTATTTAACATCTACTCTGAAGAAATATGTAAAGAAACACTCTTAAATATCAACGAGGGGGGTCGTGGTTAATGGTGAAATAATTAATAACATCAGATATGTGATATACCGATGATACGGTAGTTTTCACGGATAGTCTCGAGCGACTTCAGCGATTGATGTCGGAAGTAGTAGCCTCTAGTAAAGAATATGGTCTCTTACTGAATATCAACAAAACAAAATATATGGTAATAAGTAAGGTCCAAGCACCACCCGGCCAACTCTTTATAGACGGTACAGTGGTCGAACGTGTAGCAACAACTACAAATCTTGGTTGCATTGTAAATGACCAATGGGACCACTCGCTGGAGATAAGAAGAATCGAAATAGCCAGAGCCGCATTTATAAAAATGAAGAAACTATTTAGCAGTCATGATCTCTCACTGAACATCAAGATGAGACATATGAGATGCTATATTTTCTCCATACTTTTATATGGTGTTGAGTCGTGGACATTAACTGAAGCATCCTGCAAGAAATTCGAGGCATTCAAAATATGGCTTTATAGACGCTTGCTAAATATTAATTGGACGGATAAAGTTGAGAACCCTCGATGTTCTCAACTTTATCCTTCCACTAAGAAAAATGAAGAAGAAACCAGAGTTACTGTTTACCATCAAAAAACGTAAACTAGAATACTTCGGTCATATAATGAGAAACGGAGAACGATATTGACTGCTGCAGCTCATACTGCAGGGCAAAGTAATAGGACGCAGAGGACCAGGCAGAAGATGGATATCTAGGATGAAGAACCTGAGGCAATGGTTCAAGTCAACAACAACGGAATTATTTAGAACAGCCGGAAATAAAATCCAGATTGCAATGATGATCGCCAACATTCGAACCGGATAGGCACCCGCAGAAGAAGATGTTTCTTCCTTCACGTGTGCAGATGTTTTTCTGCCTTCTTCTCTCGTGCATCTTTGTTTATCATTACCTGATTTATCCAAGGCTTTTTTGATCTTGTTCCTTTCTTATAACTAATTTTCTGTTCTTATTCCTGTTTTTCTGTTCCATTTTATTTCTGTTCCATTTTCCCTCAATATCTTCCCTCATCTTGTAGCGGCTTAAGATTCATTATCTCTTCATCCATCAACTTTCACATCTCTTCTGTGTCCATACTTTTTAACTAGGTTCCATTTTCTTTCTTTCAGTGCTCGTTTCACCTTTTTAAGCCTAAGTCTGATTTCCGTCATAAGCAGAACATGATCACTGTATACATCTGCACCTGGTAATCCACACGCTCGCTCCACTCCGTTTCTATATCTTTCTTCTACTAGGATGAAAACTATTTGACTTCTGTAACGATCTTGAGGCGATTTCCAAGTGTACAGTCTTTCAAGTTCTTTTATGATTTTTAAACCATGTGTTGGTAACTATCATTTTTGTTTCTTTGCAGAAATCTACTCTTTGTCTTTCATAGTAAATCTATCTAATCTTTCATAGTAAATCTTAGACAATTAAGAAAGCTAGGAATAATAACAGAATTAGCAGAAATTTGAAAGAATTGACAGAGACTTTCAATTTTTAAGGTTTTTAGCACGTATTTGAACGTTAAGAAAACTAGATTTATTTAAAAACAAAAATGGTATAATTTTAAGCAGAAGTTTTTAACTTTTTTTTGCAAATGTTCGAGCATTGAGAAACCTAAAAATACGAACCAAATAAGCAGAAATATACGAAAATTAGTATAAACTTTTTTTTAAGTTCTAGCGCATACTTGAACAGCAAGAAAACTGGATTTACAGACAAAATTGTCAGAATTATATGGGAATTAATATGAATTTTTTTTTATTATGATTTTTTAACAAATGTTTGAACATTGAGGAAAATAGAAACAGAATCAGCTAACATTTCTGAGAATTACTAAAAATGTTACACTTTCTAAGGCTTCTATTTGATGTTTGAAAACTAGAAATACTAACAAAAGTATCAATTTTATTGCTTCAGAAGCTTTAAACATTTTCAGGTTTCTAGTTTGATTTAATTATGGAATTTTGTAAAAAAAACGCTAAAATATTTAAATAACTAATTGTAAGTCAAATATTTATGTGGCAAAATGTTAAGTAAATGAATATATGGATAAAGAACGCAAATTCGATTTGATATGAATGATGCAAAGGTGGAAATCGAGAATGAAATATTTTTTATAATGTAGTTTTAATATAACGCGCCTTCCAAAGAACTTGGTATGATTTAATCTGGTATATATTTATTTCTTAGTTTTTCGTAATGCATTATGAATTAATAACATTATAGAAGAAATGACTGTGTTTAAGTAAACCAGAGGTGAACACATTTAAAATATAAATAATAGATGAATATAAGAAAATGTTTCTCGTCAAATATAAGTATAGTTTTTTAAATATGTCTTTATTTTTCCTCAGGGAAATAACTTCAAAACGAAAACTGACTAAAAAAGGTTAAACATATAAGCTTATATATATATATATATATATATATATATATATATATATATATATATATATATATATATATATAATATATATATATATATATATATATATAAATATATTTAAGAATCCCCATTTCTAGTATTTTTATTTACGCCGAATATAAATTGTTGGTACTGTCCGTTAGCTTTGGGTTGTAATAATAAATAAAATATATGTGGCCGGAAACGTATGTGTCACATTCAACTGGGAATATTCCCCGTCAGCATGCGGACAACAACGCTTGATTGAATTATGCAGTCTATTTGGGGTTTCGTTAATTGTGTATTTAAATGAAGTCCTTTAAATGTTACGTCGGAAATTCAACTAATGTTTTTGATTAATTCTCCCCGTTTGAGTATATTTATTAGAATTGAATTTGGGGTAGTTTATATTTTCGGAGGGATAAAGGAAGAAAAAATGTTTTTGAATAAACTTGCACTAAGCGCACGCACTCAATCTTGTGCAGATACAAAGGACAGCCATTTGGCCACCGCCGGTCCCCATGACGTGTTTTGTTTTATGAATAACTCCCTCAGTGGCCAAAATTCGGACGCGACAGGTCATCTATTTCAGAAGCGCTTACTTACTCTTCACTTCTGCATTGCACCAAACATATCGTTTCAACCATTCAAATTACATTACAATATTATTCACATACTCAAATATCTTTACTAGATATTATTAAACATACTATCCTTGCATAAATTTATCGTTATATATGGACGAATTTGAATACTCAAATAATTTACATTATCCCAAATATCAAAATTATTTGTTTAACAAGAAAATGTAATGTTTTTTTAAATATATAGATTTTGGCAATAAAAATTTTGTAAATAAAATTTAAAAAGAGATGTCATGGTTTGTACCAAATTAATAATAGAAATGAAAGTAGGAGATTACCACTACGATATCTTCAAATCTGTCAGTAGCTGGAATTACACGGAAATCTTCTGTTACTCTTTACAAATGATTTATTTAATATTTTAATTTAATATGTTTTGATTCCAGGATATAAAGCTATCAGATTCAAAAAAAAAAATCGTTTTAATATCGGTTTTGTACCAAAGCAATTAATAATGCCCGGCGGACGAGGTAACATTTTAATCCAGACGTATGTTTCCCTGTGCGTGGTTCGTTTTGCAACGCAAAAAAATACTTGAAACCAAAACAATTCCGCGTGGGCAACATAAATTTCTTAACTGGCCGGGGAGACCTGTAATTTTACCGTTATGGTTTTAAAGTAAACCGCACTAAATCTCTGGAGCCCGGTTGAGTTGTTTTATTAAAGAGTTTTGTGAGGGTTAATTCGCGTTCTCCAACTGTAGCACTGCTGTATAATTATGGGATTACGCGTATATATATAGTGCCCGGAATCCTACTTATTCCCCACAATTTCAACATGTATCATACTGTTTATAACATTAACACACACTGCCGGTTAATAATGCATTATCAAACTATCTACATGCTCGCTACTTATGCACACTTTCTGTAATAATCTAATCCTAATTAACTACATGCAACAATCTACTCATATTTTACATTAATCAAATTATAATTAAATAACATTTTCATCATATGTATTGATCATTAAATCAAACGCTTCTAATTATCTTACATAAACAAAAAAATACTCCAAATTTAAGAAAATAGAAAGGAAATTTATTTTTCTATGCTTTTAATAATTGTAAAGAAATTATTTGTTTAAGTTGCTCTGTCAATTGGTAGACAATATAGTGAAAACGGTAATCAAAACTTTTATATACAACGCTAACAAGTCTACATTGACACGGTTACACAAACTAGATTAAAATCACTAGACAGAAAGTCCTTGATAATTAAGACTAGATTTACAAAATGAGACATGTAATATAAGCACACAAGACTAGACAGCCTATAGAAAACAATTTGAATTGAGAAACGAGATTACTGACCAAAAACTTGTGCTGCGCATATGCCAGGGATGCCGCAAAAATCAAGTATCAACAGATAATGTGTTTTAACTATCTGTGTCACGTGATTTGGGGTAAAATTAACTAAATTTCCTATAAAAATAATGGACATAATAAAAAATCATTCCTACAGTTTCCTTCATCGCATTAAAGACAACTGCACGGCTTTAAACTTGCAAACTGCTGTTTTTCTTGTATGTATTATATTCAAACCGATAAAGATACCGTAGAGAAAATAGTCTAAGTATCGCTATTATAAAACATACTGTATAGTTTAGTCCTATATCTCTCTTACAATATCTTCACTATACAGGATATTAGGTAAACATTCGTAAAAAATTAAAGGAGTTATTCCTTGGCCTATTTTAAGAATGTTTTGTCTTATGATGATTTCAGAGTGAACAAAATTTATAACATTAACAACATTTTATTATCAAAAAGTATTTGTAAAGCTGCTCAATCTATAATAATTGTTCGTAATGACTTCCTCCAGCCTGGATTTCAATCTTCTCGTCATTGAGTGCCAAACTCTTTCAAACACACCAGGGTTGTTTCTAATTGAGTTACACCCAGCAATTATCTGATTTCGCAATTAGTCCAAATTCTCCACTGGAGTAATGTAAACTAATGACTTCAGAAAGTCCCTTAAGAAATAATATCACTAAAAAATCATTCAAACACTTCGACCAATCCACCGATCCGTATGTTGCTGTTCAAAAATTGCGAGCTACCACACTGAAATGTGGTGGTGCACCATCGTGAATACACCACATTGCAATTCTTGTCGCCAATGGTATATCTGGCAGAAACTCGGGCAGCGTTCTTCCAAAAAGTTGCGATTCTTCTCACCGGTAAATCTTGCTGGTAGAAATACCGGTCCAATTAGATAGTCACCCACAATTCCAACGCAAACATTCAAGGAGAACTGATGTTGAAATCGATCTTCACATACCCCATGCGGTTTTCATCTGCCCACAAAATCAAAATTCCTTATTGCATTTCTTCGGAAGCAGGCCTCATCGGTGAAAAGAAGAATCTACGTCAGGAATTGAGAGATTATAACTAATGTTTGGAAAAGCCATTGACATAACGCAATACGTAGACGATAATCAGCAGGTTAGGTTACGTTAGGTTAGACAGCAGGTTAGGTTATGTTAGGTTACCTGAACATATTATACCTGAATATATTACCTGAACACGTTTAATGTAGTATGGATACAGCAAAATGCCCGGACAACATATATATATATATATATATATATATATATATATATATATATATATATATATATATATATATATGTATATATATATATATATATATATATATATATATATATATATATATATATATATATATTGTTCAATCAGAGGCCTATTATTCAATCAAAATAACAAACCTACCTTTCTTGTTTAAGTAAAGAATGTACCGTTTATTTTCATTATATTTTTTTGAAATAAATTTAAATACAAATACATTTATGAAAGAACCCGTTCTGAAATAGATATTTCCTGGATAAGAACACAAAATTTAACATGGCGACCCTCGGGGAATACAGAAAGTGCTCTCAGGTTTATTGCTGCATATCCGGCTTAAATATATTTCTTCGCTGGCATTTATATCTTTAGATTTATAAAATTTCAATACTTGCATAACGGCGCGCTTTTTCTATTTTATTTTATTTACTTGTTACCTGACAAATTCTTGCAAACAAATATAAACGCTTCAACGCTTCTCCCATAAAACTGTTTTACTTGCAGTAAATAGCCATCTAATATAATAATGCCTGCAATATCAGACGACAAAGTTTATTTTTGAATCGATATAAATATTTTCCTACAAATCCGTTTAAATTTATTTCAAATCGTTTTCAAGATTTTAAATGTATTAAAATACATAAGATAACATTGAATTATAAGTTCTAAAAGATATCAGAAAGAATTTAAAAGTATTTGATAAAGTAATTTCTGTCTAATTGTAAGATTAAATATTCCAAATCTAAACCTGTTAAACTGGCCCTGCTGTTATAATCTTGTTTGTCTAGATTTGCTTCTCCAAACCAGTACTCAACAGACCGTGGCTTTTGAAGTTTGCACCACTCCATTGCCCTTTCTTCAAGAAGTTAAGCTTCGTTTATACGTTTTCATATTTTTGATCGAATAAAAATGAAAGCAATATATGTAATGGTATTAGGGAAAGGGCCTGTATCTTCATCGCGGTCAAATCGAGTTAATGTCATTTTCATTGCAAGAATAAACAAATGAACAAAATTTAAAAAAATCGAGTTATGAATTTTTAAATAGTTAGAACTGAAAAACTAGTAGTTTTTAGTTATAACCGTTTAAAATAATGAAAATGTAAATCTCTGAATGGGAATAGACCTCTTCCTTAAAATGAATTTATTTCATATTTCTGGGCTTGAAATCCCCCTAAAACTACCTGCACTCCAAAGATAAGATATCAGAGCAGAGTTGCCAACCATACATACAAAATTTCTAAACTAACATTTTTACCTCTCCTATAACAAAAGTGGTGAGTGAAGATTAGGGCCCTTTTTCCAATATCATAACATATATTATACACAAATCACAACAACTTGTCTTGTCTGTCTAGGCCTGTCCGTCCAGCCTTGTCTAGGCTTGTTGGTCTAGTCTGGTCTGTCCATTGTATGTCTAGTTTTGTCTGTCTAGTACTGTCTGTCTAGTTTTGTCTGTTTCGTCTTGTCTGTCTAGTTTTGTCTGTCTAGTCTTGTCTGTCAAGGCTTGTCTGTTTAGTGTTGTCCGTCTAGTGTTTTCTGACTAGTCATGTCTGTCTAGTCATGTCTGAGTAGTCTTGTCTATCTAGTCTTGTCTGTTTAGACTTGTCTGTCTAGTCTTCTCGCGCTAGTCCTGTCTGACTAGTCCTGTCTGTCTAGTCTTGTCTGTCTAGTCTTGTCTGTCTAGTCTTGTCTGTCTAGTCTTGTCTGTCTAGTCTTGTCTGTCTAGTCTTGTCTGTCTAGTCTTGTCTGTCTAGTCTCGTCTGTCTAGTCTTGTCTGTCTAGTCTTGTCTGTCTAGTCTTGTCTGTCTAGTCTTGTCTGTCTAGTCTTGTCTGTCTAGTCTTGTCTGTCTAGTCTTGTCTGTATAGTCTTGTCTGTCTAGTCTTGTCTGTCTAGTCTTGTCTGACTAGTTTAGTCTGTCTAGTCTTTTCTGTCTAGTCTCGTCTGTCTAGTCTTGTCTGTCTAGTCTTGTCTGTCTAGTCTTGTCTGTCTAGTCTTGTCTGTCTAGTCTTGTCTGTCTAGTCTTGTCTGTCTAGTCTTGTCTGTCTAGTCTTGACTGTCTAATCTTGTCTGTCTAGTCTTGTTTGTCTAGTCTTGTTTGTCTACTCTTGTCTGTCTAGTCCCGTCTGTCTAGTCTTGGCTGTCTAGTCTTGTCTGTCCAGTATTGTCTGTCTACTCTTGTCTGTTTAGTTTTGTCTGTCTAGTCTTGTCTGTCCTGTCTTGTCTGTCTAGTCTAGTCTGTTTTGGCTTGTCTGTCTAGTCTTGTCTGTGTAGTCTTGTCTGTGTAGTCTTGTCTGTCTAGTCTTGTCTGTCTAGTCTTGTCTGTCTAGTTTTGTCTGTCTAGTCTTGTCTGTCTAGTCTTGTCTGTCTAGTCTTGTCTGTCTAGCCTTGTCTGTCTAGTCCTGTCTGTCTAGTCTTGTCTGTCTAGTCTTGTCTGTCTAGTCTTGTCTGTTTAGTCTTGTCTGTCTAGTCTTGTCTGTCTAGTCTTGTCTGTCTAGTCTTGTCTGTCTAGTCTTGTCTGTCTAGTCTTGTCTGTCTAGTCTTGTCTGTCTAGTCTTGTCTGTCTAGTCTTGTCTGTCTAGTCTTGTCTGTCTAGTCTTGTCTGTCTAGTCTTGTCTGTCTAGTCTTGTCTGTCTAGTCTTGTCTGTCTAGTCTTGTCTGTCTAGTCTTGTCTGTCTAGTCTTGTCTGTCTAGTCTTGTCTGTCTAGTCTTGTCTGTCTATTCTTATCTGTCTAGTCTAGTCTGTCTGTCTAGTCTTGTCTGTCTAGTCTTGTCTGTCTAGTCTTGTCTGTCTAGTCTTGTCTGTCTAGTCTTGTCTGTCTAGTCTTGTCTGTCTAGTCTTGTCTGTCTAGTCTTGTCTGTCTAGTCTTGTCTGTCTAGTCTTGTCTGTCTAGTCTTGTCTGTCTAGTCTTGTCTGTCTAGTCTTGTCTGTCTGGTCTTGTCTGTCTAGTCTTGTCTGTCTAGTCTTGTCTGTCTAGTCTTGTCTGTCTAGTCTTGTCTGTCTAGTCTTGTCTGTCTAGTCTTGTCTGTCTAGTCTTGTCTGTCTAGTCTTGTCTGTCTAGTCTTGTCTGTCTAGTCTTGTCTGTCTAGTCTTGTCTGTCTAGTCTTGTCTGTCTAGTCTTGTCTGTCTAGTCTTGTCTGTCTAGTCTTGTCTGTCTAGTCTTGTCTGTCTAGTCTTGTATGTCTTGTCTTGTCTGCCTAGTCTTGTCTGTCTAGTCTTGTCTGTCTAGCCTTTTCTGACTAGTCTTTTTCGTCTAGTCTTGTGTGTTTAGTGTTGTCTGTTTAGTCTTCTCTGTCTAGTCTTGTCTGTCCAGTCTTGCTTGTCTAGTCTTGTCTGTCTAGATTACCTTACTATCTAACTATCTAACACTATTGTGGAAGTTGTCTTGATTGTTTACTTTTGTTGTTAAGTTTTGTCTATCGTGCCTTAACTCAGTCGGGGCTGGTTTGACTACACTATTCTGCTTGTATTTTGTAACTAATTTATTTTTGTCTTTTTTCATGTGATCAATAATATTGTTGTTTTTTCAAACTTATGTAATATATCATTAATAATGTATTAATTACGACTTTTAGAAATCCAATATAGAATGTCAGTTAATAATAATTTATATACACTTTTCTTGTGCCTCATGCTAATAATTTCTGGCATATCAACTGGTTGCGTATTAAATTAAACTTGCATGTTATCGATTAAACTTCAAGCATCTTCAACTGACTAGTAAACAACTTTTTAAACTACAGTTTTAGTATTATTTGAAAGAAAATTGAATTACTGCGGACTAAAATAAATATGATTGATTACAAGCCTAATTATAGATTTAAATTTTTTGAGCAAGTTTTGGTAATTTAAAATGCGCAACATTTTTTTCATTCATAGAGTCTCAATTGTTGAATCGATATTTTGTTGAATTTTCGAAGGAAATATATAGATATAAATTCCGCAATATATGCGAATAAATCAAAATCGTAGTAAAAATATTGCAAAATCTAATCATAGCGGGATTTGCTGATAAAGTGCGGTATAATGAGGAAGAAGCTTTGGATTTTGTTCTATGCATGTCGAGGTTCTATCTCAATCCTCTCATTCTTTTCTACATCTCGTTATACACGCTGTTGTAAACCATCAATCCTTCTAAAGTATTTCAATCCAATCGCTGTTAGGACATGTTTTACTACTCGAGCTAAAAACCCTTCTATCTGGTTAAGGAGCCGAAGGGTGGAATGGGGTGATTCACATCGATCCACCAAAGGATTATCTATATATTTCTACCACTTCTTTTTGTTTGTTTTTATTCTGAGAAAGCGCGAATAATTATCCGGGAATAAGGTCAGGGATTCGAGATTAATTAGACGCCGGGAGATAATTTACTTCCTGGAAAAAGAAAGAAACGAGGGAGGAGGAATACACGAATGCAACTCTAGATATCGTATATACTTGAAGGGAATGGAGTGTTGCGCTATCAACAGATCATTACAAGGATGTACAGGTTTCCGTGCGTTCGTGTTGTATCGTTACGTTTCAAAGGGAATCTTACAAAACAATGTTGAAAAAGATTTTTCTAAATTAATTTTGAATCTATTTTTTTTACTAACGACTACGTCGTTTCCCTGTCGTAATAATTTTTAAGAAAACCTTACAATTACAAAAAATTAATACATTTTATTTTTATTAACAAGTACCTACTACCAAAAAATTATATTAAATCCGTCTGTCTTGTCTAACTTGTTTGGATTAACATAATGTGTTTAATTTACAAATGTTAAATTTTGTGAATTCATTTAAATAAATAAAGCTAAATATAAAATAAATTGCAATCAATGTATGTTGTGGAGATGTAGGTATTTATGGTATGTATACAAACTATTATCGAATGTATACAAGTTAGATTTGAACAGATTTAGCGTTCAGTGTGTATTTTCGGATAAACAAACCAATTTCCATAATCCCATCAAACACCTAATATTTTCACAATATTAACAGCGCTGATTATCCCTCGAATATAGAGCGCAATTAATACTTTTCTGTGCATTATACCGTTTTGATTGAATTTGAATGGATACTGTTTACTCTACAAGTAAATTACATCGAATTACTACTAAAACTCCCGAACGCGAACCGAAACCGCGAGGCTTTTAAATTATATTTTCTATAATTAATTTTAAATTCCCTTTCAGTTTACATTTAGAAAAATGTACACAAAAGCCTCTGCGATTGCATGTTACACATAAAACAATTATAAAGTGGAAATACACATTTTTTTTTTAATTATTGAGATTGTTATTAAATTCGTTTTTAATTCCGTTTTCTTTTCACAATTAAACTATGCTATGATAATTATTAATGATTTTATCTTATTGTTGTGACTTTGTGTCATGTATTGTTTGTGAAATTATACGAATTCCGGAAAAAAAATTTTACAAAGAATTCTTGCCCGAGGGCTGGGGAATGTAAATAAATAAATGTGCTGTAGAAAATAATTATTCACTCTCATTGAATCAATTGGATTCAAGTTAATATCAAAATTTCTGCACACAATACAGCACGCCTCCAGCCACGCTCATTCTCAACAAAACGTTTTATTGGTTTCACAAAAAAAAAATTATATAAAAGACGAATTACTTCAAAAGTGAAAAGTCGAACAAAAATATATTTGTACATAGCTATATATATATATATATATATATATATATATATTAATATACCTACGATAGCTAAAATGCCTACCCAATAGAAAGTGGGCAAAGCTATTAGTTTATATTAGTTTATTTCTTGTGCAAAAGCGTTCATATATATGAAATACTCTGAGTATCTTGTCTTGGCGGAATACTAGTTAGGTATAAATTTTGCCTAACTGATAAAAATCTAACATATAACTATTAGTTTTTATATAAAGCAATCCATTAGAAATAATTGATGCACAGTTTCAAATTGCACAGCTGATCAAAATCAGTTTAACGCTATCTAAATTGAATTTCTACAAGTTATTATTTTAAGGAGAATATTTACACAATTTTAGTTAGTTAATGATAGCCAATTGAATTATAATTGGCAATAAATGATTAAATATTTAATGATAGATACGGCTTAATTAACAATTACTTTGTTCGTTAATTCAATTATAGACAGAATGCGGGTGTATCTATTGAGTATCGCGGATGTCGGTGACAGCTTTGTGAAGCTCAGGTATCTCAACGGGTAATGGCTTTGTTATCTGAATGAGCGAGAGTGTGGGGCGGAATTAAGGGCCAGCGCGGTGAAGGGGCCAAGGGTGACAAGATATATGTTCCCGGCCCATACACTGCGATGTGTTATAAACACACATACGCACGCATTAACCCAAACAATGTTTTAGCGCACTAATTGCAGCAAACTAATCTAATAAATTCTTATTATTATTTCACAGTTTTCATTATTTATTTGATTTATATACGCATATTAAATTAATAAATAAATGTTAAATAAAAAAATTAAAGTTAATTTGGAAATAAATTAAAATGTCCCAATTTTTATTTTATCTACTTTTATATGTCACTCTTGATGCGGCTGAAATTAGGTAAAAAAATTGTGATAAATATTTTTTAACAAAAACGCATGAAATATGTGCATTTCAAATATTTTACAACGAAATTAAAAATAAAAGTACAATATAGTACCTTGCCGGTCTAGTCACTAGATAGATAAGTCAAGAAAGACTAATCCTGGTTCTATGTCTACATTTGCTTTTCCTGTTTTGTCAGTTGTATTATCTGTTTATTTTGTTAAGTCTACGTGGTTTGGCGTACCGCGTCTTATATGGTAGAACCATTCTTGACTTACGAGTCTTGTCTATCTGGTTTGTTTGTCTATTATTGGCTATCAAGGCTTCTTCAGTCTTGTATCTTCAGTCTTATCTCCCTATTTTTTTTCTTGTAGTCTAGCCTTGTAGTCTATCTCTAGTCTTGTTTACCTTGTCTTATATCATGCTCTACTTGCTTTTTTCAGACTTGGCTCTCTAGTGCGCCTGATTTGCTGTCATATAACTTTTCTAAACTTATAAAAAATATTATATAAATAAGAAAGTAATTTGGGTGTGAATTTTGATTGGAAATTGGAAATTGGGTGTGAATTTACTAAAAATTTGTTGAAAACTAAAAATAAAAATATTTCTGCGAAATTTTGTATAAATATTGGTATAATTTAATCAAAAAATCTATTTTGAAGATACTTCTATACGAATTGGACTGAATTTCTAATTGTACTTCGATTTAAATCAAGTTATGTGCAAACAAAAGTTATATATATTTTGCAGAACTTGGGAACAAATCTTGTCTGAACAATAACCAATTAAAAATTTGAAGGGTCGGCGTGTCGCACAGGATACATATAAGTAAACGTGCCTGCTCGCGCTCTTCTCCGCCCTCACTCTTTCTCTATCTACTCATTTTGTTCGCCGCTCAATTACATCTTGTTTTGTTATTGATTTGTTACAATATCAACCAAACGGAAACACGTCACTTTAAGTTTGTATCAAAAGCAGGAGATCATCAATAATCTTGATAAAGGAGAAACCACAGCAAACCTCGCACGCACTTATGGCGTTGGAAAATCCACGATCTACGACATCAAAGTCAACCGCGAGAAAATCCTCCAATTCGTCAGGACTGCTGAGGGGGACTTGAAGGAAAGAAAGACAGTTAAAACAGGTGATTGTCCTGAAATAGAAAATGCTATATTTACTTGGTTTATGCAATAGCATGCCCGACATACGCCAATATAGGAAGATATCCTCCGTGAAAAGGCAAGAAAGATGATTTTCGAGTTAGCGATGCCTGGATTGATAAATTCAATAAAAAAAGGTTTGTGATTCGTTTCTTATTTGTCGCAGGAGAAACGTCGGTAAAATGGTGTAAGAGACATCGTAGATATAGGCAACCCAATGTACGCATCGTGCGCATGCAATACACATAAGGGTAGGGAAAATTAATTTGAAGGGGGTATATAAAAATTGCTTAAAATTGTTTAAACTATTGATTTTTTTTTTCTTATTTCGGATCGAAGGTCGCGCTACCGCGCGATATGTGATCTTAGTTTATCTGCTCCGTTATAACCTAATAACCTAAAAACCTAACCTAGCATAACCATCCATTTTGTTCAAATCTGTAGCTGCGGTGGCGTTTTTTATGCGCCACTGGAGGTTTTACGTCAATATACGTTAGTTTGAATTCTGGCGCGGGGGGCGCTGAACGTACGATGTCTCCTATTTCAGTTCAACCACGTTATCAAGTGAATTTTCAAAGGAAATTAGAATTAAAAATCTAAGAAATAGGTCTCTTGCTAGAACAGGATTACAACGCAAATGAAAGTGGTGTATTCCATAGGAAGCTTCCGTATAAGACCTTTGTACACTGTTCCGAAGAAGATGCCCCAGAAAGAAAAATGTTAAAGGACAGACATACAGACATTTAAGCACTGTGCAAATTCCACGGCCACGCACAAACTTTCCTTATTGGTTGTAGGAAAAGCTAAGCATCCACGGGCTTTTAAAAACGTAACTCACTTACCAGTTACACATAAAAATCAAGCCCAAGGATGAGTTACCCGAGATGTGTTTGAAAAATGGTTCAAGCAAGATTTTATTCCGGCGGTAAAAGTTTTTTCAAAAGTTCTCAACTTGCCTGCTAAAGTTTTGCTTCTTCTGGATATCGCTCCTGGACATCCTAAAGAAGAGGAACTTCACAAGAAAGAACAATAAATTCAAGTCCTTTACATGCCTCCAAATACGACACCAGTAATGTAGCCCATGGATCAAAATGTAATTCAGCAAATAAAAATAAATTACAAAAAATGTCTACATTTCGATATAATCAAAAAAACTGATGCATCTATCAATAATTTTTTGAAAAAACAAACTTTAAAGACGTCGTTTTAATCTCGCGCACAGCTGGATTCAGTGTTCTTGGAAAAAGGTCTGGCAAACTCACCCTGCTTTTATCCCTGAAAATTTGATCAACAATTCTAAGCAAGCTAACTGCACTATACAATTGTCTTAATTTTTTTACAAGAGCTTTCCAGTAAATCTGAAGTTGATGTTACCCTGACAAACGATGACATAAAAGATTGGCTTCAACATGCAAGCGAGGAAAATTTGCAGCCCCTTTCTGACGAAGAAATCCTCAGGCAAATTTGTTCTACGGATGACGACGATGCTAACTATGACTTTAATGTTTTAACTCAACGAACTGTAACCAACGGTGATGTATTCAATGCACTCAATGTTTGTACGAAATGGGCAGTAGGAAACGTCATAGAAAGTGCTGATGAGTTTGTGATAAAAAAGTTTAAGGCAAATCTTTAAGGCAAAGAAACAAAAACCATTAAGTGATTATTTTCTGTAATATGTTTTTAGTAATATTTTATGTAGGAATCAATAATTCGATGTAAAAGGGGTTGCAGTGTCAGAAGTAGTAGATTTACAAGGTGGCAGCGCAGCTTGTGGACGTTGTGGTGTTGTTTCTTATTTGATTAGTATTTTTGTTAAATTTCGTTATTCTTTACATTATTGTTAATAAACTATAATAATTACCTATTTGCTAATGTATAAACCTACAATTTTTGGGGGCTCGTCCGGGATTGAATTGCGTTTGAGGAGAATAAAAAAAGTGAGATTAAACACGTGTCAGTGAAAAAATAAAGAGAAGTGAAATGTCGGTTACAAAAGACGTAAATTTAATGAATGTAAATGAATTGAAGAAACAGCTCGAAATCATGGCGTTGTCCACAACAGGCAGAAAATCTGCTCTCCAAAGACTTAGAGAAGCAAGAGTAGTAAACGTTGAAGACGAAGATTCTGATGTAGACGTGTCCGATTTGACTCTCCAGGAAATAAAATTCCGATTAAAACGTTTGGGGTTGTCAAGGACAGAAACCGAGGGTGAGTTACGAAAACGCTTGCAAGAGGCACTTCAAGATGACGACGACGAGGACGAAGCAGCCGAAGCGCGCGTTGACAGCTCACAGAAAGACGAAGCCGAAGTACGTTTGCAAAGAAGACGAATAAAGCAATGCGTATTAACCTTTAAAGATGTTGAAGATTCGCCTGAAGTTGTTTAGCGGAGACGAAAATGAAAACGTAGTGCGCTGGATGGCGAATTTCGAGGAAGTCGCGGAAATGTGTTCGTGGAGTCATGCACGGCGGGTTATGTTTGCGCGTCGATTATTACGCGGTTCAGCCAAACTTTTCATAAATTTTGAGTGCAAACTAAATACATGGTCGAAGATGAAAACGTGTTTAAAAGGAGAATTTTCAAAGGTGATCAACAGTAAAGAAATTCATCGTCAGTTGACTTTGACAAAGAAGAAAAATGATACCGAAACTACCGAGTAAAACTACCGAAACTACCGAGTAATAACAAAACACGCGTTGATTGCATTACGAAATTACGATTGCAAGTGGTGACAAAAAGAAAAAATGTAACAGGCGTTTTAGATTCTGGAAGTGATTTACACCTAATAAGATCGATACTGTGTTCGATGTTCGGCTGGGCGCACCTCGATTTGATAAAACGAAGATTCCTTTTGTGGGAGTTTGTTCATCAACGAAATATGGTTTAGGACGTTTCACTACATCGGTAACAATTGATGATTTGCCATTTCGATAAAGTTTTGATGTTATTCCTGACAACTATATTCCTAACGATTTAATAATTGGAAACGAACTATCAGATTTTGCTGCCATCACGTTTAAAAGAAGAAATGCTGTTCTATCGAAGTTTGAAGACAATCCTATGGAAATGGAAAAATATTCGTTGGAGGTTGTATGTCGAAAGGTTCTTTCAATAGATGTAGAGCAATAAGAAGTTTCAGACAAATGGTTAGTGTCGAACGCGCTTAAAATGCCATATTTTCCAAAGCTATTAGTGCTATAGCCCCAATAGAAACGAAGAAAATCAGTTTAGACCATGTACAGTTTTACTCTGGTGAAAAAGAGGATAAGAAACAAGAAGAAACCAAAACAGAAGAAGTTGTTTATGATCATCAAGAAGGAGTTCCAGAGGTAGAGATTTCAGTTACTAAAGTAGAATCTGAAAAGCCCGTGCCATTATTATTTCAATAGTGTTTAGGCTGCAAAGTACAAGATACAGTTATAAGAGTAGAAAAAACTTACGATCGCAGCAGGTCAAGAACTTTAGGTCCTTTAGCTAAACGTTCTCATGAATTTATGAATGAACGTAAAGTAAACATAGAAGATAAACATTGTGATAGAAATCAAGAGTGCAGAGAGAACAAAGAAAGACATAGTAAGAATTATAGAAATCCAGACAGACGTTATAGCGACCAGGATAAAGATATGAATTATGACAGAGATCATAAAAGGATTAGAGAAAGAGATCGTGATAGAGATAGAGATATAAATAGAACAAGCGTACACGACGGAAGAAGGGAACGATCCAAGTTGAGGGCAAGGAAAGAATAAGAAAGTAAAAGAGGAAAACGCAAAAGAAGCATAACTAGAAGTGAGGATAGCAGGCACAAGAAAAGGGATAGAAAGCAGAAGAGGAAAGAGAAGCCAAGAAAAGAAAAGGAGAAGGGTAAAGATGTTCCAAGGCCGCAAGTAAAACCTGTTGAGGTTTCAACAAGAAAAGTTTTAATTATAGATCAAACTAGATTTGTTCCTGATTCTGATGTAGAGCCTGCGAGTTACGTAGAAAAGAAAAAGAAACGAACAATTTCTCCAGATGTAAATAAGAGGAAAGTGAAACTGGAAGAGAAAGACAAGGACAAGACAGGCAGTAAATCCGATGCCTCAAACTCGAGTTCTGAAGAAGAAAAGTAAAAGAAGAGGTATAAGAAACACAGGAAAAAATGGCCGAATGAAAGCTAGAAGTTATTATGTGGGTGACATGGTTGAAATTCTTCTAAGAATGCAACATGGACCAGGAAGGAAATTCGACTCCCAGTACCTCGACCCGTACCGAGTCACGACTGTTTTGCGAAATAACAGGTATAAGGTAGAGAGGATTGGAGATCATGATGGGCCAAAGTATACCAGCTCGTATAGTAACAATGTGAAATCTTGGCCGAAACTTAAAACAGTGGGGCGTGTGGACGTTTTCGTGTTGTTTGTTATTTGATTAGTATTTTTGTTAAATTTAGTTATTCTTTACATTATTGTTAATAATCTATAATAATTATCTATTTGCTATTGTATAAACCTACATATATTTAATACATACTATGTGAACTTAGTACAGGTATTTCTTTATATGTACACATTTATCTATATAGGTACATATTTTATTCTTTTTGAAATACAATTGTAGAAAAAAATATGTAAAATTGTTATTTTTTCGTTTAACTCCCAATAATCCGTAATTTTCTGATAATCCGGCGGTTGTCTGGTCCCATATGTGTCGGATTTTAGAGATTATACTGTATGCGTTAAATTCATTTATCTCAATATTTTCAAAAATTTTTTAAATATGTATTAAAAATCTATTTTAATAAATGTTTATTTCTATTTTTAATTTCTACTAAATCTGTCAAAATTTTAAATTACGATTATTTTCTAATTTAAAAAAAAAATTCTCAAATTTTGCATAAATCCTAAGCAACTATTATCCAAACGGAATTTAAATTTTAATTATACCTTGTCCACCTTTTGGCCGTTCCTTAAGTGGTTTTGGGTTATTTTTGGTTAATTTTTCCGCCATACATATTTTTGTTTGGTGTACATTTATTAGCAAGGGTGTCACATATCTTTCTTTTATATTTAAATTTACATAATACATAAATTGTTTAGACTTAAATATGTAAATTTTGTACCAACTACTGACACTTTTGTGTCAGAAATCGGCGCAACAACGTCCCTAAATTCGGTGTCTCACCTTTTTCTGCAACTAGGAAACCACTTATCTTTGCCCATTTTGTAAAATCAGGGAACTTATTCCAGACCTGAATCCTCAAACAATAATGACTGACTTCACCTCCCATATATAATGTGTTTTATTTACTTTTCTTCGATGAATCGCACATAAATGCTCATTTTAGCTTTCAAGTCATCTTATTTGTTTTTTAGGGTTCCGTACCGAAAACGGAACCCTTATAGGATCACTTTGTTGTTCGTCTGTTAGTCAGTCTGTCTGTCTGTCCGTCTGTCTGTCTGTCAAGACCACTTTTCTCAGGAACGCATAGAGGTAACAAGTTGAAATTTGTATCAAATACTCGGGTCTGCGGTCTCTTTCAGCTCTGAAGAAATCAAACTTGTAAGTCAACGCGATCAAAAGATATGACCGTTTATGTTGCATATTTTGCGATTTCATAAGCGAATCAAAACCTATAGGGTACTTCCCGTTGACCTAGAATCATGAATTTTGGGAAGAAGCGGTGTCTTACAGCACATGCAAAGGGAAAAATCTGAAAACCGTAGATGTAGTTTAATTACAAGAAAAATGCGAAATTACTATTAGAAACTTACACTAATGTTGAAATACACTAATGTTGTCGTAGTGGTATTGTCAGGCTCCAGAAGCATATGGGTTGCATACAGTTAGGTCCTCCTCGGTTAGGTTAGGTTAGGTTTTTTGTGCGAAGGTTAAAAAGTTTGTGTTGGCACCAAGCTGTTTATTCTGAATTTTCTTTGTTTATATTCGTTATGCATTTCATCACGTACGCTCTATATACATAATATATACAGGGTATATGTTATGTCTAAATTTTGCTTGTTTATAACCGACATGCGACATACTCAAGTCTCGTAACATCCTGTATATATTATATTTCGTCTAATTTTTCTTTATAATCTACATAATATGTTGATAATCTACATAATAATACTATACTATAATCTACATAATCTACATAATATGTAGATAATATGATTTAAGTATATTATACTTAAATCAGGTACGCCCTATATTTTTTGGTAGTCAATTGCCCAAAAGCAGTCAATCGAACAACTGAATTTTAAGAGTATCGAAATAGATCTAGAAATAGTTAATATACTAGTTTATATTAGATCTAGAAATAGTTAGATCTTAATATAAGTTAGTGAATAAGTGTAATACTAAAATAAAGTTTTCTTTTTATAAGTTTAAAAATATTCGCGTTATTTAAAAAAAATACCCTGTATACCTTTATACAGGGTATATAGGTATAGAGGCAAAATTGAGCAGTAAAAACAAATAGTGAAGTTCCAGAACCCCTAAACACTCATAGTGAATGGGGGATGTATGGTTATAAAATATAGGGTAGAATTCCATCGTACGACAGCGACATCTTGAGGTTATGCTTGCAGCGGTACTATGATGGTCGTGATTTCAGGAGAGACACTTGTCAAGTTAACTGAATGTGCTTGCTACGTCCTCCATAAAAAAAATACCTTACTTACAAGTTTGTACGGAACCCTCGGTGCGCGAGTCACAACTCGAACTTGGCCGGTTTTTTATTCGATTTGTAAATAAAATTAAAACAATGATGTTTGAAACACTTTATTTTCCTGCACCTAGTAGTGCTTAGTTAATTCAAGTATGTAATGCTAAATGAAGGAGATTTTTTATTGGCCAGCAAATGACCGGGGCAATATGTACCGAGTGAAAAATTACCCGGGAAAAAGTGAACCGGGGAACAAATTGTTGGGGAAGAAATGACCGGGAATAAATGCCCAGGGAACAAATGACCGAGAACAAATATTCGGAGATCGGCATGTTGATGTAGGTACTATGATCATAAGATTGTTGTCAATCTTATGATCATAGTACATCAACATATAATGTAGTTCAAATTACTATTATATATTTTGTATAATTACTTTTAAACTTTTTACTATAGATTTCATGTTTAATTACTTTTAAATTTTATTTCAAAGCGAATTCTTTGTGAAATAAATTATTGTTGAAATGTTATATTATCCAAACTCCTCTAATAAGGTTTGACTATCTCACTTCTATTCTACTTTCCAAACCAAATTTTGTTCAGATTTAATCAAAAATTTTAATATAACTTCTGTAAATCGAAAATGTATTAAAATCTCTATATAACTCTTATCTGAATTCGAAAATTAATAAAATGTTGTTTAAATATCATAGTTCTTGTTAAAAATAAAAATCCGCAAAATTTTTAAAAACCTGTTTTCAAATTTTAATCAGATTTCAAATAAGCATATTTTAATGTTGAAACCTTGTAACACTATGTAAATTCTTAAGAACTCTATATTTAAAAAAAATCTTATTAATTTAATATAATAATATAATTTTACATAAATTAATTATTTTAACAAATATCATTAAAAACATTTTTTTTTAAATTACTGATTAAAATTCGTGTAACTTTAATAATTAACAATTATAATAATTAACAATTATAAAAGTCTCGTTATTAAACTAAATTTTATCTAAACGCTGTTATAAGATTTATCGAAATACAAGCCAACTTTTTCTCAAAAAAAATTTAAACGAAGCAGGGAATATAAGACAAGCATTATGTAGTTACTTCATGAAGTTACTAGTTAATATACACAAAGACTCTAGAAATGTTATAACACCGTTACATAAAACGGACAAACTTTTATAAACCTCTCAATTTTAATTTGTGTAGAAATGTGGATGAAAAATAAATGTAATAAGTAAATGAAACTAATTAAATTCTACATATTTTACTTTTAGTGCAGCACAACATTATTACTGAATTAATTAAATTCCCTTTGTGCATTAATTGGTTTATAATGCGTTCGTAAATTTTAATATTATATTTAAAATATAATATTACATTATATTTTAAATAAAATTTGCACAGTGTTTGCGAAACTCATTAAACTTCCCCGACACGATATTTATATAATTGAACTATTGCCGATTAGTAAATCATAGTCAATAAAACAATTGAAAACAGGGCTCCGGTTAATTATAAGTTTTCCCATTATTGCAGCGCCCTATATAAAAGAAGATTGCTTTGCACTTCTAGATCCAATTCAGAGAATGATCCCGAGCATTCGACGGGCTCTCTCGCTCTCGCGTTGTTGGCAACTGATATCTCTGGATAAACGGCAGCTTTACAAAGGCCCTTCGCGAGGATGAAGACTTTTTCGGCGCTTTGCAATCTTTGGGACTGATATACTTGATGGCTGTCACTCACACCGTTATATTTAACCAACCACATCGGCGATTGAATATTCATATTTTATATAAATATAATTATATCGAGTAAACGACACTAACAAGATCTACAAAGCTTTATCCAATCTTTTGAAATTAATATCAATTTTAATAATTAATAACGTTCTAAATGTAATCAGGTATCTACTCCGTTTTTAATGTAATTGTGGAAAAATGCTGTAAATGTACGACAAATATTATTATTAAATTAAGTAAATTAAAGTATTATCAACGGAATTGCTTGATTTGCTATTTCTTCCAAAATGTTTCAGAGTATAAAAGTATAATTAATATACGTAAAAATATAAGTATAAATATAAGTTGTAGAATATTAGAGAAACAAGGCTACACTGCGAAGAAAGGACTAGACTTACTAGCCTAGATAAAGAAGAGTATGATGCGCTGTCCTAAGATTCTTTAAATTGACAATCCTAGAAAAGAACATTTTTGTTAATTTTGAATCTTACATATTATTTATAGATATATTTATAAAATATATTTATAATATTATCATTCTAAATTTAAATTTCAACTAAACTTTGTTCTGTCTATTCCAAAGGTAGACTAAATAGAACATTCCCAATTTTTATCGAAATTTATTTGTATTTTAAGAATCGTATTTAACGTTTTATAAATGTTGAAACATGAATGTTCAAAACTTTGTCAATCTCTTATCTACACTGTATTCATTGCGAAGGTTGTCTAAACACTCTTCCAAAGTTGTCGCAATAGTAGATTAAGTCTTGTCTATACACTTTGAACTTTGAATTCGATCAAATTCGTATATTTTTTATAATAAACTTAAGAATGTGTATAAATCATTTTAATACCTGAATGTGTATACCTCAATTATCATTTTAAATAAAGTCCTAAAATAGTCAAAATAGAACTACCGTTGCGATGGTTACTACAGTTAGTCCAAGTTTTAAGAATCGTCCGTGAACGTGTTAAATATCCAATTTATTCAACTTTATTTTAAAATTTTGTAAATGATTTCCTTCATGCGCGAATTATGTGCAGAAAATAACAGAAATTTGTTTTTTTTTAATTATATTATTTATTTTACAGATTCTTGTTCATTGTCCATTTAAAAGTACTCGCCTCCATTCAAACATTTTTCCCAGCGGTGTTTCCATATCACGAGGCAGATCTGGATACCTTCATTTGAGTTGACCTTTAAAGTTTGTGAGGAATTTTATGAATAAATACTCTGAAAAGGCATTCATAATTCTGAAAGAGCCAAGTCTGGTGAGTAAGGAGGCTAAAAATTGACGAATTGTCAAGCTGAGGTGTGCGGGCGCATTGTTGTGGTGCGAGAAGCATGAGCTGTCTCGTCATAATTCTGTCCTCTTTTGTGGGCTTTCGCATTACCGTTCCAAACGCATTGATAGTACGTGTTTCTGTATAAATTTTCTACATTTTCGAGCAAAATTTTACGTTGCAACGTTGCTAGAGAAAATCGCTCATTTCAAAGATGTCCTTAACACTTAAACCACAATGCACTCAACTAACAAAATCATAAGCACTAAACCAGATATCTGCAATCCAAAAATACGTGGTTATATAATTCATAAAAGAGGGTTATATAATTGAAAATGTTAAAATTTCAAAACAGTGGTTACGTAATTCACAATGTTCGGTTAATCTCTGAACAGACTTCGTATATATCGAATGTTATATAAACGTCGTCGTGAAATTATTGTAAAATTCCGTTACATTAAATAATTATAAATTATTAATATTGACAAAATCTCATCACACAATCTTGAACTTTGTAAATCTCTGAACTCTTCATATATCATCTTTGACAATACGCGAAATGACTAGACAAGAATCGAAATGAAGAACATTTATTAAGACTAAGATTATTAAGGTTCTGGCTATTGTTTTACGGTCTAATTTAAAAAAATAAATTAAAATGCTTTATAAGCCTATTATAGTTAAAACTTATTTTAATTAAAAAAAAAAACTGTAATAATCTTATTATTGCATAAACCAATTATAAGAGTTTGATAAATATCAAATGTTTATAATGGTTAAAAGTGTACAATCAATTCGTTGATTTCACCAAAATGCCACAGATGGCATGCGAACAATATGACATAATCTCTAATATCAGTTGGGATATTTACCGGTAATGTTTGTTATTTACAAAAAAAATCCTTTCTAAAAGTGCACTCGCAAATACCTATTTAAAAGACCTGCGCGGGCGTCTCAGTAAGAGAAGTTGGAATTTTGTGTTGGTTTACAGCAGGGGTGGTCAACCCCGCGCCCGCGGGCGCAAGTGCGCCCGTAGGGAATGTATTATGCGCCCACAGAAAAATTCCCGATAAATTTTAATAATTGTTTAGTGACAGTTAGTGCCGAAAGAGTGACACTAAAGATTTTGGTAAAGATCATTTATGAACGTCCCTGGGTGCCATCTCAGAAAGTACATTGGCGCATGCGCAGTAAAATTGCAAAAACAGTAGTAAGAAAAGAGTTTTTAAAACATGAATTCGTTATCTCTTACAAAGAGGTGCGTACTAAAATTGTTCGTTCGACTGGTCGTCTATTCATTTTGAAATAAAGTTTCAAATTTATCTAAGAGGTCGCGCCAGTCGCTTTGTTAGCACTGACGCGATGGTTGCAAACAATTATGCATATTGTTAGCATTGAACGTGTTCCATGGCGCAGTAGTCTAGGGACGTCGGTTATAGATCTCAACAAAAATTGCTTTTATTATTACTTTATCTTATTAATTTAATAATAAAAAATACTCAGTATGGTTGAGGGAGGTCCTAGTAAACGACCACGTTCTTACATTTTCCAAAAAGATTGGGAAGAAGAATATTGTTTTGTGGAAGTAAAAGGAAATAGTGTTTGTCTTCTGTACAATCGTACCGTTACTACTAAAAAATATAATATTGAAAGACATTTTAAATTTGAACATGAGAACTTCGATAAAAATTATATGCCTCATAGTACTATTCGAATTGAGAAAATTAATAGTTTAAAGAAGGGATTGTTCAGCCAACAATTATTGTTCAAAAAGGTAACAGATAAATCAAAAAATGTAACTATGGCATCGTTTAAAATAGCACATTTTTTGCGAAGAACAAGAAATCATATTCCAATGGGGAATTATTTAAACAAGCTTTACTTATTGGTGCCGATTCTCCCTTTGATACTTTTTGTAATAAGCCAGAAATAATTAGGGCAATAAACGATTTACAGTTATCACGCAATACAATAAAAAAAGAACTGCGGTTATATCTACCCATATTAAAAATCAACTTGAATCTGATATGAATAGGTGCTCTTGGTATTCACTTCAAATGGACGAATCTTTGGATGTAACGAGCTCATCTCAATTACTAGTAATAACAAGAATGGTTTTCGAGGACCAAAGAAGTCCTGTGAAAGAAGAAATTCTATGCCTTTTACCAATGAAGGAAAGAACGAGTGGTGAAGATATTTATCAAATATTTAAAAATTATGTTTTGGAACAACAACTTCCCTTACATAAATTATCTTGAATTACAACTGACGGAGCTCAAGCAATGATCGGGAAAAATATAGGATTTATAACTTTATGTAGAAAAGATGGATGGATCATATCCAAATTTTTTTGCTTACCATTGCATAATACATCAGCAAGCTCTGTGTACTAAAGTTCTTTCAATTAGCCACGTTTTGGATCTCATAACAAAAATTATAAATTCTATAAGAGCTGCACAGACAGACATTACAGCATTACAGCACAAACTTTTTAAAAAGCTATTGGAAGATGATGGTGCTGAGTTCTCAGATTTAATTACTTACACCGAAGTGAGGTAGCTTAGCAAAGGCAAAGTATTAGACCGGTTTCTTAATTTGATTAATGAAATAAAGGAATTTCTTGAACAAAAAGGGGAAATTTATAACAACTTGAAGATCCTAATTGGCTAGGTGACTTAGCTTTTTTAGCTGATATTTGTCAGAAATTAAATCAGTTAAATCTGGAACTGCAAGGTAAAAATAAAGATCTTGTAGATATGGTAAGCGCTATTAAAGCATTTAAGGGTAAATTAACCCTTTCGAGTTCCCACTTACAAAAAAAAATTCTTTGACGCATTTTCCACACATGTCAAAAATATTTCCAGAAAATCATTTAGGTTCTCCAACGTATGTTAATTATTTAACAAAATTAAATAATAAGTTTAATGAAAGATTTACCCAATTTGACGACTTGGAATCGATTTTATTTTTCTTTCAAAATGCAATGATTAATGTTGACATTACTACTTTAAGTACAGAAATAAATGGATTTCATGCAACAAATTAAGAAAATTTGGAACTGGGAATTGTAGAAATAGAAAATGACGTCGCTTTAAAAGTTATTAACATTGACAAGGAATTTTGGAAATTAGTTGAAGTACCTAAATATCGAATATTAAAAAAATGTGCACTGAAGTTAAAATCTCTTTTTGGATCGACTTACTTAAGTGAAGCCACATTTTCTTCAATGCAATTTATCAAAAATAAGTTTAGATCACGTCTTATCGATGAAAATTTGAATGACAGTTTAAGAGTAGCAGTATCAAATTATTGTCCTGATTTTGAAAAATTGTGTCAAGAAATACAGTCTCAACCTTCTCATTAACGAAAAATAATTTTTCATTTATTATGTAATAAATGTCCTTCAATAAAATTGTTATTACATATTTTTTTTAAATTATTTTAACCTATACAATAAAATAAAAAATAATCAAAATTAGGTATAAATCACAATTCAATGAGGAAAAGTATTAAGAAAGAATAATTAAGAATTAAAAAAAAATAATAACTTTAACAATAAACAATATATGATGTCATTTATTTTATAATCAACAATATTTAACAATATATGATGTCATTACATATTGTTGCGCCCGCAACGTTCATGAAAATTTGTAATGCGCCCTTGCTTCCAAAAAGGTTGGCCACCCCTGGTTTACAGGGTATATACACCCTTAATTTATTAATTCTCTTTTTGTACTCTTTTTGTCACTTGTAATTCGATTATGCAACGTGTAATAAAGCATGACAATCAGTAGAAAATTAGGAAAATAAAAAAGTTAAGAGAGACAACTATGTTTATTCTATACATGGTTCATTTTATGATTATAAATCATTTTCATTATTGTTATTTATAATTTTCCAGGCCTTGCTCCAGGAATGGATTCCTCAATGGGTTTCAATATTAGATAATGAGAGAACAGATACAAACACAAATGAGTCTAGGCAAAATGCATGGATAGACACAATAAAAATAGATTTGACCAACATATATTTCCCCGATTTTTTATTACATTCTATTATTCTTTGAACAGAAGCTTAAATTGTTTGTTATCTTGTCTGATATATTCTCTTTTTTTGTTCGAATTTAGTTCGACGCTCGAGGTTCGAAGTTTAAGGCCTCTTATTTAAACATTTTTAATATAGATAAAGAAATCTCTGGTTTATTTCGAGCATTGACTAAAGAATGACCCAATATCTTAATACGTTTTCTAAGTTATCTAAAGATCTAAGATATCTAAACCTCTACCAAAGCGTGTAAAATTTCGTGTAAATGAGCGAAATATTTTCAAAACAACGTTGAATATCTCAATTTAAAAAATGTGGTTAAAATCTGTCGTTTGTCATATTTAAGCTCCAAGACTTCAATTAAACAATTTCATTTTTGTCCGTCTAAAGTTTTGTCTTATTAAGCAATTTTGAATACCTGAAAAACTTAAATTGTATCATTAACAACGCACAAAATCTATGAAATTATTTGAAAAAAAGTTTTAGTTTTAAAACTAAAAATTTTAAGAGAATTTTTAAATGAATACTTTTTGGTATATATTACTTAATTTTTAACATTCGTAATTTTTAAGTTTCTTAATATATGGAAAAACAAAATAAAGGCTGAATTATTTTAATATGTTTATTATTTACTAAAAATAAAGATTTTTCAGTACGTTTTTCACTAGTACGTTTTTTTCTCCATGTTTTCCAATAGAAAAGTGAAAAACGCCTTTTGAACGGGTTTTTATACTATTTTTTTTCTATTTTGAGCGCTTCTATGCCATTTGTAAATAAAAAATCGCCGATACATATTGAGAAAATTATATCGCACTCGGCAAGCCATTAACGAAACCATATACATGCTTTAATGACTTTATTATAGACGCAAACTAGACAAACTACGTTAAGACTATGTGTACATAAGTTGTCAACTCCAGGTTGTTTTCCAACGGAAATGAATTTCCTAAAATAAATTCCTCAAATAAATTTGAATTTTAACAAAAACGAATAAACTATACTAAATCAACTAATAATTTCAAATTTATAAAGAATAAAACAAGAGCATTAACATATTCTCAACAATGTTTAGTTCTGACAAATTTAGATCATATATAATAGATTACGCACTTAGGAATAACATACCAAATTTTCAATAAATTAGTTCTATATTGAGATGTTATAAGTATGTCATACTATATAAATATAGTATAAAATAATCCTGAAGCAGCAATCTTACGATAGCATTTTATATCATTTTATTAGATTTAAATGTATGCTGTAATTACTCAGACATATTATGTTTATTTAACTGTTAATAACACTTTTATCTTCATTTCGTCAGCATAATTGTAATGGCGCAATTGAAATAAAATAAGATTAACTATCCTTTCAAAAGCCTTACCCGTGTATCCTGTGAAGTCTTCTAAATTGGCCTATCTACTTATATTCTCCTAGTTTAGTCTACTTAGTTACTTCCATTTAGTCAATTAAATTAAGTATTTTTCTCTTTGTATGCACAGCTAGATTTATTTGTCATACATAGCCTGATCCATACAAATTTATTACGTGCAAATTTTGAGAAATATAAAATGAGCATGAATTAATAGAAGCTTTCCAAAAATGGACAGAATTAGTAACAAAAAATCAATTTAAAACATTTATGCTCTAGTCAATATTTCAGAGGCCCATTAGCAAAACTTCATGTTTTTGAAGCCAACTAATCGAAATTGGGGTTTTACGGCTGTTCATACCCGGTATTAAAATTCTGGTTTTTAAAAGAAATGTGACAAATTTATTTTATTTTTTTTGTTGTTTTTTATTTGAAAATATTTTTGGAGTGAAAACTTTTTGGAGTGAAAACTTTTATAGCCGCGTTGAATGACATTTGGGTAGAGGGTAAACTCAGAGAATTGCGTCATCGTCATCAATAGCTGCGTTCTATAGAAAAAAATTCTATTACTCAAAGATGTGTTCAAAAGAACACATCTATACGAATATGTTTAAAGTTGGCTATGAACGTCAAACTTAATAGTCAAAGTTTTTGGCAGTGTTGACAGAACGTAGCGTTTCTAAGGAAATATCAACCCGTAGAATTAGTGTGCAGTACAAGAATAAGTAGTTTTACCGGATGTAATAGTAGATGTACTAGTGCCGGATTGTTGGAAAGTTTTTGGCAGTGTTGACAGAACGCAGCGCCTCTAAGGAAATATCAACACCTGTAATCAGTGTGCAGTGCAAGAGTAAGTACTTTTGACGGATGTACTAGTAGATATATTAGTGCCGGACTATTGGAATGTTCAAATTACTGGATTGTATCGAAGAATTCATGGTAAATTACGAATCAGACCCATGAAAGTTTTAGGCAACCAAATGTACTCGTGTGCTCTCCAAAGGAAAGAAACTCCAAAATAAAATTAATTGTCAGCGATATTGAGATAAGAATAAGAAAAAAACTCTTGCAATAGTTAATTCAGAAATTTCTAATGTTCGAACAATCAGAGCTGAGAAGGAGGAAAAAATTAAACGTCGTAAAGAATATTCCAAACAAAAATTAATTTACATACAGATAAATCTTCAAAAGCAGTTATAACGTTTCTAAAAGTCAAAATTTCCATAACTCACAAATTGCAGACCCATAAACAAGAAATGTTGATGATCATACATTGTACACTTGTGCATTGTACATGCGCATGTGGAAAAGACGTGCATAACCGACTTATTTTATGTTAGTATGATTTTATGTGTAAATATGTGCAATGCGTTGTTTTAGCATTAAATGATATTGGTTCTTCTTATATATGGAATGAAGCTCGATATCATAATCGAGTCCCAAGTCTTGGAACCAATTCGTATAGCAGCTGAAGGCTCAGGGCTACGAGGTGCCAATTTATTAACAAGTGAAGGTATATTTGAATTTCTGTTAAATGATCTAAAAAATTTAAAAACTGAAATAAGTTTGAAATTATTATATGCTTTGGAAGAACGAATTCAAGAAAGTAGAAAAGTGGAATTAGCTAGTCTTTTGCTGTATTTACAAAATCCACAACACATTTCCAGTTCAGCAAAGAAATCTAGTCTACTTTCTTTTGCGTCAAAATCCGAAATTATTAAGTTATTTGGAAAGATATTAAGTCTAGAATATTAAATTTTTATGCGGAAACAGATTCTGATGAAGAGCAAATCAAAGAAACTACTCATCAGTGTAATACTTTTTTAAATGAAGCCATGGAAAAATCAATTCATTTCAAGTTTTTTGAAGATCCTGAAGAAAAACAAATCCAAACAAGTAATCCCTTATTTTGAGGCACCGAATAAAAGAACCAAAAACTTAGATTTCTTATTTGATGCCCTGAAAACTATAAAACCAGTGAACAATCAAGTAGCTAGTGAACGAGTATTTTCAAATTTTCCTTTTATTTTGATTTAAATATTGTTTTTTTTTTTTTTGTTATTTTATATAAATGAAATAAAACGTTTTCCTGTGTTCTATTTTTTGGCAAAAATTCGAAAACCGTCTAAAACCGTTTTTTGGAAATCTGAGAAAATCTCGAAAACCGGTTTTTCAAAATGTCGGTGTTTGTATAAACCCTAATCGAAATGTAAAAATAGCAAACCAAGCTGATAGATCAAAGGAACTTGTATTTTCGAGCTCAGGGAACATTGAAAAGTTTAACAAAGAAGTCCTATTGAATATTTGAACTTTTTTAAAAGTTACTGAGGTTTCTTAAAGTTATAAATATTTATTTTAATAATTAAGGTATTAGTATTTCAGCTTTATTGAATCATATAGTTTACTGCAGGTTACTAAAAACTAAAAAGGTAAACAAAACAAATCTTAAAGAACTGGTATGAAGAATGGCGCGTTCTTTAAAGACCCGTTCTCCCAAGTGAACTACACTGCTCAAAACAATTAACGGGTCACTTGTGCCTAAATAAAATTCAAACGGGAAATTACATGCAAATAAAATTAACAACATCCGAAAGACGCTCTATTTAATTGGTACATATGGAAGCGCATAATGTAAACTTTTGCAAATAAAGTGGTCACTTAATAAAGATTATGTGCTCCCATAGCACAAATTACGGTATTACACCCTCTTGGCATGCTTCACAAAAATATTACAAGATTTTCTGGTGGTATCTTTTCTTTCATATTCGTCTGAGGAGGATGCGGGCAAGCACGAACACGTCAGTTGAGCATATCCCAAACATGCTCTATGTTTATGGGATTTAAAACAGGACTTAACGCAGGCCACACCATTGTTTGAATTTCCAGTTGTTGTAGGAAGTCTAAAGTGATTCGCGCAATAAACCAATACCAATTTCAACCAATATTTTTCTCTGTTAGTTGAAATTCTATATTGAAATTTCTGAAATTTCTAATATGCTTGTACAAATTTATTCAGTGGGTTTAACAATTGAAAAAAAAATTGTAAAGATTTTATGCGTAAACATAAATGATTTCTAAAAATAATCTAAATAAAATTCAAAATAGATAATTAATTCCAACATATTGTGACAAAGTGTGACATGTGTCGAATCGAAATCAACTCAATATGCATTGATTTATTATCCCGGTTTTACTATATTGAAAACTATATATATATTTAAAAAAATCGGATAGCAGCTGGATATGAATATTTTTCATTTGATGCGGTTATAATTCAATCCATGCATTAATTGAAAATGCGCTTGTGAACTATATATTATTAATTTCACTGATAGATGCGATCAACGCTTCTGGAGCTTTTTTCAATGTACGCGCTCGTTTTGTTTTGTTGGTATTCGCATCATTTTGAGCAGTATTTATTGATGTATGTCGATATTCACCAAATTAAATTATCCTTCCAAAATTCCCGAACAAAATGAATTTGCTATGTTTGTTTAAAACATGAAACATTTGTATGGAGTAAACTAATAAAAAAATCAACGTAAATGCTAAATCTTAAGCTGCAAAACGAGCTTTGATTTAACAAATAATTTGCACTGTACTTTTCGGGAGCTGTTCACAAAATTATGTATTAATTTACATTTAGATATAAAAGTCTATCATTTTTATTACGTATTTATAATATGAATGAATTTAAAATGAAAAGTGATTTTTAATAACATAGACATCCATAGTAAGATAACTAGACCGACAGAGTAATTAGAGAAGAAAATAATAATTGGACCGAACTAAAATAGACAAGAGACGAAGCTGACGACCAGATTGACAACACGTAAGTAAGGGAGAGTTGCTTAATTTGGACCGCCGCCTAGATTGGACCACCACTGTATATAGCTTGCAGAACACATATATGTACTAATGTAGGCAACTTAATATACATTAGCCTAAACTACGCTGCTGCAAAAGGTAGATACGCATTACGTCGCATGACAGTGTTTGTAGAACAAAATTATTGTTTTTACATTTGTGAACTAAATAATTCAACAAACAACGAGATACTCTTGGTCATTGTTAAAGTAACAGCAAATTGTATTAAATATTTAGAAAGCAAATTTATTCAGGTAGAATTTACTATATATTTTTATTAGCTACAAGTAAAAAGGTATGTAGTATATTATTGCGTTATGAGTAGAGTTGCTCAAATTGGACCACATCGTAGTTTCCCATAATGGACCGGTCCAATTTCGGAAACCGTGAAAAATTACAATTCCGATTTAAATTTTTATGATTTTACGGATGACATGGCTAAAAAAGGACATTACGGACGTTGATCCGACAGTGATTTATTAAAGGCTGTTGCAGCTTCTAGGAATGCAGAGACTGGTTTGAACGAATGTAGTCGTATTTATCATGTTCCTAAGGCAACTATAAAAAGACATGCGGATAGAAAAAATGCTACTGCAAATGAAATGAAAGCATTTGGTAGACAACCCACATTTACTAAAGACATGGAAACAATTCTAACCAATCATATTCTTCAACTTGAGGAATGCTTTTTTGGATCGACTATTCGAGAAGTGCAAAACTAGTTCTTGATGTCGCAGAAAAATATTCTTTACCACATTTACAAAAGAAAAAAAAATAGCAGGGAAAAAGTGGTTTTACTCATTTTGACGTCGAAATCCACAGCAATAACTACGAAAATTCGAAGGCATCTCTATGACAAGAGCTCGAGGCTTCAATAGAGAGAAAGTATATCATTTTTATGATATTTTCGAAAAAACTGTAGACACATTTAATTTCACTGCAGATTCGATATTTATTGTCGATGAATTGGGGTTTACGACTGTACAAAAAACTCTACAAAAAGTGGTTGCTCGTAAAGGTAAACGCCAAGTAGGCGGCATAACAAGTACTGAACGTGGCGTTCTTACAACTATGGTATGTGCGGTCAATGTAGCCGGGTTTTATGTTCCACCGATGATAATTTTTAAAAGAAAAAAATTCAACAATGATCTTCAAGTTGGCGCATCCCCGGCAAGCTTAGTTACTATTTCAGAATCAGGCTACATAAATTCCGAATTGTTTGTTGAGTGGCTCAAACATTTAAAAAAACATGTAAACTGCAATGAAGATAAGAAAGTCCGTTTACTGCTTGACGGACATACGACACATAGCAAGAACTTAAACGCCTGTACTTTTCCACGAGAAAATGGAATAGTATTACTGCAGTTGCCTGGGCACACCACCCATCGCTTGCAGCCCCTAGATGTTGCATTTTTTGGGCCGCTACAGAAATATTTTATTCAGGCGCAAGAAACTTTTCTTCGTCAATATACAGGGGATAAGATATATCAAACTCAAATGTCTTGACTATTAAATGAAGCATATCGAAGAGCGGCAACTGTGCCAGTAGCTAAAAATGCCTTTCGCACCACCGGTATAAGGCCAGTTAACAGACATATCTTTCAGGATCACTAGCATCAGATATGTTACAACCTCAGCATTGCGGTGATGCTACTGAAACAGAAATAACTACTGGGAATTCAACACACATTGAAGGTGAAATCGACAATGATTCCGCTATTGTTTATATTCCTCCGTAGAAAAAAAGTACAAATTTTGAGGATATTCTTCATGAAAGATCACCTAGACCTACACGAAATCCACAACCAGGCGCATCGTCTTCTCGAGCGCAAAGTGGTATTGCTCAGAAAGCACAATTACTATCAAGTACTGATAATGTTCTAAAATTAAAACGAAGCACCGACTAAAAGCTTAAAAAGACAAAACAGAGAGGAAGGAATGTTCAGAAAGTACAAGCGAAAACCACATGGTTTTGTACGATATGTGATGATATAAGGGAAGAAGAGATGATACAATGTATTACATGACACATCTGGGTTCATACAAACTGTGCTAGAGTGACTTCAAAAATCAAGAAATGTTTTTGTTGTAATTGTGTTTAATGGTCCATTCTAAGAAACCAGTGGTCCAATCTAAGAAACCGGTTTCCTTCATTGGACCAAATTCTCTTTTTTTCAAATTAATATTTTGTTATTATAATATGTAAAACTAAATAAAACAATTATGTTAGTTTCAAGGTACAATAGGTACAATTTTTTTACACTTAAAGATATTTATTAAAAATACTCTTACAAGCTCTTGTATTCGAAAATGTGTAAATGGTCCAAATTCGGCAACTCTCCCCTAATTAAAATTAGACAGACAAGAACCTTACAACTTTGATGAATTTTTGTCTCCGGGAAACAATTCATAATGTTATTGATTATGAACACATGTATTTGTTATATATATTCTATTTTTTCTATGAATTTACTTTTTTCTTTTGACACATTTCATTAAGTTTATTGTTACCTGTAAGTATGGAATAAATGCTTTGATTTGATTGATTTGATATAATATAAGATCGGCAAGAGTAGATTGATTGACATAAGACTAGGCAGATAAGACTAGATTAAGCAATAAATTTAATATTGGTCATTATTTATTATTTCTACATATGGTTTCACCCTGGCTTCGAACAAGTACCGCCCATGGGTCGCTAATAGTAAATCCCTCCAGATATGGATTATGAAGCAACAAAATCCCACTAAGAATTTGGAATTTCCACAGATGATATTTTACGTTGGGGTTGTTTTCCATATTTCCAAATTTATTATTTTTTAGTAATGGACATTTTACGATCGGATTATAGAAACAATACCTTACGAACGATTTCTCATACCTGAAAGGGCTCAATACGGTCACCCCGACACACAAATCGGTCATACAAAGTCCCACAAAGAAGACGCCAAGACAATCACAAGTTCAACACCACCAACAATTTATCGCACTAAGTTGCACTTCCGCCATTTCACTATTATATATTTGTAAATAAACTTCTCGTACCACGAAACGTGAGTGATCTATTTATTTGAACCCGTATCACCCATAAATATATGACAATTCACTTCAATTTAAAACTATGATTAATCCCGTCTCTAGAAACAACTGCAGACAAACCGGCTTGTACAAATAAAACCTTAACCAAGACTAAACTTCTCAGAGAAGATTTGATAGACAATAATTGGATATTTGATAAGCAAGAATAGAAAATCAAATAGCCCCATCAGCCTAATATCCATTATATTGAAAACGTTAGAGAAACTAGTTGAAAAACATACAACCTCTTTAATACAAAGGCCCCTGCATCCAAATCAGCATGCCTATTAACCTGGTAAAGCGTGTGAATCATCCCTTCACCAATTGGTGGTGAGGATAGAAAACACACGAGAAAACAAATATGTGGCACTTGCTTGCAGCCCGCAGCCATGATGTTGACATGACCAACCAAATGACATCAACCAAATGAATAAAGTCCATACTGCAAAGCAGAACTGTATAAACGACAGTTGCCGAAGATACAGTGCGGGTCCTGTCATCAAAGAATGCCTACAGGGTGGAGTCCTGTCGCCACTCTTCTGGGATCTGGTTGCAGGCTGTCAGCAACACCTGATCCTTGTGTGGTTAAACAAACAAGGATTTTCCTTCTCATAAGGGGGGAGTTTTCTTGCGTTATTTCAGTGCTTATGCAGGAAGTTCGAGGCAGTAGGATGGTGTTAGGTACAAGACATTCGGGTTAACCCCCACATATCTATCATAGTGCCTTTTATGAAAATGAGGAAATTATAGGGCCCAAAGCTCCCAATTTTCTACAACCAACAATTACAGGCAATTGTCGCGGTCAAGTACATATGCTTGGTCCAAAATACTAAACTAACCTTGAACCAACACCTCACACGGGCGACTTACAAATGCAAAATGGCATAGATAATAACCAGGAGAACACTTTGCAAACCGTTAGTCTAAAAACGAAACATGGTAAATTGGTTGTATAAGGCGGTAGTAGGATCCATCTAGACATATGGGTCTACAATTTGGTAGTCCAAACTAAAAGAGAAGCAAGCTATGAAGAAACTCCCTAGTGTACAGAGACTAACCTGCTTACTAATCACGGGATCGATGAGAACCGCACCTTCCGCAGCTCTGGAAGCAATGTCACGTCTCCCTCCCCTGGATATTTTCATCACAGAGGAGAATAGAATGGAAAATTTCAGATGCAAGTGCAAAAAAACATGGCAAACCCTATCAGGGTCGGGACATACCTCAATAACGGATATAATAAAAGAGCCAATCGTTAACAAGGAAGGTGACTCGATCCCTCAAATGCTTTCATTTGAAATACCCTTCAAAACACAACTAAAGTTGACAGAACGAAATTACCACAAGAAAAACCGAGGAGACTTATGTTGACACGTCTGCTGGTGTGCTATGCCAGACGTTTTGAGTTCTGAAGGCACTCCCAAACTATACTAGATTGTATTCTATAACACGTTAGGCGTTTATCGCAGCCTGACTGTCCATGAAAATGTAGATGTTTCTACTTCTGTACTCCATTTATAAATTTTCTCGAACGCATATATCGGACGCAAGAATTTACACTATTGACCGTTGTGTGTCTCTCTAGTGGCACAGTTATGCTGCACCTAGGAGCCAGTTCCATTGTCTTTCTTGGAGCCGCCTGTGTACCAGGCAAATGTTATTCTCAAATAACACAGTACACAGGTGGCTCCAAGAAAGACAATGGAACTGGCTCCTAGGTGCAGCATAACTGTGCCACTAGAGAGACACACAACGGTCAATAGCGGAAATTCTTGCGTCCGATATATGTGTTCGGGAAAATTTATGAATGGAGTACAGCAGTAGAAACATCTACATTTTCATGGACAGTCAGGCTGCGATAAACGCCTAACGTGTTATAGAATACAATCTAGTATAGTTTGGGAGTGCCTTCAGAACTCAAAACGTCTGGCATAGCACACCAGCAGACGTGTCAACATAAGTCTCCTCGGTTTTTTTCTCCTCGGAAGTAGAAACATCTACATTTTCACGGACAGTCAGGCTGCGATAAACGTCCAACCTGTTATAGAATACAATCTTGGACAGTTTGGGAGAGCCTTCTGAACTCAAAACGTCTGGCATAGCACAACAGGCTTACGGTTGCGTGGGTGCCAGGCCACATATCTGTAAGGAAACGAAAAGGCGAACGCACTTGCAAAAGAGTGGAACGATTTATGGTACGAAAAATAATAACAAAGAGGACTAAAAAAGTCACCAACTACAATGGATCCGCTCAAGTGGCAAACGGATGATAGGTCACATATCTAACACCCTAGCAGCCAAAATCTTGCAACTGTCTGTCTGTTAACGGAACACTGTGCACTAAGAGGGCACCTGCAGAAGATTGAGATCTGGACTGATGAATCATTATGCAGACTCTGCAATGAAGAGAACGATATAATATTCCATTGTAAAGCAATCGCGCCCAGGAGTATGAAAATTACCGCTACGGACTTCCGCCAAACCACAAGTCGTATAAACTTGGACCTAATACATGATCTGGATCTATTTGATTGAAACGAACAATATCGGGGAATACAATAGGACTATAGCACCGCAGTGTTTTCAAGGGAAGCAGGTCCGTGAACCAAGATTGGTATGAGAAAAATAGACAAGAAGAGATAGTTAATACTAACAATTTTTATAGTTAATAGTAACGGTTTTTCTGATTATTAAAAGTGTGGTGTCGTCCGCATAATTAACCATCATATGCTGTGGAGAGATGACTGCTAGGGGCAGATCGTTTATGAAAATTGTGAACAGCAGCGGTCCTATTATGCTTCCCTGAAGAATACCGATATTTATTTCCCTTGAACTGCATTTCACTGGACAGCAGGGAGTATCAAGCCTAGTGATTTCTATTATTCAGATATGACTTTATCTAATCCAATGCCACTCATCTAATACCATTTTTGTGAAGCTTGTTTAGTAAAATGGTGTGGTCCACTACATCATATGCCTTAGACACATCCAGTAACATTCCAAGTGGGATATTATGTTCTTCCAATTGATTTGTTCATTGTGTTGTAAATTGATAACATGCCGTCTCTATACTTCTCCCCTTCATGAAGCCATGTTGGTTTTGGTTGATTAAATTATTTTTCTCTAAAAATGAAGATATTCGAACACAAAAAAGTTTTTCGAAAATATTGGAAAAAACGGAGAGAATACTTATCGGTCTATAATTTGCTATATCTGTTTTATCGCCGGCTTTGTGTATTGGGATAATTTCGGCTATTTTCAGGGCATCCGGGAATTTACCTGCATTAAATATATTATTTATGATCGATTTTAGTGGAATTAGGATAGATGGGAGAATATATTTTATAACACTTGTTGGTATTTCGTCATGACCCACACGTTTGTTATTTTTTAGATCCAACACGACGTTTTATAATTCCTTACTTGTTATTGCTTTGAGGATAATTGTCTTTCTATTTTCCAATATATTATCACTATATTCCACAATTGGTAGATTATTGAAGTTTAAGTGAGTTACTCTTTCTATGAAAAAGTTATTGATATGTGTAGCACTTTTAAAAGGTTCTTTGTTATTATTAGGATATGATTCATTTGCTTTTTTTAACTGTGTTAATTTTCTGAAATTCTTCTGAATTTCTTTTTATAAAGTGTTTTCAATTCAGGGTTGTGTTTAGACAAAATTTGAAATAGTTCCAGATTCTTTTGCATCTTGACTAAATTGGGATCTGTGAATACTTGTCGATACGTTAGTTTGCTAATAACTAATGCTTTAGGAAAAGCGTCGTTGAAATGTTTCAAGAAGATTATCTCGTTACAGTTGAGTTGAAGTACTTCATTCCATGACACCTACTGTTACAAAATTGTTGCAGATTTTCTTGATTATAGATCCTAATCTGCCTGTAATTGCGGTTTGGCGCTTTGTAATCTTTGTAATCTTTGGTTATCACGCTTTATGTTGAATGTGTGTTCACAATGATGTTATCTATGCATGTACCCGTGGCCGGGTGACTTACTTCCTTTGATGTAGGTACATCTGTAAGTTGAATGTGTGTTCACAATGATGTTATCTATGCATGTACCCGTGGCCGGGTGACTTACTTCCTTTGATGTAGGTACAGCATGTGTAAGTACAAAAAACCTAACCTAACCTAACAAAATAGTAGGCAAATAGGACTTTTTTTTTCACCTTGGCTTTTAGTATGCACCACCCCGGTATCGCATATTTTGCATTCATTCAGGGTGGGCAGCCCGGACGGTTAGTGAAAACCGCCCTAGTTGTTGTCTCCCCGACCAGCATTCGAACCCGGGTCTCCCGCATTGAAAGGCGGGTATGTCTACTACACCACCGAGGAGAAGCAAATAGGACTAGAATGTGAATGTCAGTCAGACCGAGAAGGACAGACTAGAAGCTATTTAATTCTTATAAATCTAGTTTAGCGATATTTAGAGATTTAGATTAAAATGGAGCGTTTCTAGTATTGTCGTATTTTCTCTCTCTAAGTTTTTGTCTGTGCCTCAACATGGATATATGTCAAGACAATTTACGTTATATTTATTGAAATTGTTTTGTAATAAAATTAAGTAACACTTGTCTAAAAAGTTTTTGTAATATTTCTAGATTTGCTATTCAGTGGATCGGGAAATTGCTTTTTATTCACGGGGACAGTTGTTTTGAAATCCATGTTTTCAAGTTTTCGTTTTCTCAGACCCTATTCAAAGTCGCAAATGACACTTGACGGGCTTCATTGCTCCGAATTTATAGGATACATTTTTTTCCGAATATTTTCGACGGATTTCATTCCAAATTAAATCTCGCGACACGTTTACATAAAAAACTGCTGTTTTATGATATTTATATAATATCATAATACGTTTTTATTGGTGGCCACCTATATTCGCAAGGGTCGTTTTATGTAATACTTATTTCATATCCCTCCACTATTTTATCCCACCATTTATTTACTTTCTTAAACGATAATTTGCTCACTTCGTTTTTATTTGCTTATGTTAAATTGGAAAATTAAGTTCGTGTCGTTTTCTGCAAAAAATGCAGGTTGAAGGAAACAAGGACATAAATAATATATAATAAGTAGCAGAAAAAGATAAAAGTTTTATGTACAGCAAATAACATTTTTATGGTTCTCAAGCTGAATTACGACACAGCTCAACCATATTTTTGCTATTAAATTAAAATTTTATTTTCCATTCACATTTGTGAATTGATGCCATTGAATTATAATAAAAAATAATTGTATTCCAGTCAAAATACTATTATCAAACTTTTCTCATATAAAAGGTACGAGAGTAGCTTATTAGAAAAAAAAAATAAGAGCTCACAGTGAAAACTATAAAACACATCTCTTTATAGCCTGTAAAAAAACTAAAGCACATCAGAATTTATAGATACTAGGTTGAACAAAGAAATAGCTCCATATGAAAATTGTTTTTATTTACATAACGTACATAGCTATTGTTTTCCAGTTTTTTATTGTTTTCCAGCCTACAGAATAGTTGGAACCACCTATTCTTCTGGCGTCCTCTGTGACAACATCTGCCTAAGATTTGGCCTACCCAGTTAGCTATTACCAACGTTGTTGGTCAGTTAAAACTTTCTTTACGAAAACAATTTACGGAGCACGAGCTATGTGATCATCCCATTGAAGTCGCTCAGTTTTATTGTTGCTACAATGTCTTTTCCATTGGCCTAGGCATTATACTGCTAATATAGTTAGAAATTATTTCTGTACCTTCATGTTCCACCATTGCACACTGCTCCAAAAATGTGTCACAAGATTTTCCTCTCAAAAATTTGGAGGGAACTTTCATCAGCCTTAGTAATGGTTTAGGTCTCTGATCGATATGTCAATATAAGGATTAATAATATCTTATAATTTCTTAGTTTTAATGAAGAGAATGTTGCGACCGTTAATACGTGGTAATCCATACTTACTCTGAATTAAAAGTTCACTACTATAAATGTTTATATCACTAGTTTATATACCACTAGTATATATATATATATATATATTTATATATATATATATATATATATATATATATATATATATATATATATATACATTACTCGATTTTCGACTGACGAGGTCATTTTCAACTTGAATATGACCTTCAACAGTCGAAAGCCGTGTTAAGTGTTTAGATAGTCAGTGTCCGTCATATTAATCATTACCTGACGTTAAATATACTATATCATCAACACCTAGTATTAAGAAGCTAGCGAAACTCTACTTACTGGTCAAATTAGGTCCAACCATTTTGGGTCTATAGAAACGGACACAAATCTACATACATACAGACACTTAAAAGATTACCCTTGGCTTGGAGTTTGTGTTTAGTTGGTCTTTTTCTACCAAGACATGAGTGTATCCACTTTTGAAATTTAGTGTACCTAAAATTGTCTAGTCTAGTTTTTTTCGTATCTATAGACCTACATATAGTTTTAAATCTGTTAATATTACATCAATGTTGATTTTTCAGTTGTTAATTTAATCTAACTCCCTCTTTGTCGATCCTTCGTCTTGTTTCACAGATTTCATATATATTGTAATGTTGGAGAAAATATAATTGTACACTTTTCACATATAATTTATTAATGATGACTATAGTTTCGCTATTATCATAGCATCTTCAGATCATGATACTCAGATCATGATATTTGATCATGATCAAACTACAAATTAAATATCATGATCAGAAGATGCTATGATAATAGTGAAACTATAGTCATCATTAATAAATTATATGTGAAAAGTGTAAAAGTATTTTTTCTCAAACATTACATTATGTCAAAATTTCACCAAGTAAGAGCTAAAACAGTATCAGATTTAATATATATGTTCGTGTCTAAAAACATAACCAGTTTGTTGTAAAGCATTCGCTAAAAACAATTTTCGCTTTTAATAAAAATTTTCCGGTTGTACGATTTTCTAATTAAATCGTTTCGTAAAATTGTATTTTCTTTAGGATCGATAAGTATTTATACAAAAAAAAGGTTTTCGAAGGGTTTTAAAAATAATTATCGGTCTGAAAGAACTTGATGAGTGAGTAGAAGAAGAAGCAAACGAAAAAAGCACGAAACACAAGAAATCCTTATATATAGACGCAGTGAGTTATTTCGGTGGTTGAGTAAAAGACGTTGAGTTTGCCTCCCTCGAAACCAATTTCGAACTAATCGCTATCCTTTGTCCCAAACCGCTATCCCGAGGTGATGCTAATCGGGTCCACCTGGGGAATCCCAGCCGCCGCCGCTGCCGCCGCCGCCACGCCGTCTTCCCACCGAAAAACCCAACCCTCCCCCCACATGTGCTCGCATCTACTATCCAGCCCTGCGAATCATTTATCTTTTGTTTCGTCAAGCGTTCTCTTGGAATGAGTTCTTTTGTTGTTGGCACGTTTTTGTATCTCAGCGAGTTTCGAGATCGCAAGATCACGAGGATATCCCGATTGTTTTTAATTCTGAACGCTGGCGCTGTTCAGATCACATCATTACATGACAGATGTTTTATAATAGTAATTCTTGTCACCGTACTGAATTCTAATATTTCTAAACCAACAAAATGTTTCCGACATGCATGAAAGTGTTAAGACCTATTTTTTCAAACATCAATTATTGTTATTGTTTAATGGAATGCTATCGTCTCTGGAGAGACGCTTTAAAGGAAAGTTTATTACCTACATGTGTGCAAATTTGCAACGCATTTTACATTCTATTTAATATTCGATTACAATTGCAATTATCTGTTCAAATTGTATGTTACGTTGTAACTCGACGATTACACGCAATACGTTTCAAGTAAAATTACAAATTTAATTATTTTTTCCAACGTAACATATTATAGAAGTCAACAAAGTGTATTTTATGTATAATTTCTAGAGAGAACACCAACACACTATTATCACGTCACATGAGTTCACACAATTACGCGTGACATGCACAAAGTGTGAGCCTCTGTTTTTACATACACGTACATTTTATTTAGTGCACTTGCTAATATTAAATTAAATAGTGCTTATTCCAGTGCCAAGAGACAACAATTATTTATTGCGAAAGAATTTGTTAAAATAATAACGGCTCAAAATTTAAAATAAAATCTCAGAAACAAAATAATTATATATTCAATTCTTTTGATAATCCTTTTAATCCTTTTGATAATACTAAATTGATAATCCTTAAAATGAATTTGTTAAAACGATGTACATAATAAATTTAACATGAAAACTTAAGAAAACTAAAATTCTATAATCAATATAAATCTTACAAACTTAAAACAATCGTAACACAGCCTGAATATATAAATATATTCAACCTTTCCGGAGCTATATAACAATTGCTGAGTCTTTTTAGGACTACTAAAACAAATCTCATGTGAAATTTGTCAGTTATTTAATAGCTTTCAGTCCACCTTCGTGGCACTCAACAAAAACTATAAAAATAACATTGTTACCATGAAGGTCATGTCTTTCCGATACCTTAAGTGAATAGCCATCTGTGGACGCGTTTTGAGATATATCTCTCATCAGCACAGCTTTGCTTCCATGAACAACAATTTGTAAACCACTTACTTGAAACCAATTAGGGTTAGATATTTTTAAATTGATATTTTGTGAGAGAGACATGAACTTAGCAGGTTATTGACTAAAATGATAAGATAGAATTGGTAAAACCATCCTACGTTATAGATAATCATAAAAACTTAAAACAATCGAAACACAGCCTGAATATATAAATATGTTATACCTTTCCGGAGCCCTATATCAATTACTGAGACTTTTCAGGACCAGCAAAACCAATCTCATTGGAAATATGTCAATTATTTAACCGGAAAAGTTGAATACATTTATATATTCAGGTTGTGTTCCGATTGTTTTAAGTTTGTATGTTTTTATTATCTATAACGTAGCGTTTTACTAATTCTTCTCATTCTTATAATTTCTTATCATTTATCATTTCAATCAATAACCTGCTAAGTTCATGTCTCTCTCATAAAATGTTAAATTAAAAATATCTAACTCTAATCATCCACATGAATTTCAAGTAAGTGGTTTAAAAATTGATATTTATGGAAGCAAAGCTGTGCTGACGAGAGATAAATCTCGAAACGCGTCCACGGATGGCTATCGACTTGAGGTATCGGAAAGACATGATCCTAAAAACAATGTTCTTTTTATGGTTTTTGTTGAGTGACACGAAGGTGGATTGAAAGCTATTAAATAACTGACAAATTTCACATAAGATTTGTTTTGGTAGTCCTGAAAAGACTCAGTAATTGTTATAGAGCTCCGGAAAGGTTGAATATATTTATATATTCAGGCTGTGTTCCTATTGTTTTAAGTTTGTATGATTATCTATAACGTAGGATGGTTATACCAATTCTATCTAATATAAATCGATATTATTTAAAATTATACAATAATAAATCATCAACAACTATAAGTAGGTACTCATAAGCTGTACGTAATCAAATTCTAAAAAGTCGTAAATATTATAGTTGCTATCATCAACAGTAATAAGTTATAGAAATCGCTATTCTGGTCATATTGTTGGGATTAAACACTAATGATTTTGTATCCTTTATTTAAATGCCTCGGTAACGTTTAGTAACACCTACAGAAATATATTATCATCTAGTAGCAAATAAGTTACAGCATTTATCGTTCAGTAAGCAATGTTTTTCAGAATCTTCGTAACAGCACGAGTATTCTATTATTTAAATTTTCATATTTCCCAGATAGAACCAAACGTCCAATGGACGTCCGTTTTTTATCCACTGTTCCAGAAAACGTTTAAGACCATACGGTACATTAAATGTATATTATCCAATCATAGTTCCTATAACGACCATGCACGGGTCACAATTAGTACATTAAGTGGACGTCCATTTTCCGATTATTTTAACGCGTTATTATGTGTCCATCAATTGGACGTATATTGTACGTCTATGGAGGGATATATAATATACGTTAATGAAATCCATCCATTGGATATCAAGTATTTATCAACGTTAACACCTTACTAGGATTACATAAATTGGACATTCATTGGATGTCCATTTACGTACAAATATATTATCAATTTAACTGGATCATTCAATTATATTTTAAAAAGTCTCTGTGTACCAAGTTATTAAGTGTCCATTAACAGGACGTATATTGTATGTCTATGAGCGGATATATAATATACGTTTATGGAATCCAACCATTGGAGATATAGCTTTTGGCTACTTTAACACTTAGATACTTACGTGTTAACGCCACCACCGCTATATATTGGATCGAGAGTTTGCGCTGCCGCCCGTATGTGGTCTTGATTTATCTGTGCGCTTCGCGACGGGCAACCTAATCTATGTATTTTGAGTTTTAAAAATGTTATAATTTTATATAAAATGTTTTATTTTATGATTTATCATAAAAAGTTTAGGTTAGATTGGCGGCATTTAAAAATGTAGCGGTGGTGGCGTTAATACGTAAGTACCACACCTTATTAGGATTACATTAATTAGACATTCATTGGATTTCTATTTACGGACATATATATTATCAAATTAACTGGATCATTCAATTACATTTGTTAAATATATACATGCTCAACTGTAAACTTTGCTGCAACTGTAACGTCTATTGGACGTCCATTTTTCGATTACTTTAACACGTTATTATGTGTCCATTAACTGGACGTATATTGTATGTCTATGTACAGATATATAATATACGCTCATGCAATCCATGCAATGGATATATTGTATGTCTATGTACAGATATATAATATACGCTCATGCAATCCATGCAATGAATGTGTAAAATTGTGTATTGAGGTAAGTTTTACATTTTATTTTATGTTACCGTACAAACATATTTAACTTTGCATATAATTTCTCTTTTTAAAAGATTTTACCAACTGTAAACAATACTTCGTGATTTCATAAACGAGTCTTATATATTGTTCTACTTTGAGGTTATGTTTCCACGTGTTGCTTGTGCTAGGTTTTTTTTCCGCCAAAATCCACTTCCAATGTAATGATGATAATAATAAACATTGTATTGTATAAATGAAATACTTTGGCTAGTATTTGTTTACCCTTTGTAAATATTCATACAGCATTCGATGTAGGTACATCCTTTGGAAGTACATTATAACAATCAAGGAACAAAGATTATACATCCCTTAGACGTACACTAAAACGATCAACAGACATACACTATACATCCCTTGGACATACATTGAAATGATTAATAGACGTACACTATACATCTACATCCCTTGCACGTACACTATAACGATCAATAGACGTACACGATACATCCTTTGGGCGTACACTATAACGATCAACAGACATACACTATACATCCCTTAGACGTACACTGCAATGATAAATGGACTTACATTAAACATCCCTTGGACGTGCAACATAACGAGCAATAGACGTACACCATACATCCTTTAGACGTATACTATAACGGTCTCTGAACGTTCATAAGAAGCATAACTGCAGCATACTCGCACCTAATATGGTCGATTTATATACGCCCATAGATGTCCGTTGTGTAATGTGTACTTGCGTTTTCGGAGAATTGTTTTTAATTAATCTATTTCCTGCTTCTTTTCAAAATTGTCTTCACAGTGCCTTTGGAAATATTTCTAGTGTCTACGAAAAGTTGCTTTCGCAGTGTACATCTGATGTCTTCAAAGATCATCAAAGAATTATTTTTTGTCTACTTCCTGGGTCTTGATTTATTTAAAATTTAAAGGTTTAATCGGCAATTTATGCATTTTTTTCATATTTTGTAGTGAAAACTTCTATAGCCGCGCTGAGTGACATTTGGGTAGAGGGTAAACTCATAGATTTGCGTCATCGTCATCAATAGCTGCGTTCTATAGAAAAAATTTCTATTACTCAAAGATGTGTACGATTTGTTCGATATGACGATATGTTCAAAAGAACACATCTATACGCATATGTTTAAAGTTGGCTCTGAACGTCAAACTTAATAGTCAAAGTTTTTGGCAGTGTTGACAGAACGCAACGTCACTAAGGAAATATCAACCCCTATAATCAGTGCGCAGTACAAGAGTAAGTACTTTTGACGGATGTACTAGTAGACATACTAGCGCCGGACTATTGAAATGTTCAGATTACTGGATTGTATCGAAGAATTCATGGTAAATCACGAATCAGACCCATCAAAGTTTTAGGCAACCAAATGCACTCGTGTGCTCTCCAAAGGAAGGAAACTCTAAAATAAAATTAATAGTCGGCGATATATAGATAAGAATAAGAAAAAAGAGCTTGCAATAGTTAATTCAGAAATTTCTAAACATCGAACAATCACAGCTGAGAAGGAGGAAAAAATTAAACGTCGTAAAGAATATTCCAAACAAAAATTAATTTACATACAGGTAAATCTTCAAAAGCAGTTATAAGGCATGTTTCTAAATGTCAAAATTTCCATAACTCACAAATTGCAGACCCATTAACAAGAAATGTGCCATATATTCTATCAATTCATATGGCTGACCTATCAACAAAGAATCAACCAAACATTCCGGATTCAAATTCATATTATGATGATGACATTAACAGTCATTCTCCTTCGCAAGTGAGTTATGTTCCAGAATTACATAAAACAATACTAACAAACTATGCACCAAATTTGATTAATTAACATTAGTTTTAAAGCTGTTTTTTTCAAAAGTTTTCACTTCAGTCGGAAATGCCTGACTGCCCATATTTTTTTAATATCAGTTCTCCTGAGAATCTTGTCACATAATTGAATTTGAAATTTATCGATTTTAACATTGCAGATGTACATGTACACGATACATCATTTGGACGTATATTATAATGGTCTCTAAACGTTCATAAGACGTATAACTGCAGCATATTTGCACCTTCAATGGTCGATTTATACACGCTAAAAAATGTCCGTTGGATATTAGAATATCCAAAAAAAATACGTCTAATAGACGTATTAAACGTTTTGTTCGATCTAGGTTACGTTTCGTTACTGCTACAAAAATATTGAGTTACAATACTGTAGGCTCTCGTACAACTCGGGCATACGTTCGCGAAATAGGAAATCGCACACACATTATCAGATCAACGCATATATCGCTTAGACACACATCTGAAACCGTTTAACTGTTTAACGTAAAATTTGGAAGGAACGTTGCTTTTAAGACGTGAACATTCACTAAGGAAGGATTCCCAAAGTTTTTTACTACGATGTCCATTTGATACATACATTCAATATATGCGTTTCAACATTCTTTGAAAATCCGATTAAGGGGCTGAATATTGAGGGTTGAATATTTTCATAACCTATAATTTTATCTATGTAGCTAAGGGATAGAAATGAAAAGATAGTTGTTTTACCATTTTCCAAAAATGCTGATAAACGAGCTGAAAAAGAATGATTTGAAAAATAATGCTCATTTGCATTTGCATAGCTAACATTTTAGGTATACTTTATAATAATAAGTTAAAAGGTATATTGAAAAAGTAAATGGCTTGATGACTCTATATACAGTCATACTATTGTAGGCGATGTATCGTGCAGATTTCTGATGCTATCTTATGTTATGCGGGAAAGTCAAAATCTAGATTATGAAGTACATGAAAAAATAGTTGATAGTGTTGAAAACCTAGATGAATCCTCTATAGTGTTCCATGGTTGCTACGGTAAGCATAAGCGACTGTCGTCGCATATTTCAAAGCTCAAACCGTTTAACCTACGTAACCTTCAAAACGAAGTCTCTACATTTGGTCAGGATTAATAAGATTATACAATTAAAATATTTTGTAAACTAAATCACATAGTTTACAATAAGTTGGAAAATCTTTCAAAACTATACATTTTTCAACCACATTCTTATATTTACAGCAAATATCTTAAAAAGGAATAAGACCTTTTGAAAATTTTCTGCAACAAGCAATAACTTTGAAACCAACCTTTCGAGTGCATTCAAACTTATTCATATTTATATTAAAACTTATTTATATTCAAATTTATTCATATTCAAACTTATAATAAGTGGGCAAAATGTGAAAAAAAAATCATTAAACATATTACAGAAAACAAGTTATGCAAATCATTAGTTTATTTCACCTGGATTTTATCCACTCCTTGTAATAATTTTCAAATAAATAGTTACGGTCTATCTTAATATTCAGCTTCATATTACTCACAAGATAATTAATAGTTAATAAACGTGGTTGACATAATTATTTGACTGATATAAAAATTCATATGTAATTAACAGGTATATAAAAATAACAGGTAAAGATACATTTGCTTTTCTAAACAAAAAATCAGAAAATATGTGAAAATGTTAACTCTTTACCACACTATGTGAGCATGTGAGCACTAGACGCAATTGTTTCGTCGTATTATACGAATTCGCGTTCTACGGGAGCGCGTTATAGGGGAGTCTCTTATCATTCTTATATTAAACAAATCTTATATCAATAAACTAAATCAAAACTAAAAAACTAAACTAAATCACTCTTATATTAAACAAATTACTATTACAAAAATACTGTATTCTTACAAAAATACTAAACCGTTACGAAATGTACTATAATGTAACAAAAAGTATTATTATCAGTAAAAAAGTGAAAAAAATACTTTGTTTTTCATGTATTTTTTTGTTACAAATAGTATTTCATCGCCACATGTAATTTATATAATCTATTAGCTAAAAAAATTTTTAACAGAAGTAAATATTTTTTTTAAATGCGGTTATTTACATGCTTATCGGGCAATGAAGTATTGTATGAAGATTTATTATATCTTAAGACAGAATTGAAAAATTCATTATGTTAACTACACATAATATGTAAAAATAGAAATGAAATACTTGAGTCTTTTCTTCAAAGGTTATATATTTATAATATATGTATACACTTCGTTAGCAATATTAACATCATCAGTATAACTGTACAGTATAACTTCAGTTATACAGATAATGTTAACATTGTTAATGAAATATATATGTTACGGTAAAAGTACGTAGTTTGGAAAAAGTACACATTTGCCGGCAAATGTACACATATACCTTCTTGGTTAGTAAACTATTTCCGGCAAATGTGTACATATACCTAATGATGTTGGAAAATGTATAGGGGTTTTTAAAAACACCTAATATTTATTTTTCTGAGCGTGATTAGGTCTCATAAATAATGAATTTAGAATTTCAAACAAAAAAGAATTATTATACCAGCGGATAAAATTATAAGGAATAGGTATAAAGGATAAGGTATAACGAACGTATACTTATAATATTTTTTTAAATAAATAATGTTCAAAATATATTAATTGCTTTTATATGTATAATCAAATAATGTAAATTATTTCAAATACATTTGAAACTTAATATACAAGTATTTTTTATTTCTGTTAATTATTTTTAACTTTTACCTATATACGTTGAAAATGTGTACTTTTATTAAAAGTACATATATGAAGCTGATCTCAAATTTAAACTATTATTCACCCATCAAATTGGTAGATGTATACATATACCGGTAAATGTTTACATTTGCTGATTTTGTACATTTACCATAACATATACTATCTTATAAAAATATAAACTTTCATTTCTATTTCATTATTTCATTTCTTTCATTTCTTCACTATTTCAGTTCTTAGTTATAAAATCTTCTAACTCAACAAACCCAAATATGCAAAAATAGAATTGAAAATGACCTTCACCGGTCGAAACTCGAGCCGAGCTTAGTGTTTAAGTTTATAACTGTGAATAACAAGTTACATAATATTTTACATATTACGTGTTCATTTCATCATTTCCGTGTAAGTATGAATTAGTACGTAGTAACCATCCTATTCATAGCTTTAGACCTTCATACCTTCTTAAGCAAAGACAGGTATATTGTTAAGGAAAAATATTTTTAATATAAAACATATTTAGTTTTGAATACCCTATTATGGTGGTTCCCTTTTATTTTATGGATCTTTGTGAAAACATACATTTACAATGTACATTAGGGTGGAGCGAAATATTTTTTTGGGTTGTGAGTGATCTAATAGTGAAAAATCGGTGCCTTTTAGACTCAAATTAATCCATGCAAAATATTATTTGATTTGATTTATAGTAATAGCCTCCGCAACGTCATTGAATTTTTGAAAAAATACGGTTTTTAGACTAATTGAAATTTTAATGAACACACGTATTTTATTCCCAGAAATTATATAACTACAGTTTATTTTCTATATAAAACAAAAAAAATGCATGATCTTAAGTTTGTAATATAAAATAAGTAGAGTGAGAGAGTGCAGGAGGGGACAATTAGAACACTTGTCGCGTCGTCAGTGGACTATTGGTTTTGGCTCAAATTAGACTTGCGCTAGTTATTTAACAAGTAACCTAACGTCAATTTGGTCTCGTAAAAAACATGCAAAGAAAACGAAGTGTCTTTAAATGTCCTATTTTTGGTGATATTTGTGAGATAAAAGACAATATTCTACCTAATTACAAAGATACTATGAATGTAATAAAATACTATGAATGTAAAAAAAAATACTATGAATGGACAAGACATCAACTAAAGTTGCAATTGGAAACTGCAAAAGAGCCCACATTTTCAGAAATAGCAAATATAGTGACATCCAGAATTGAAAATATAAGTCAAACTGCATCTATTCCGATAGTAACACCAATAAGGGTCGTACAGATGTTAAAAGCATACCATTTAAAATGCAAAAACCTACTTAAGTCTGTGAAAAAGGCTCTCTCCGGGAAAATTAGAAAGTTTTCGAAAAAGTAGTAAGGTACTTTTTGATATTGCAGCATGCAAGTGTAAAGATTTCCCTCTACGTGTCTGTCGCAAGGATTAAATGGTTCCCAAGCAAGAACATACTTTTGGAATTGTTCAAAGAACCTCTCGAAGTATGATAATAGGTGGAATTGACGTAAGTGTTACGAAAAAGTTGCAAAGGAGGAGTTGGAAAGAGGAAACCGGAATAAGATAACCGCCCAATTACAGCTTTAAATACTTATCTGTTATAGAAGTTAGTACTTCTTCGGTATTGTCAGCGTCCGAAAGTCGTAGTAGTTCACATAATTCCACTAACACTTTTCCATAAACAAAAGCTTTCCGAAAAAAAATGTATCCGTCGATTTTCCTACTTTATCGAAGACCTGCTACAGGTATAGTGTATCAGATAGAGCAGCTGCAGCGATTGCGTCATGTATAGTGCCGCCTATAAATTTCAATGCTTCAACATATACTGATTTAATAAATTGGCAAGAAATATTAAGTGAACCACCGATTATGAAAAACCTGCCTGACCAAGAAATTCAGTATCGTTTAATCAGTTGGTGAGGGTGAAGTGTTGTTTTTAGGCTTCCTTACCACCATGCCAACTCAAGCTGTTGAAAGAAGAACTGCCACAAAAGTCACGATTAGGTGCACTAAGAGCCAAATTGGAATCACGAAACGTAATGCCTAAATTTGAGACAAAAAGAGATTTTCGAGCAAATTAATTGTTTTTTTTTTGGTAATATTTTTGTAAAAAAATGTATTTTTGATTAAAGGTGATTAATATATATATATATATATATATATATATATATATATATATATATATATATATATATATATATATATATATATATATATATATAATATATATATAATATATATAAATCCTATTAGCTTTAGCGGCCCAGAAATTATCATACCAGAAAACATACAGTTATAATAAGGATTTACCCATTATCCACAAGTCCGCAAATATGTTAGTAGTTTAAGAGAATAGTAACAATAAATTCCCAAGAAATTAGAGATAATATAGTATGGTATAAGATTTTAAAAACCCAATAAAAGTCAGGTAATCGTGCGATCTTTTCGTTGGTTAATGTAAATACATCATAATAATAATATTTATTGTCACCAACAGTAACAAATGGCTATCGACCACAAGGTCTTTCTGACTACGTAAATCATTTTCCAGAAATGAAATAAACCTATCATTTTTTGATAAATGAATACTATATATCAAAATAAAACAATCATGGGTTGAAGTGCCCCAAAACATAACTTTAAGTTCTGTTGGTCGTTACACTGAAATGATCAATTGATCTATTCACTGTAAAGTCTTAATCGAAATTAGAAAGAATTAAAAAATAAATTTCAAATTCGATCGAAAAAATTACCAATTATTAATTTTGCGTAAATATACAAGATTAATCATATGCCAAGATGGATATTATTATTATAAATAACAACATACAATATCGTACGAGGAATATATCGAACATACAATATCGTAAGACATTAGAGAACATAGTGGAGAGGATTACAGAACAAGACCAGACAGGATCACACTCTACCAGTTTAGATTTTCAGATAAAACTAGATAAAACCAGTCAGGGCCAAACATATATGAATGACAAAAATGGACTATACTGAACAAGCTTGTAGAAGACAAAACTAGACTGGACAAGTTTGGACAAGTCAAAACTTGAAAACATTAAATAAGACTGGACAATTCAGGACAAGACTATATCAAACTGGACATGATTTCACCAAAATTGCCTAAGAGTGAATAATGTAGGATATGACTTAGTCATGACTTGAAAAGACTCATCAAATTAAAAAAAGACTGGATTAGATTTGACAAAATAAAACAAAACTGGAGAAGCATAGGTAAAATAAGATTAGATATGTGTAGCACTTATGTTTTGGGGCACTTCATTCAACCCATGATTGTTTTATTTTGATATATAGTATTCATTTATCAACAAATGATGATGTTTATTCCATTTCTGGAAAATTTACATAGGCAGAAAGACCTTGTGGTCGATAGCCATTTACTACTGATGGTGACAAAAAAGATTATTATTATTATGATGTATTTACATTTAGCAACGATAGGGTTAAAATTTTAGTACGATTGTTGCAAAAGTCGTTCGGTCTGAATAGCCATGATTTTTTTACTTTGATGGTTTATGTCAGTGAATTTTAGACATTTATATAAAAGAAACTCACAAAATTTGAGTGAGTGATACATTTCATGCCCACAAACAAAATTCATTACTAAAACAAACGCTGGAACAACAAATCTTCGATTTATGTACTATACTGATATTCTTTGGAAGACAATTGTGAGAACAAAGTCAACAACACTCTACTTTCTTAAACAAAAACTAGATGAACTGCGTTTAGACTATATGTAATTTTAATAAGGTGGAGATAGAAAACATATAGGTTGTGAAACAATAGGTTTTTCACATTTACCCATCTGTCTTAGGAGTTTCTTGAAGGCGTTGTGTTTATGTAATTATCCGTTATTATTATTTAATATATAATACTAAATTAAAAAGCCCATCGCACAAATTAGTCACGTGGAATTCGTCAATTCGAATCAGTTCGAATGTGCCTTAACATGCTAAGCCAACTTTTGAACGTGGAGACTCATTCTCAATACTTGACCTAACTTTCGCAACAAGCAAACTCGCTGCAAGAACTGGCAAGTACTAAACAGGGAGTCACTAAGTACCCACAAGTATCTGGGCTACGTAGTAGATGAAAATATTGGAAGTATTCCAACCAGATGCAAAAACAGAAACAATCAAACGCCTGGTCAATCAGATCAATGCCAACAGACGTACAAAAATTCTACAGCAACCTACAAGCAGAAATTAACAAGACCGAATATCATACAGCAAACTCATTTATATGCAAAAGCTGTGATGCCACACTACCACCAAAAATGGCACGCAGACATAAGAGACGGGTCTACTGGTGGAATGATACTATCGCTCAAGCAAGGCCTGTAATCAAGCCAGACGCATATACCAACTTAAAACTAAAAAAACCCTAGCCCAACACAACAAGCAAAAATTCAAGCAAGAGTACACAGCTGCGAAAAAGACCCTCAGAATGGAAATCAACAAATCAAAACGAGACCACTGGCAAAACCTATGCCACGAGATCAACGAAGACACATGGGGGGATGCATTACAAATTGCAATGAGAGGACTGAAATTAAGGCAACAAAAGATTATGGTCCCAATGGAAACAACACTACAGATTGCCGATGCACTTTTCCCAACCCATGAGGAACCGGTCTGGGAGCAACCAGACGTGCTAGAAATTGTGCCTTTCACTGAGGAGGAACTATGTAGAGCCAGCCAGCGTCTTCGAAATGGCAGATAGATACCTGGGGATAGATGGACATCCATCAGAGCTCATAAAAAACATTATGGCAAAGTTTCCAAACTATGTTCTGTAAACAATGAACCATATAGTTACTGAGAAGAATATTTCCGGATATATGGAAAAAAGCCAAACTTGTTTTAATTAGGAAAGGTGATCGAGAAGCCTTCGTCGTACACCTGTGTCTACTAGATGAAGCGGGAAAACTCCAAGAGCAACTACTGCTACAAAGAATAAAAATAAAAAATCTAAAAAAAAATAAAAAACCTCTCAGAGAAGCAACATGGGTTCAGGGAGGGAAAGTCGACAGTAGATGCTATAGATAAGGTCGTCGAAGTGGCGAGAAAAGCGCAAGAAGGCTCACAAAGAACGAAAAAGCTATGTGCACTTATAACACTCGACGTTAGAAATGCCTTTAATTCTGCATCATGGCAAAACATCTTGGAGGAACTGGCAAGAAAGGACATGCCACCGTATCTACTGCGATTAATCAGGAACTATTTGAGAAATAGAAAAATCATTCTGCAAGCAGAGAACTCAAGAGAAGCGCGTCAGCAGTGGTGTTCCACAGGGCTCGGTTCTGGGCCCGACACTGTGGAGCATCCTGTACGATGGAGTCCACAGACTCGAACTGCCGGAGGGAGTGGAGATCGTGGGATTTGCTGACGACCTAACTCTGGTAGTGACTGGGAAAACAGAAAGGGGAATAATGCTTAGAGCAAATGCAGTTATAGATCAAGTTGGTAATTGGATGGAAGGAAACAGACTAGAATTGGCTCCCGAGAAGACAGAAGCAGTGCAGCTAACAGGATTCAGAAAAATCGGTCCCATTACTTTCATTGTAAAGGGAGAAAAGGTAGTCCCGAAAGAATCAATTAAATACCTGGGTGCAACGATCGACAAATGTCTATCATTTAAAAACTACGTCATAGCAATCGCAGATATAGCGCTCAAAACCGCTGCAAAATTAGACAAACTAATGCCCAACGTCGGGGGCCCCAAAAGCAGCAACCGAAGGCTCCTATGCTCGATGGTACATTCGACCATGCTCTACGCAGCTCCGGTATGGGCAATTGCCACGGAGAAGAAATCGATCAGGCACAAGTTATCGCTAATTCAACGGAAAATGGCACTGAGAGTGTCCAGTGCATACCGAACAGTCTCAATGGAGGCCGCACTTGTAATCGCTGGCATAGTACCAACAGAGCTTATGGTGCGAGAGAGAGAGAGCAACTTTACCGAGTTAGAACAAGCGACGACTGCACAAAGAGCGATAAAAAGAAATCCGCCAGGGCGCAAACGTATAAGGCATGTCAAAAAGAGTGACAGCTATCGGACTGGGGACAATGGACCCGGATCCTTATACCTGACGTCGAACGATGGGGTTCACGAAAGCATGGTGAAACGAATTTCCACCTTACACAAGTGCTAAGCGGTCATGGTTGTTTTAGGTTTTTGTGACTACCTGCATAACATTCGCAGGGCAACCGATAGTCTGTGTGAATACTGTGGCCTTGAAGATAGCGTTTGACACACCATCTTCGACAGTCATAGATGGATACTAGAAAGGGAAATGTGGGATAAGAAATGTTACCTCAAACTAGAACCCATAGGAAAAAAGCTAACCGACCATATGATTAGGTCGGAGAACATCTGGGTAATAACAACCGATATGATAACAAAGATCATGACCTTGAAAGAGCAGGACGAAAGGAAACTCCAAGTCGAGAGAAACTCCAAGTCGAGAGCAACAAAAAACTGAACCTGAACCCCTAATCACTAGACGTGGAAGGGGGATGTGAGGCGAAACTAATACAACGACATCTTGGCGTCATGCGTGAAGCGGTACCAAGATGCTCGAGGAGCTTTCAGGGGCGACTTGACAAGTTAACCGATTGGTGCTTGCTACGTCCCGTTAAAAAAAAATTAAGTTCGAATGTACCTCAAATTATTCTTGAAGCTTGACAACATAAAATAGTCAATCTCAGAAAAATTTAAACCCAAAAATTTTCCCGTATTTTTGTTTAAAAATGTTTCAATGCATGTAATAGGGACCACTTTAGATTAATACCTTTGAATGTTGCGAGTATTAAAAGACATTTATTATCGTATTAATCTGTCTCTTTACCAAAGTGTGCAAATGTAAAATTTGCATTTGGTACATAAATACCTAGTAGCTTATCCTTCCTTGCTGTTAAGACTTCAAATTTTGGTCAGGATTACTCCAAATTATGAACAGCTTTATGAACGAAACTTTTCAATTGGAAAAATAATAACTAGATTTCTTTTGAATCACTCTTCTTGTTACAATTACAAATTGTTACCATAAAATTAAATAATTTTGCTGTTTTAGATATATGTCACGTTTTATCCATCCATACCATATTTCCTTGCATCAATAACTTCTTGGTGCTGATTTTGGTAATAGGTTTTAGTTCTGTGAATGGGCTCTGCGTCAGTTACAGGTGAATCCGAGTTTTTTCGAGGACGTTTTGTTTACTGACGAGTCAACCTGATGGTCTATGAAACATGGACAGTTAATATGCGTATTTAACATGCATTATTGGTCAATAGAAAATTCAAAGTGGTTCCGGCAAATTGTGCAACAGCGTCCTTGGAGTGTTAATGTGTGGTGTGACATAACTCAGGACCGGATTATTGGACCATTTTCCATAGACGGCAATTTGAATGGACGAAAATACGTCGAGTTTTTGAACAACACTTTAGGAGAATTATTACAAGACATCCCGTTAGCACAGCGATGCCGAATGTGGTATCAACAAGACGGCTGTCCAGTCCATTAGGCAGTTATAGGTTGTGAAGTGATAATTCGAAAATTTCCCAGACGCTAGATTGGGAGAGGTGCAGTAATCTCTTGGCCTGCTCGTTCTCCGGACTTAGCGCCACTTGATTTTTCCTATGGAGCATTATAAAGGATTGTGTTTACCATGATGTTCCGACGACACCGGCGAACATGCGAGAACGAATTAGAAGATCTTGTGCCGCTATCACACCAGAAAATATTAGGATTTCAAGATAATCATTTATCCGACGTTAGTCGAAATGTGTCGAGGTTTTTACCATTAGGACCATTAAGGTCATGACTTCGAACATTTGTTACAATAAATTTTCTGCAGAAAAAATCAACCACATTATCCGGATATTTTTATTATTAATAAAATCACGATTTCCCGTTTTTACACGTGTATTTTTGTGAAACACAATTTCAGGATCATAATATAGTGGGTCGCTGGATTCGCCCGAATCATCATCATCATCATTTCCTTTACTCCTCGTGGGAGCATAGGGCATCAACAAACGCTCTCCATCTGATTCTATTCTGAGCCAGGGCCTTTACCTCGCGCCACTCCTTCCCGCTTGCCCTGGCTTCCTGTACGACTGTCCTCCGCCACGTGATTTTTGGGCGGCCTCTCTTTCTTGAACCTTGGGGGTTCCAGTCAAGAGCTTCTTTTGCAATATCCCCATCCGGCCTTCTAAGTGTGTGTCCGATCCATTTCCACTTCCTTCTTCTTATTTGGGTTTCAAGACGCTCCATATTTGCTTTTTTCCAAAGTTCAATATTTACTATGGTACTGGGCCAAAATATTTTAAGTATTCTTCTCAGACACTTGTTCGTGAATACCTGAAGTTGTGATACTATGGTGGTAGTCACTTTCCACGTTTCGCTACCGTAAAGAAGAACTGATACTACATTAGATTTGAAAATTTGGAGCTTTAAGTTACGGGAAGTTTTTGTTGAGTTCCACAGATGTTAAGCATTCCGAATGCCTGTCGCGCCTTCTGTAGCCGTTGTTTTACGTCTTTATCAGCACCACCATCCTGTGAAATAAGGCTTCCAAAGTAGCAAAAACTATCTACTACCTGTACTTGCCTGCCATCTATCTCCAGGTTGCAGGGGGCTGTCGCATTGATCTTTATCAGCTTGGTTTTATCGACATTGATTTTCATTCCCACCTGCATTGCGTACTTTTTGAGAGCCTCTAACTTTTTTTCCATATCTACTTTCGTGTGGGACAGGAGACAGATATCATCGGCAAAATCTAGGTCTTCTAAATGCCTCACGAGCGTCCATCGAATTCCCCTTGTTTTTTTATTTGCTTTCTTCATGACCCAGTCTAAGACTATGGTAAACAGAAGTGGGGAGAGCGTGCATCCTTGTTTTACTCCCGAATGCACTGTGAAAGGTGTGCCGCGTTGTCCTTGGTGGATTACCATGCAGCTTGCTTCTTTGTATAGTAATTTGATTATGTTTATGTACTTTGTAGGCACCCCGTAGCTGGATAGTATTATCCACATAAATTCCCTGTCCACACTATCGAACGCTTGCTTGAAGTCGATGAACAGTAGATAGAGTGGTGACTGCCACTCGACCGACTGTTCAACGATGATTCTGAGGGTGTTTATCTGGTCGGTACAGGACCTGCCAGGCCTGAATCCCGCTTGCTCCTTGCGTAGTGTCGGTTCAACCACATTGCTGATCCGGTCGTGAATTATTTTGGAAACTAATTTGTTTATGGTGTTAAGAAGAGTTATTCCTCTCCAATTGGAGCATATACTCAGGTCTCCTTTTTTCGCCAGTTTGATAATTAGGCCTTCTTTCCACGTGGATGGTATTACTTCTGTTTCCCATGCTTCTCGAATTATAGGTGTTATAATCTCGGTGATTCCCTTTATGTCTATTTTAAACATCTCCGAGTATGTCTCGTCAGCGCCAGGCGCCTTGCCGTTTTTAAGGTGTTTGATGGCGGCCTTCACCTCCTCTATGCTTGGCGGGTCGTCTCTAAATCTTCTGTTTCCGCTTGGTGTCATAGGACTTTGTGGTACCTCTTCCAACGGTGTGTTTAGGAGCTCTTGGAAGTGTTCTGTCCAGCGGGTTATTTGCTGTGCCTCGGTTGTGCATAGCTTGCCGTTCGTCGTGCGTATTGGTCGTTCTGAGGGGTAGCCTGTGTTTGTGAGCTTTCGTGTCAGGCGATATGTTTCCTTGGTGTTCATGCTGTCAGCAGCTAGTTGCGCTCGGGTTGCAATATCAGCTAGCCATTTCCTCTTATCAGTTCTAGCACTCTTTCCCACTTGCTTATCGGCTGCGTTGTAAATCTGGGATAGCCTTTGTTTATCTTTATCTTCAGCACAGTTTCTTTGTTGCTTTAAGTTTCGGCGGTCTTGGATTAATTTCCAAGTCGCATCAGATATCCATTCTTTTCTCTCATTGGATTTGTACCCAAGGATGTCTCCAGCTCCTCTTAACGCATCTACGATGCTTGACCATCGTTCTGTAATGTCTTTGTTCCCTGTGGTCTTGTCCTTCAGTCTGTGTGTCCATTTTATCTTGAAGTTTTGCGATGTCAATTTTCTTTGTCTTCCTGGTGGCTTGGCGCTTGGTGTTTGAGATCAGTTTAATACGTAACTGTCCACAGAGAAGGTGGTGGTTGCTATGTACGTCGGCTCCACGGTGATTCCGGACATCAAGCAGTGATGTTCTCCATTTCTTGCTTATGCAAATATGATCTATCTGATTTTGGGTTCTGCCATCCGGTGAGCACCATGTCACTTTATGTATTTCCTTGTGTGGAAAAACTGTTCCGCCTATAAGCAAGTCGTGGTTTGTGCAGAGGTCCGCTAGTAATTCTCCATTTTCATTCATTTCCCCTATACCGTAGTTTCCCATTACTGTCTCCCAGTTAGTGCTGCTTTTCCCAACCTTGGCATTGAAATCTCCCATCACAACTTTTATATCCGTCTTTTTAAGTTGGCGAATTGTGCTTGACAATTGTTGGTAGAATGTATCCTTTTCTTCTTCTGTAGCTGCCATTGTCGGTGCGTAAACTTGAATTATTGATATATACCTCGAGCGCATTCGGAATCGTGCTGTTATTATCCTTTCTGAGATTGGGCTCCAATCTTCTAAACTTTGCTTTGATTTCTCTGTTAGCATGAATCCGACACCACCTCTGCGCGCCTCGCCAATTTGTTTCCCGGAGTAGAGGAGCACCTCTCCCGTTGATGTTTTCTTTACGCCACTTCCTTCCCATCTGATTTCACTTTCGCCCGAATAGTGGCTACAATTTCTTGATAAAAAATAGCTTATTGCCATTTGAAAAAACATTGAAGTCCTTTAGGACGCATATTATAAAATATATCTAATTCCGTAGCGATATTACGATCCAAATAATTGACAGACTTGCGAAATAGAAAGAAAGCTAACATTTATGTTTCTATAATTCCAAAAATTCTGAACAGATACCTTAATGTGGAAGGAAATTTTAATGCACGCAATACTTTTTCAGCGTGGTAGAAAGCTGCCTATCTTTCAAATAAAATTAGAATTGTCAGTATTGTGCCAATGTTGATCAAAATAAAATGTATTGTATAGTAACAATCACAATATTACATAAAATCCTCAGTTTTTCCTATAGACATACTATTAACCAATTAATGACCACTGTACTCATAAGGGTACACCGAAATTACAATTTTTTTGGTGACATGTGACGTGCAGTAGCTTTAGTTCTGTGTTGCACAAAAGTTAAGAATACTTTATTGTTTCGAGTTTTGGGACAGGTTTCTACTTTTTTTTAATGGACTTTATGGACACATTACAACAACAATACTTGGCACGTGCATCTGTGTTTTCGAGGTTACATGAGTTAAGTGAAAAGTATTTTCAATAGTGACCATAGTTCATTGAGAAAAATTATTATTTGCATGGTATATGTTTTGTTAAATGTTTAAAAACAATATGTGCTTATCAGATAATCCTTACATAATTGTGTAACCTTTATGTATTGATATAAATCTGTCTGTACTCATTCGAGTACAACGGGCAATGGCATGATATGAAAGCCGATATCTGGGTATCATTTCTCAGAGAGAATTCGACAATGGATTTCAACGAAACTCCACCGTCTTCATTTTATGGAAAAAGATTTGGAACGCTATCAGCCGCCTTAGATGTAATTGAAGATGCGAGATGCAGCAGTTCAGAAATAGATTTGGTTATAATTCCACCTTATGTCTGTAACCAAATAGAAAACGAAGAATTTGATGATGACGACTTAGTATTGACTGAAATGCCAAAAGATGTTCCAGGGGAAATCGAATTTGATATCAACGATCCATCAGAAGAGGAAAATACCCCAAACTATGACGACGAGTGGGATGAGGATGACGACATTCCGTTGTCTGAATTATTGATAAGGAAGTTTAATAAAACGCAGAAAATTGCAAATGTACTCGTAGACCCGTAGACATGAGTGTTAATGGTTCCAAAGAAACGAACGTTAGCTTGGAAAATGTGCGACAGGAACTGTTAGGGCTGAATGCGGTACAGATTTTTGAGAATTTATTTGACGAAGACGTTGTCATATTGTCACTAAAACGAATATTTGCGCTGCAGCAGACACTAACAACCACAATTTCAATATTACGAATGATGAAATGAAGATTTTTATCGGATTTCTTCTGTTCACATTTGTGTCAAATGCCCTTAGTCGAAATAGATTCACTGAAATCAAAAAGTATATACTTTTAGCAGACAACTCTTAACTTGACAAAAATGTATAAGTTCGGCCATTCATGAATTTGATAAATACAAAATTTCAGCAGTGGGGCATTTTTTATGAACACTTATCAATCGATGAGGAAATGGCGAAATTCTTCAGCCATCATTCTGCGAAGCAATTTATCCGGGACAAGCCTGTAGGCTTCGGCTACAAAGATTGGATGATATAGTCCAGTCATTATAGTAAGTTCACCTCGGAATTACAGATACCCAGCAGTAAGTCTGTAAATACTTGTATATTAACACCCTAAAAGTTGTCTCAAAACCTACATATGGTAGGGTGTACGCAACTATTAAATTTTAAGGTCAAAGGTCACAAAAATAGTTTTTTTGCGCTTTTTTTGTAAATATCTCATTTCCTATGGCTTTTTTGCTATTTGTATTTATTATCAATATTGTAGAATACAAAATTCTCTACAAATTTTGTTTAAAAAATATTTTATACGGTGAACCGTTTTCGAGATAGAGGGCGGAGAGCGCGCGGTCACAGCATCACTTTTTGCCAATTATATCAAGTCTTACACATTTTGAAATTTTCCATTCACTTGACAAAAAATTATTTAAAGGAAATACATTTTTCTAGCATTTACGGCAGATTGACGTCATAAAATTTGAAAATCTTAGAAATTTCTACAGATATTTCTAGTTTGCGCCAATTCAGCACCCCAAAAATAGTCGTGAAACATATATCATATTCCTAGGAAGCTTTTAATTAAAAATACCTTCAAACACTACACTATTTACATTTGACATTTCACTATTACTAGCGCGTTTTCGACCGGAGGCACCGTTTGATCTGAAGTGATGCTGTACCGCGTGCTCTCCGCCCTCTATCTCGAAAACGGTTCACCGTATAAAATTTTTTTTTAAACAAAATTTGTAGAGAATTTTGTATTCTACAATATTGATAATAAATACAAATAGCAAAAAGCCCATAGGAAATGAGATATTTACAAAAAAAGCGCAAAAAAAAGATTTTTGTGACCTTTGACCTTGAAATTTAATAGTTGCGTACACCCTACCATATGTAGGTTTTGAGACAACTTTTAGGGTGTCAATATACAAGTATTTACAGACTTACAGCTGGGTCTCTCGAATTCCGAGATTCTTACCTAATTTAAGTTTAAATGACTGGACTAATTATTATAGTTCTACTGGCTACTGCTATGCGTTCGCCAATGCCATATGAGGGCCAGGTGGAGGTTCGAAAATTAGGTGACTCATTGCACCGAGAAGAAGGCTGTTTTAGAGTTATTTTTGATTTTATCCTGTAAGAGCCCAATGTACTCGTTTGAGTAAACCTATTTTTTGCAAAATGTAAGAAAATAATTTTGAAATTTCTATTTGAATAATCTTTTAAATACATATTAATGCTATTTTCACTTGTGTATCATCTCTCACTTTTCTACCATGGCGGTGGGCATTAATGGGTTAACTGAAAATTGGTGGTTTTATAAAAACAAACAAACCATAAATGGAAGACGCCAATTTCAAAATTCTAATACTTTTGTCTTGGAATATCAAGTATCTAATTACTTATCACAAAAGCTACAATTTTTTTCGACGCTTTGTCTACTTATTTAAAGTAACTGTCCTGGTAGTAAAAAAGCATCATGTGATTCCAGAACAAGCTAAACTATATAATAATAATAATAACCTTTATTGGCATAATTCAAATAATTTCCATACAAAATATACATACAAAATAAAACAATAAAAAATAATAAAAAAGTTGTGAAACTAAAACCCCATTCAAAAGAAAAAAGAAATTTTACCACCCTATAAACCTATACTTCAACACCTGTACATCGGACATAAGCTCACAAAAAAAAAAAAAAACTAAACCGCAACACTCAAAAAACTACCCCGTCGCATCCGCTCTTTCCATGTTTTCACTCTGTGTAAAAACGACAGTCCCTTCCCGCTCTCGTCCATACACTCCATCCAATCCTTTCCTCGCCTTCTCTCCTGGTCATTCCATTCCGCCATCGTGCATTCTTCCAACCAATGACTCCACATATCTTCCTTCAACCCACACACCAAACACCTTCTACTTTCCTCCTTCATCCAATGTCTCCTTCCACGCTCTTCATTGCCACACCTAAATCTCGCCAACACTGACTGGTCGTCCGACCCTTTACTTGTCCTCAAATAACCAGGAACACGGCCGTGCACTTGTATCTGACTGTAGCCTTGGTGATATTTACTAGCCTCAATTTCCGATTGGCGCTCTTGGAAGTCCACTTCTAATAACCTCTCTTTTAGCATCCATTTCCACTGAGAACCCGCACTTTTTTCCGTTTCCAACCCCTCGGATGATAACCCCTCGGGTGTATTGAGGGCGACTGGGAGGGAGAATTTACGTTTGTGGGTGCAATGGGTACCTCAGTTATTGACCTAATAATTACAAATGATGCGGCGAGACGGCAAATAAAACTGATGGAAATCGGAATAAGAAGTGAGTCGGATCATATGCCGGTAGTGGTGTCGTTGAAGCAGCAAAGGGAGAAAGATGTTAAGGCGGAGAAATGGGTGGCCAGATGGGATAAGGAGGCGACAGAAGAATACAGAAGGAAATTAGAAGAGGTAGAGTGGAACGCCATAGAGGATATAGACATGATGGCAAAGAAAATGGAATCTGCACTTGTGAAAAAGAAAATCAAAGAAGCGTTTCCAGGCCGAGCATGGTACGACAGGGAAGTGCGGAACGCAAAGCAAAGGTTTCGAGAAGCTATGAGAGAATGGAGAAAGGGAGAAGGGCTCAAAGTGCACGTGTTGGAAGCGAAAACAGAATTGCAAAAAATGGAGAAGAAGAAAAAGGAGCTTTGGGAGGAGAAGGAGAAGCAGCGGGTACGAGAAATCAAGACGGAAGCTGAGCTGTGGAAATACGTGAGAGAGAATAGGAAAAGGAAGGAAAGATTACCCAAGAGCATTGCGATAGAAGAATGGCAGAACCACTTCATGAGGATGCTAGGAGGGGTGGAGATGCGGTCAGAAAGAGATGATAGTTCAGGAGATCGACAGAGAAAGCAGGAAGAGCTCGCCGAGGATATCACCGTGACAGAGGTGGAGGATGTTATTGATAAATGAAGCGTGGAAAGAAGCACCTGGAATCTGTAAGGAGAAGTTTACGGAGGAATTGAGAAGGATAGGGAGAGGAGAGAAAAGGATACCAGTCAGCTGGAAAGTGGGGATAATTCAACCGGTATTTAAGAGTGGAACGAGGGACGCGCTAGAAAATTATAGAGGTATAACTTTGATGAACTCCTCATACAAAATATTTGCTAAAATCCTGGATTGTCGCTTGAGGAAGGAAATCAATGAAAGGAAGCTTTTGCCGGAAATACAAGCGGGGTTCAGAGAAGGAAGGAGCACGGTGGAACACCTGGTGACCTTGAGAGTCATCATAGACCAAGGAATAAGAAAGGGATGCCTGTTTGCTCTTTTCATTGATTTGAAATCCGCATATGACTCGGTGAACAGAAGGAGATTTGACGAGTGTTTGTTCAAGCTAGGTATCTCAGAGAGTGTAAGAAGGAACATCAGGAATTTGTACGAGGAAACGGTCTGTAAGGTAGTAGCGAATGAATGGGAATCGGACTATTTTGAGGTGAGGAAGGGCCTGAGACAAGGCTGCCCTTTGAGTCCCACGCTTTTCAATCTGTATGTGGCGGATATGGAAAAGGTTCTACAGGCCGGGAAAGCTGGAGGAGTGGTGATTGGGAAAAAGAAGGTGTGGAGCTTGGCATATGCGGATGACATGGTGGTATTTGCAAAGTCGGCTAGTGAGATGAAGGACGTGATTGAAAGGCTCGGCAGGTATTTCGAAAAGAGGGATTTAAGGGTGAATGTTGGTAAAACAAAATGAATTCGGTTTAGAAGGGGTGGACGATATAAGAAAGAAAGGTTTGAATGGCAAGGTACTGAAATAGAGGAAGTTAGTAAATTTAAGTATTTGGGGTATGTCTTTGGGACTGGATACAGTAATAAAGAACACATAGAGTATGTTACAAAGAAGGCATGGGTGGCGGCGGGTCGTATCTGGGAGGTTTGGAAAAGGAACTTTGATGGAAACTTTAGAGCAGCAGAGACCATATGGAAGGCATGTGTGCGAAGCGTGTTACTGTATGGATGCGAGGTCTGGGGAACGAAAGAGGAAGACAAGATCGAAAGGGTGCAGCTAAAGTTTTATAAGAAAGTGTTGAAACTTGATAGGTCGACGCCTGGTCACATTGTGCTTCAGGAAGTGAGTGCTTGTAAGGTGGCGGTAATAGCTGCGGAAAGAGTGATAAAGTTCGAGTATAGGGTGGATGGGTTAGGAGATGAAAGGATAATAAAGGAAATCTTTCGAGTAGTGAATAAAGAGGGGTTAAGTGGTAGAAGAAAGAGCGGTTGGGGGTTGAATAAAAGGAAACTGTATGAGAGAGCTAAACTATATTAATATAACAACAAGATACTATAGTGACTATATTAATAAACTATATTAGTACTATCACTATATTATAGTGCTTTTTTAAATGTTAGAAATTATAAAGTAAAATTAAAAAATTTTAAAGTAAAATTTATTGAAAATTACTGTATAGGTAATTTTAGTTACAATTTTTACATCAACATGATATAAATTGTTATTTCTGTAAGCAAGTATTCTCAAAATTCTAACTAATCCCAAGAAAAATATTTTCGTATCCGAAAATATCTTTCTGCAAATAATTTCGCATTAATTTCGATCCCCGAAATTTCTCGATGCGACCAATTAAACTCTTCCATAACTCAGTTTCAAGCCTCAGAAAACAAAAAAATATAATCATTGTTGCTCAGAGCTTTAAAGCAATGTAAAAGTCTACGTTTCCTATTCTACTTTGCATAATGTTGCCCCTGGGTAGAGACATCGCACAATGAGATTCTCCGCAGTTTTTTTACCGCCGCCGCCGTGTATATTCTTACTCGCGTCCGTTCACCTACTTCCCATTCTTCCGCCCTCTTCATGGATTTTTACATTTATATATCTAACGTTTCCGAGTCGTATCCGCCCCTTTGTGCCGCAATATAATGCATAAAGAGGAACACGCGGTAAATTATCACCAAATAAAACTTTCTTAATTGTCTTTGGGAAATCCCAGACAACTAAAGGAAATTCTCTATAAATTATTATCTATCTCCATATTAAAAATTTTCTATACCTCATATATTTATTTCTATATATCTTTTGAGGTGGGAAAAGTTTTTTTTTTACAGAAATATTTTTGATTTATGACTTCATCGAGTTGGGTATATATGGTCGCGGTATACAAACATTATCGAATTTTTGTTCAGTTCGATTAAAGGATAGAGCTGACGTTAAAATTAATATCTTTTTGCGGATTTCGTATTTATAACCAAAAAAAAAACCGCAAACCGAAAATATTAATTGAGAGAAAAAAAAAATGAATCAATCTCGAGGGAAAATAAGAAATCCTAATTTTATCCAATTTCTCAATGAGGAAAGTTGAAGGGACAGATAGCAAGGCAATTTAGTTACATTAATTAAAACGGTTGGATCGCGGAAATGAATGTCGCGGTTTGGTTTATCTCTGTTATTGTTACTTCCTTTGCTGAAATGAGGCTTTGAGAATAGTCCATTGCACGTAAACTGATTATTAAACTACATTCTGAAATTTATGTCCGCCAAATGACTTTCAACCACGAAATTACAAACACACAGAAACATTATGCAGAAATTTATTTTTTTCCAGTTTCATTTTTTTAAATTAAAGTAATTAAACTTCGTAACTAAACTTCGAACGAGTTTGTGTAATTATATGCAGAATGTATGCAATTTATATTTTATATAAAGAAATCCAGGTGCAGCAAAACATTTGTTAATTTATATTAAACTCAGGAATAATTTAAAGATATAATAAACAATAAGCGAATAAACAATGAATTATGACAAAAAAAATAAAAAATCCGAATTGTAAAGATGTAAGATTTTATAGGATTTAAAAAAAATACATTACAGTTTAAATATTCATAAGTTACAGGTCTATAAAGCTGGCACCCCCACCTCTTCAAAATTCAATTTTGATAACACCAGAATTATATGCTCTTTATGTGCTAATTTTGTGCCGCAATCGCGATTTCTGTGCTCGAAGTCTTCAATGAAAGAATCAAACTTCACTAGTGGGAGTGCTAGCTTAACAGTCAAGCTAGCACCCACCCACCCGAAAAATTGGGATACCGATACCAAATTCGCCCTGGTGCGAATTCGCTAACTCAACCCTTTGTGCGAAAAACTCACCCCGAACGGAATGAGCCATAAGAGGTGAAATCTATAATAATCGAGCACACAAGTTTTAACCCACGCGATATTGTTGCAATGATTATGTGTTTTCCAGATATGATAAGCGCGATTTTTGTGCTCGCACCCTTGTACGAAAAATTAACCCTGAACTGTATTAGCCTAAAGAGGTAAATTTTTTTATTTTTTCGAGAAGATACATTTTAAATGACGCAAAATTGTTTCAATAATTATGTGCTCTCCATATATTTTATTTATGATTTTTGTTCTCATACCTTTGTACGAAAAATTCACCCCGAACTGCATGAGCCCTAAGAGGTGAAATCTATAATAATGGCGCACAAAATTTTTAATCGACGCGATATTGTTGCAATAATTATGTGTTCAACAGATATATAATTCGCGATTTTTGTACTCGCACCCTTGTATGGGAAATTCACCCCGAAATAAATGAGCCATAAGAGGTGAAATTTTTAATAAATGAGAACGCAAATTTTAAATAATGCAAAATTGTTTCGATAATTATGTACTCTCCTGATAATTATTGAAACAATTTTGCGTACTCGTTTATTAAAAACTTCACCTCTTATGGCTCATATATTTCGGGGTGAATTTCTCATACAAGGGTACGAGCACAAAAATCTCGAATTATGTATCTATCATAATTATTGCAACAATATCGCGTCGATTAAAATTTTTGTGCGATATTATTATAGATTTCACCTCTTAGGGCTCATGCAGTTCGTGGTGAATTTTTCGTACAAGGGTTTGAGAACAAAAATCGTAAATAACATATCTGGAGAGCATATAATTATTGAAAGAATTTTGCGTCATTTAAAATGTATGTTCTTGGTTATTAAAGATTGTACGTCTTAACGCTAATAGAGTTCGGGGTGAAATTTTCGTACAAGGGTGCGAGCACAAAAATCGCGAATAACATATCTGGAAAACACATAATCATTGCAACAATATCGCGTTGGTTAAAACTTATGTGCTCGATTATTATAGATTTCACCTTTTATGGCTCATTCCGTTCAGGGTGAGTTTTTCGCACAAGGGTTTGAGCACAAAAATCGTAAATAGCATATCTGGAGAGCACATAATTATTGAAATAATTCTGTGTAATTTAAAATTTCTGTTCTCGATTATTAAAGATTTTATCTCTTAAGGCTAATGGAGTTCGGGGTGAATTTTTCGTACAAGGGTGCTAGCACAAAAATCGGGAATACCATATCTGAAGAACACATAATTATTGCAATAATATCGCGTTGGTTAAAACTTGTTTGCTCGATTATTATAGATATCGCCTCTTATGACTCATTCCGCTCGGGGTGAGTTTCTCGCACAAGGGGTTGAATTAGCGAATTCGCTCCAGGGTATTTGAAAAGCACATAAATAGCACATAATTTTAGTGCTTATTTTTTATCGGTATCCCAATTTTTCGGATGGGTGGGTGCTAGCTTGACTGTTAAGCTAGCACCCCCACTAGTGAAGTTTGATTCTTTCATTGAAGACTTCGAGTACAAACATCGCGATTGCGGCACAAAATTAGCACATAAAGAGCACATAATTCTGGTGTTATCAAATTTGAATTTTGAAGAAGTGGGGTTGCCAGCTTTATAGACCTATAAGTTACACTAGATTCCAGAGCATGGTAATTTTTCACATAAACTAGATAGTTTAGATTAAACAAATCTACATCAAAGGTGTCTAAAAATAAAGAATTAAGAATGCCCAACAAGTGCGGCCCTCCAAGCAATATATGATAAAAAAATAAAATCAGACAAAATAAAATGGATTATTTGCAAAAATCTTTAGAAGTGGAACAAAACATTAAAAAAAAATGTAACAAAGTCCAAAAAGGTCAAAACGACTTTGAATAAATACATATCTTGAAATTAATTTTATTCTGAGCATAGCAAGCCATAGGCGGATAGAGAGCTTTATTTTAGCTTCTATTAAGGGAATTTACTGGATGCACTACAATTGAAACTATAGCAAATAGTATCGTGGGTGTACTACCAAAAGTGAAAAAGCCATAAATTAACAAAATGAGATAATGTGCCCAAGTCGTTTTAACGTCTGCTACCTAAGGAAAAATAGTCCAAGCCAATATACGTAGTTAATTTCATAACCTTCTTACATGAGCCAAATATGACTAAGTCTTAAGGCTAAGTCATATCTGGTCCATGTTGCTATTTTAACCCATATGACTAAGTATAAGACTAGATCAATATCTCTACAGTTAAAAGTGTCCCATATCTAATTAGTTATTTTCGCCCATTTTGACTTGGTTACTTTTGGCAGTACAGTCACGATATGTTTAATAAATTATAAGAAAATTCTTCATAATTTGTGTATCTTTCGCTAGCGTTTGATGATAGCAACGATATAACTAGCACTGCTCAACTGCTGAATTTTACGCCCGAAATTGAAAAACTATTTTGTGTTACAGAAGAACTTAGCAACAATAAAAACTTGCCATGGAAAAAACATGTGAAGATATTTTTGCAACTATTATATATTTTCAGTATGGACTGATTGTGCTGAAAACAGGACAGGTCACAATATTGGTTTAATGGGGCTGATTAATATAAAATTGGGAGAATTGAATATTACGCAGCCTGCCCTATTACGTCATTGCATTAGCCATCAACGTGTACATTGTGAAAGAGTTCTAAATTTGGAAAATAGTATGACTATTGAGTAACTCCCTCAATTGTATATGCAAGAACGGTGTGAACCATCGAACCACTCCAGAATTCTTAAACGAAATAGATGCAGAATACTAAGATGTTGTATACTTTTCTGAAATAAAATTGCGTATTGTTAGTGGTGAAAGATTTTGAGGCAGATTTCTCATGTTGAGAAACGATTGATATGTTTTCAACAAAAACGGGAAACAATATACCAGAATTATCGAATTTTAAATTGATAAGCGAGTTAGCTTTTCTTGTTGACATTACAACTTAATGAATTAAATATAACACAGCAAGGAAAAGGAAAGTTATTTAATGGGATATTTGCAGAAATTTCTCAGCATAAAGTTTTCAGTTTAAAATACAATTCTTTATTTTAATAGCGTACAAAACCAAAGCGGACCACAACTTGGTAGTATTAGTATCTTTTGGATATCGATGATCTATATAACTTCAAATTGGGAACAAACAATTTCAAATTAGGAACAAACAATTTCAAATTGGTTAGAAACAATTTCTAAATGAAAACAAGGATAAAATATGTTGATTTGATGATTCTCAAATATTTATTACTAACTGAATTTTTTTCCTAAATCTCAAGACAATTATCTAAATTATTCGAAAAAATATTTGTCCTACAAAATCTATGGTTTGATCAAAGAGTCCCCTCTTTCCGACATGTATCGATAACGAGGTCATCATAAATGATTACTAACCAGCTGATTTTTTTTTTGACTTAGTTAATATTCATGTAATTTAACAGACATATTGTCCTATAAATTGCGCGGTACGTTATCCTGGTCCTACGCTCAAAAGTAGTAGTACAGATCCTTGATGTAAAAATAATTACTATCAAGCTGAATCTTCGTGAATAGCTTTCGTTTCGATGAGTCGCCCAACAATTTCCTATGCGAAAATTCTCAATTATGGTAGCTAACAGAGGTAGCAATGATAAAATATGTCAACAATTTTAAAGAAAAATTTGTAAAATTTTTAATTGAAGATTGGACAAGGGACGAATTTATTACTTTGATCACAGGAAAGACTATTAAACTTAATTATGATCAATGTTACACTTATGAGGTGTCTAGTGAAAATAAAATAAAAAGAGTCATTGACTATAATTTCTCTTGTTATCATGAAGAAGCTGATACCAAAATAGTATACCACATTTGTCAATTTAATACAAACTATCGTGTGGAGATACATTGTACAGATTCTGATATACCAATAATAATGTTGGCAAATTTTAAGCATTTAAAAGATAAAATTCAAATAATAATTAATTTAAGCACGAATAAAAAAAAATGTACTTAAACATAAATGAAATTTATGCCAAGCTTGGAGATCAATTATCTTGTTCACTCGCCATATGCCATATTTTTACAGGGAATGATTACAATCCTGCTTTCTTTCGTAAAGGAAAAAAGAAACCTTTCAGTATTTTAAAGAAAAATGAAAATTTTCAAGAGGCTTTTATTCAACTCCTACGAATTAAAAATACGGAATTAACAACATCGAATGAGGTAGTTCAAATTATTGAAGAGTATGTATGCAGAATGTATTCATTAAAAACAAAGAATGATCTGAATAAAGGACGGTATGAGTTATTTGAGAAAGGGTATAAATAAAAAAATGACAATGAAAAAATTTTAAAACAAAAAATCGTAGGATATGATCCTTCCAGTTTGCCACCAACAAAACCAGAATTGTTGCAACAAATTAAACGAACTGTATTCATCTGCAATGTATGGTGTTATGCACACATGCGGTGCCCCACGGAAAAATTGCCAGAAAATGTTGGATGGACAATAATTGATGGTAAATATGAATATTATTGGTCTGATGGTCCCCAAAGTCCATCATTTGAAGAATTATCTTCTGACTTACAAGGTAACCTATTAATACTATTTTTATGTATTGATTGATTATTCATTATTATATAATTTACTTAATTTTTTCATGTTATTACAGAGTCAAATATCACGAGTGAAGAAAGTGAAACAGATGAAGATGATAGCGATGTTACTAACGAAGATTTATCAGATGAATCTGATGAAGATTAACTTCTTTATATATATATATATATATATATATATATATATATATATATATATATACACAAATTTTTGTACCTAGATTACTAAAAAATAAAGTTATTTAAATTTTAAAAAAGATTTTTTCACTGTATCTTATTTTACAAATAGGAAAACGAAAAAATTATAATTCTTGTCGGACTAGTGATACATACCTGTTTTCTTGTAGTACGTTGTTTCATTTGGGCAGAGAACACACTAACCTATTATATGATATTTTTGTCCGACAGTTAGTAATGAGAAAAATGGTCTTGTGGTATTAACAATTTCTGAGCGTAGGACCGGGATAACGTACCGCGCAATTTGTAGGACAATATGTCTGTTAAATTACATGAATATTAACTAAGTAAAAAAAAAAAATCAGCTGGTTAGTAATCATTTATGATGACCTCGTTATCGATACATGTCGGAAAGAGGGGACTCTTTGATCAAACCATAGATTTTGTAGGACAAATATTTTTTCGAATAATTTAGATAATTGTCTTGAGATTTAGGAAAAAAAAATCAGTTAGTAATAAATATTTGAGAATCATCAAATCAACATATTTTATCCTTGCTACTTCTGTTAGCTACCACAATCGAGAGTTTCGTACAGGAAATTATTGGGCGTCTCATCAAAATAAAGCTACTCACGGAAAATTAGCTTGATAGTAATCAAGTGCAAAAATGGGCGATGGATCCTGGACTATAGGGAATATGAGGTTGATTTATCATGAGATTAGAAGAGGAGCAATCAAGAAAACAGAAGCAAATGAGTTTGTTCTACAATGCCTTCGTAATGCTGAAAATATGTATCAGTTCAAAGTTATATTGGCAATTGCTAATGCTCCTTGCCATAATTCATTCAACGAAGTTTTTCATGAAGATGAATTTAATGGCCATCAAATACTGAGGCTTGGTCCATACAGACCAATTTATAATGCAATCGAGCATGCATGGTAAGCCTTAAAAGCCGATGCTAAAAGAGATTTGGCCGTTCAAATGCCAAATATTCTGGCCAGAGAGGACAGAGCAAATATTACTCAAGCCTAGATGCTATTTTAATTGATTGATTTATGGAACCTGACTGCGGCTAAATGCTCAAGTTATGTTGGACATATTCAAAGGCAGACAACTTGCATGATGCTTTAAATATGATGGACGCTAATTATTATTATTAGGTTATTTAGTAGTAAATTTTGTCCCTTCTTTATAATTTAATAAAAAAATATATCACAAGAAGCATAATGTAATATTGAAAAATAGTATATTTTACACCAAGAGATGAAATGGCGTTTTTTTTTTGGTGAGAGTTTGCTCAAGTGCGCTAGCGAGTTAGCAATCACACCGAACCAGAAAACGATTTAATTTCTTTTTCATTCTCGAGTAGTAAATGCAATTTTTCTACTGATAATATGTGAAAATAGCAATAAATGACATATAAATCCAATTCGAAGCGAAACTGTCAATACAAATTTAATTGTTGGTTTGGTCGTTTCCATGGTAGCATATTGTTGCATTTTCATAGAAAGTGATACTTCAAGTCAAAGGTCCTAATTTTATTTCGGTTATTTAAATAGTTTCAGGCTCGTTTTAGGTTTTTACATAAAATATTCCATTGAAATTGAAGTAATTAATAAGAAAGTTCATGCAAATTTGGTTAGTTTAGTGTTTTAATAGAGAAAATTATAAATTTCAAATGCTCATTGTCATCTCTAGATGTGAAAATATTTTCTTCTGTAGAATGTAAAAAAGTTACATTCATGTAGGGCAAGCCGTGGAAAATTGCCATTTTCACATATATCACTAGAGAAAACATTAAAATTATGTATTTGCTTTTCCAATTTAAAATTGTATAGTCGCATTATAAAATTGTTTGTCCCCAATTTGAAAATGTTTTCTCGCAATTTGAAATTGTTTGCTCCCAATTTGAAATTGTTTGTACCCAATTTGAAATGTATTGTTCCCAATTTGAAATTTTTTGTTCCCAATATCAAATTATTTGCTTCCAATTTGAAAATGTTTGTTGGCAATTTGAAATTGTTTGCTCCCAATTTGAAATTGTTTGTTCCCAATTTGAAGTCGAAAGGTATGTATTTCATAATATAAACATGATTTGAGTGAGCTAATCCTTTTGGCTATCCTAATTTGGATTTCTAAGCATGAGTGGAGGAACAAAATCCGGAAACATAGTTTAGTCTGGGGATTCTAAGCTAGAAGACGATTGATTGACAATAATATGTATTTTATAAAATGGTTATTTTAATAAAAATAAGCTAATATTAAATTGTTAGCAATTAAGTAATTCAATTACCAGAAAAATATCTAGTCTTGGTGGAAACAATATCGAAACAATATACAATATTGACGTTATTTTCCTTCTGTAATCTAATTGGTATACAAGAATAAAATGAACTAGATATTCTAATATAGGTTATGCAGAAAATATTTAGTCTTCTCGGTTGAAACTAAACATCTAACGATTAGTACAGATATTGGAATTTAATATAGATTCTAGACGATGTAAAACACATCTTGAATTGGATTAGATTAGTTTAGACTTGGACACTTCAAATCTAGTTTAGTTCCAGATTATGATCTTATTTCAATCAAGATTATGTTAAGATTTGAGGAACAATAACTATTTTAGTCTAATTTAAATTAAATATAATATATAGGTAGAAAATACTATACACGTTTAGACACGTTTTAGAATTCTTCCTCTTCTTCAATTGTAATCAACCCTATCCTCTGCGGACGTAAGCTATTAACATTGCAACTTTGATTTGATTTTCTGCAGATCGGAATAATTCTACAGATGATATTCCAAACTACTAACGAAGGTTGTACACCCAGGAGTATCCTCCTCTTCCTGGTAGTCTCTTGCTGTCTAGTATAAATTATAATAGGTGGTACTTATATAGTGCATTATGACTTGTCCCAGGTATTCGATATTTCGGTTTTCCACGATTAGCAGGACTTCTATATCTTTGCACATTCTTTGTATGACCTCCTCCTTGCTTTTATGATAGGTCCATGGTATTCGAATTATGCGACGGTATGTCCATATTTCAAAAGCCTCCAGCTTTTTCATTGTATTTTCTGATATAATCCATGCTTCGACCCCGTAAAGCAAAACTGATAGTATGTAGCATCTGACCAGCCTCAACTTTAGTTGTAGAGATGTTGTCAGTATATTTATGTTGTGGAATTGGGTTCTGGCTTTGTCTATTCGTGATCGTATTTTTCAGTGGTCGCAGTTAGGGTTGACTACTGTGCCAAGGTATGTATACGTTTCCACGTTTTCTATGATATGGTTATTGCCTGTTGACTGTTTATGATCATGCATTTGGGTTTTGGTGCATTTAGTTCGACTCCGTACTTCTCGTTGACTGTAGTTCTCCTTTGTCATTTGCGGTGATAATTTATTCTATATTCTTGCTTATTTATTCTTGCCGTCGTCGTACTTCACGTTGTTAATTATATGAAAGGTTTAGTTTTATTCTTTCCGATGCTTCCTTCAGCGTTTCCTAGAAAATTGGTTCGGAAGTATAAGTTAAACAGGAGAGGCGATAGGATGCAACCTTGCCGTACTCATATTTTTTATATTTATTTCGCTGCTAAGCCATCTTAACCTTGGTGGTTTGCTTCTATACCCTTTCAACTTCAAATTGGGAACAAACAATTTCAAATTAGGAACACACAATTTCTAATTGGCAACAAACAATTTTGAAATAAAAATAAAAAAATTCAAAACGGGAATAAACAGCTTCAAATGGAATGGTGTTAATATTAAAAGACATTCACAATGAGTCGGAAAGAGCAAACACAGAAGAAAATTTAAAAAAAGACGTGAATATGCTCAAATACTTTTACAATATCAAGCAGAAAATATTTCTATAATTTATATGGATGAAACCAATTTTAATTTATGTATAACAAGAAAAAAGGGGCGATCAAAAAAGTAACTCGTTGCTCATATATTTCTGCTAACTGTAGAGGTGCAAATATGGAAATGGTATATAATAAATGTATATGGAATATTAGCTTCGAAAGAGACACGAAACAAATGAGTTTGTGCAACATTGCCCTAGTAACGCTGAAAATACGTAACAGTCAAAAGTTTATTTGTAATTGATAATGCTCCTTGCCATAATTCAATGGAAGAAGTTCTTCATGAAGATGAATTTAATGGCCATCAAATACTGTGGCTTGGTACATACAGTCCAATATATAATGCAATCGAACATGCATGGTTCTTAAAAGCCGACGTTAAAACAGATTTGGTCGTTCAAATGCTAAATATTCTGACCGGAGAGGACAGAGCAAATATTACTCAAGCAGAGTATCGTCTACAGCAGTGCTTCTCAACCTTTTTGTTGATGTACCCCTTTAGCCCGTTAGTTGTTTCTAAAGTACCCCCTATAGTTGTGTACCCTAACCTACCCCACTTATATGTTTGTATGTAAATTTAATACTTTCTACTAGGGTTTGAGCGCCATAAGAAACTCTAAGTAATTACAACTAGAAGTGGATTACTTATATTACATAAATAATAACAAATTAAATCAGGTATATATTATTTATTTATTATTATTTGATAAGTATATTATATAAAATCACAGAAGTTTCAATATAAGCATAAATTACATTTTTGACATCTCAATTACCTATTCAAATTATTGTACAAATATTTTAAACAAAATTTAATGCGATATTTGTTGCGATAAATCTTCAGCAATGTTTTCAAAATTTGGTTCCCACGTTGTTAACTGACAACGTATCTCTGCTGATGCTTCAAGCCTGTTTCTTTTTTTAGTTTTTGTGTCACAGTATTTGGCAAACCCACATTCACACAAATACGTTGTTAAAAATGGTAATAGTTTTCTTATAGCTTTATCGGCTATGTTTGGATAAACTTTAACTAGACCAGCCCAAAATGACGATAAAGATACAGTAGAAAACAATTCTTTATATATCGTGTCAGTAGAAATGTCAATCTTCTGTTGTTGACAAGCTATATTTTTATTTTTAGAAAAAAGGATTGACTATTAACATATAATTTTCAATTTCATTATCATCAGGGAAATAATTGTTAAATGAAGCCAACAGATCCTCAAGATGTTGAATTATAGCTTTTTTTAAATCAAAATGAACCAGAGAATCTTATTTTCTAACAGATAATAACACAATTTATCAAAAGTGTCAAATTCTCCTGACTTTGCTCTTTTCTTCCACATTGAAATTTTCATCTTGAATGCAGAAATTTTGTCATTGGCAGTGAAAATATTATTATTTTTCCCTTGAAGTGATAAATTTAACGCGTTAAGTTTATCAAATATGTCACATAAATATGCTACACCTTGTAAAGTGTAGTCGGAAATCATAAAATCAATATGTAGTTGTATTTTTTCCTTAGTTTATTTCTTCTGAACTTCACTCCTGCGTTCGTATAGAAATGCTAATACTTAAGAACGTAATTCATATATCCTCGTCAATACTTTTCCTCGGCTCAACCAACGTACTTCTGTATAAAATAGTAAACAGTCGTAATCACTGCCCATTTCAGTACAAACCTGCCTCAAAAGTCTAGTATTTATCGCACTGTTTTTTTACAAAGTTAACTATATTTGTTAGTGCCTTAAAAATTTCTTTTAAAGACTGAGGAATGTTTTTAAGCACTAAATTTTCTCTGTGGAGAATACTGTGGCTACTTGAACAAGATGGATGTGCCACTTCTTTAATTCTTACGACTACACCAGAAACTGGACCTTGCATAGCTTTAGCTCCATCAGTGCAAATATCAATGCTTTTTTCCAATCTATTTCATTACTTCGAATGAAATCATCAATTTTATTGAAAATATCACAACTCGTAGTTGTATTTCTTATGTCGTCGCACATTAACAAATCTTCGCAAAGGTCATCATTGTACTGATATTTCACACAAACTAAAAGTACTGCCAATCCGCTGACGTAGGTGCTTTTATCTAACTGTAAAGTAAAATAGGCAGACAACTTGATTCTCGGCAGAAGTTCATTAAGAAGATGGTTTGCACAAAGTGCAATTCGCCTTTTTACGGTATCATTAGAAAGTGGCAATTGTTTTATATTTGTCACTTCTTTAGGACCGAATAGTGTTTGACAAATATCAATGACACAAGGTTTTATTAAATTTTCACCAATAGTATGAGCTTCACCTTGCCGAGCAATGCGATAGCTAACTTTCAATGAAGCTTGTAGTAATTCTTTGCGAGGGGTTGTATATGTTGATTTCATTAATTTAGACTTATTTAAATAAATTTTCTTTTTTTCTTCAACATAACTAAGTGGTTTATCTTTAAAATTGAAATGAACATTTTCTAAATGTCTTTTTACCAGAGAGGGTTTCATTGAGTTGTTGCTAAACGTTTGCTCACATATTAAGCATAGAGACCATTGATTTGATTCCTTGCAGCAGAAATAAAAACCAAAATTCAAATATTCGGGTTGATAGCAACGGCGTTTTGAAGAATTTTTAGATGAAACTAATTGACTGCTAGTACTTGCGATTGGTATTTCGCATTTTTGGAATTTTGGTTCAGAATGCTCGGAAGGTTCAGATTGTTTACCGGTAGTTCTTTTTCCTCCTCTTATCATAAACTTATCCATAATTGTATTTTTCGGATTGAAGCTCTAAAATAGGAATATAAAATTATGTTTTAGAAAAAAATATTGATTCACCTCGAGATAACAATAAAAAACATTACTGAACGGCTACTGAAAAACTGAATTTATTGAAACACTTCAGCCAAACTAATTTTCTTCCAACTAATCTGTAAAGGTTTTTATTTTGGGAACCTAGCATTACAATTATTATAACCTAACTATCAATACAAACTAAAAACGAGCCCCAATAAAACCCCGTACCTAACGAAGAGTTAAGATAAATATAATATTAATATATAATTGTATACTGACCTGCTAATTTATAACGTGCAGAACAATACAAGAATCTTTCAATTTTACTAACAAGCGCAACGGTTTTGCTAAGTATCAAGACGAATGCGCGGTTGCAGTGACACGCAATGCATGGTGGGGAACGATCCAGGCATCGTTACTCAAAATACCAATAGTCGAGTGTCTAGGCTAGTAGGCAGCCCCTATCTCACTGAGAATTTTTTTGTCATTTCTTGTGGTAATAATTTACAGCATATTGATTAGCATTCGCCATTTTATAATGAAAGTTAAATGTACCCCTTCGATTTACGATTGTACCCCCAGGGGTACATGTACCCCCGGTTGAGAACCACTGGTCTATAGTGGCTAGTTGCTATTTTAATTGATAATTTACGGAACCTGACTGTGGCTAAATGCGCCAGATATGATGCACATATTCAAGGGCAGATATCTTGCCTGATGCTTTAAATATGATGGAAGCTAATTTCTAATTATTATTATTAGGTTATTTAAGTAAATTCGGCCTTCTTTAAAATTTACTGAAAAGTTATATCACAAGAAACATTATGTAATATTGAAAAAATAGTTTTTCAACATAACATTGTGTATTTGCTTTTTAATTTAAAATTGTGTTTATTCGCATTTTAAAATTGTTTATTCTCAATTTCAAATTGTTTGCTCCCAATTTAAAATTGTTTGTTCCCAATCGAACATACATGCGGTCATTAATAGCCGACGTTAAAAGAGATTTGGCCGCTCAAATGCTAAATATTCTGGCCGGGGAGGACAGAGCAAAAATTACACAAGCCGAGTATCGTCTACAGAGGCTAGTTGCTATTTTAATTAATAATTTACGGAACCTGACTGTGGCTAAATGCGCCAGATACGTTGCACATATTGAAAGGCAGACATCTTGCCTGATGCTTTAAATATGACGAAGGTTAATTTATAATTACTATTATTAGGTTATTTAAGTAAATTCTGGCTTCTCTATAATTTAGTGAAAAATTATATCACAAGAAATATAATGCAATATTGAAAAAGTAGTTTTTCAACATAGTAGTTATGTTGAAAAATTACTTTTTCAATATTGCATTATATTTCTTGTGATATATTTTTTCACTAAATTATTGATTTTTAGTTCATTGATTGATTTTATTGATTAAATTGATTTTAATTTTTCACTAAATTATTGATTTTTAGTTCCCAATTTGAAATTGTTTGTTCCCAATTTGAAATTATTTGTTCCCAATTTGAAATTGTTTGCTCCCAATTTGAAATTGTTTGTTCCCAATGTCAAGTTGAAAAGGAATAGTATAGCGTGGCTTTTATTCGAATGTCTTTGTCATCAATTTTGTGTTTCTGGCCATTTCAGATCTGTTTCATCTGTTGATATTTTACCTGCTGTATGTAATAGCGTGTTGTGTTTATACTTGGCTTTCTTCTTGGTTGTAGGTACTCTGAGTTTTTTATGCATATTATGGTAATCATACTTCTAATCAAGATATCCTATATTATTCTTAGAATATCTAGAACAATTTAGGGCATTTTGTTAATTTTATTATTTATTGTCAATTAGCAATAGATTATATTTCTGAGTTTATCTTCATTTAAAATTTAGGATTTGTCATTTTATTACTATTTTTAAAAAAGTTTTTCAATTCACTTTCTTTCATCAATAATGGACCATTTCTGTCGTTAAATTATTTGTCCGCTTTAACGACAGAAATGGAAGCGGAGCTTGTTGATCATGTTCTGACTATTTAAGCACTCTTTTCGGTTTAACCATAACCGATTTACGACGTTTAGCCTTCAAAAAAAAATTGCATTTGGTATGCAGCGCCAGTAAGTTCTACAAACTGTATAATTTGTTCTTTGAACTTTGCATTTGCTTGTTCATTGAATTCGTTGACACATTGTTTTAATATTTATCACAGCCCAAAAATTTAACCTTTCCCGTTGACATACAGTAAATCACATTTAATGTCGCGTGTGATTTATAATTTTTTGTCAAAGCACAACACTGTCTATTACCTTTTCGAGAACGTAGCTTTAGTACATTTTCCCCGACAACTCAATCGATAAATCGAACGAAATTAATTCACTCCGTTACAAAACTGTGCAATCATAAAATAAAATATCTTAGTTTTCATAAATAAATGTCTGTTATTGACAGTTTCTGCTGTACAAGGTTTTGAACTTAAATTTTCAATATATCTTGAGGAAATAATAGAGAATTTTTAAATAACATTAAATTAGATAATATGAAACTGTCAATCAAATTTTTCAGTTAAATGAAAAGAATATGCTATATATTTGACATTTTCTTGGTAATAATATTTTAAAACTTTCGTTTACTAAATTAATTGTATTATCTATTATGTTTGTTAATGAATTTAACTTAAAATATTCTTTTTACCTTGTTTATAGAACCATTTTACCCACTTAATATCCATTTAAAATAATAATTATTAAAATAATATTTTGAAAATAAGCGCGCGTTATGGAAATATAATTAATTACTTCAGAATAGTTTGAAAATAATGTTTAATTGCCACGAGTTTTTTTTTAACTAAAGAAGAGTTTTCTTATGTGAAATTGTTTTTGAAATCGTCTGAGTTAAAAGTGGGTCGTTAAAATAAAACGTTAATTTCCCTCGAAGTAATAAAACATTATGAAATAATAGTTGGCAAGAAAGTGGTTGTTATATGAAAGACGGCGGCTGCGGTAGGTGCTTGAGACTAATGTAACTCTGTAACGTTTACATTATAGTTTGGAGACCTCTACAGAATTGCATAGGGTAAACGGTGTTGAATGTAGAATGTATATATAGCACAAGCTGGAGTTAGAATGTTTATGCGGCCGCATTTAGAGGTTTTGAGATTCATGTTGGGCCAATTTCAGGGGGGCCGTTCCACGGATAATTTCAGCCTTTATTGCTTGTTACCGACGCCAATTCTAACCTCTCGCCTATTTGTTTGACGTTTTAACCTTTGCCGAAGAGAATTGTTCGGAAAACTAAACCTAATTCCCAATTATATAAATATACCAAGAGTTTACACAATTTAGTACCGCACTAAATAGTTTCTACAAGGTAAATTGTTTCAATATTCAAATGAAACCATCGAAATTAGCCAATAATATTCGCATGTTTCTGAAAAAAATATCGGAGGATTCTAAAATTGATTTATAAAAAAAAATCTCATTTCCAATTTGCTAATTATACCAAGAGTTTCCACAATTATATACCGCTGTAAAATATAATATTTATATCTTAAAATATAATAAAAAAATACTATTCCAGTTAAACTTAACTTTGTGTACTGTATTATGTGATTTACTGTGTATGTGATTTATTTATTCATGTTGATAGCTATTTACATTTGTTAATATTAACCCATATGAATATATTATAATGGAACTATAAGTGGTTTAGATATATGGATATATTATAGATCGTAAAACAATTTAATATAATGACCGTTTAGAATACTGCAATATTGCAAAAAATTTACATGATGGCCCGAAGTTATGACGGCACATGTTCCTGATAGTCCTACAGGATGATATTTTCTAATGCGATATGGGACCAAGTGAGTTATACAGACGATTGGCCAGCGCCCGAGAACTAAAAATCGTTATTGTCTAAGATAGACGAAAGAATCAAAATGTTAAGAAAAAGAATCCTTCTGTGAAATAGAATTAGTTTTTCCATTTCAGCATGTCAGGCATTTAAATCGAGATTCGCCCTGCGGACCCTTTACTTTGATTCCATTATTCCCACACTCGTCGGATCCTCAAACAAACACCACTCTATACTTTACAGGCTTTTTGATGTTCGCACAAAATCCTTCCCTACTTCGGCTCCCTCGCTTTGTCCGCAATATCTACACAAGAGCTCGTTTAAATTGTTTCCAGACTTGTTATATTTAAGGAAATTGCATTCATCTAATCATCACCACTACACAAAACCCCAATTTCAAACAATCATTCCATAACTACCTAAAATTCACAACCAATTATTTTATAAAATAAATAATTTAAATCAAAATTTCATATATACATTATATTAATAATATAAAACATTACAAATTATTATTTTTGCATTTATTACATAGCTACTAAACAAAATGTTTGTTTATATTAATTATAAAATATTAAGCAAATACGGAAATCAAACATAAACCATTAACAATAATTATATTTTGAAACAAATAAATTATTTCAATTCAATCTATTTAAATCTACTCTCCTATTAAACAAGTTTAATTAATACGTTGAAGAGCCACATAATATTAGATCAATCCAGATAGCGGTCATAAAAAACTTTCACTTTCCTGTTATTTTTAAACTATGTATTTTAGAGTTAAATCTGGGCGGATTTGCAGTAAAATTGTCTATTTTCATTTGGGTATTTGTTTTGTGTTGTGCGAGTGGAAAATAGTTCGGATGGAAAGTTTTATTCGGAAATATAGACCCCCGGTTTTAAAGTAATCGCTGGAATTACAAATCGGCTGGACGGAACATTGGAAGAGCTGTGGACCTTTCACTTTGCCCCTTTGCAAGTTCTGTATTACACAATTTATTGCAAATTCGTACAAAAAGCTTCGTCGAAATGTACTCAACAGAAATCATTATCGGTTTTCTAAATAATATCAAGCAATTTCGAAAGATATTGAATGAAACAATATAATTTAAAAATTAGCTATAACGAATCATTCAAATAAAAATATAAAAAAAAGGTGGCATAGCAAATTATTTAGTTTAATCCATCGTGGCCATCGTCGCCCAGTAGTCTGATCTATCCAATCGTTGCTTTTCAATGTTGTCTACTAGTCTAATCTGTACAATTTTGCTTGTAATTTTATTTGTTCTATATGGTACACTACGGTATCTACGTATCTATCTAGTATCTACGCCAAATAGCTTACTTTATAAAAGACGTTCAAATAATTTGACATCATATAGGATACATAAAGTTAAAGAATTAGAGCTTAAAGCTTCAGTTCATTTGAAGTACATTACATTGTATGATGGACAGTCGATGTCTAGCCAAATTTAGTCGGCCAATGTATTCTTTATAGTCTAATATATCATATATACATACATACATAAATATATATATATATATATATATATATATATATATATATATATATATATATACATATATATATATATATATATATATATATATATATATATATATATATGTGTATATATATATATATATATATATATATATATATATATATATATATCTTGATGTTGCGGGTTGCTTCTGAAGAAAACCGGATTCTCGACGTTTCGGCGAACTAAGTCTAGAGTGCCCAACAGTCCCCATTTTCAAGAGAAAAATGCGTACGTGCCGGTATAAGAGTCAGACGCATACATTATGGCTCGTTCGTGGGACGCAAGAACTTAATAGCTGCGTTGCTTAAGTTCGCTTGTTTGTTTGTCTTGAGGGGTCGCAAGGAATCATCTATCGTGTTCAGGCGGTAGTCTAAACGAGACTACTGCCTAGTTGTCTGTCAACGAGACTACTGCCTGAGCACGAGAGATGATTCCTTGCGACTCCCCCATCATAGCGACCGATTATATCCACCCTCAAAATGCAATCCCAGACAACCCAAACACGTATAGGACCAAAAGCCGGAAACGTCGAGAATCCGGTTCTTTTCAGAACCAATCTTCAACATCAACGCGGAATCCCCGAGAAAACAAATCAACACACGTTTCCATCCGCGAAAACCTCAAAAACAACATTATAAACCTCCACGGGGAGGAAATTTACCATCTAACCTGTAGTTTCGAGAAACTACGGACATAGCGCTCTGAATTATTAAGCCATTTTGCATTTTTACCTCGCTGTAGAGATACAATCTTAACACCCGTATGTATGAGGCTTTCACACCAAAATCCGACAGCCAGGTCAAACAAAATGTTACTCAACGCAAGCCAAGTGTTGCTTCGAGACGAAGTCCAAACCAAACGACAGAAACTTGACAGCATCAGTCAAAATATTCTGACAACCCAGATAGCTCTAACAACTACGTTACGAACAGAATAGATATTATTAATCACCAATAGACAGAAAGAAAAATACGACCTTCTCAGATGGAGAGAAGAACCTGCACAAAAACCACTAAACATCGGCAAAGTGGTTTACAATCTTCCAGACCAGCCCCTAGACAAACCTGCCAATGCCGTACTGCCCAAGGATTATAACTTTTATAACTTTGCAATCGTACCAACTCTCCTTCCCAAAGAAGACATAATCACTGGTATCGAGACCGCTATTTCACAAATCCCTGCCACAGTATCCGAGGCAATAAGATAGGAAGCATGCCGTATATTAAGATCTGCCAAACCATCGACAAGAAACATCTCATACGATGATTTCAAAGCCCTCAAGGCACTAAGAGAAAACAACATTCTGGTGCTAACAGCTGATTAGGGAAATTGGTCTGTAAAACAACAACATTCTGGTGGTAACAGCTGATTAGGGAAATTGGTCTGTAGTCATTAACAGTGCTGACTATAAACAAAAAATGACCACAATCATAGATGATCCAGCTTATCTACCCAGAACAAGGGACCCCACAACTTATCTTGACAAAACAACCAGCCAAAAGATCCCAAAAAGTCCCACCATTGACAAGGAAAAATGGTTTACCGAAAATCCACATAGTTGGAGCTCCACTCCAACCAATAGTAAGCTCTGTGGGTTCACCGGTTCAACTTCTTGCGAAAGTGTTTACAACTATACGCTGAAGATTGTAATTCCTATGTCCGCTATGCTGAACACTTTATAGACATATTGAAAAATCACCAACTCCAGCCCTGCGATCTCCTTGTGAGCTTTGACATTGTATCGTTATTCGCAAAAGTGCCGGCCACTGAGGTCGTAAACATCATAAGGTTAAAATTGAAACCAGAACAGTATCTATTAGATCTGTCAGAACATTGACTAAAGAATTCATAGTTTAGGTAAGATGGTCAAATATACAAACAAGTCTTAGGAGCACCAATGGGTTCACTTCTATACCCAGTAATAGCCAACATATTTCTTACAGATTTTGAGGAAAAGGCAATTTCATCAGCTACACTTAAACCTACACTCTGGTTAAGAAATGTGAACGACACATTTGTAATCTAGCCCCACAGCAGACCAGAGCTGGACAAATTCCTTACCCTTATGCACTCACAACACCACAAAATCAAATTAACAATGGAGGTAGAAAAGCATCAACGACTTCCTTTCTTGGATGTTTTGATACCGAAGAAACCAGACGGCACCTCGAGTCATACAGTGTACCGGAAGTAAAATACTAGCCGACCAGCTTAACTTACCAAAAGAATTTAAGAACTTTCGAGAAGCTATTTCTTTAAATGGATATCCAAACAGCCTAATATCTAAAGCTTTCCGTCGTACAGAGAACAGTAACCAACGAACTGAAGAACGCAAGAAACCCGTCAGCACATTATATCTACTGGATAAACTAACAAACTAAACAACTAAAATGGATAAACTATCAAAATCGCCAGAATCCTAAATAGATAAAACATCTACACCATTGTCAAGCCAAACCAGAAAATATCCTCTATGCTACGCAGCGTTAAAGTCACCATCGAGTTATAATCCAGTGGAATTTACGATATAACTTGCGGAACATGTGAACGAACCTATATTCGACGTACCAATTCGACGTTTCTTCCGCTCTTGTCCAACACACGAACACCTGTCACTTGATAGATTTCAGACACACAAGGACTCTTGCACTGATCTTGCAGAGTGTAGCCACGAAATGTCACGGTTATACAGAAAAATCATGGAGATAGAAAAACGAGTCTACTGCCTGAACTCGAGAGATAATTCCTTGTGACCCCCCCCCCCCCCCCCCCCCCCCCCCAGCAAGTGGATCCCAGACACCCGAGACAACTATACCGCCAACAAGACACACAAACAATCAAACTGAAGCACAAGACAAGTAGTCGCATCCCACAAACGAGCGCTCAACGCATCGCTTAAACTCAGAACGTTTCCGACCCAATGGAAACACGCCACAGCAATACGGATTTCCAAACCCAACAAGCCTAGGAACATAACGTCAAGCTACAGGTCAAGAAGCTTACTAACAGGACTTGGAAAAATAACGGAGAAAATAATACACAAACGACTGACAAAAAATTGAAAATCCCGATGGGGATTTATAAAGCTACTAGCTTCGTACCTCGGCAACAGAACGTTCCAGCTGAAATTATATGAGACGATGTCGACGACTCGTCCAGTGGGAGCGGGTGCCCCCAGGGGTCCGTACTGGGGCTCTTTATCCACAACATTTACACCGCAGACATACCTAGAATATAAAACACAAAAATATGCAGATGACTATATGCAGATGACACTGCCATATTTACGAGAGGAATCTTGGCCAACACCATCACCGAGAGATTACAAAACCACCTAGACGAGATAAATCGCTGGTGTAACACGTGGAAAATACAACTTAACGTTGAGAAAACGCAAGCCATCATGTGCACAAGAAGAAAATTCAAACACATCCCAACAAAACGCCTCAAGATTAATAAAACAATCATAAAATGGGAAAATCAGGTAAAATATCTTGGTATTATACGGGATAAAAGACTAACCTTCGCATGACACGTGGATTACATTGCGAAGAAAACTAAACAAAATAAACGCTATCTTTATCCCCTCATCAACAGGAAAATCAAACTCTTTCAGAAAATAAGCTGAAACTGTACAAGACAGTAATACGACCAATAACGACATACTCGCCGACGTGCTGGATGCAAGCTAGCAAGCACGTAAAATACCGACTACAAATCATACAAAACAAAATACTGAGACAAATCACAGACTCGTAATGGTACATAACCTACGAGCCAATTCATAAAGACCTCGAAATGGAGACAATCACAGAGCACATAGCTAAAGTTACACAAAAAAACATTGGACAACATGCGACAACATGACAACATCACAATCCAAGAAACTGCAAACTACAGAACAAACGTCAAGTCGAAATTCCCAAAAACTGCAGCAAACCACATTCAGACAATAAATAACACTGGTTTCTACCCACAAGGTACCGAGAGCAACCCCGGCGAAACAAAAGGACCACGCCGACAGCGCAGCAAATGAGACAACACAGAAGAAACAAAGAAGGAAGCCAAAGGACCACAGCACCACAGCAGGACCAACCCAGCCGAGGATAAGAGGCCACAGCAGAAGAAAAAAAAAGGGAATGAAAAGAACCGTTTTATTGTGTAACGCCAACGCAGAACCGAAAACAAGAGACAGCAATAACAGACAACAACAAAAGACAAACAACAAAAGACAACAACAAAAGACAAACCGAAAAACAAGACAAAGACGGCGGAGAACGAGCAGACGATCTTTAAGTTAATATTGTAGAAGCCGCCACGAAACAAAGGATAGCATAGTAACTAGCGCTCAGTATGCATCTAACGGTTAACCCGCACGGACATATCTCTTGAAAATGGCGAATGTTAGAACTAGCGAAACGTCGAGAATCCAGTTCCTTTCAAAACCAACCCTCAACATCAACGCGGAATCCCCTAGAAAATAAATTGATGTATTATACCAGACTAAACACAATAGGTCATACTCAATGCACGTGAAATGGTCTTGTCAGTAAACTAGATAGATCAACCGAAACAAGGAAAATTAGATGGACTGAACTACAAAACGGCTGTGGTGGCCTAGTAGTCAAGGTGTCAGATTACTACGTCATAAGTTCCGGGTTCAAATCGTGGAGTAGAAGTAAAAATAAGCCACAGTACTCCTGTTCAGGGCTCTGGCAAAGCCATCACATCACAATCACAAATCTGCCACGAAACCTCACGTTAAAAACTGTAAGTGCTCCCTATACTTGTGTCTAAGAGCAAGACATCAAGCACAAGTGTAGGCGGCGGCAAAATCCCTTAGAGGGACGTAAGGCCAGGGGGAGCAGGAACTAGAAAACCAGACTAGTCAAGTTTAAAGTATTTTATTATGACCATTTGAAAATGGCCTTCTGCCGTCTAAACTCGTAGTCGAAACTCGAGTCATGTGAGGTGTAGAAATTTGTAAACTATAAGAGTGTGCAAAATTTTTCATTAAAAATATTCTAGTTCCATAAATATTCCAGATTTTCTAGATTTTAGTATTCGGAAAATTAAATTTTTAATTCACTAATTTTGTAGTAACTTTAAAGTTTCTCTATAGTTTACTAATTTAGATAATAGAGACAATTGAGCGGAGACTATTATAATTTCTAGAAACAGAAATGTTGAAGACACAATAGACTACAATATTAAGATTGTTAATATATATGTTATATATATATATATATATATATATATATATATATATATATATATCCCCACATCTCCTGAAGTCATCTTATATATATATATATACATATAAGATGACTTCATGAGATGGGGGGAGTAAGTTACCAAAGGTGCTGTTAATGCAACGTTTCGCTGTTGAAATTTCACTTTCCTCAGGCTACAAACGAAACATGGGTGTTATAAACAATATTACTATGAAACTTGTTCTTAGCTAAAGTATTCTTTGATTTTGAGATTGAAATATTTAAATTAAAATATCATTGAACAGTAAATTACAATATTAATATTCTAGCTAGTAATTCTACAATTGTATTCTAAAATATTCTAGCTAGTTTTCTTTTATCGTAAGTTAGTTTTAAGCTTTTTCAGATTAAAATTAACATTCAAAACAGTAAATTACTTTATTAATATGAGTATTCTAGCTAGTAGTTGTACAATTGTATGCTACAATATTCTAGCTAGTTTTCTTTGGTTTAAGTCAACGCAAATTAGTTTTAAGCATAGTTATATGTTTCCCTTCTCATTCTAAAGAGAAAAAACTAGATTTTTTACAATATTGCGATCTAAAGTTATCCCAAGAAGAAATTAGGCAAAATAACATTACCAAAGACTTACAAACTTTAGGAATCTCGTTAAACTTAAAGCTACTTATTCAATGCTAGTAGTAAACGATAATTTCAATCTGTATTGAGAAAATTTAATTGAATTATAGTTAATTTTTATACTTAATTTATTAGTTTAAATATATTTCAACTGTTACATTAATTACGAATTATGTGTTTCCAGACTAACTTTAATTTCCTAAACCTACATGGGGAAAGTCTAGAAGTCGACAATGCCACGATGTCGACGATCTGACAAACTACTATATATATGGTAGTCGTTAGTCCTTATCGCATTATGAATTCTATGTAAATCTTTATTTTTGTCAAAATGGTTATTTATTAGATAAAATTTATAAATATAGCTGGAAAGGCCAAAATATAATTAAATAGCAGTTGGGTCATTGAAAACGAAACAGGGATTTTCGGATAGTTAAAGATGGGTTCTCAAAAAACGCTCAGACTCGTCAACTTTGTTTGTGTGAGGACACAATAAAACTTGTTGCCAAATCACTTAACCCCTTCGCGATGGGACCATATCCACACAGATCCCGTTAAGCTTTTTGAATTTTCGTGTTTTAAAATAAACATTGCTTGTGCAAAAATGGTTTACTCCATTGAGGAGAGGGTCGAAATGATCGCGTTGTTCTTCAAAAATGGTGAGAACGGCAATCATACGGCAGGCTTATTTAATCAAGAGCATCCCGATAAACACGTAATCAGAAAATACGTGTTGAAGTTATCCACGAAATTTCAAGAAACAAGTTCAGTAGCCAATAAAAAAAGGGACCCTCAACTTGAACTCCCGTTAAGAAATGAGGCTATTTTGGTTGGATTTTTGGGAAAAGTTGCTGCAAACCCAACTCTGAGTAAGAGGAAATTGGCCACTGTAACTAACATTCCTAAAACAATTATTCGTCGAATACTAAAACCACATAAAATTCATCCATATAAAATTTATTTAGCACATGAACTGAATGATGATGATTTCGATAGGCGACTGGAGTTTTCCGAAGTGAAGACTGAAAGAATAAGTGCTGATGCGAATTTTTGTTTAAACCTTTGTTTTTCTGACGAGTGCACATTTTTCCTAAACTCTCCTGTAAATCGCCATAACTGTCGATTTTCGTCGGACGATAATCCAAGGATTTTCCAGAAAGTCCTACTCCAAATCAACTAAAACTAAATGTTTGTGCCGGTATTTTTGGAGACCGCATTATTGGTCCCATTTTTCTTGATGGTAATTTGACGGGTGAACGTTACCTTGTTGATATCGTTGAAAATGCTGATCGTTACTTAGAAGACCATTTGACTTTTCACCAAGATGGAGCTCCACCATATTAAACGCAGGCTGTTCGGGTGTTTCTAGACACAGTTTTTTCGGGACAATGAATTGGACGAAGAGGTGCTCTGGAATGGCCAGCACGCTCACCTGATTTAAATCCTCTGGACTTTTTCTTGTGGGGTCACCTAAAGAGTAGAATTTATGCAACAGAACTAAAGTCTCAGGAAGAGTTACGTCGACGCGTTATTGAAGAATTCCGTCAAATTGCGCCACAGATCCTCCAAAATGTAGGAGAACGTATCGTATTGTATGTACTTTTGGTTGCAAGTTGGTGATGTACAATCTGAACTGTGGCAACAATGCACAATCTTGAACACAATGGCGTTGAATTGTGTCTTTTTTTTGTTCACTTTTACAGTTTTTGTAAGGATAGATTGAACAATTGTACTTTCTTTCAACGACATAAACTTAGAACGCGTTTATAACTTGAAATTAAATAATATCGACAACAAATCAATAAATTTAGAAAATGTTAACTGTTTATTATTTAGGATAAATTATTTTACATTGCAGAAACAATATTCTTTATCGATGTTATTTATTATGGATATCGAATTTCATAACCTTCAAATAGCCATGTGCAATCCGCAATAGAGCTTATGCCTATTTCGTACTGACTTCGCTTATAATTCGTACCGGTACGATATGGAATTAGTAATTTAGGTTGCCCAGATTTTTGTTTTAAAATTGGTAAACATATTTTCTAATCTAATAATAATAATATTTAGGGTCTAATGGAGAAGCGTGCATATAGTAAATGGTCCAAAAATAATTTGGATGCAGCAATCCAAAATTATACAAAACAACGGAACATAATTAAAATTTATTGAAGTGTGCCGTGTGTACGGTATTCCAAAACCTACATTTAGACGTCACCTGAAAGGATTAAATTCACATTTAAGAATTGGACCATTTCTGTCGTTAAATCATTTGTCCGCTTTAACGACAGAAATGGAAGCGGATGTTGTTGATCATGTTCTGACTATGAAAGCACTCTTTTCGGTTTAACCATTACTGATTTACGACGTTTAGCCTTCCAACAGAAAAATATAAACTACAGCATCGCTTTAACAAAGAAAAAAGATTGGCAGGCTGGAAATGGTAGGTATTATAAATTTATGAAAAACCATCCAGAGGTATCCTTAAGAACCCCTGTACCAACTTCAATTGCACGATGTAAAGGATTTAACGGACAAGTTGTGTCCGATGTTTTGATAAATATAAGGAAATCCTTGATAATTTTAAATTTTCATCGGAGCAAATTTTCAACATAGATGAGACAGGTCTCAGTACAGTCCATAAACCTGGTAAAACATTGGTTTTAAAAGGAAAGCATCAAGTTGGCTCAGTAATTAGCGGAGAAAGAGGAATAAATACTACATGCATTTGTTGCATGAATGCAGCTGGAGAATATATTCCTGCGTGTATTAAACGTGGTGGTCCACCCAATACGCTTCACGCGTGTTCTGATAGTGGTTGGATTGTGGCTCCTCTATTTGTTGAGTGGTTACAACGTTTTATAAAATATTTGAAGTTGGCAAAAACAACAGGTAAGCAAATTCTGCTGATTTTAGATGGACATACTACACACTCTAAAAATCTGGATGCAATAAATAATGCTAAAGAGTATGGAATTGTAATGTTGTCTTTGCCAGTTCACACAACACGCAAACTTCAACCCTTGGATAGATCATTCTTTAAGTCCTTAAAATATTATGTTAATAGAGAATCTCTCACATGAATGCGAAACCACCCTGGCTTTGTGATCAAGCAGACAAATATTTCTGAAATTTTAGGAATTGCATATCCTCGTTCAGTTTGTATGCAAACTGCATTAAATAGTTTTTCACAATCATTTGGATTGTGGCCATGTAACAGATATAAATTACGTGATGAGGAGTATGCAATTCTGGAATATGATAACTCTTCTATGCAATTAACAGAGCCTGGTCGTTCTACAAACCATATAAACAATTCCTGCATGTCATGAAAAGAGCCTGTTCCTTTTACAAACAAGATAAACTACTCCTGCACGTCATTAACTGAGTCTGGTCCTGCTACAGCCCGTGTGCCTTTTATTGTAATAAAACCCAGAAAGGCATCTATAAAAGCTGATATAGAAACGTTGTCTCCAATTTGTAAAATTCCGAAAAAAAAAAAAAAGAAAACAACCGGATGCAATGTACTTACTGAGTCTCCATATAAAGTGGAATTAGAAACAAAACGAATGAAGGACGCAATAAATTAAAAATGAAAATTGGTATGCCAGAAATTGATACGAAGGAAAGAAACACAAAAGAAAATTAATACTGCAAACTATTGAATCAAAATAAGGAAACGTCTATGATATAATGCATAAAATGCTTAAATGCGAAAAATTCGCAAGAGTAAATGGGAATACGTATTCTTACTACTGTGAGGATTGTGATGGCGAAAGTGTTCAAACTGTGTTACTGTGTTAATAACGTTTATAGTGTTGCAATAACAATTGTTTTCATTAATTTTTTAGACATTTATTATAGTTTCTCCTTAGCAGGTACGATTTCGGCAAATTTTCCCGAAACTTTCCTTTGTAATATATTCCATATTACATTTCGTGTTTACATTTCGTGTCAAGTTATATAGCCTATCAGTGTTTTAGTATAAGCAATGCTATAATATAATTATATGTAATTTTAATATTATTTTTCTATATTTAATATATAATTTTCTATATATAATGTCTATTCTTGATTAGTTCCTATTATGTTAGCTTTTTTTTATTTAGATTGGAATGATTAGTTAGTCCTCTTTGTCTAATAAGTGAATTAAATGATCAATACTTATTTTATGGACTTTTTGAATTTATTTCACCAGAAAAGTATAATAATTACTAAAATAATCTAGGGATACTTTAATTTGGTAATTTACAATTTTACTTGTATAGTCCTCTAAAGTAGACAGAGGAGGTTAGGTCACAGCCCATTTAGTGCTATAGTGACAAAAGAAGAAGAAGAAGTCCTCTAGAGAAAAAAATACAAAATATAAGTTTAAAAATAAACATATTTTAAGTAAGAAATGAAAATGTGTAATTAAATATTTGTTTCATTTCATTGTCACAAAATTTGTACCAACATATTTAATTCCGTGAAAATAGAATTTCAATAATCAACTATTCTACAAAAAATTTAATTAGCGTGGAAAATAAAATTGTAACTAATAATATATTTCCTATAAATAATATTAATTTAATTGTGATTGCAGGTATTTCTAATTAGTGTTGCAAAATCTTGTTAATTTTTCAATTGAATAAAAATAAAATCGGTTGAATGAATCTGTTAAGCCGAGGTAAAATGCAGGAAACGTTGGATTGCCGGCTTCCGAAAACCTCGTGAAAATGCTTACTGCGGATAATTAGACGAAATAAAAAGTTGTACGCAAAACTTAATAAACGTAACTACAGGAATTAACAGAATGACCAGTAACAACATGTCCGACCAAAACGAAAGCAATCAGATGAAATGTGTTCAATTGCTCCATAAAAAAATGGGTCAGTTTTACAACAAAGTAGCAAAACTCAATTTTTAAATTGACTAAATGGAAGGTGAGTCGTTTATTTTTATGTTTTACCTTTACAGACTTGATATTTATTAAAGGAAATATTTTTCTAAGTTTATTAAGAAACTCTGAATGATAGCATTGGGGAATCTTAAAAGCTATATCATTTAATATGCACAGTTTTTCTTTCGTTTTGAGCTGTTTCCTCCATTTAATTTTTTCCAATACTTTTTTAATTAAATTTGTAAGGAAATGTATATGATGCACAAAGGAGTAAGACCAAAATGGAATAATTAAGTAACCTAGAATAATAAGAGGGGCGGCAAAAAAATATACGAGAGGGAGAGATTTCTGTGCACTTTTTATTTTTTTGCCCTGATTAACAGATACGGGATATAAAGACGAACATAAAACTACGGTAAAGATAAAAGCAACGCGCATGGTTAAGTTTTAGGTCGGTTTTGCAAGATTTTATATAATTTAAAACTTCTTACTGTTTTCGCAGTAAAAATTACATAGCCTCTGGTCATCGCCAACTGCGGCGGTTCTCTTTCTTATTATATCTAATACGCTTGAAATTGTTTTAAAGAAACATAAAAGCGATTTCGCTACAAGTAGAACTACCCAACCGCTTTATTAAATAATAATTGAGGATATTTATACAATTAGCTAGAATTTAATTTTATCCACAATTTATGGGGGTTTGCGACAGTGACATGTAGATACTAGTATTGTAGATTAAGTGAGGTGTTAATAGTTGACAGGTAATTATTTCACCAGTGAATGCGCTTTGTACGGCGAACAGGGATCAGCGAGATATGAGCCTAGTCTAACTATTGTATATATTATATAGTCAAGACCATATCAGGCATTCCCAACAAATAACAGAGTTTCATTGACATTTTATTGAGTTTCGTAAAATAGCAGATTATCTAATTAAGGTAAACAATCGTCAATGGTACTATTGCTGCTAATATAACATCCTCCTTTATGAATCGTAATTAATTATTTACAACCCTCTATGAATTGCAAATTAATTAATTATATAAATTATATAACCTTATAGATTAAAATAACTTTATGTGGACTTATTCTATATGAACCATTCAACGAAAAATGTATTTTATTAAGGTTGTACAAGCATATATTTCGAGCTGCATTTTTAATACGTTATTAGTCGATATGAAATACATTTAATTTAATTTTTTGATTATGGTATGACATGTAGCTCTTGCAAAATTGATTTTTAAAAACTGAATGATTAACATGTAAAAAATAAGCAATCTTGCTTAAAACACATATTTTTCATATAATTCAACCAAAACTGCTAAAGATTATAATCTATAAAAATTACGTATATATTATTCAATTCTTGTAAATTTTATAAGGATTATAAGAAATACTGCCGTGTAAGTGTGTAAATGTTTTCATTCAAATAATCGAAAATTCAATAAATTATATGCAAGTCATGTTTAAAAGTAAATGATATAGTTGGATTGCGAAGGTTTGGCAAAATTAAACGAAATGTGGTGCGCATATTGAAATTTAATAAATATTGCTTTTCTCACAAGGGGGCTCTGTCAACTCGTGATCACCGATTTGGCCCAAATTTACAGTATATGTAGGGCTTGGCTATAAATGAAAGTCACACAAGCGGAAGGACCAGATGGCCAAGCGTTAAAAAAATAACTCATTTTTACGCCGACCGGTAAGTTATCGACAACTTAAGCCCGCTATGTTAGCAATGTTAGCATAAATTTCAATGGCTGGTCAGCGCAGCGGTAAGAGCTCGAGTTCATAGTACGAGAATCGCTGGTTCGATTCCCTTGGGGACGCTTTTTTTTTATTTACAATTTTTAAAATGACTTTCTTTTATTATTATTATTATTTATTATTGTTTAACTTTTTAATTGTAAGTCAATTTAATTATTTTATTAGTATTATAAAGAGCCTATAAAAGCTTATAAGAGCTTATAAAAGAGTCAGTACACTCTTGCAGGCATACGAACACTGTTGGCAAAAGATTTCCAGAAACGGTCATCGAATATTACGCTGTATACGAAATGGGTTACTTTGTTCATATCCTTTCGTTTTACGAGAATTAGTTTTGAGCTTCGGTGGTCTAGGGTACGGTTCTAAATGGACTGGTACTGGCAACGTAGGCAACGTTTTCGATTAACGTAGACGAATAGTAATTTACCTGTTTGATCTGTATTGATAACAAATTCCTTATTATAATTTGAGATGAGAGCCCGAGCGTGGACTTAAAAGTTCCCTGCCGCAGATTGGGTTTCCTAGATAGTGGTAGTCTCTCTTTCCGAGACAAATTTGGAGACTTTGCTCTGACGAATCCTATGCCTTTCTTTGAATTCTTGGGCCCACTGCTCCGAGGCTTTGAACTCGAAATCTGCAAATTGACTGGCAGCAGCAAGTGCCCATGTTGCAAGTTTCTCGTGGTTACTTGTTGGCAACTTTTCCGCCCTTCTACGAAGCGATCATACGTCCAGGTATCAATGGTGTTGCACTTATCCTTCCGGGTTCCACCGCTTTTAATGTGTTCTTCCCAGATTTTCAAATCTCGCATATACTTCAAGCGATGTGCTCCTTTTGATTGAAAACTCTTTAAATTCCACGTTGGATGTGCTTTTGCAAGATTAACCACCATTATTTTGTAATCGAGTGGAACGTAATCTGCACCAACTTTCAATTTTTTTCCATCCGGATCGCAGTCAGACTCTGCTTCTGAAGAAACGACATCCTCGACTTCTTCATTTTCACCTCCTTCGTCGTTTCTTCGGAAGAAATCAATTCATCGACGCACGGCAAGAAATGCTCTAACAAAACGTCCAGTATTTTCTCGCGTATTTTTTCTGCAAGTTGCATGTGTTGTTCGGTTATTACCGCAGCACTCTCTGATGTGATCAGATTGTCTTCGGCCAAAAGATGAAACAAATAATCCAGCGCCGTTTTTAGTATTTGTTTCGACGATTCGCTGTGGAGATTATCAGCGCACATCACATCTTCTTCTTGTTCTACCGATGTTCCAGGCACATTCATATTTTCACTATCAGTATTCGACATTTTCGAAAGATAGATGCTTCTCACAATATTTAAGTTACTCGGTCAAGAGCTAGCAAACGACAAACTCATAACGACATTTGACCAACTTCCACCTCTTCCATTGTCAGGTTTCCTATTAACCATTAAGGTCATTTTAAAAATTGGAAATAAAAAAAAGCACCTCCACGAGGATTTGAACCAGCGATCCCCGTACTATGAACCCGAGAGCTTACCGCTGGGCTGACCGGCCATAGAAATGTATGCTAACATAGCGGGCTTATGAGTTGTCGGTAACTTACCGGTCCGCGTAAAAAGTGAGTTTTTTTTTTATCGCTTCGCCATCTGGCTTTCCCGCTTGCGTCATTTTCATTTATAGTCAAGCCCTACATATATTGTAAATTTGGTCCAAATCGGTGATGACGAGTTGACAGGGCCCCTTGACAATAGTATATTTTGATATTTTTTCCCATACTATTTTCTCACTCATATTTCTTTACCATTGACTAAAATTTTATTTTGTAAACCGTTCGTTCTGTGAGCATTGTTAATTACTCATTTTTTAATATATCTTTTAGGATTATAACCAAATACAGTCGAACTTCCGAAGTCGAATTGCCATAGTTCACGTAAGAAAATTGGAGTTATAGAAAATTCGAGTTAGAGAAATACATAACTACAAAACTACATAACTACTTTACTTTACACAATTTATTCAAAGTAAATGTGTACATATGTATGTAGTTATCAACAAAAAAGAAATATACATTATTAATATAATGTTATATAATTATAATTAATTTAAAATAATTATAATTAATATATTATTTTTTCAAAATATCAGTAATTTTTATTTGTTTTCCATTAAAAAGTTCTCCAAAGTAGATAATGCGCGGTACACTTCGTCTGGAAGATTGTCTTTAGAACACAGATATTCGCTACACTTATTTAAATAATTACGCATTTCTTTGTTCGTGGGTGGAATTGGCACTGTTCCGTTACTAGATAAGACATCTTCATTATTCTGTTTTGGAATCTTGTTTAAAATATGGGCATATGTTGGATAATCGGCTATAACCATTTCATCACCTAATATAGATAAATAATCATTAAGAGACACTGTTTATATGTGTCATACGCGGACTTCAATTCTGACAGAAGAGTATCATCTTCTTCACTCCAGTTTGTTTCGCCTTGTTTGTTTAAGACAGCCTCTCTGAAACAATAATAATTATGGTTGCTTACTGAATATCGATGTCCCACGCTTTTGTCTTCAGACAGAATCAGTGTGTCCCAGACACTCAGCAAAATATATAGCCTTTTCTCTAATAAGTGGTCCAGGCATAGGCACATTTTTATCCCATGCAATTTTAAACCATTCCAAAGTAGCTTTGTCTTTCGTCTGCGTAGGTACACTTTTTCAAACGTTTGCGATCATTAGTTGCACCATTTTCGGCTTTGTTCAAAATTTCTTCGCGGATTCTTATAATTGAAGAAAAAGTACTTGAAAGAATCCAAGTACGATGGAAGAATCCAAGAAAGTCTTCAGCAATAATTTTTATTTTGTTTTTAATACCTTTGTCAACTTATCAAGCTCACTTTGTCAGATAGACATCGTATTGGGTTTTCTTCTCTGGCCACTCATATTTGCAAATGTGACTGCAGAGGTAAGAAGAAAGAATTAGTTTAAACTCTAAAATTTCATTAATATATAGCACCTTTACTGTAACAAACGGGATACGGTTTATTATAAGCAATATCCGGCACCATAAATTTTAGAAAGTACGCAACGGTTAAAAAATTGGAGTTATAGAGATTATTTTATATGTAAAATTTTACCATTGAACACATTTTAACTACGAGTTATGGGAAAATTCGAGTTATGGAAATTAAATTATATGTAAAATGCTATCTAAACTTATGAATTTCTAAAAAGGTTCGAGATATAGAAAAATTGGAGTTATAGAAGTTCGAGTTATGGAAGTTCGACTGTACTAACTTCATGCCAACAACATACACAGATATTAGATGCGGTGTTGCTATATGTATGTATATCTGGGTAATAAATACGGGTAATACTCGGATAAAATTTAATATTTTTTTAATTGTTAGATAATTACCTTTAGCGGACGTTATATATTCTTAAATAACATTCAGTATTAATTAGTATTTATTTTATTATAAAAAATTAAAAATAAATTGATTTCATATTGAGTAGTTAAGCTTAGTTCTTCTCATTTACAGATACATTAATAAATATATTTTACACATAACTAAGTAATACAGGCATTTAAAGCACAAATTTAATTTGAAATGAAAAATTCACTGTTTTAATATAATACCAGTAATTTTTCGTGAAAATATATACGTGTGTACTTCAATTTGTGAAGTTGTACTTGTATTTGTGAAGTTGTACTATGGACTTTTAAAGTTATATAACTTTACACACATTTCACGACTCGAGTTTTGACTGTTGATCACTTAAAATCAGTTAAAACTGACCTTTTTGGCCTAATAAATTGTAAAGCTAGCTTTGCCATCGTGCATACGTCCAGCGAAACTAGATTTTTACACACAGTGTTGCAAAGTTCGGCCACGATGCGGTAAAGTGACCAGTAAATTTTAACCTTTCAGGGACACTTACAAAATAAATTAAGTATAAGACAATAAAATCTAATTTAGAAAACGGTACTTTACACCATATTTGTCACGATAATGTAGAAAAAAGAGTGATTTTTTAAATTTTAAGTACCTAATAAATTTGAATTAGTAAAAATGTCAAAGTTTGCAGCAAACATTAAGAAATTAAATAATTCCAATATTGTAGATAATCTAAATCTATTTTTTTTTTCTGAAATAATTGTCGGCCAAAAAATCTTATACAAATTTCGTGCGGAAATGATTTTACAATGCTCCAGCAAATGAAACGAGCTGTTGCATTGTAAAATCAACGTTTCTGCACTCTAATGTAAATAACTATTTCAGGTCACTTGAAAATTACTTTCAACTATCGAAACTCGTCATGAAAAGTGAATAGAGTTAGTTACATAGTTTCACAAGTTACATATTTTCACAAAAATTAGTGGTTAAAACATAGTGAAATTTTCACTTGAAGTAAGTATGGTATACCAAGTAGTAAGGGTAGCAATCATCCTTTTCTTACTAACTTAATCTAGATAACGAACAAAGTCTATCTACCTTTTTTGTAAATATTTTAGAAATTCTTTATACATATTACCAAAATTAATGTAACAATTTTTATACATTTTTGTAAGATTACGTAAAAGTCAGTATAAAGATTCTGTAATATGTAGTAGTTTAAAAATGTTGCCTAGACAAATCGTATTTTATTTTCCTGCGCTTTGTTTCTCAAACAATTATGAACCTATAATTAAAGAACTGTTTAATGAGTCCAATATAATTAAATTTGACCCTTAGAATTACCTGACCCTTACAAATTACTCGACTATACACGCACAAATTACACGAAAAAAGGAAACAAATGTTTTTTAAATTAAAATCAATGTAAATTCATATTAGTCTCGTCTTCCTTTAAAAGACAATAATGTAAATTAGAATAATACAAAATTTAGAAAATATTTTCCCAAAATGGGTGCTTCAAACAAAAGACAAAATAATGAAAGTAAGTACAGAATGATATATTTACAAACAAATTTAGAAATTATCTAGCTGTTTAAGGTAATACTAGACATAATTAATTTATCACGACTAAGTAATATTTCTTGCTAAAGGTATTTCAGACCCTCTGCCGTTGTCCTTTGAGCAGTAGTACAATCGTAAAGTATTCAGAAAACATATGAAAATAGCTACAAAAAGTCCTGCAAAATTAGTTAAATTTGTTTGCTAATGAGTCATTATGTGTAATTAAAACTATTGTTTGTTTACAAATTCTCAGAATAAGCTAGTTTTAAATGTATGTTAAAATATAATAAATAAAACCAACACTAGGTAAACAAGACCGAAAAACCTACCGGACCAACCTCCGGACTTTCCTTTTTTTTTTTTCGTTTTTCCTTTTATTTTGATTTTGGTGAAGTGTATATGGTTTTTTGTTATATTTGTTCATGATTGTAGCTGCGCCTCTTGGAGTTTTCTCCACTCTGTAGTATGTCTCTCCTCTTTTTCTTTCTGTGTCAAAATGTCCGAAAACATTTTGCTTAGAGTTTCCCAGTTATTTTCGTTTACTAGCATGAAATCTACTAGTTTTCTGGGTTCCATAGTAGCGTCTCTCAGAGCTGTAGTTCTTACCTTTTCCCATCTGTCACATTCTAGTATAGTGTGCACAACTGTTGTCCTGTCCGCAGTAGTCGCACTGTCCGTCTGATCCTCTTATAATATTATGTATATAGTCTTTGAAGCATCCGTGTCCTGTCAAAACTTGCGTCAAGTGGTAGTTTCATTCCCCATGTTTTCTGTTTATCCATTTAGATATATCCGGAATTAGCAGTCTCGTCCATTGTCCATTTTCCGTATTCTGCCAATTTCTTTGCCAGTCCTCTATAGTTGTTTGTCTTGCAATTTATCTATGTTCTCTTGAAGGTGCTTTAGAATCTTCTCCTTTAATTAGCTGTGTATTATATGTGGGGATTCCAGCAATTAGCAATGCCGCTTCCTTTGATACAGTCCTATACGAACTCGTTTGTTTTTTTGTCAGGGGCAGTGCGTTTGCCCACACAGGAGCTGCTTATAGCATAGCTGAGTGGGCTACCGAGCTGAGCAGTTTTCTTTTGCTGCTCTTTAGTCCTCCGACGTTAGGCATCGTTTTTTCCAGTACGGCTATTGTTTTTAGTTCTTTCTTATCTATTATTATGCCTGATACTTTACCCATTTCTTGGGTTTGATTACTACATTTTGTATTTTGAAGCACATTGGTAGCAATTTTCTTCTTCCAGTCAAGAGAACAGCTTCTGATGTATCCGGTGCCAGTTGCAGGTCCTTGCTGTTGTTTATGCGATTTATGCTGCGTTTATGCTGCGTTTGTTTTTTACATTAATGCCTGTTCAGATTTCGCTGTAATGACAAGAGCCAGATCGTCCGCAAAACCTATAGTTGTTACACCTTCCGCTTGAGACAGTTTGAGTACCCCGTCATAAACGATGTTCCAGAGTGTGGATCCTAGTACAGATCCTTGTGGGGCACCACTGCTAACACTATGCTCTCTAGGCTCTCCATTTGTAGCATATAGATGATTTTGCGGTCACTGAGATAACTCTTTATAATCCGTGAGAGATAGGGTGGCATGTCTTTTTTGTCATTTCATCCATAATGTTTTGCCAAGATGCAGAATTGAATGCGTTTCAAACGTCCAGCTAAAAGTATAGTCCAGCGTTATAAGAACACACATTCGCCGAGTACGTCGTGTGCCATTTCTTGCCGGTGCTGCTATATCTATAACTGCCTGTACGGCGTCACAAGTTGATCTACCTTATCTAAACCCGAATTGACTTTTAGAGTGTTTCTTGCCGGCTGTATTTAAATGCTTCTTTATTCGACCCAGTATCATATTCTGTAATAGTTTTCCCATTGTATCTAGAAGGCATATTGGCCTGTAAGATCCTGGTTCTTGTGTTTGCTTGTCCCTTTTTATTAGCAGCACTAACGTTGCTTGATTCCACAATTTGGGGAAGGTTCTAGTCCTGAGGCAATTGTTCATATTTTTAGAATGTAATGCGCATGTAGTTGGATTGTCCTTTTTATTATCTCAGCGGGTAATCCGTCAGGTCCTGGTACTCTATCGACACGGAGATGGTTGCAAGCATATTTCATTTCCGTTTCTAAGAATTGTTTTATATCTGTTACTGTCGGTTGTTTATACCTCACTTGATCGCGAAGAGCGCGTTTACACAGAAGACACAGAAGTCTAGACAGACAGAACTGGACAGACAAAACTACATAGACAAAACTAGACTGACAGGACTAGACAGACAAGACTAGACCAGCAAGACGAGACAAACAAGACTAGGCAGACAAGAACATACAAACAAGAATAGACAGACAAGACTAGAAAAACCAGGCTAGACAAACAAGACTAGGCAGATAAGATTAGACACACAAGACTAGACAGGCAAAACTAGAGAGACAAGACTAGACTGACAAGACTAGACTGAAAAGACTAGGTAGACAAAACTAGATAGATAAGACTAGGCAGAGAAGAATAGGCACACAAGTATAGACAGACGGAAATAGACAGAAAAGAGTAGACAGACAACACTAGACTAACAAAACTAGACAGACAACACTAGACTAACAAGACTAGACAGAGAGTAGACAGACAAGACTAGGCAGGCAACGCTAGACAGAAAAGACAATACCGACAAGACTAGATAGAGAACACCAGACATGCAAGACTAAACAAACACGACTAGACAGACAAGATTAGACTGACAAGACTAGATAGACAAGACTAGAGAGACAATTCTAGACAGACTAAACTAGACAGACAAGACTAGACAGACAAGACTAGACAGACAAGAATAGACAGACAAGACTAGACATACAAGACTAGACAGACAAGACTAGACAGACAAGACTAGACAGACAAGACTAGACAGACAAGACTAGACAGACAAGACTAGACAGACAAGACTAGACAGACAAGACTAGACGGACAAGACTAGACGGACAAGACTAGACAGACAAGACTAGACAGACAAGACTAGACAGACAAGACTAGACAGACAAGACTAGACAGACAAGACTAGACAGACAAGACTAGACAGACAAGACTAGACAGACAAGACTAGACAGACCAGACTAGACAGACAAGACTAGACAGACAAGACTAGACAGACAAGACTAGACAGACAAGACTAGACAGACAAGACTAGACAGACAAGACTAGACAGACAAGACTAGACAGACAAGACTAGACAGACAAGACTAGACAGACAAGACTAGACAGACAAGACTAGACAGACAAGACTAGACAGACAAGACTAGACAGACAAGACTAGACAGACAAGACTAGACAGACAAGACTAGACAGACAAGACTAGACAGACAAGACTAGACAGACAAGACTAGACAGACAAGACTAGACAGACAAGACTAGACAGACAAGACTAGACAGACAAGACTAGACAGACAAGACTAGACAGACAAGACTAGACAGACAAGACTAGACAGACAAGACTAGACAGACAAGACTAGACAGACAAGACTAGACAGACAAGACTAGACAGACAAGACTAGACAGACAAGACTAGACAGACAAGACTAGACAGACAAGACTAGACAGACAAGACTAGACAGACAAGACTAGACAGACAAGACTAGACAGACAAGACTAGACAGACAAGACTAGACAGACAAGACTAGACAGACAAGACTAGACAGACAAGACTAGACAGACAAGACTAGACAGACAAGACTAGACAGACAAGACTAGACAGACAAGACTAGACAGACAAGACTAGACAGACAAGACTAGACAGACAAGACTAGACAGACAAGACTAGACAGACAAGACTAGACAGACAAGACTAGACAGACAAGACTAGACAGACAAGACTAGACAGACAAGACTAGACAGACAAGACTAGACAGACAAGACTAGACAGACAAGACTAGACAGACAAGACTAGACAGACAAGACTAGACAGACAAGACTAGACAGACAAGACTAGACAGACAAGACTAGACAGACAAGACTAGACAGACAAGACTAGACAGACAAGACTAGACAGACAAGACTAGACAGACAAGACTAGACAGACAAGACTAGACAGACAAGACTAGACAGACAAGACTAGACAGACAAGACTAGACAGACAAGACTAGACAGACAAGACTAGACAGACAAGACTAGACAGACAAGACTAGACAGACAGACAAGACTAGACAGACAAGACTAGACAGACAAGACTAGACAGACAAGACTAGACAGACAAGACTAGACAGACAAGACTAGACAGACAAGACTAGACAGACAAGACTAGACAGACAAGACTACTAGACAGACAAGACTAGACAGACAAGGACTAGACAGACAAGACTAGACAGACAAGACTAGACAGACAAGACTAGACAGACAAGACTAGACAGACAAGACTAGACAGACAAGACTAGACAGACAAGACTAGACAGACAAGACTAGACAGACAAGACTAGACAGACAAGACTAGACAGACAAGACTAGACAGACAAGACTAGACAGACAAGACTAGACAGACAAGACTAGACAGACAAGACTAGACAGACAAGACTAGACAGACAAGACTAGACAGACAAGACTAGACAGACAAGACTAGACAGACAAGACTAGACAGACAAGACTAGACAGACAAGACTAGACAGACAAGACTAGACAGACAAGACTAGACAGACAAGACTAGACAGACAAGACTAGACAGACAAGACTAGACAGACAAGACTAGACAGACAAAGACTAGACAGACAAGACTAGACAGACAAGACTAGACAGACAAGACTAGACAGACAAGACTAGACAGACAAGACTAGACAGACAAGACTAGACAGACAAGACTAGACAGACAAGACTAGACAGACAAGACTAGACAGACAAGACTAGACAGACAGAGACTAGACAGACAAGACTAGACAAGACAAGACTAGACAGACAAGACTAGACAGACAAGACTAGACAGACAAGACTAGACAGACAAGACTAGACAGACAAGACTAGACAGACAAGACTAGACAGACAAGACTAGACAGACAAGACTAGACAGACAAGACTAGACAGACAAGACTAGACAGACAAGACTAGACAGACAAGACTAGACAGACAAGACTAGACAGACAAGACTAGACAGACAAGACTAGACAGACAAGACTAGACAGACAAGACTAGACAGACAAGACTAGACAGACAAGACTAGACAGACAAGACTAGACAGACAAGACTAGACAGACAACTACAGACAAGACTAGACAGACAAGACTAGACAGACAAGACTAGACAGACAAGACTAGACAGACAAGACTAGACAGACAAGACTAGACAGACAAGACTAGACAGACAAGACTAGACAGACAAGACTAGACAGACAAGACTAGACAGACAAGACTAGACAGACAAGACTAGACAGACAAGACTAGACAGACAAGACTAGACAGACAAGACTAGACAGACAAGACTAGACAGACAAGACTAGACAGACAAGACTAGACAGACAAGACTAGACAGACAAGACTAGACAGACAAGACTAGACAGACAAGACTAGACAGACAAGACTAGACAGACAAGACTAGACAGACAAGACTAGACAGACAAGACTAGACAGACAAGACTAGACAGACAAGACTAGACAGACAAGACTAGACAGACAAGACTAGACAGACAAGACTAGACAGACAATACTAGACAGACAAGACTAGACAGACAAGACTAGACATACAAGAATAGACAGACAAGACTAGACAGACAAGACTAGACAGACAAGACTAGACAGACAAGACTAGACAGACAAGACTAGACAGGCAAGACTAGACAGACAAGACTAGACAGACAAGACTAGACAGACAAGACTAGACAGACAAGACTAGACAGACAAGACTAGACAGACAAGACTAGACAGACAAGACTAGACAGACAAGACTAGACAGACAAGACTAGACAGACAAGACTAGACAGACAAGACTAGACAGACAAGACTAGACAGACAAGACTAGACAGACAAGACTAGACAGACAAGACTAGACAGACAAGACTAGACAGACAAGACTAGACAGACAAGACTAGACAGACAAGACTAGACCGACAAGACTAGACAGACAAGACTAGACAGACAAGACTAGACAGACAAGACTAGACAGACAAGACTAGACAGACAAGACTAGACAGACAAGACTAGACAGACAAGACTAGACAGACAAGACTAGACAGACAAGACTAGACAGACAAGACTAGACAGACAAGACTAGACAGACAAGACTAGACAGACAAGACTAGACAGACAAGACTAGACAAACAAGACTAGACAGACAAGACTAGACAGACAAGACTAGACAGACAAGACTAGACAGACAAGACTAGACAGACAAGACTAGACAGACAAGACTAGACAGACAAGACTAGACAGACAAGACTAGACAGACAAGACTAGACAGACAAGACTAGACAGACAAGACTAGACAGACAAGACTAGACCGACAAGACTAGACAGACAAGACTAGACAGACAAGACTAGACAGACAAGACTAGACAGACAAGACTAGACAGACAAGACTAGAGAGACAAGACTGGACAGACAAGACTAGACAGACAAGACTAGACAGACAAGACTAGACAGACAAGAGTAGACAGACAAGACTAGACAGACAAGACTAGACAGACAAGACTAGACAGACAAGACTAGACAGACAAGACTAGACAGACAAGACTAGACAGACAAGACTAGACAGACAAGACTAGACAGACAAGACTAGAAAGCCAAGACTAGACAGCCAAGACTAGACAGACAAGACTAGACAGACAAGACTAGACAGACAAGACTAGACAGACAAGACTAGACAGACAAGACTAGACAGACAAGACTAGACAGACAAGACTAGACAGACAAGACTAGACAGAGAGATAAGCAAGATGACTGAAGGAAGAGATTTATTAGAAAAGCTCTGCAATTTTTGCGGAAAAAAAGTTAAAGAAATTACCTTGTGTGTCAAGTGCAAGCAAATTTTCCACCCTCATTGCATATCGCACGTACGGAAAACCAGAGCAAGTCCCTGTGAACACGTGTTTCAGGAAAATGGGGAAGTCAATGAGGAAAACCAGGTAAACACCAATAATGAATATAACAAAGCACTGGAGTAGGAAAACTCACTGTTGAGAAAACTGGTAGCCGAGATGGAAGACAAGAACCGAATATTAAAAGACAACGTCCAACTTCTAAATGAAAAGATCGAGTTACTAATAACCAAGAACGCGCGGGAAAAAAGTAAACAAACGCCGACAGCAGAAACATCGCATGCGACAAGGTCTACCATCTATCGACAACAACACCAACAGGTACAAACTAGTAATCAAAATAATAACAATGTTGTAGCAAACGAGGGAAACTTAAATGGAAATATACCTTCTACCTCAAATGAATATCCTAATGAAGTCATGCCAGCACCGATATTTGAAGAAGAACAAAGTCGCCCCAAACCAACCGGACAAAAGAAAAGGAAATCAATAGGAAACGGATTTGTATCCGAAGAAGAAAAATCAACAGGATTCGTAGGACGGGTTTCGAATCCCAAGATATGGCTATACATATCAAGAGCCAAAGATCATGTAACCGAGGAGATGATTATAAATTATTTAGCCCAAAAAACAGGAAAAAACAGAAACCTTTGCATAGTCGAAGAAATAAAAAATCCAAGGAACATAACTCATAATAAGAGCTTCAAAGTGGGAGTGGAGTTAGATTTGAAGGATGAGGTTTACGAGGACTCCTTCTGGCCAGAAGGTATCTTACATGAAAGATACAACTTTCGGATGGAAGAAAGAAGACGTCAACCAAATTTTCGAAGACGCCAACCGACACAGAACTTTCACTAAAATCTAACACCATCAGCCTAATAAACCAAAATACACAATCCATCGGAAATTCAATAGACCGCATTGAATATATGTTGGAAAACAATAGGCAATGTAAATTTCTGGTGGTTACGGAACATTGGAAAAGCACAACTCAAATAGAAGCGTATAAAATAATAAATTTTGATTTAATTTCTTGTTTTTGTAGAAAAGAAGGCAGACATGGAGGAGTGGCAATTTATTGTGACAAAAGTATTGCCAGCAGACCCAGAAATGACATTAATGAACTGGCAGAAGCCACGGTTTTTGAATGTGCCGCCGTGGAAACTACGTTAAATACAGAGTCAGTAGTAATAATTGGAATCTATAGAGCACTACTTTCATGCGTAAAGACATTTATGGATAAACTCCACAAAATACTATCCAAAATCACACAAGAGGACAAAAAGGTAATAATAGCAGGTGATTTTAACATAAACATATTAAAAAGAACAAAAAAGAGTCAAGAACTAGAGCACTTGCTGCAAACTTTTAATACAAGGCTAACCATGAACACTGAAAGCAATCCATCATCAGGAACGTGTATAGACAACATCGCAACAAATATTCCATGGAAATACGCAGTAAATACAGCAAACTACCACATATCTGATCACTGCGCTCAGCAAATCACAATGCAAATAAAAAAACCTAAAACACACTGTAATTTTCAAAGGTTTTTCTCAGAAGAAAATAGGAAACATTTTAGAGAATACCTCCAGACACAAACGTGGGACGTCCTATACAGAAACAAGGAGATGGAAGTAAATAACCAATGGAACAGTTTTATGGAAATATTTATGACTGGATATAATGAGCATTTCCGTCGGACATCAAAACAAAATAAAGAAAAGAAAACACTCATTTTTTCGAGTCCACGTATTGGGAAATCAAAAACGGAACTTGAGATAATGCAGATATTAGTAAAGTTCCACCCAAACTTAAAACAACAATTTAACAGAGCACATAGAAAATATAAGGCATCATTAAAAACCGAAAAAAGAAAATATTTTGAAAAAAGAATAAGGAATAGCAAGAACATAATGAAAACTACATGGGATGTTATAAAAGAAATAACAAAAATAAACGAAAAAAATCATGATCAACCCACGTCACTCGAGAAACTCGATCATGATAAATCAGTGGAAAATATCAACAAATTCTATGCCGAAAGAGCTTCTTTATTACTAAAACAAATCCCTAACAGGGAAAACAAGGATAATATAACAAACGAACCAAACACGATGTTTCTACGACCAACATCAAGAGAAGAAGTTTTAGACACTATAAAACAACTTAAAAATAGTAAAAGTTCGGGGTATGATGAAATTACCATGGATATCATAAAAGAAGTGGGAGAGGAAATAGCCAACCCATTAAAATATATAATAAACAATGTCTTTCTATACGGAATCTTTCCAGAAAGCCTGAAGATATCTATAATAACACCGATTTATAAGAATGGAGACAAGCAAGACATAGAAAATTACAGACCGATAAGTTTACAACCATCTTTCTCAAAACTATTGGAAAAACTAATTACAGTTAGAATATCATCATTCCTTGGGAAAAACAAAATCGTTAATGATCATCAACACGGCTTTGTCAAAGGACGTTCTGTGGAAACAGCTTGCTTCCATTTTTTGAAACATATACTGGAGAACATCGAGAAAAATAAGCCAAGCGGAATTTTCCTTGACCTGTCCAAGGCCTACGACACGGTAAATCACGAGATTCTTCTAAATAAACTAAATAAATACGGAATGAGGGGACAAGTAGCCGAACTTATAACATCGTATCTAAACAAGAGAAGACAAATAGCGCAAATAAACACGGAACAAGGCAAAATCAAATCAAGCACTAGAACAGTCACCATCGGAATACCACAAGGAAGTATCCTCGGACCGATACTATTTACATTATACGTAAACGACCTACCGAACCAAATACATTTGACACCGCATAAAATGGTAAACTACGCAGACGATACCAGTTTATTAACAATAAACAGAAAGATAGAGGACATACCAAATAACTTAAACGACACAATGAACATTTTAATAGACTGGTTCACGGAAAACAAACTAATTCTGAATAAAGAGAAAACCAAAATAATTATTTTTAAAACGAAAAGGTCCAACGAGATATACCCAATGGAGGCAACTATTAACAACGAGACTATACAGTACCAGAAACAAGTGAGACTGTTAGGGCTGAATTTAGATGAACACCTAGACTGGACATATCACATGAATAAACTGGCTACAAAACTTAACAAAACAATATACGCCCTAAGAATATTAAAACGCTACATAACAACGGATAGTCTCAAGAACGTATATTTCGCGACCTTCCATAGCAACTTAAAATTTGGAATAATGTTTTGGGGCGGAGGAAAGAATATTTCTACAATATTTAAAATACAAAAGATTGCAATTAGAATAATACAAGACCTAAAATACAAAGAAACTTGTAGAGGCAGTTTTACTGAAGCAGAAATTTTAACAGCGACGGGAACGTATATATATGAAACGCTAATATTCACATTTAAAAACAAACACTTATTTGAGGCCTACGAAAATAAGACAAACAGAGAGACAAGAAACAAAAACGTAAGCTACAACTTACCAATACATAGGTTAACCATGACAGAAAGAGGACCTCCATATTCCAATATGAAATTGTACAACACTCTTCCAAAAGCAATAAGGCTTTCAACAAGTGTCAAAACTTTTAAAAAACAAGTTCGCAGATTAATTTTAGACATTGAACCCTACAATATGGAGGAATACCATGAGAGGGTAAAGAGGATAACATAGGCAAGAGACACCTTGGACACATTTCACTTAGTTATATATATATATATATATATATATATATATATATATATATATATATATATATATATATATTGGTACTGTACCTATTATCATATGCTTTGTATAACTTAGATAGTGAAATATATTAATTTTGATTTGATTTGATTTGATTTGATTTGACTAGACAGACAAGACTAGACAGACAAGACTAGACAGACAAGACTAGACAGACAAGACTAGACAGACAAGACTAGACAGAAAAGACTAGACAGACAAGACTAGACAGACAAGACTAGACAGACAAGACTAGACAGACAAGACTAGACAGACAAGACTAGACAGACAAGACTAGACAGACAAGACTAGACAGACAAGACTAGACAAACAAGACTAGACAGACAAGACTAGACAGACAAGACTAGACAGACAAGACTAGACAGACAAGACTAGACAGACAAGACTAGACAGACAAGACTAGACAGACAAGACTAGACAGACAAGACTAGACAGACAAGACTAGACAGACAAGACTAGACAGACAAGACTAGACAGACAAGACTAGACAGACAAGACTAGACAGACAAGACTAGACAGACAAGACTAGACAGACAAGACTAGACAGACAAGACTAGACAGACAAGACTAGACAGACAAGACTAGACAGACAAGACTAGACAGACAAGACTAGACAGACAAGACTAGACAGACAAGACTAGACAGACAAGACTAGACAGACAAGACTAGACAGACAAGACTAGACAGACAAGACTAGACATGTAAGACTAGACAGACAAGCCTAGACAGACAAGACTAGACAGACAAGACTAGACAGACAAGACTAGATAGACAAGACTAGACAGACAAGACTAGACAGACAAGACTAGACAGACAAGACTAGACAGACAAGACTAGACAGACAAGACTAGACAGACAAGACTAGACAGACAAGACTAGACAGAGAAGAATAGACAGACAAGACTAGACAGACAAGACTAGACAGACAAGACTAGACAGACAAGACTAGACAGACAAGACTAGACAGACAAGACTAGACAGACAAGACTAGACAGACAAGACTAGACAGACAAGACTAGACAGACAAGACTAGACAGACAAGACTAGACAGACAAGACTAGACAGACAAGACTAGACAGACAAGACTAGACAGACAAGACTAGACAGACAAGACTAGACAGACAAGACTAGACAGACAAGACTAGACAGACAAGACTAGACAGACAAGACTAGACAGACAAGACTAGACAGACAAGACTAGACAGACAAGACTAGACAGACAAGACTAGACAGACAAGACTAGACAGACAAGACTAGACAGACAAGACTAGACAGACAAGACTAGACAGACAAGACTAGACAGACAAGACTAGACAGACAAGACTAGACAGACAAGACTAGACAGACAAGACTAGACAGACAAGACTAGACAGACAAGACTAGACAGACAAGACTAGACAGACAAGACTAGACAGACAAGACTAGACAGACAAGACTAGACAGACAAGACTAGACAGACAAGACTAGACAGACAAGACTAGACAGACAAGACTAGACAGACAAGACTAGACAGACAAGACTAGACAGACAAGACTAGACAGACAAGACTAGACAGACAAGACTAGACAGACAAGACTAGACAGACAAGACTAGACAGACAAGACTAGACAGACAAGACTAGACAGACAAGACTAGACAGACAAGACTAGACAGACAAGACTAGACAGACAAGACTAGACAGACAAGACTAGACAGACAAGACTAGACAGACAAGACTAGACAGACAAGACTAGACAGACAAGACTAGACAGACAAGACTAGACAGACAAGACTAGACAGACAAGACTAGACAGACAAGACTAGACAGACAAGACTAGACAGACAAGACTAGACAGACAAGACTAGACAGACAAGACTAGACAGACAAGACTAGACAGACAAGACTAGACAGACAAGACTAGACAGACAAGACTAGACAGACAAGACTAGACAGACAAGACTAGACAGACAAGACTAGACAGACAAGACTAGACAGACAAGACTAGACAGACAAGACTAGACAGACAAGACTAGACAGACAAGACTAGACAGACAAGACTAGACAGACAAGACTAGACAGACAAGACTAGACAGACAAGACTAGACAGACAAGACTAGACAGACAAGACTAGACAGACAAGACTAGACAGACAAGACTAGACAGACAAGACTAGACAGACAAGACTAGACAGACAAGACTAGACAGACAAGACTAGACAGACAAGACTAGACAGACAAGACTAGACAGACAAGACTAGACAGACAAGACTAGACAGACAAGACTAGACAGACAAGACTAGACAGACAAGACTAGACAGACAAGACTAGACAGACAAGACTAGACAGACAAGACTAGACAGACAAGACTAGACAGACAAGACTAGACAGACAAGACTAGACAGACAAGACTAGACAGACAAGACTAGACAGACAAGACTAGACAGACAAGACTAGACAGACAAGACTAGACAGACAAGACTAGACAGACAAGACTAGACAGACAAGACTAGACAGACAAGACTAGACAGACAAGACTAGACAGACAAGACTAGACAGACAAGACTAGACAGACAAGACTAGACAGACAAGACTAGACAGACAAGACTAGACAGACAAGACTAGACAGACAAGACTAGACAGACAAGACTAGACAGACAAGACTAGACAGACAAGACTAGACAGACAAGACTAGACAGACAAGACTAGACAGACAAGACTAGACAGACAAGACTAGACAGACAAGACTAGACAGACAAGACTAGACAGACAAGACTAGACAGACAAGACTAGACAGACAAGACTAGACAGACAAGACTAGACAGACAAGACTAGACAGACAAGACTAGACAGACAAGACTAGACAGACAAGACTAGACAGACAAGACTAGACAGACAAGACTAGACAGACAAGACTAGACAGACAAGACTAGACAGACAAGACTAGACAGACAAGACTAGACAGACAAGACTAGACAGACAAGACTAGACAGACAAGACTAGACAGACAAGACTAGACAGACAAGACTAGACAGACAAGACTAGACAGACAAGACTAACAAGACTAGACAGACAAGACTAGACAGACAAGACTAGAGAAGACTAGACAGACAAGACTAGCCAGACAAGCCTAGACAGACAAGATTAGACAAGCGAGACAAGTCAGAGAGGACTAGGGTTACGCGACTACATACGATAGACTAGACTGTAGAAACAAGTCTCAACAGCAAAGATTAGATGGACAAGTTTTCACGTGCAAGAATAGACATACACTACTCGACATACGAGGACAGATGTATAATAGTATACAGATAGGAATAAACAGACACAGTTGTGATAAACGGATATAACAATACAGTGACAAACAAGACTACGGAAACAGTGTTAAAGTAAACAAAAATGCCTAGTAAGGTAATACCCGACACACAAGATAATATTTATCTCTATTGGTTAGACTAAAGATGCAGGGCAATATTTTATGAAATTAAAATATCTATTTCTGTAAGTCATAAGTATAAGCGAGGGATGAAAACCAAAAACCGATTTTATGAATCTTTTTTAAGAAAAAAAATACATCTCGTATTGAAGATAATAAAAGAAAATCTTTTTATAAGATGTATATATGTTCCGTTTCTATTTATATTAAAAAATATTTTGGTGAAATATATTTCCTGTTGCTTTTCGCATTGAGAGTTTTCCCTTATATATTTCCCGATCATATTACAGCAAGCTGAGTTTTAGTTCCTTCGGGGTTGGCCAGAAAAAAATAGAGATATTAAATTTCTCACACATCTACACGCAATATTTAGGCAATATATGAAATATTTATATTGGTCTTTCTCTTGTAAATATTATTTGCTTCATGCTTGAATAGCGATGCATTCCAAATGAAAATGGGAATGATAGGAATCGCCGGCGCGTGAATCAATGTTTGATAACATTCAATTTTAGATAATTTGATTTATTGAAAAAATATTCAAATTCGCTACGAAATTGGAATGATTAGTTAGAAAAAAAATGGGGAAGGTTTCTGGTGGAATAAAACTCGTTTATAGGTGCATCGGGTTCTCGGGACCTCTATGGAAAAAATATTCAAATCTGATGCGTTCGGAAATTTGATGGAAACATTGACTTTCAAATTAAATTACAACAATAAAATTGCTGAATTGCCGAACAATTTTTTTTCCATATTTTATTATTTTTTTGTGTTCTTTGCCTCGTCCAAAACTTTATTGTTTTATTCGCATCGGTGTATATCGAATAAAATATCGATCATTTTAAATCGGTCTACAAATTTCATATTATTTCCACATTTAATCACAAATACTTGTTTAATGTATTAAATTATCATAATATTCATATTCAATTAAATTATGCGTACAGGTTTTTTGTAAATTAATAATTAAGAAAAATTTCTAAGATTTTAATATTTTATATTAGCAACAATACCAATATGTATTTTGTAAAAATATTACAATCTTTATTGCAGATTTTATTTTGATCTTGTTCTTTTATAAATTTTTACCACGGGACGATTTTTAAAGAAAAATAAATACAATTTGGTTAGGATCAAAATTGGAATATTCTTACATAAAAATATCTTACATTTGTATTAAGTTCTTAAATTAATTATTTAGGTTTTACATTGCAATTATACCTACTTGTCATATCTAAATAACCCAATGGAAATATACTGAGGCATATATCAGAATTAAAATAAAATCCAAATGAAAAATGCTGCGTTTCAAATTAAAACCTTAATTAATTGTCGTTTTTCTTGTAAAAAGATGGTTTCATACTATATCTACCATTTCTTGTTAGGCCCCGCGGTTATTTTAAGAGTTATATTTAATAATTCTGGACTCATTACGGTATTCCTTAATTGCACGCAGTGTAACAAATATATGCTTGCAAAAAATGCGATTTGTCTAGACAAAATTACTCACGTTGACCTTTTGGTAATAATTACAAAATCCTTTATAAGCGTTCCATTAAAACATGATATAATATTATCAAGATTTTTAAAATATTATGGATAGGTCAAAGTTAAACTACACAAAATATAATCGATACAGATTTTGCGCCAACAAAATTAAATTAAAATATTGAGATTTTATGCATAAACTTTCAAAGAATAATAATTTCATTAATATTAAAAATGTATTTTGAGTTTAAAACTGTTGGTTTCGAGTTTGCAGACACGAACAATTTAAATGGATAAGTAATGGTTGTAATAGAGTGAATAGAAAAAAAAAATGATAATAATTGTTTATTTGATTAACTTTTATTTGAATTAAGTTTGTTATGTAGAATTTGTCAGAAATTAAATGAGGTGGCTCATCTACTGAGATTGTATTTGCAAGTAATGTAGATGTCATAGATTAAATATTGATTGATCAATTCTACATTTGTCTTGTGTTTATTAAAAATAATTTCTTATTTGATCCTTATGGTTTCCGGAGGAAATTAAATATATTTCGTTTCCACATCAAATTATTGAAATGTTATATAACTCAGCATATATCAAAACGATACTTAACGAACGAAACTTATTTACGGCGTTCTTGAACTCAATTTAACAAGTTATCGAATATTTAGGTTTGAAAATATGCAAATCATATATACAAATATCATATACAGATTTCAATTTCCTCGCATTTATAATTGTCGTTAGATGAACCCATTTTGTCCTGCTTAAAGAACATTCTGTTAATTTGGTCAATAGAAAAATAAACTAATTCTCCTTGCAGTTAATTGCAGAACTTGTTATATTATTATTTAAAAGATATGAAGTTAAAAATTTAAACTCATTTTAATATATTACATGAAAAATATATTATGATTCTATATATTTTGAAGTTCATTTACATTATTTACAGATAAAACATTTTGCAAACAAATTTAGGAATTCATCAGAATTTTGTTTTTAAACTGCTTACTGTGTCATATACCACATATTTTATCGTTATTTGAATAATACTTTTTTCAATTAACTGAGCTTGTGGAAAAGCTAGCTCGAATTTTCACGGTTTTGTACTTATCTATCTATCTTTGATTTATTTAATCATTCATGATATTGTCGATTAACAAAAAATTCTTCATACATAATAAATAATTATTTACTCATTTACTACTTAAATCTGCTACAAAATATAAAATATAAAAAAAATACCAATTATATTAATAATATTGAACAAAATACTAATGATAAAATAATAGTATTGAAAAGTTAACTAAAAATGTATTAATCATATTTTTACAACTCTTCTATTTTAGAACTGTGCTTATTGGCTTGGTTCAGCATTTTAACAATTGACTCATTTTGTCCATAGTGTTAAGTTCTTAAGCGAATATTAAATATTTCAGAATTTCGTGTCCTCTCATTATCATTAAATTTTACTCTAACATTTCTGGTGAATTTATTTTCCCATTTACGATTTTGTATAAAAATATGAGATTTGCTTCCCACCTTCTATGCTCTAATGTGTACAAATTCAGATTTTCCATGATTGATTTATATTCATACTCTCTAGAGTAGCCTAACTTATATGCACAGTACCTCAAAAACTTGTTCTTAATGCCGTCAAGCAAGTCACTATCAGTGCTATAGGATGGGCTCCATACCTTAGAGTTGTATTTAATAATTGACCTTACCAGTGAACAACACAACTGTTTGACAATGGTTACATTGAATGAAGTGGAGTTGCTGAGATTGTATTCCAGCATTTTTAAAGAGCGTGAAACAAAGAGCCACATCATTTACGTGCTGTTTTAAGGACATTTTTAATCAAATATAATTCCTAGATCCTTGACATTTTCTGTTTCAAGTTTGTTTAGAATGTTTTAATCTGTTGCAAGTGATCTTTTGACATTCGTGAGTGTTCAACTGTAACATATTATTATCGCACCAACGCGCAACGCACAGTGGGCTGAATTTCCGAAAAACTGGACAAAAATATAATGCCTTGTCCTATATATCTGAAATTCTGTCTACAGGGGAAATTCTGGCTATTTTTGTCGCTGATCACGAATATGTTATAAAAAATTTTGAAAACAAAATGCATTTAATATGGCGTATGTTTCTCAGAAATACTCATCCAATTTTTACAAAATGGCGTATATAAGGGTTTTATACGTCGCTGATTACGAATCTGTTGTCAGAATTTCGAATTTCTCGAAACTCGGAGAGAACGTGAGAACGTAACCGCTGCCAATTTTTCGTTGAAGTGACATTATAAAATAACAGTTTATGCTTATTCAAGAACAGGAGTGCCAACTGCGAGGGAAAACCTTTTTCTAAATACTGTATTCACACAAAACTGTAAAAATAATGTGTCACCCAATACATTCCGGGCTAGTTTAATGTTTATTGCGTAGGTAATAATATATCAATTTAGAATTCTAACGAATTGCATGCCGACACCTGCCTATACGTAGGGGAGGTCCTTGTACTTGGGAGACTTTTCTTTAAACCTCCATATTTTAAGTTCAAATTAATATATGGCTATGAATGTTGAAATTTTAAACTGGCCAATAATATCACCAATAATATGGCCAATAACTATGAAGCAACACTCGACCTATTATGTTTTGTCAATGAGAAAATCACAAATAATTACTTTAGGATATTTGTCCCATGGTACAATCATGGCTTGTACTTTGGGACACCAATATTTGTACCTTGGGACACATTTTTGTAAAACTAAACTGCCGGCAGATGAATATTATTTCTATCAGTTGAGATAAATATTTCATATGCCGGAAATTTAGGTGTGAATGGGCAGCTTAAATGCTCAGTTAAAGCATTGAAAACGAAAGATAATCTTAAATTTGTAGTAATAAAAACAAGTCATAACAAAGCTTATTTATAATCACTTTGTAGAGTGAGGTATTCAAGAAAACAAAAATAATAACAAAGCTTATTCACAAACATTACTACTAGTTATCTTTAGACTGAATACCGCATCTCTGACAGTAATTTTCAAAAAAAGATGCAATCTTCGTGTATCCAGAATCGACAGGTGACACACTGAATCCAAGTAAGGTCTTCTTTGCTCGAAGTAGTGAAATAATTATCACCGCACCCCACAAAATTATTTTCCTTTTGAACGTCATCATAAAAATCATCATTCTCTAAGGTAACATCAGTTTTATCCTCAAAACTACTGACTTCAACTTTTACCTTAAAAACCCGCTTTTTAACAGGTTTAATTTTTGTATCCACTTCTTTCTTTATTTTTTAGCGGCTAAAAGCTCCAAATCCCGTTTTTCAGGAGTGTCGGTTAATACTCTTGCTTTATCTTCTCTATTTCTAGTAGTTTTATTTTTACGTGGTGGGACCTTTAGGAAAGGGCGGATGTCTTCAGGCGACATTAGGATATGTTTGTCTGTTTCTATAGTACCAGTGGATGTAAATGGTGCTGGAGATTCCATACCTACATGGTTCTTCTCAGTTTGCTGTTCAATATTGGCAGGTTGTGATGGTCTAGGTAGAGCAATATTTGGTTGTGTATCAGCCATATCCAATCTGGTGTGCGCAACGGAGACAGCATCTACATAAGGCCTATCAGTAACATATGAGTTAAGGAACTCATCTTCGCCAAAAATATTATCATTGAATGGCCATATTCCAGTAACTTTAAATACATTTTGAATGTTGGATGGCGTAAAGGCTAATGGAAAAGCAGTGCCAGAGCATTGGGCGACATTATATATAGTGAGGGGAGTTCCAGGCTTTTGCAAAAGTCAATCGTTGCAAGCTTTGTAGTAATATTTCTTGAGTGGACCAAATACGGTTCTGTCTAATGGCTGTAACTTATGGCTTGTGTGAAGTAAACATTACTATACCATTATTCTTGGCTAACTCTATCATTTTAATTTAAATGTGACTTTTGTGATTGTCCATTATCAGGAGCACTTTATTATTATCATTGGGTCTAACATGTTTAATGAAATGGTTTAAAAAATTCTTAAATTTGTCACTATTGGACCATTCATTAGAAGTTGCAAGCCCCAAAGTCTCAGGAGGAGCACCATTAATCATGTGGTTCTTAGAGTGCATTCTACGAAAAATCATGCAAGGAGGAACATAATTTCCAAGTGCATTCACGCATGCAATAACAGTTACATTATTGCCTCTCTCTGCTGAGGTAATATTCCCAACTTGTTTCGCTAGCTTTGACGCTAAAACTCACTCATTGGCGTGTGTACTGTAGATATGCCAAATTCATCTACATTATAGATCCTTTCGCTTGTAAAATTATATTTCAACAGCAGTTCCTTGTATTTATCAAAAAACAAATTTACATTCGCCTTATTAAAAGCAGCAGCACGTGCTAAACTCGTTGCTTCTGGTTTTCGCAAGCTTAGATTTTGATACTGTTTAATAAAATATTAATAAAATGTTTTACCAGCGTTTTAATTTGTGTCCCAAGCACTTGGATATATTTTTTTGCAAAATTACTGCATATTCAAATGCCAATTAAAAAAAATCATCTTTGCATATTCCATAGTGAAACTTAGATGCCTTTAAGCAATATGCAACCAACTTCTTTTCTTCTTCATCGCTAAATACTCTATTGACAGCATTCTGAGGGTGATAGACGACCTCAACATTTTCCTTGTCTTTGTTCAACTGCACGTAACGGCCTATTAAATATTTTAAAACGTGAAATTCTTCGGAAGCTTTCCGAATAGATAAACGTTTTTGAATGACCATTTCAATTGCATTTTTGACATTTTCCTCACATGCTTTTGGCCGAGTGACTTTATTTTTACCTCGCGGCATCTAGTAAATAAAAACAGAAATTAAAAATATAACATTGAAATAAATAGTTAAAAAAAAGCAATGCCTTGTACCTTGGGACAGTCCCAAGGTACAAAACATTCACTGAATTACGGAAATCTAGTGACATATCAAAATAAGTGATTACGAATGTATATAAAAACTAATTGTATCATAGTTAAATTACTTACGTCAAAATATTTCGATTATAACAGAGTCAAGTGGATTGAAAACAAAAATCGGACGAAAAAGTCACACAGCATACGATATCTAAAGAACGAGGCAAAATGGCCGACTTTACTGCATGCATTCTGAATGTCGTAATGAAATAGCTACTAGATGTCGTTCCTTACCACCTCTCAATGCAAAATTTCTGAAATTTCTGTTCTTGGTTGAACAAATTATACTCTTTCGAAACATGACCTATATTCCGAAACATGACCACTTACACCAATAGAATAAAGTTTTGAAATTAATAGTCATAATTTATACGATCAAATGCTATCGCCAAATCTGTATAGATGGCATCAACTTGTTTACTATTATCCAAAGCATTTATATTGTAATTTTGGTATAAAACTAAATTAGTGCAAGAGATTTATCTTTATGATTTATCTTGGCTAAAACAATGTTGTTCATTGGAGATAATGTGTCTGCAGTCCCAAGAAACTTTTTTTGTTATCAAATTATCCAGCATCTTAGGAAGTTCAGACTGATTGCATGCTGCCCTGTAATTCTTTATATTATTATGACACCTATTCTTGAATATAGGTTTAAGATAGCTATGCTTTCAAACTTCCGGAAATGGTGTGGTTCTTAAAGAGGCATTAGACAGTGAGTGTATGGGTTCACCCTATGTAAAAATACATTTTTCAATCATATGGCGAAGAATTCCATGCGCACCTTTGGTACTTTCCAAGGTAAAGACCTTGTGGTAAAGACACACAAAGGTTTCCAAGGTGAAGACAAAAAATTATTATTCCATTATTTCTTTAACATTCACTACAGTACTACAAGTACAACTACTACTACAGTACAAGAACTAACGTCAACAGTCTTATTGAATTTATAGTCACGCATTTGACTAATTGATTCTTTACTATAGACAGTTAAAAAATAAGTAGCAAATAAGTTACTATATCTGAATTATGATCAGCAAAAGAATCCTCATAAAACATTTGTGATGGTAACGTATATGATCTTTTATAATAATTTATGTATTTCCAAAACTTTCGTGATTCATTTACAATGCTATTTTCTATTTTTGGGGTGTAAGCCTGGAAACATTTCTCTCTAAATGTCTTACACTGAGCCCTAATAATAGAAAATTCTTCAAACATTTGATGATTACCAGTTTTGTATTCTTCATTAGCTTTTTTTTCTGAACGATCAATCTTCTCAGCTCTGAGTTGTACCAAACTGGCATTTCTTAGTTGGGTTATATAAATCAAGAGCTGTGAAAATGTTGTCATAAAAATGTGAAACTTAATATAGTAATGTCTTTTTCAAAAGTATCCCAATTGGTAATTGCAAAAAAGTTGTTCATACTTATATATAGACACCATTTATGAAATCATAATAGTATTTAGTATAGGACATTGCTGTATTTTGTATGGTATTTTGAAACATTACATCAATTGCTTCTCTTATGATTATAAGAGAAAAATAAAATATAAAATCTAAAAATACATTTATAGAGTTGGAAATGCAACTCACATGATACAAATTATAGTAATTGAAAGCATTCAGTAATGCCGGGGCAGGAGAATTTTCAGGACAATTAACATTCGCACCAAAATTGTCGTTACCTCAGTTTACTTCACGAATCTTAAAATCTCAACAAAGATTCAATATGTGATCAGGGTGATCATTGTGATCAAGTAAAGATCCAATCTGGATGCAGATGGAATATATACCCCTACAATAATGAACTTATCTTCACCTAGAGATAGAATGATGAAAAGTTGTGATACACTTCCCAAAGGAACCTTTATCATATTAACAGAGAAGAATTTTCTAAATACTATTAATATTCCACCACCTCGGGTTTTAACAGAGTTAATTTCGTCTCTATCTAGCCTAAATAACTTAAATCCTATCAACCCCAATTCTAAGCTAGAAAAGTCTTTAGTGAGCCATGTTTATATCAGTATAATAACTATATTAGCATCATAAACTGCACAAAATGTAGCCTGTTGTAATTCCAATAATTTAGTTCGCATTCCTCCCACATATTGATAATAACGAGACACTTGTTAGTACAAACACATTGTTTTTTACTTTTTTTGAGATTGCTTAACTATCAGAGGCATCCCGTTTCTGTACCTATAACTACATCATCTTCACTATTCTGTTTCATCTTTATCAAATCATTTCATTTTTCAGAGTATCCCTCTTTAATCTAATAACTTTGTTAGCCTTTTCTGCACTTGTAAAGACTACCTTCATAACACGAACTCCATTTTTATTATTTTTTTCTACTCTTAAAACCTTACTGATTTCTGGTTTTCAACCTGTTTTACTAGTTACTTCATACTAGTTACTTTATAGAGATGGCGCAAGCGATGGAAGCTGTATCCCCGCTCGTTAACCTGACAAATTGTGTAAATAAGAGCGGAATAATAGTGAAATATAAGTGCGACGACCTGATGAAGATGATGGGAAGTTTTACACCTCCGAAGGAAAGTCTAATCCAAAGGATTCGACAAAAAGGCCTAACACGTGAAAATTAGGAAAACCGTAACCTACAACCCAACGTATGGAGGCGCAGGCGTAGAGCGCCACAAAAAAGGAGAGTACGAATGTCAACAATGTATAAAATCGTAAACTGGAACATTGAAGAAGTAACGAAAGCAATTAAATCCACACCGGACATGGACATATTCAACGACGCGAATTTGGTATGTCTCACTGAAACGCTAGCATATTACAATGTCAATTTCCAGCGGTATTACTGCTCCTCAATTGCGCGTAGAAACCGTTGAGTGGAAGACCAAGCGGGGGGGCTATGCATCCTGGCGAAACCAAATATGCAACCCAAACTACACTACGGCTCCGCGAATTGCCTAGCCATCAACACCATAATAGGCCGAATTTATTGCTTTTACTTCAATCCGGGCACGGATATTGAAGATATCATCCAACACGTAACAGAGCAAATACAAGACTGCAAGGACAACGCGCTGGTCTATGGAGATTTTAACTGCAGAGTGGACACCGATAACAGCAGAGGAAGGCAGCTTTTACTAACTATGAGACAACTTGGATTTGAACTGGTATCTGACAAAAACACTTATTCATACATTGCCCATAATGGAAAGAGTAATATTGATCTCACCTTCGCAAATTATAGGAAGGGAAAAAACAAAATAAGCTCCACGGTTCTAAATAACCTAATCTGGAAGCATCAACGGGTAATCAGCACAATTAGAATCAGAAATACGCCAAGGGGAGAAGGACAATCACGCCCAAGTAAAGCAATATAGATACAATTCATAGAACACCCCAAGTTAGCAATTTTGAAAGGAGAAAACGTTAACGAAATACCTATCCTAACAGAAATAATTAATGATTCGAAGGAAAACAGAAACTGGGCAAGACGGCGAAATAAAGGTTGGTATGACGAAGAATGCTGGAAAGCTAGGGTTAAATGTACACAACTATACAGCAACAATAATTTAGAGGGATACGATAACGCCCGTAAAACTTATAGACAAATCATTAAACGTAAAAGAACCGCATACGAGGAGCATAAGATACTCCAAAACCTACAGGAATCAGAAAGGAAACCTTGGTGTATGTTCACTAAGCACAATCACCCCGTTAACTATATTCAATGCGACGAATGGGAAAAGCATTTTGAAGAACTGCTTGCAACAACACTAAACGACCTACCCCCGAGAGAAGCATTTACTGAAGAGGACCAGGAATGGTATAACGAATCAATATCCGAGAAAGAACTTATGGATGCTATTAATAATTTAAAGAAACGAAAGGCTGCGGACTTAGACAACATCCGGAACGAAAACATTATAGAGTAATACCCAATCTTATCGTACTGGTGGCACAAAATACTTAATACAATGTTGAAAAATGGAACAATCCCAGAATCGTGGAGGGTTTCTAAGTTCAAAAGTTTCTAAGCTTAAAGGACCCAAACTGCTACAGAGGAATCGTTCTAGCACCCACCCAACTCAAGCTTCTATCACATGGATGTCACATGGATGACAAACTGCCTGCAGAGCAATATGGATTTAGAAAAAATAAAGGGTGTGAAAACGCCTTGTGCAAACTAACCACAGAAATAACAACAGCCATATCACAACCGAAAGGGAAGTCATATGCCGCATTTATAGGCTTCCAAAAGGCCTTCGACTCGGTCGACAGAAAAATCTTGTGCGCAAAGACGCAGGAGCAAGGGATCAAGGGTAAATTATTTAACATGATTCATGAAATTTTAAAAACAAGCTATGTCAAAATCGACAATGGAATAGAACTAACCAACACGATATCCCAAAAACAAGGCGTCCTGCAAGGCGACACACTAAATCCAACACTCTTCTTGATATTCGTAGCAGACCTACTAGCCGCAATTAAAGTGCCAGAAGCAAATTCTATTATGTATGCGGACGATTTAGTAATCTACTCCAGAAGTTTAGAGGCGCTCCAAATGAGTCTAGACAAACTCCAGCACTGGTGCACAAAAAATAAACTCACAATAAATCTCGGAAAAAGCCAAGTAGTCAAATTCAGGAAAGGAGGGCGACTGAAATGCCTTGACAAAGTGCACATAGGGAGCTGTCAGTTAGGGTTCACCAACGAATATGAGTATTTAGGAGTGACACTCCAGACAACTTTAACCATAACCAAACATATTAACAACAAAAGAGGAAAGATCGCACAGTTAGTTGGAAGGCAGAAGTACCTACAGAGAGTAAGCTTAGAAACTGCACTGAAAATTTACTTATGAAAATTTATTTATGATATGGCCTGCGGTAACGTATGGCATCAAGTCGCTATGTCATCGAATGGAAACAAACCATCTGGTCCTCCTCGACAAAATCCAAGCGCGCTTTCTGAAGAAAGTCTTCGGCCTCCCGAGGAACGCGTCTAACACTTTTGCTTTCATTTTAGCGGTAACTAAGACGGGAATGCGGGAAGACCTGATGAACTTTGTAGAGATCCCAAAACGAACAAGGATGGAATACAAGAGAATTATAGAGGACAAGCTATGGGACTTCGTAGTAAACCGATACACCGAAGGACAAGCTTTCAGCTCACAGGGCTGGAAGAAAGCAAACCAAAATGGAAGGCACCTACTAACGTGTGTGACATTGCATGGATTCCATCATCTTACATGCGACAAGAAACATTTCTACGAACCGGACTATGACTGCAGATGCCAATCCTCTGGGGAGGAAGCGGGAAAACACCATATCCTGACGTGCAGAAAAAGGAGAGGGCAGATCTTAGCAGAAGCCGTAGCACACCTGAAGAAGATCTTAACTTAGGAATATAACACTATATCGCTCTTGTTAAGCAATAATAATTTTAAATTAAGTTTTTCTGTAACTATTGTTGCGAATAAAGAGATATTGTAATTAATTAGTTACTTCGCTACATTCAGATGTGATGAACCACCTTGAGGAAGATTGAAGATCATTAGATTGTTAGCTCTTTTTTGCCTTTCATACATTCAATGAATGATCATATCTTCACTGATCAAAGAACGAGGGCCTGCCTCCACCTTCACTTTTATTTGATTTATTGCAATCCATATTTTATAATTTCAAATTCTCCCAGGAGTCCTATTTTATAATTTTTTCTTTTTGGTTTTAACAAATTTTGGCGTGCCTTTATTATGTTTTCTTTTGTTTTTATTAGGTATTTTTGACTTGGTGTCTTATAATTAAAATTTCTGTTTATGCTAATATTATTTTTATTATTTTTATAATTTCATATTATATTTGTTTTTAGATGTGCGAGTCATTGTTGATATTATTTTGTTCGACAATATTATCGTTCGATAGACTAGTTTTGTCATCAAGTTTCTTTTATTTCTCATTTGATCATTATAATTTTATAATAAACAAAATACATTTTCTATACTAATTTTAAAAATATTTTGTGATTATTTAAATTATATAAACTAATTTTACTATTTTAAAATAGATTTATTATAGACGAAAAATATTTTTATATAACAATGATCAGTTAAGAAAAGGTATTTTTATATAACAAAATATACTATCAATATATGAAAATAAACACGCTATGTAAACACGATGACAAAAAGTTTTGATTTTCGGAGATGAAAACATGTTTGTTGTTAGCCTTACAAAAACAAGAATCGAAACATCTTGTACGATACTAATAATTTTATCTGCTGTGATCCTACAAGATTTTTTCTTGTTTCGTCGGATTTGTTTTTATACTGATATTATACCAAGGAAAATGCGAACCGGCAGATTGTCCTTAGAAATCTCAATGTAATATCGCGAGGAGGAAGGAATATTGGCCAACATTTTTTTACTTCCCTTTTTGTTTTCATATTTTTCTTATACAGATGAGATTTCGCGGCGTATCGCTTGTGATTTTCTTTTTATCGCTTTACGATTTGTATCTCCCAAGCGACAATCGATCTATATAAACACGAAATTCAAATATAACAATAATAAGCCTGCTGGTCTGACCCTGCATATAAACAAAGAAATCGGATTTTTTGTGTTGCGTCTGTTAACAGAAAAAAAGCAGAAAATATTTATTCAAGGATAGAATTTTTGTTTGTCGGTAGTAACAGGGGATTTAACAGTAATTGTTTTCGTGATGCGCGATCTATCCCCTATCAACAAAGTAAGGTCCTTATATTTTCGTAAGTAAATTTTCTATTTATAGAAGGTTCGTACACAAAGGTAATTTTTGTATCCGTTTAAAGTTTAAGCGATAATTAAACAGATGTTAAAGGTTAAATTTTCCTTTTGAAGGTAAAGTGTTTGAGTAGCGTGCGAGTCAATCAAAAAAAAGTGAAACAGAACATGAATAGATTGGAATTGCTTTATAAAGTCGAGAACAAGTTTAAGGTTTGTTCATTTCCTATCTTTCAGGGGGTGATTGATGTGTGGTTAACATAATACCTGCAGATACGCGTTCGCCTACCCCTAGACTGAACAAGGCACATATTTTAAAATTTTCATTTACTTCTTTATATACTCGGGGAAAATTGTAAAATATTTTCAACGGCAGTTTTTATCGAATCATAAATAATAACTCCGGCAATATATCATGTAACGTTTAAAACTACAAGCTACTTTCAGGCGGAGGTGCTGGGTACCAACTTTTTTGTTGTTCAATTCAAAAGATATATGTAAATGTTTTATTAATTTATTGAGTGTTAGCATGTTTCCCTTATACTGTTACATCTAATAGAAACATATAGTCACAGTTTATATTAAAATATTATAATATTTTATCAAATGGCAAAAAAATTCGCAATTATATAGTAATACACTAATATTTCAATTTCATAATATTAATTTAAATAAAAGTATGCGAAATTGTACTTAACTTCAATTACCTAAGATAATATTATAAATATTTATAAACAAATTATAGGTATTTTTTTCTTTATTTTAATTATATAGTTGTCATTAGTCTACTTTCGATTTTCATACAAGGCTTTAATCGTATTTTTCGTTAATAATATTATTTGTAAAAACTGATTTGTTAGAATAATTTAGTACATCTTAAATTTGTATATATTTGACGTCACCGGAAAAGTACAACATGGTTTAAGAACGTGGTTCAACCAATCAACCACTTAGCTTTTCGGCGCTGCTTTTAACAAAGTTCGAATAGCCAGTGTAATAATTTAAAAAACTGTAACACGGAACTTCCACCATATTGTAATAATTCTTTTCCTATTGCAAACAAATTTGAAAATTTGAATTTATTTCAACTAACTCGATCATTCCTATCAACAGATTTGGTTGATTTTTTTGGTTGATGGACGCCTGCAAAACAACGTCTAGGATAAAGACTTCAACTCCCAGACGCTTATATACGAACGAAACTACAACGTCTACGGTAGCGACTTCAATCGTCTACCAGAGGCCTTGCAACAATACCGTCTATGGTAGTGACCTTAAGCGTCTACCAGATGCCTTTCAACGAACTTGCAACAACGTCTAGTCTAGTTTATCAACAAACGCAACAATAACGTCCTCGATGACGCCTTCAACTGTCTACGAGAACGCCCGTAAATAATACGCCTACTTCAACCACCTACCTAATGACTTCAACCGTCTACCATACGCCTTGCAACAAACGCAACACTAATGTCTACGAAAGCGACTTCAACCTCCTACCTGACGTCCTGCAAAAAAGGCAACAAACACATCTACAGTAGCGATTTCAACTGCCTTCCAGACGCCCTGCAACAACAACGTCTACGGTAACGACGTCAACAGTCCACCAGACGCCTTGCAACAAACCTTCAACCGTCTCCCAGGCGGCTTACTACAAACTTTAAACAACAACATTTACGATAACGCTTTCAGCCGTCTACCAAATACCTTGCAACAAACGCAACAACAACGTCTACGACGACGCCTTCTGCAACAACAGCAACTAGATCAACCATAGCAGTAAACTAGTGAAGCCAGATAGGACTTATAAAGGAACAATTCAACACAATCCCACTAATAATTTGGAAATTAATCACAGTTGGTACCTACGAAGGGTATTTTTTCTATAGTTCTATGAACATGATATTTTATGATAGGATATAATTTAAAATAATAATAATTTAATAGCAACAATGCCCCAGAAAGGATTCCTCATACATGGAAGGGGATATAAATAGGTCACCCGCGGCAAAACTTTACTGCTAAATTGACATTCATATTTAATCAAGATTGACAAACTTTTAAGTAATTATCAAATATGACCTTTGACATTGCTAAGACCCAACAATCTTATTTTTATTTTTATTTTCGTCTTAAAACTATTTTCTTATTTAGTGTATTTCTAAAAGTGGGTAAATAATAGTTACATCAATATTATCTTAAGGCGACCAGTAGATTCACAACATCTGGTCGGTAGGGTAGTGGGCATTTGTAGAATGTGTTCGGAGCTGTTTATGGCCGCTACGCATCTAAAAGACCATTTGTAATTACCAATCCTTTGTAAATACGCTTCGGCGGATGTTTACGATCGATAATGGTTTTTGGATGCTTGGTGGTCGTATACAATTGAAAATACAATGCAATGTTTATGTTTAAGGTTCCTTATAATAAGTATTTAAATTTTGGGTAGTTTTAAGATTAGCCATAGAGATTACCACGTGCACTTCGGGTTGGGATTCTTCTTGGTTCAGTGAGGGCAGGTAAATGAGAGGTGGCATTGAGTTTTCCTGTTTGTAACAATATCAAATCACACGCAGTTCAATTGTAACCCTCTTGCCACAAACACACCAAGAAGATTCCAAACTACGACAGTGCACATCGTCACAAGTGCTAAACATATAATTAAATAATAAATACATGTTTATCGAGGCGTACAAGTTTTATTTCGCCCAACCATTTAAATTCCAGTGCCGATTGAATCTATTGGCAGCCCTGAATTAACCGCCTTAGGTTTGATCACGCGAACGTATTGTACAAAGACAAACAACCACCGCGACTCCAGTTTTTACTCCAGTAAATCGAAAAATGTACCTAATAATATGTACCAAATATTTTGATTTACATGTACTAATACAAGAAATGTTTCACCACATTAATTTAATTTTTTTCAATATCTATCTTCGGCAAATCTCCTCTTGGCACACAATAATTAATTATTTTCGAATTATTTGAGCGCCATAAAACAGCAACTCGGCAAATAATTAAAACATTATTGGACTAATTAATCAATCTGTTCACCAACAACGCAAACACAATAAATCAAATCAACCAATTATAATATACTTTTTATGATCTAATAACTCACATTATAGTGAACGCAATAAACAATTGTGCACAAAATTGCAAAAGATGAAACAGAAATAATGAGGAAATTAAAAATGTATGATTTGAAAAGAATTTATTAAATATTTTGTATTAAATACACATTATTTATGATTCTATAAGAATCAATAACATATTTTTTGTATATAGTGTAATAATAATAAAAGGTTTTATATGAATAAAAAAGTGTTTCACATAAAATCTGTGTCACTTATATTACTTAAACTTTTAGCACAATAAAAACTATAATTCTGTAAAGATTTCAAGTTGATGTTTTTTTTTTATTTCAAAAGTTCAAACTAACGTTACAAAAAATATTCAATTTGAAGTATAAATTAGGAATTTATACACAAAAATGTTGGTTATTTCAGCTCTTTGTAATGGATATATGTTGTAATTTTCAATAAGTAATTGGAAAATAAATATCTATGTTTTATAACTATAAATTATTTCTCATGTTGTGAAAACTTTTTTATGAAAACAAGTCTATAAATTTGGCAAAACTATGAGATTTCATCAGCGAATATGCAACAAAAAACCTACTTGTATCCTTAATTAAAATATAATGCGCCAAAAAGAAATACAAAAAATTTTGTTTCCACTAAATATTTTTGCTATGAATCTGTTTTGAAAAAAAAATGCACATAAATTACGGTGGTTAGTTGAACCGAAAACAAAAAAATGGGAAGCGCAAATCTGGCGGCTCGTTCAGACAAAACAAATGATATCTGTATCTGACGTTTATAATAAAATAAAAGTAAATCCTTTCAATACAAACTGCTGGTGTAAAATGGGCCACAAATCCTATATTTTGACGGTCTCTATTGAATATTACAATCAATCCCCCACAAAGCGCGGACACTATAAATAAAAGATGGTGCCGTGTGATGACCCGCGTTTATATCTATGGCGTAACAATCGTATATAAGCGTTTGCTCTAAACACAGCGAGAGCAATCTAGAGAAATGCCCGAAATCCCTAGACAATTGGGAAACGTTTCGATATTGCTTTCGCCGCCGACGCTTCTGCTGCGACGCCAACATTCTATTAAAACTAACATCTTTTTCACCCCTTAACACATCCACACAGATTTCGTATTTTATCTCGTTTCTCGACAATCCCTCTATGCTACGCATAATCGTTTATTGCAAATCTCGAAAAAATATATACTACAACATAAATATTTTCAAACATTCCCACGTCGGCTATTTCATTTTATACACACGTAACTTCGGCTATTCCATTTCGTCTAGTCGCATAAATTTATATGTTTATGAAAGTAAAGAAATAATAAAGCATCAATTTAACGATCTACAATATAAAACCCATTTAATAATAATAATAATAATTTATTTATTCACGTAGCCAACGTGGATGTGATGGTCAAAGCAAGTTACACATATTAAATAAAATATTAACATTACTTATAAATAAGACAGATAACTAAACAATTTCAAGAATGTATGCATATGAAAACAATCAAATTTAATTGCATATGAAAACAAAACAGTAAGTTAAGCATTCAAAAAATCATCTGCCGAATACGGCGCTTGCTCCAATAGGAAAGTTTTCAACATATGCATGAAAACTTTAATTTTATTGGTTTTGATTTGATCATCAATTTGGTTAACATCTTCATGGCTAAAATGTGAGAACCATGCCTACTATATATAAATATGAGGCCCTGCTAATATTTGTAAGTGCAGCTTTCAATATAAAAATATCAGATATCTAACGTTAAAATACGCTGTTCTTGAACGTGTTCCCAGCGATTTTCTCTCGCACTAATGTTGTATATACTCTTATTATTAGCAGACTTTGCTTGTCCAGAAATTAAGATGTTAAAGGATAGATGAGGCAAGGATATAGGCATAAAGGCAAGGACATAGTACATAGAACGGATTGTGATTTCATCCATTGTTTTTTACATTTGAAGTATAATGAAGTAAACAGTTTTAACTAGACCGTATCTATGTGATAGTTTAAAGTAAGTTTGGAGTCAATGTATAATCCAAGAAAGTTCGTATAGGAAGACAGCAGAAGATTTTCATTGTTATATTTTAGACAGTAGTCAGATGGTATTTACCTTCTTTTGGAGGAATATATACAGACTGTTTTTTTACTGTTCAATATTATGGCGTTATTTTTGTACTAAATTGCCATGTCATTAATATTATGTTCAGCTATCGATTTTATATGATCTAAACTTCACTAGATAAAGCTATAGTAGTGTCACCTGCAAACATAATGATTTTTCCATATATACTGTGGGTCAAATCATTTACGAATAACAAGAAAATAACTAACCCAAAACTGACTACTGCGGAAGCACTTAAGTTAAATAATTCTCGCCAAATTTATGACCATTAACGTCAAAAATTAAGGATCGTCCCTTTAATCTTTGGGTAACTTTTATCCAATTCCTCTATAATATATTCAAAAAAATTAAAAATTTTCGACCACATGCTGGTTCGTAGAAGTACTACTACCGACCTTTAAGGATTATTCTATTGTTTGTGAGTTTCTTTGTCAAATAATTATTAATTATTGTCCAAGATTATTTAGGTTTGTTTTGTTTTACAATCAATGATATTCTGAGAACCATGACATTTTTAAGTTCTTGTCATGGTTATAGATATTTATGGTATAATTGAAAGACTTCACTTTCCATTCTAGTCCATAATAATTAAGACTAGACTAGCTCTAGACAAATCTGGTATAGCTTAGTTCAGTTTGGGCCAGTCTCGTCCAACGACATTAATTTTATATCAGTTAATTAAGTAGAATGCTGTTTTGGTTGGTCTAGTACAATTTAGTTCATTTTAATCATGACTACTTCAGTCTTTCATGTTCTAGACCAGGAGTGGCGAAACTTTTTCCGGCCGCGTGCCATTTTTATCACGTTTTTTTTTTAATTTTCACGTTTTGAAATGCTGACGTGCCAGGTCCACTATTACAATGGGATAGTGAAAAGCAGTTACCGTATTAACGTGAATATTTGGTGCGTTTTGTGCGCCTTTAGAAATTACGGGAAAACCAATCGACGCATTTCGATAAAACGTTGTATCATTTGATACTCTTACAATATTTCACAAATTCCCAAATTTCAAAATTGTAGCTTTGTAAATACAGCTTTTGTAAATTTTTGAAGTTTGTAAAATTTTGTGCGCCTTTTGCAATTACGGACAAACTTTTCGACGGATTTGGATGAAACTTCGTATGATTTGATATTCTTGCGCTGTCTCACAAATTGCCAAATTTAAAAATTGTAGCTTCGCAAATACGGCTTTCGTGAATTTTGGAAAATTTTATGCACCTTTTGAAATTACGGGAAAACCAATCGACGGATTTTGATAAAACGTGGTATGATTTGATATTCTTACGAGATCGCACAAATTCACATATTTCAAAATTATAGCATCGTAAATACGGCTTTCGTGGATTTTTGAAATTTGTAAATTTTGTGGCGTTTTTTGCAATTACGGACAAACCAATCGACGGATTTTGATGAAGCTTAGTATGAATTGATATTCTTACAAGATATCACAAATTCCCAAATTTTAAAATTGTAGCTTTGTAAATACGGCTTTTGTGAATTTTTGAAGTTTGTAAATTTTTGTGAGCCCTTTGCAATTACGGACAAACGTTTCGACGGATTTTGATAAAACTTGGTATGATTTGATATTCTTGCGAAGTCTCACAAATTGCCAAATTTAAAAATTGTAGCTTCGCAAATACGGCTTTCGTGAATTTTGGAAATTTTTATGCGCCTTTTGAAACGGGAAAACCAATCGACGGGTTTTGATAAAACGTGGTATGATTTAATATTCTTACGAGATCTCACAAATTTGCAAATTTCAAAATTGTAGCTTTGTAAATACAGCTTTGGTGAATTTTTTAAATTTGAAAATTTTTGAGCGCCTTTTGCAATTACTGGCAAACCAATCAATCGACGGATTTTGAACACGTCTTATATTTTATAGACCAGGGTCGATAATTTTTGAAACCGAAAAAAATAATAGTAGGATGAAACTAATTGGAAAAAGAAGAGAATATAACAAAAATGAAAGGAAAAATAATTTACGGGCGATCTGAGGTCGGGAAGTGGAAGGGGGTGATTTTTTAAGGGTGAAAAACGGTTCATCTCGATTTCCGGCAAAACTACAAGTCTTATGGAAAAAAGTTAAATAGCAAAGTTGGATGTAATAAAAAGATCTACAACTTTTGTATTTACACTTTTTTCACATAACCTCAAAATTTATGTGAAAAATTCAAATAACCAAGATTTTGGTTTTTTTATAACAATTTTTTTTTTAAGGAAATTTGGTGAAAATTTATCTTTTCATGTCCCAAACACACTGTAATTGTCCAAAACTGTAATTTTTTTCGAGTGATTAAAGTATAGATTTTAATGAATAGCTCAAAATTGTACTCAGTGATTGACAGAAAAAATTCGGGATTCGATTTTTTTTTCGTTTTTTGCATTTTTTGAGAACATTTATTTAGGTATTTACCATAGTAATGTATTTTTATGTTTACACCATCAGAAAGTAGAGATTTCAACGAATAAAAAGCTCACCGACTTTTTTTAAAAAAGCGGAAATTTTGACGCGAAAATTTTCGATTGAAAATAAGGGTGATTTTTCGATATGAAGTGAAAATAAGGTGAAAAAATAAATATTTTTAAATCAAAAAAATTACAGTGTGTTTGGGACATGAAAAGATAAATTTTCACCAAATTCCGTTAAAAAAAAATTGTTATAAAAGTTAAAAATGAAAAACCAAAAAGTTGGTTATTCGAATTTTTCACATAAATTTTGAGGTTATGTGAAAAAAGTGTAAATACAAAAGTAGAAGTGTAAATACTAAAATACAAAATGTAGATCTTTTTATTACCTACAACTTTGCTATTTAACTTTTTTCCATACGACTTGTAGTTTTGCCGGAAATCGAGATGAACCGTTTTTCACCCTTAAAAACTCACCCACTTCCACTTCCCGACCTCAGATCGCCCGTAAATTATTTTTCCTTTTATTTTTGTTATATCCTCTTCCTCTTCCAATCGGTCTCATTCTACTATTATTTTTTTTTCACTTTTGACCATTTTTGAAGGCTTCTACCCTGGTCTATTACACCATTGATGTTGCACAAAAGTAGATTGAGAAACTTAATAATTTATTTTAGAAAAGATAGTTTAGCCATTTTAGAAGGCATGCGTGAGTAATAGTTGGCGTGCCAATAAAATTTTCCTACGTGTCAGCTGTGGCACGCGTGCCATAGGTTCGCCACCACTGTTCTAGACCAATCTAACCCAAAGTTTATTCCGGTTTGATTTTGTGAAGTATTGGCGCGCACTATAAAATCTTTACATTTGTATTTACATTTATGCCAATAAAGGATTATTATATATAAAATCTAGAAACAGTCTAATCCAGAAAAGTCGTTCAGTCTGGTCTTGGCTTGTCTACAAAGACTGATACACTTTGATTTAGTTTAGATCAGACTACTACAGAGTAATTCAATCTGTTATGTACTGGTTCAATTTACTCCAGATAAGAATTGAAAAGTATTTTCGTCTAATCGATTCTCGTCTAGTTTAACCTTATCTATTACTGTTCTATTACTGTTCTACCAGGTCTATTACTGATCTCATGAGACAAATTATGAAAGTAGGCGTCAAATAATAAATGACTGAATCGATTTTTTGTTATAAGCTGGTAAAGTTTTAACTGCTCGAACTAACTACAGTCCAGTATATTGAAACATACTACAGCCCAGTACATACTAGTTAAACATTCTAGGCTTATGTTGTCAGGCATATTCTAATCTAGATTTTTAGAATGGAAAGGTTTTAGAATGTGCGCTAACGGCACAGATGTGATATATATATACATGTATATATATATATATATATATATATATATATATATATATATATATATATATATATATATATATATATATATATATTCGAAATATTCCAATGTTAATTTGAATTAATATTTTTTCGCCCCGAGGTGGAATATATTGTAAATATTCATTCAATTACATTTTATAATTGGAAAATATTTTAATGAATCGGCGGAGGGGTATAGAAGCGGTTTGTAGCTATTGATTGTTTTGTTAGCTTTTCATTGTGAATTGAATAGTACAATTCTTAGAATAATTTCGAGAGAAAGCTCTCTAATTAAACGAAAGTAGTTTCAGTAGAGCTAATGTGTATTTAAAATTTCCTTAAAATTACAACAAAATAAACTTAATTCGATAGGTTTTTTTTCATGTTTTTTAAATTTATTTTTATTACTAAAATATACTAATAATAATTTAAAGAATATTCTGAAACATTTTTCAGGTGAAACAGAAATATACTAATAACAATTTTTAGTTGTTCTCGTTTTCCCATTATGAAAATAAATAAATTGGTGATAAATCAAGCCGATATATTAAACGTATTAGGATGTGTTATGACAATTTTACAACTGAAGCCGGTAGTAACTATGAAATGTTGCATATAAAACTGGCAACAACGCGCTTTACCTCCCGATTTTAACGTATATAAATTATGAACCTAATCTCTCGGTTATAACGGTTAATATGCGGATGCGTATATGTAAAAGTAGTTGAAATAGTAATTGTAGTTTAAGTGAAGCATATAAAACGCGCGCCGCCTAACATTCTAACTTGCAAATTTTAGTTATCTCTTCCAGTATCTTATACTTATACAATTCGGTTATAATTTAGAAATTATTTTATTACAGAAACTTTCTTGAATAGCAGTTATACATTTTTTCTTGTCCTTATCCAATTATTCTAAAGCTATGGTCCTATTTAAAAGTAATTTAAGCGATGAAGAATAAAAAAGGAGGAAATCTATTTTTTATTGCTGTCTCCGGGTATAAAGCGTTATGCAACGTGTATATAAGTTACATTATAAAGTTTAAAGCTCGTGTGATTTTCCGGCAGTTTGCACATTTGTCATTGAACAATTTGTAGACACCGGGAGTCATTCTTTCATTCCTTAATGTGACACAGAAACTCCATATAACTTGTCCAACTGTCCGCGGCTTATATATTTCTCCAATGACATCTTTAAAAACTTTATACAATTATATATATATATATATATATATATATATATATATATATATATATATATATATATATCTTTGTATAAAGTTTTTAAAGATGTCATTGGAGAAATATTTCAACGATGACAAGCAAAACTTTTTATCGATCAATTTTTATTGAAACACATTTATCATTTCTTCATCATTTATTCATTCAATCAATATTTTCCTTTCAATCAAAACGGTTGTTAACAGTTTATAATAAAATTATTGATCAATAAATAAATATTGATAAATATTAATAAAATGAAGTATAGTAATACATTATAGTATAACATTAGTTTAATATATATATATATATATATATATATATATATATATATATATATATATATATATATATATATATATATGTATATATACATATATATATATATATATATATATATATATATATATATATATATATATATATTCATATATAGAGTACAGGGGAAAAACCACGGAAGTCTATTTTTTGTCAGTATTAAACTGGTGCTGCTATTTGTTAGTATTGGAAATGTACTTTACATTCCATTAAGAATATAAGTATACACTAAGATATCTACTAAGAATAAGATTGCGAAAAAAGCACGTTAGACCCTATAAAACTAACATTATAAAATAGGGAAAACAACATAAGTCCTAAATACTATGGAAGAACCACGGTAGTCCATGTCGCGCAGGCGCAGTGCGGTGATGCACATCGCAACCTCAGTCTTAAGAAGAAATCTTAAGAAGAGGTATGATTGTCTTAAGGCATAGTCTAACCGACCGTCGCAAGAAGAACGTTATACTATACCACTCTTGACAAAACCAAGAAAACAACCTAAGCTGAAAAATGAATTCATTTATTCAAACCACCTTTAACGGAGCCGCCGCAGCTATGAAATTCGACCCCGCCGTCCTGGACACCGTGGACGACAACATGATCGAACAGCTGCTAAGCTACATCGTGAACCGCAAGAAGAGCCAAGCCGACAACCAGCAACCCTAGGAAACGGCTACAACTAGAAGAATCAACGCCGAGAGGACAGCCGAAGCCGCCCCCAAAAAACCAACCGAAGCCGCCCCCAGAAGGATACCCGAAGCAGCCCCTAAGAGATGCCGCCCCCCAAGAGAGCAACCGAAGCCGCCCCACGGAGAAGGGCCACGCCGATGGACACGAACAGCCCCACCGAAGCCGCCACCAAGCGCAAACCCGAACAGGAGGACGAGGAAACATTCAAGTTTTCCAAGAAAACAGCCAAACTGGAGAGACCGAGCAGATCAGGATAGCAGGTAAGTATGAACATGTATGCATGCTTAGGCACAGAGGACAGTGACGACGAAGACGTTATAGAAACTGAAACCGAAAACCCCACCGAAGAAGGGATCAACACCCCCATCATTCTACTGAACAAAGAAAAATGGACCAGACTCAGCAAGAAACTGGACAACAAACACATCAAATTTACAAGGGCCACGTTGACAAGAGACGGAATAAGAATTCAACCACAAACCATAACGGATTATCGTGAAATGTACAGACTGATGAAAGAGGAAAACTACGAGTTCCACACTCACCAACTGAGCTCCGAGAAGAACCTCAAGGTGGTGATCAAGCGAATCCCCACCTAAGTCGAGGAAGAATAAATACTGAATGACTTAGGCCAAAAAGGTTATCCGGCCATCAAGGTGACAAGAATGAATGGAAGGAACGCGACCCCTATCCAAATGGTATTAGTGGAAACTATACCAAAACAGAAATACCAAAACAGTACAAATCCATATATCAAATGGAAAGAATACACCACGTCTGCGTAAGAACAGAGCCGCTCAAGCCCAGAGGAGACATAGTTCAATGCCACAGATGTCAGCTCTATGGACATGTACAAAGAAACTGCCACGCGGAATATAGGTGCATGAAATGTTCAGAGAAACACAGCAAGCACCTATGCGAGAAACCGCCAACACTGCCACCAAACTGCGTAAACAGCGGAGGCGAACACGTCTCAGTATGGAGGAACTGCCCCGCCAAACCAACAAATAGAACCGCAGGGACGACAAGACAACGACCAACTCCCAGGAGAAACACGAACAGTTACAGACAAGCTACAGATAGTGAAAACACGACATACCGGGACACAGCACAAGCAACCGCCAACGAAAACAGACAAAACACCGAAAGCAAAACACCGACGATAAAGACAAAAATAGACAAAGTAACGAACGAATTAAAGAAACTGCTAAAGAATTTCGCCTCTATACAAACAGACGAGGACGAACTGACAAATTACGCCAAAACCATCGCAAATATCATCAAAATCGTCAGAAATGACTAGAAAACGGAACGTTGACGAACTAAAGATTGTTTTCTGGAACGCAAACGGAGTCGAAAGTAAGAAACTCGAACTGGTAGCACACATGACGGAATACAACATAGATGTGGCGCTAATCAACGAGAAGCACCTGCGACGCTGCAATCGCCTGAACATACCAAACTACGAAACCTACAGGAAAGAAAGGGGCCAACAAGCCGGAGGCGGAGTTGCCATAATAATCAAGAGGAATCTGAAACACCACGAATTGCCCGAAGTTGACACGACGGATAACACAGAAAAGATAGGAATCGAACTAATGACCGCAGACGGTCCACTGGCCTTGTATTCACTATACTTACCACCAGGGAAAGAAATGAGCACTCCAGAGTTGGATAAAATATTCAGAAATAACACGGCAATGATAGCTGCAGGAGACTTGAATGCAAAACACACACAGTGGAACTGCAGAAAAACAAATAAAAAAGGAAGAGAACTAAAACGTTACACAGAAAACCGCCTACTAACGGTTCTAGCCCCAAACGAGCCAACACATTTCACAGCTAATAACAGATACCCACCGGACATATTGGATATAGCGTTAATGAAAAACGTCACAGCAAACTTCGACATAGTCTGTATTGAAGACTTGAGCTCCGATCACAACCCCGTGCACATGAACGTCCAAACGAAAAGTGCGAGAAGAACGTGCGAGAAAACATTAACAAACTGGGAAAAGTTTAAAGAGAACCTAGATATTACCTGCACAGATATTACCCATAGATAGACCCATTAAGCCTAGAACAGGCTGCGCAAACTTCGAGAACGAAATAAAGGAGGCGCTCCATACCGCCACAAGAAAACTAACCATCAACAGAACAGTACACTACACTCCCACAGGAAATAATGAACCTAATACGCGCAAAACGGAAAGCAAACAAGACGTACCAACGTACATTAGCACCGACAGACAAAACGGTCCTGAACAGACTGAGAAAACAAGTAAAACTGGCGCTACAAGAACAACACAACGCAGAATGGGAAAACAGACTAGACCGAATAAACGACACCAAAGACGAACCGTGGTATTTAGCCAAGACTCTAAAACAACAGAACCGCAACACAATACCACCTATCCAAAAGAACGACGGCAGCACACTAACCTCTGACATTTACAAGACAGAGACTTTCGCAAACGCCCTCGAAGAACAATTCACACCAAATATCAAAAACGCAATCCACAACTCTCAAGGAATCTACGAAACGGTAAGGAGGATTCTAAACAGCGAAGAAAACTGCGACATAAGAGAATCAACGCCAGAGGAAATAGTCGAGATAATAAAAAGCCTTAAAAACAGGAAAGCACCCGGTTGTGATAATATAAACAATAGGACTATCAAGAACCTAACGCCGCCCGCTATAGACAGAATGAATCAAATAGTAAACGCATCGCTCAAACTCAGAACGTTTCCGACCCAATTGAAACACGCCACAGCAATACTGATTTCCAAACCCAACAAACCCAGGAACAAAACGTCAAGTTACAGGCCAATAAGTCTACTAACAGGACTTGGAAAAATAACGGAGAAAATAATACACAATCGATTGACAGCGAAACAAATAGTTGACGAGAAACAAATAATTCCGGACGAACAGTGCGGATTCAGACAAGAACATTCCACAACTTACGAGACAACTAGAATAACCGAAGCGATAATTCACACTTTCAACAGAGGATACGCCATGGGAGCGGTACTCCTGGATGTCTCAAAGGCGTTCGACAAGATGTGGCGCGAAGGCTAAATATATAAAATGAATAAATTCAAAATCCCGATGGGGATGATAAAGCTACTAGCTTCGTACCTCGGCAACATAACGTTCCAGGTGAAATTAAATGACACGATGTCGACGACACGTCCAGTGGGAGCGGGTGTCCCCCAGGGATCCATACTGGGGCCCCTGCTCTACAACATTTACATCGCTGACATACCTAGAATGGAAAACACAAAAATTGCACTATACGCAGACGACACTGCTATATTTACGAGAGGAATCTTGTCGAACACCATCACCGAGAGATTACAAAATCACCTAGATGAAATAAATCGCTGGTGTAACACTTGGAAAATACAACTTAACGCTGAGAAAACGCAAGCCATCATGTTCACAAGAAGAAAATTCAAACACATCCCAACAAAACGCCTCAAGATTAATAATACAAGTATAAAATGGGAAAATTAGGTAAAATATCTAGGTATTATACTGGATAAAAGACTAACCTTCGCCAAACATATGGATTACATTGTGAAGAAAACTAAACAAATTAAAGGCTATCTTTATTCCCTCATCAACAGGAAAAGCAAACTCAACATGGAAAATAAGCTGAAACTGTACAAGACAGTAATACGACCAATAATGACATACTCGGCGGCGTGCTGGAAGCAAGCTGACAAACACAAAATACCGACTACAAATTATACAAAACAAAATACTGAGACAAATCACAAACTCGCGATGGTACATAACCAACGAGCAAATACATAAAGACCTCGAAGTGGAGACAATAACAGAGCACATAGCAAGACTTACACAAAAAACATTTGATAACATGCGACAACATGACAACATCACAATCCAAAAAACCGCAAACTATAGAACAAACGTCAAGTGGAAATTCCCAAAACTGCAACAAACCACATTCAGACAATAAATAACACTGTTTTCTACCTACAGGCTACCCAGCGCAATCCCAGCGAAACAAAAGGACCACACCGACAACACAGCAAATGAGACAACACAGAATAAACAAAGAAGGAAGCCAAAGGACCATAGCAGGACTAGCCGAGGACAAGAGGCCACAGCAGGACCCACCCAACCGAGGACAAGAGGCCTCAGCAGAAGAAACGAGGAAGAAAAGAAAAGGGGATGAAAAGAACCGTTTTAACGTGTTTCTCGCCAAAACAGAACCAAAAGACAAACAACAACAGACAAAAACAACAAAAAACGAACCAAAACAAAAGACGGCGGAAGGACGGGCACACGCCCACGACCGCCAGGAACAAAGGATACCATATATATTGTCTTAAGATATTATTTCTAGTGAGGGGTCATTCATACCTTGGACGTGATAAAGATATGGGGTTAATTCACCAAAAAAAGCTACGTAGAAGTTCCATCGGAGTAGAGGGATGTTATTCAGAAGAAGCAGAATAAATCCAACACCATATAATGTCCTTAAGTGCATTCAAGATCTGTTCAAATCAGGGGGTGGGTTAAGGGAAATACGGTGTATGAAAATCACTTCCTCGCCAAAAGTAGCGCACAGAAGCAACTTTTTTGGTGCATATAAAGATTCTAGTATAACTTGGCAGTCTCCAACTCGGAGAAACAAAAGGATAAACACAACAGCAACGTCCAGTTGAACTGAAAAATTCCTACAATGGCCCGTTACCCATAGCATAAAAGAAGCACGATGATCTTCAACATCTCAAGCAGTTCCTTGTAAAATTATTTTAATGTACAATAAACAGATTTCCTTTTTTAATGCTGAATTAAATAAATATCCAAAATATTTATAGAAGAAAAAAACCATCCATAATGAATAAATTTCTGTAAAAATATAACAAAAATGAATGAATGTTTTCTTTTGTCTTGATTGTCTTGACAATTTTTTGAAAAAAAAATGATTTTGAAAGTGTGCTGGTTCAAGGCAATAGTTTAGACAAATTGTTGTCAAACAAGGTCTATTATATGTAGAATTTGATTAGAAGAAATTATATGTAGAAAAAGGAATGTAGAATCAGATAATTTTTATTTATATCTTGTTGAGTTCGAAGATTTGGTAATATTAAATAGTAGCATTTGTATCTTTTCTTAAAAGATTATAATTTATAGGAAATTATGGTACATGTCGTCAACCAAGTTAACATCATTTGTATAACCTTTCTTTAACAAACTTTCTTAAAAACAACTACTTCACTGGCAAACACCACGACTGATTGAATTACATTAAGAAAGTTTTTTGGGTTCTACATAAACCTGTGATTTTAAAAATTAACCAGTAAACAAATACAAAAACTAATTATCAATTAATTAATGAACATTCATATACGCGTTTCTGCCTTTGGGTAAATCTGAATTCTTGCCTGGTTCAACTATAAATAGAATAATCTCAAATGCGAAAATATCAGTTTGCTGTAAAAAACACATTGGGTAAGTCGTATTTCATTTTATTTCTACTTATAATTTGTTGTTCATGATAAAGCCATACTGATGAAGCCAAAAGTCGTGGTGTTTGCCAGTGAAGTATTTGTTTTTAAGAAAGTTTGTTAAAGAAAGGTTAGTTATACAAATGATGTTAACTTTGTTGACGATATGTATACAATAATTACCTAGAAATTATAATCTTTGAAGAAAAGATACAAATGCTACTATTTAACAGATAATTTTCGTTTATTAGATTTAAATAAGTTCGGGCATAACCTGTTTTGAATACCCTTAAAAATTATTGGTTATTAATTTGGATTACGAAGTTGAACTTCCGTGGTTTTTCCCTACAAAAAAGGTGTTCCGAGACGTTATAGACTTTTTTAGTTAGTTATTAATATTAAGACTAAGACATCAATCAAATTTTACATACCAGTAAACAGTATTACTGGTTTATACTTTTTAGAATATTAGATATGCAACTTTAAATTTCGCTTTTCTCAAAACGAATCTAGGTGGATATGTGTGATTTTTCCCCTGTGCCCTTCTTATATATATATATATATATATATATATATATATATATATATATATATGTATATATATATATATATATATATATATATTATTATTACATCATTTTTACCCATATGGACAGTGTTTGAACTTAAATATCTAATGATGACACAACTTTCACTTCTTTCCCTTCTTTTTCTTCTCTTCCCAAAATCTCTTCATCCTTTGACTGTGCTCCTGTTTCCTTTGTTCTGTGCACAATGTTCCTATCTTCGTCCTTTCGCTTACTAAAAATTTGGTATTCTCAATTTTGCTTCTGATTTTTTTCTGTGAATCTGTCTGTGTGTTCATATAGCTCTTTGTTAGGTCTTTTCATCCATATCCCATCTCTGTGTACTGCTCCAAATATTTTCCTAAGAATTTTGCGTTCAATTTTTTCTGTTTCTATGATGTCAGATGCTCTAATTGTGGTTGTTTCTGACGCATACAATGCTTCAGGCAATAGAACTTTTTTGTTATGTCTGAGTTTGACCTGCCTTGATATGCTTTTCTTATTATAATGTGACCATGTACGTTTGTATGCTTTCTGGAGTTTTTCCGTTCGTTTTATGTTAGACATCTTGTTTGTTCTCCCTATTTGTATATATTTCCCTAAGTATTTAAATTTTTCCACTCTTTGTATAGATCCATAAGTTGTATGTATAGTATGTACATTTTTGGTATGTCGTTCCGTGTATTGCTTATTCTCATAAGATATCTGTAAATCTGTTTTAGCGGCTATTTCATGTAATCGCTCGAGTGTTTCCTTTGCCTCCTGTGTGTTATTGCTGGTTATGGCAACGTCATCTGCAAATGCCAAACATTTAATGATTGTTCTTGTTTCGCGGGTTTTTCCTAGCTGTATGCCTTTCACTTGTTCCTCCCACTGCTTAACAATTTTGTCTAAGACCATGTTGAACAAAATTGGTGAGAGGCCGTCGTCTTCTTGTCTGACACCTGCGCGTATCTGAAAGGGTTCTGAAATTTCACCCATGAACTTGATCTTAGAGGTGGTGTCCGTGAGCGTTAGTTGAATAAGTGTTCCGGTTTTTTTTGTCAATGCCATATTCTTCCAGTACTACAAAGAGCGTTTCTCTAACAATGCTGTCGTAAGCTTTTTTAAAGTCCACTACAGTGTTATTTGTCTGTCTGACTTTCAATATTGTTCTTAGGGTCCACATTTGTTCGATGCATGATCTCCCTTTCCTAAAGCCAGCCTGGTATTCACCTATTTGATGATCTGCTTGTGGTTCTAGTCAGATCAATAACATTTTAGAGAATATTTTGTAAGTGACTGGCACTAGTGAAACTGGCACCTCTGTAATTATTTGGATCTGACTTATCACCCTTTTTATGTAGTGGGTGGATCAAGGCACATTTCCATTCTTCTGGCATTTTTTCTGTGATCCAAATGTCTGTAATGATATTATAAATTGTTTTTATGATGTATTTATCTGGAAGCTTCCACACTTCAGCAATAATGCCATCTTCTCCTGCCGCTCTGTTGTTTTTAATTTGTTGTATGATCTCGTCTATCTCCTCTATTGTAGGTGGAGTAGAATCAGGATTGGATGTGGTTTTTTGGAAGGTCAATTTTTCCGTGGGTTCTTTACAATTAAGAAGAGTATTAAAGTATTGTTTGAGAATGGTACAGTTTTCTTTAGTGTTCGTTTCCAGGGACCCATCTGTTCTTCTAAAACAGAGGCTAGAGTTTGATAACCCTTAATATTTTCTTTGAATGTTCTGTAAAAATTGCTTGTATTATTTCTCTTAAAACCTTCTTCAATTTCTTTTAGCCTGTTGTTGTCGTATGATCGTTTTTCTGTTCTAATTTCCTTTGATGATTGTTTCTGAACTTGGTGAAATTCCTTCCATGTTTCGGATGTTCTGTTACTACTGAAATTCATCCACGCCTGGGTTCTTTTCTCAATGGCTTCATCACAAATTGCGTTCCGCCACCTTGTTTCCTTTTTCTAGGAGGTTTCACCTAACGCATTACCTTCTGAACTGTGGTCGCAAGATCTATCCAAGTGTCTGTTGGATGCCTATTAATTTCTTCAATGATTTTGTCCCTGTCTATCCGCAAATATTCTGGATCAGGTTTGACTATTTTGTTTTTTACTGTCTTTTTCTGTCTTGGAATTGGTCTAATCTTAACTTGTAACAAATAATGATCTGACTCGAAGAACCCTTTACGCGTTCTGATATTTAAAATTACCTGCGTATTTTTATTAGAAATGGCCACATGATCAATCTGAAATTCTCCCCATACGGTGTTAGGTGCTTTCCATGTTGTAAGTTTTCGTCTTAGCTTTAGAAATTGTGTCGACATAATTTTGAGATTAAAATTTTGACAATATTTTATGAGGTGTTCTCCATTTTTTGTGTTTGTGGGATAGTGAGCTGAATAAGGGCCTGTGATTTGTCTGTATTTTCTCTCCTTACCTAAATGCGCATTAAAGTCTCCCATTAAAACTTTAACATGCCATTCTGGTATGCTGTTGGTTACTTCTTCCATGTCTTCCCAGACGTCTTGAACTTCTTGTGATTTCTTTCTGTTATGCTCATTTGTAGTTGCGTGTGCATTGATAATCGTGTAACCTTTATTGCCTGATTTGAAGGAGAGTGTGGAGATCCTTTCTGATATTGAATTAAAGTCAATAATGTTATCCATGACTGATTTGTGTACTGCAAATCCCGTCCCAAACAATGATGGTGTACCTCTTCTTACAGCAGGTTTACCTTTATAAATCCCATAATTTTCCGCGATGAAATGATTTTCATCTTGAAAACGTGTCTCCTGAATCGCAAGAAATTTTATTTGAATTTTTTTTTTAATCATATCTTTAAGTTGTTTTAGTTTTCCAAGTTTGAAGAGAGTATTAATTTTAAGAGTGCCAATGTAGTGCTTGCGTAGAGATTGTGAGAAGCTCCGACTCTTCTCCTCATGAAGTTCTTGGTCCCCCCCAATCCGATGACCAGGAAAGTCCAGCACGGTGACTGGGGCCTGGGGTAGCGGATTTTCCTTTTTCCATCATGATTTCTTCAAGTTGAAAGTGGTTGTGGTGATCTTTAAGAAAGATCACGATGATTACAACTAAGGTATTGAGCCTTAGGGGTTGCATCTTAATGTTTTCTAGCTAAGAGTCCTCGTACTCTAAATATATAGGTTTGAGTTTGCGCTCGCGTCTGTTGTTTCAACCCTCTTTTACGGTGTGTACGAAAAAGGAGGGAGAGCAAAAAATACGTTCATGTCACTATAGTAGTCATAGTTCATAGTTAATGTTTAAATTGTTAATTTGTGCGAAACAATCGAGTTCAGGAAATTTATTGTAAAAATTAATGAAACCGACGAATGTAGTGTATTTCCATTGTTTAATCAACATAATAGAAATTGGATAATAATTAATGAAGTAATTGCACTGACAAACTTGCATTAAGCTGATCCATTATTGTTTTGAGGTTTATTTCCAATTAAAATTTATTGCCGTGTCTAATACAATATATCTAGTTGCAAAATTAGTTACTCGTTCCGCAAATTAATTCCGTATTACGATATGCCTACATTATCACTACCATCCGATTTTAATATCTATTTTATATTTATCACCTATTTTTGTGAGATTTGAAACAAAAACAATTGAATAATAAATTTTAAATCCAATAAAATATACTATACTAATATATCGTATCCTATAGAGTTAACTTTACGTTAGGTACATTATCCAAAATTACATTATTTACATCAACTTCGAACTTAAATCTTTGACTTTACATCTGTTAACAACTGATTATACTACGTATTGATGAAATATTCTAAAATTACTTAATAAGATTATGTACATAAATTATCTCTTGGGATCCATGGACCAATTATTTCAAGTTATACGGGTCAATTAATTAAGAATATAATAAATAGAATACATGCTATTACAAAATTGTAAGACTTGCAGTGCATAATAAAGTCTGCACAGACGGAAGTTGATTGTTAATGTAGGTTTATTATTCCATTGCGTCTAAATCAAATGGTTTAACTTTTTTTAACCTTTCGTGAAACACGGTATAACGTGTGTTCCTTCGAAAGGTATACTGCTTTAACAAGCCATCAGAAGCATTAGTGTTCGCGCCAATTTTAATAAATCTGTATTTTTAGTTCAACATTTGAATCGATTTCGGCATCGATTAACAGAAGGGGAAAGGTGTATCTACCTGGGCCGAAATCGCGCGATTTACTTATCAATTTACTTCGCGAATTTATATTATTCGGAGAGTATGCTTCGAGTGAGAGAAGCGAAAAGACAAGAATCGAAGCGCGAACGAAGCTCGACCGACACGTGCTCGCATCTTTAAGTTTATCGTTTTAAGTCAAGTTAACCAGGGGTGTAATCACGAGCCCAAAGGGCTGAAGCAGCATCCAACATCTGGAAGACAACAATTTAAGGGAATCCCTCCACCATTCGGTCCTTCGAACCGGATACCTGGAATAAGCAGTTGTTGTCTGGTTATTCAGTTTTCGTTGTGAATATTCGATTTGTGAATATTCGATTTTGGCTGAGTATTCAGCTCTCGTTTGAATGTTGGATTTTGTGATTATTCGATTTGTAAATATCCGATTTGTGAATATTCGATTTTGGCTGAGTATTCAGTTCTCGTTTGAATGTTCGATTTTGTGAAAATTTGATTTTGTGAATACCCGATTATGTATGAGTCTACAGTTTTTCCTTTGAATGTTCCATTTTGGTTTGGTTATTCAGTTCACGTATGAATATTCGATTTTGGTTTATTTATTCAATTATTATCTGAATATTCAGCTTTTGGGGATGTTCGATTTCGTTTTACTTATTTTGTCAATTTTCGTTTTTCATTATTTCCTTAGTATTATCATTATTGCTTGTCGCTTTTCATAATGGATAAGCGTAAGAGAGCATTAAAAATTTTGATTAGAAAGAAAGAAAACGTATTTGCGAGAGTACAGCGCCTTTATGATTTTTCCACTCGTATCAGCGACGCCACAGCTTTAAGCCATTATAAGACATCGTACCCCCGGTTGTCTCAATCTTTCGCGGAGTATAATCACCTGGAAATGCGTATCAATGATTTAGATTTGGAGCTGAACCAGGAATTTGTCCCCTCCTTCGATATGGCCATTCAGGACTTAGTGGATTGTATCGAGCAGGTGGCCTCGACTGTCTGTGGTATACTGAAACGGTTACAAATCCCCACGTTCGATGGTTCCTCGGATGCGTGGGCTTCGTTCTACGAATTGTTTCGTAATTTGGAGCACGACAATCCTCATCTGTCTGTCCTAAATAAAATGCAGTACGTTGTGACCAGTTTGGCAGGGCCTGCATCGAACATTTGTAAATATGTTACGCCCATCGGGGCAAACTATCTTCCCACCTGGGAAGATTTGCACCGGTATAATGATCCTCGAGCGCTCGGTGACGCCTATTTGGAAAAGATCTTTGGATTTAAACAGCTTCAGATGGAGTCTCGCCAGGGATTAAGTTCAGTTCTGGATGAGTGCTCCTATCTCTGCGCTACACCGGCTGGGTCTCGCCGATTTGACGGATTTCATTTTTTTGAACCGGGCGGTGCAGGTCGTGGACCCGGGCACCAAGCGCGCATTTGAAGCCGCTTTGCGGGAAACAGATGTACCGACCTACAAGAATTTTGTTAAATTTGTAGAGAGACATCTCCGGACGTTGCCGACATCAGATGTTTCCAAAAGGGTGTCCAAATAATCCCTCAAGGCTCGATCGACGGAAGTTGGCGACCGGACGTTACCGACATCAGATGTTTCCCAAAGGGTGTCCCAAGGATCCTTCAAGGTTCGATCGACTACAAGAAATTTTATGTTTCAAACGGAGGTACGACCTGTTGGTCTCAAGTCTTCGCTTCGTTGTTGTTGCAAAGCGGGCAATCATAAATTGCAGGTATGCCCCAAATTTTTAGATTTAACTCCCAAGTCGAGATATGGGATAGTAAAATCGCATTTCCTTTGCGTGCGTTGTTTTTCACAGCAACATTCGATCTCAAGGTGCCCGGATACCACTGGTTGTTCTCAATGTGCATTTCCCCATCATTCGTTGTTGCATTAGGGCAAGAGGAAACTGCGTGCTACGGACGATTCCCAGAACGCATTGTGCGCAGGGGGAAATGCCGGTTCGCCCAAGCCAACGGCTTCCTCCGCGTTGCTGCCTACCTTTGTTGCCGAAATTCCCGATCCTACGGGGAAACGGCACTGCGTGCGTTTTTTGTTGGATTGCGGAAGCGAGGCGAATTTTCTATGTCAAGGCGTTTGTGAAAGGCTAGGATTACCCGCGGAAAAGTCCAATGTATCGGTCATCGGATTTGGCAGAACGAAAAGTGCCGTTGTCGATCAAACGACGACGGCCATATGGTCGCATTTTGATGCTCGTGTGACACTTCCTGTCAACGCGTTTGTTGTTGAGAATATTTCAGGCAATTTTCCTCCACACAACATGGACCTTTCGGCGTTGAGTCACTTAGCAGATTTGCCACTAGCCGACAGTAATTGCGTCCAATCGGAGAAAATAGAAGGTATCATCGGAGCGGGGTCGTTTCCTTTAGTTGTGCAAGGTGAAATAATTATAGCTTCGCCGGAATTGCCCGTCGCCTTCCGGACTCCCTTCGGTTACGTACTCATGGGAGCCCTCCCGAATTCTGGACTAACTGAACGACACCCGTTGGTTTCCACAAAGGAAGTCGATAGTTTGGACAACACCCTGTAACGGTTCCGGGAGATCGAAGAAATTTCCTCCTCTCTAGAGGACACAGTATCTAAAGAGGACCGCGAATGTGAGGAACTTTTTTCCTCATCGGTCAAACGTGCCCGGGACGGAAGATATGTTGTGGCAGTTCCAGGACTCTTACTATCACTCTTTCTATTTGATGGCTCCGCCTGCCGCGCTCGCTAGTGCACCATCATCACCCTCTGCTCCATTGAGTTTTCTCATGGAGTAAATAACAACCGCCCTAAAACCCGTTTTTAATGGGGCTAAGGTACCGCAATCGGCAGTTTCCATGTAACTTTCCATTGGTTTGCTGCAAGTAGGCTTCTGTTTATTGTGTGCGTAATCGTTTGGCACCGGCAGATCCAATGTTTCTGAAGAGTTCGGTTTGTATTCGTGGCCTCCCAGTCTGAATCGATTATTATCGGAACATAGTCTTCGTCGATGTTGATTTATTGGATCACTGTGTATCCGAGCGGGGCGCCACCCTGCCCTAACCATGGCCAGCTCATCGCATAAGAAGCTGGGTGTTAGGTGGTAATAACACTTTTTACACTTTTGAATTTTTATGCATGAGATTTGCAGCAGTATATTTACTTTGATTTAAATTTACGTTAATTTATGGTTGTTCGACGTATTTTCGCGAGTAAAAGATTTTATCTTGCTAGGTTTTCTAACTCCTAAGTTAGGTAACTTTGGTTGAATAGCCAAACACATTTAGACCATCATAAAATGTTACACAACACGTTTTCTAGTTTAAAAGTTGTTTCTTAACTAAACTTTTTAGTATGGTATGTACTAATCGAATAATCGATGTCAACATTTGTATGATAAATTAATAATAATAAGTTATTATACCGCTGTAGAATATGTTCCAATTTAATTTCAATTCTCTCAATAACATATGTAAAATGGGAAATCAATCATGTTTTTTTTTAATAATAACAATCCTTTCAAATTTTCCATAAAACATGATTCTATATTGCACGAAAGGAAATTTATAAATCTTTTATTATTATATCGTAAACAAATTTAATTTCCTCAAAAAGCATTTATTAGATTGAGAAACCACCACTTGTAGGTAATGTCCTTCTAATTAAAAAAAATGTTGAAACTAACAAAAAATGTTGGAACATTAAAGTTGTTGCTGCAAAACTAATTGCGTTTTATTATAAGATTGGCGCGAAGTTTGCTTTGTCATAGAGATGAGATGAAAATGCCATGACATGAAAATCATTTTATCTAATGTTGCATATGACATACTAAACGGTTATAATTTAATAAGAAATTGCCGCGATTTTGTTTAAATTGACACAGAAACAGTCACAACGGAAACTACTTGAATTTCTAATTTATTTCTCGTCAATTGTCAATTCGGTTTTCAGCATTGTTTCAAAGATCTTGGCAATGAAAAAGAAATACGTGATGATAGGAGGATCGAAAGTCCTTAAGCTAAAGGGAAAAATTATTTCGGATTCTTTAATGAAACGGAATGAACTTTCAAACTGAAAAAGGTTTATATTATTTCTCAATACGCAAGATCCTTAATTCTATTTGCATCAACTTTAAGCAACCTCAAAACCGAATACTCAGTGACAATTTGTATTGTTGGTTTTATAGTTATTTAATTGCTGGGAAGAAGTATTAAGTAGTTTTAAAATAAATTCATTAAAATTTATGGAGCAAATTTAATTTTCTTACCCGAAATACCATCATAAGTCCACCATTCTTCCCAACTGACGGCGTACGCTCCTGTAACAAGCCAGAAACAAAAAATTAAATAAAACACTTTAAAACATTTCAAATTGATCGCTGACAATAATTGATGCATGCCAGCGCCGTGTAAGCCCATATTTTGCCGGCTTTAGCTCGGATTAGTTGTTCGAGCCACCGGCACTCGCACGTATCTCATTTTTAATCCGGATTATCTCCCGACTCGTCTGCTTTTTCCAAACACACACATCGCGTATTTGTCAAGTAGTTTACGAAATCCACGGATTTCCCGTGATGAATAACACGTTTATTGCTAATTGTATTTTATTGTTATACTAGATTACTCTTTTTCGTGTCACAGTAGTTTCATTTAGACAGCAGCAAAAATATTTCGAAATTAACAGAAACAACAGCGAGATTTTATTATGTGGAAGTGTACTCATTTTATTAAGTGATGTGTTAATATTCAACACTATTTAAATGAAACAAGGCTTATGAAGCAAATAGACAACTGTCAATCATCTCAAAATGAACAGAAACAAAAATGACTATATTAAGTTAGTTATAGTAACTTATTTATAGCTTAAGTTAGGTTAGTTATTGCAAGATTATTTACATCAATTACAATTTAAAATTTTAAGTTTATTGTTTAATTTTTGTTATCTAATTTTTTTAAATTATTTTTATTTATTTATTCGATCATTGCCCAACAGTGTGAACCAATTACAGAGCAAGATTACAGTAAATTAATTAAAAAAAAAGAAGAAAAGATACATTATCATAACATAAAAAAAAACAGCATAATCAGCCAGAAATAAAACAAAAATATAATACAAAATAATAAAGAACAAAATAAAATACACAATCAATGCGCTTAGGTATGCTTAAAGATCAAACCGACACTTAGGCATGGTCGGAAAGAGTAGGACAATACGTCAGGCAATTAACAACACTTGCTTTATAGGCTTTGAGCTTGCCAAAAATGTCACAATCAAAGCTCAATCAGTTATGGATGGAGCATAATCTATTCAGAGGTGGGTTCAAGGAAATAGGAGCACCCAATGTATGTATATAGAAAGAGGCAGACTGACGACTAGCAGCTCTTGGCAATAGAAAGTTTAGTTGATTAACAATCTCAGGGGCGTCAAGGATACTGTGAACTGCCTTAAATAGAAAGACCTGACCAGTCAGAGTTCTACGAAATTTAAGTGATTCAAACCCAAACTAAGCCAGCAGCAAAGGGTGATCGACGTGAAGCGCCGCAGGACCGCCGAACGTTTCAAACCAGAGGAATTTGAGAAATTTCCTCTGAATAACTTCCAGAGCAGTAATGTGCTTTTTAAAGTGAGGATTCCAAATGATGGATCCATACTCCAAAACGGATCTCACAAAGCTGTAGTAAAGCACCCTCAGAGCCAAGTTATTATTAAAATTGCGAGAATTACGGATGATGAATCCAAGAGCCCTTGCAGCCTTCTTGACTGAAGACAGTATGTGTTGGACAAACGAAAGCTGACAATCGAAAATAATCCCCAGATCTTTGACTGACTCACGGTGATCAAGGCTGACGTTAGATAAAGAATACCTGCACTCAATCGGTTGCTGGAGTCTAGAAAAGGTAACAACTTTACACTTGCTAAGATTAAGGTCCAACTTGTTGACTTCACACCATTCTCCTAAGGTGTTTAGACTAGTTTGCAAAAGATGACAGTCATCAGGGTTCATGACAGCCGAGAAGATCTTAAGGTCGTCAGCAAAGAGTAAATGAGGGGAAGATAGAGACGCGCTCAAGTCATTAATGAACATATTGAATAACATGGGCCCGAGGATGAATCCCTGAGGAACAACGGCAGAGGCTACAAATTCAGCTGATGAAAAACCGCTATAAGATACAAACTGCGTACTATCCTCAAGGTAAGAGGAAAATAAAGCTATAAGTTTGCCGTCAAGGCCAAAGGAATGCAGCTTGTTTACAATGACTGCATAATCGACGTTATCGAACGCCTTAGCGAAGTCTGTATAAATACAGTCCACCTGACCCCTACTTGCAACAACTGGAGTAGCATACTCAACGAAGGCTACAAGATTGTTGACCGTGGAACGATCCTTCATGAACCCATGCTGATTCGTGGAAACAAGATGCTTAATACGAGGAAAGATGGAATTAAAAACGATCGATTCGAATATTTTGGAGAAGTTGGAAGCTTGGGATATGGGACGATAATTTGAAATGTCGGTCAACGGGCCAGATTTCCGTATTGGGCAAATCTTTGAGGATTTCCAAAAAGCTGGAAACTTGCCTTCAAGGAGAATTTTGTTGAATAAAATAGTCATTAGAGGTGCAAAAATATGCGCACAGCCCCGAAGTAAGAAAGATGGAATAAGATCCGCTCCGCTGATCAAGCAACATTTGGCCTGCTTGAGAGTTGATAGAACCTCATCCTTCGTGACTCTAGTAAGACTGATCAGAGGGATGTTGAGACCAGAGATATCTGATTGACTCGTAAAGGGGGACGATGTTCTATAAACTCCCTTGAAGTAGTTTGCAAAACCAGCTACTATAGACTGCGGAGTGTTCAAGGTAGCACCATTCAGACATTTCACCTGGAATACGACTTAGATACTTCTTAGCCTGAACAAATGACCAAAAACTTTTCGGATCTTTTGAGATATTATTAGCCGAATCCGAGATAAAGTTAGTAAATGCAGATTTGATTTGAGACTTAACCAGCGACCTGACGCGTTTGAGTTCAGAGTAGTCAAGAGTAGATCTGGATTTCTTGTAGGCACGATGCAGAGCACGTTTCTTACGAAGTCCATCAATGATTGTGGGTGAAAACCATTTGGGATAGGTGGATCTGTGAGAGGAGAACTTAGGAACAGATATATCGAGAACTGCATAATGGCGGAAGTTAAAAGAGTCCAAAAGTTCATTCGATGACTTGATCCGCTCATTAGGAAAGGTGAAGTTAGCACTATTAAGGTCTAGGTAAAGGGTGGGGAGATCGGCACGTCGAAAACTATAGGTTTTGCTGCATGGAAATAACTTCCTATTGCACACAAACTTAGATATGCCTTGAATGGGAGGAATCGTAAAATATGTCATTAGGGCAGGATGATGGATATCCTTAGGGACTACAGGGCACTGTTCCGTGTTAATAACCGCCGTAAGGTTGCTAAAAACAAAATCCAGCATATTATTACTCGAATTCTTGATAGTGTTCACTTGCTTAAGATTACAGAGAGACATAAAATTATTAATCGCAGAAGATTTCCCGTGCGCGGAAATGTTCTGAGAAAGATTGAAATCAGCAGCTATTACAATGCTATCGTAATTGCCAGACATTACTGCAACCTCAAGGTACTCAAAGAACGACTCGAACGTCGAAGTAAAGGTACTGGGGGGAATATAGACGCATAGAAGCAAGCACTTCAGGGAGGCTATCAAACGGATGCACGCAACTATATCAATGGTATGACATAATTCGGAAAAAACAACCCTGTCAACCAGGTTCAGATTAAAACGCTTATTACTTGCGGCGATAAGTAGTCCACGACCCCTTGTGAGACCCGATTTGGAAAAATTGCGATCAGATCTGACAGTCGTAAAATAGGACGGCAAAAATTCACTGTTCAGTACACAGTCATGAAGCCAAGTTTCCGTTAGAAAGACAAAGTCAAAATCAACATCACACATTGCAGGGTAAATTAAGTTAAACTTTGTGTTGAGCCCACGTACATTTTGATAGTAAGCACTTAACATAAATTCGGTCAGGCAAGAATGGGTCCTCCTAAAAAAGGAGGAGGTGGATTGTCCATATAATTGTCATCTACCTTGGTAGCATCAGAGAGACAAAAAGGCACCGGAATTAGTATGGACACGGAGGGATCTCAATCTAGGTATATGCACGAATTCTCTGATAGCAACATTCCATGGCTACTTCACTGGATCCAGGAAATTGGAAACATCAGGCTCCTTCAAACCAATCTTGAACGTGGAATATCTACTGCCAGAAAGTAGGCATTTACAAACGCAGATTTGAATATTTAAGGTGTTTTTGATAAATGACAGTAATAGCGCTTTATTCGTCTCTGGAGAGCAGTTGCTAAGATAAAACCAGGTGCGTCTGGTGGGTGCTGCCGCACTAAGAAGAGTAGAGGGGCCGGAACCTAATAGTATAGGTTTAGGTCTAGGTGTAGCACTAGAGAAGCTTGAACGACTTCCTCAGGTTTTAACATTAGGAGGGTAATTATCTGAATCAATCGGTTCTTCGACTCGAGATTTAGATTTTGGATTGCACTTGGAATCTGCCGGCCCTATTTTATCAGAGTTAGTGGGTGTTTTTTCAGGTATTATATTAGCCTCTTCAGGTATTTTATCAGCCTCATATTCCCGACTTGGATTAATTACTGTTCTACTGGATGTAGAACAGTAATTAATTTGTTTATAAGGCTATTACTGTATATAATATAATTTGTTTATAAGGCTATTACTATAAGGCTATTTTTAGTTTATAAGGCTATTAGAACTTAGCAACCTATGTAAACACACATTTTAACAAATCTGCTTCAATTTAAAACTACCTAAAATTTGAAAAAAATATTTAAATGTTGAAATATGTGAAAATCTTCCAGGACAAAAGGTTTTTTTTTAAATAATAAGGATTTGTTATTCTTAAGCTATCTTGCTATTCTGAAATCTATAACTTTATCCTTTTGTTAATATCAATTTGTCTAGCATTAAGGTTAAAGGTTTTAAATAAAATCTTGATCAATTTATACTCAAATGTTATGCTTTTTGCTCAATTTCTAAATATTGCGTCAAGTTTTGTGTTATGTTATGAGTTTTTAACCTAAATTTATCAGGTCTATTCTGTATCAATTCTGAATCAATTATCTTCCCTATCAATTTACACAAATATAAATTTGGTACTTTTTACTTTAATTTAAATTTATCTAGTTTCAAATTTGATAAATTTTCTCCAAAGTATTTATAAACTAGTGTGTTAAATTCGAAAATAAATAAGACATTGTGATCCGGAACGATTTAGTTTGTAAATCCGCGAGGCCCAATTTTGAATGACTTTTTTTACTAAGTCGGGCTGAATCTCCGCAATGGTTCGATTAATATTGTTCTCAGTAGGGCAGTAGAATACAAACAGGAGATAAAGTATCTGGCTATAACACTAGATAGTAAACTCCTATGGAACAGGCACGTCGAAGAAAAGCCAAACGCGCTCTGATGGTGTGCAGAAATCTGACAGGAAAAACGTGGGGTTATAAACCCACAATCCTGCGAAGGATGTACACCATGATATTAAGACCTGCGATCATTTAAGGGGCAGTTGCGTGGTAAAGTAGAAACAAGCTGGTCTCTATGGAGAAGCAGCTTGAGAATATTCAAAGATTGTCGATTGTCGATTTTTGATTGTCGATTGTTCAAAGAAACTAAAAATAGCCTTATAGTAATGTATCATGGGGGCGATGGGGTCATGCCCGACAGCAGCAATGGAGCTGCTGCCGCATTTGACTCCGTTGCACTTTGTCATTGAGAGGGCCACCAGATCGGCGATTGTTAGGTTCAGCAAGGAAGTTGTAGGCAGAGGTAATGTAAACGTGGAGCAGAGACCGGAACAGCCCCGCTGTCAAGATCCCCTGGCTGCAAGTATCATAAGATGGAATGGTATGCAAATACCATTTCCAGAAGAACAGCACAGCAATTTATAATAATAAAGCCGATTGGAGCGACAAATCCTTAGCATACCACATGGAGCAAAGTGCTATCAAGTGGTATACGAATGGTTCGAAGACAAATAAAGATACTGGTGCATGAGTGTTTGGACCTCCTACAAATACTTTAAATCCATGGGAATCTACCCAAATATCTTTCAAGCAGATGCACATGCAATCGAGAGATGTGCACAATTTAACCGTGATAGGAACTATCACAAAAAACAAATTGCTATTGCATCCGGTCAGATAGTCAAGCAGCCGTCAAGCTCATTAGCTCATGCATCATTAGATCCAAACTGGTATGGGTCTGTGTGGGAAAGCTAAGCAAGCTTGGCATAGAAAAGTAACGCTATGGTTGTTACCAGGACACACTGGTATAGATGGCAACGAATAAGCCGTTCACCTAGCAAACAAGGGATCCAGTAATCCCTTTAAAGGTCCGGAACCCTTTTGCGGGATGAGTATGAACAATGGATGAAACCCTGGAACGAACTTCCAGGACTAAGACAATCCAAAGTAATGCTGGGATCTTTTTACTAGAAAAGAACAAAAAAGCTTGCCTGATACTAAACAGGACAAGCTTGGAATTCTGATAGGAGCCCTGACGGGACACTGCGCAGGAGGGGACACTAGAGGAAGTTGACAGATGCAGATTATGCGACTTAGCAGAGGAAACTTCCATACATCTGCTCAAAGACTGCAGAGCACTGTTCCGCAAGAGCCAAATGTATCATAGGGCTCCCTGTTTGTACGTAGAGGAGTTGTAGTCCTTTAATCTCACTTGTATTTAAGTCTAATGGTATTAGATTGCACGATTTTGGTGGCCATTCGATATCAACTTTTTCGAAACAAAGCGCCCGGGGAACCTTTCTTGCAATAACTCACGCTTTCTCACGATTTTTATCCAGGCTCTATATAGTTCGTCGGTAAAACAGTCACCAACTAATATCTGGCGTCTCGAAAGGTGTACGGACCAATGATGCCACCTACCCACAATCTGCACCAAACAATCAGTTTCGCGCCATAGAAGTGAGGCTCCAGTATCTCCTGTGGATGGGTGTCGACCCAAATGCGACAGCTATGTTGGTTTTGCATACGTAAATAAACATAACTGTAGCATTTGGGGCGATACTCATCTACGGGAGGTACTAGAGGCTCACTTGGATCTCGCGAAACTGATTATGGTTCGGTGGTATCATTAGTTCGTACATCTTTTGAAACGAAAGATGTTAGTTGGTGACTGTTAGCCAAATATGCGCTTTGTAGCAAAAATCATTTTTTCCCCAACGTTTCGTCTCAAGCTACTCCAAATCTCAGTCTGCAAACGTGCGACGGTAGCCTTGGTCTGGTGGCTTCAATTCTCGTAACAATTGAATCTTATACTTGTACAGAGTACAGACAAGCAAGTCTTTCCGCAAATTTCGCTAAGTTCGCTTTTTTTAGAAAGACCAAGTTGTTCTGAACGACGAAATGAACACATTTCGGTCTTCATGCACACTTTCAACGAAAGCGGCAATATTTTCGGTCGAACGCCGACGTATAAGCTTTACTCGATCACAAACCGAACCAGTTTTCTCAAATACCTTCATCAATCGTTCAGTCGTGGCATTGTTTGGGCGATCATCTCAACCGTAAACATCACAAAGTGCGCGTCTGATTTACAGAGCACAAATTTTGAAAATAAATATTCACAATTTGTGTGCGTTTTTGAAGCGTGTACTTTTGCATGATAAAATAGGGCTATAGAAAAATACAAACATATCTGAATAACAACACAGCGTTTCAAAACCGAACCACCATTAAATATAAGAGTTGACGCGTAGCAGTTGAAAGACCCTATATATATATTCATACAGAAATATGGATATAAATCATATACAAATCGCTTTGGTAATATGTTTGTTTAAAAATAACTATATAATTTAATGTACAAAAATTTTCCAATTGTGAAAATTATGAAAACAAACTCTATTTATGTGAATGTTTATGACTATTTATAGAATATCGTTTATACCAATTTTAGACATGATTCTTTACTAATTGTAAAAGTAAATAAGAAATTTCCATCTGTAAAATTTTTGTACATCATTGTTTGCAAAATTCATGAACTTACGTTGACAATAACAAAACGTTTATGGTTTATTCTATTCCATTGTTTAACTAAATTACGTGACAGTATATCTCCAAAAAATATAATAAAAAACACACACACAAAACTAAAAAAAATCTCTCACATCAAATAAACCCGTTCCACAATGTGAATGTGTCGCCTCTTGAAATGCTTTAAATCCACTCATTTTTCCGCTTTCCACTGTATGTAGATTATTCAGTGAAAACCCGGGGTGGATTGAGGTGTTGATCAGTGAGTGTGTGAGGGAGGAAATGACATCAGAAAGCAAAATGGGGATAAAAATCAACAAAAACCGAAGTTATTTTCTCGCGGGAGAGGAAGGTTCCGACTTTTACAAGAAGTTATGTAACATTTTGTGCGGCCCCTGGGAAGGATATAATAAAGACGTGACGGGAAAATAGTACGGCGCGCCGGTTATGTGAAAGAATGGGACCTAGAGGTTGCGGTGGCGACCGTCCCCAACGGCGTCATGTGTTGATTCCAAATGTTCCATCCGTATTTTATCATCAGCCGGAAATAAGAAATAATGACAGCGGTAAACAAAGGCTCTACATAAATTACAATTAATTAATTAATGGATTTTTATATCTCTTCTATCTTGGGGTTCATAATCTAATATCAAATTAAAAAACCATTCTCATTAGATGTAATTTGTTCCCAACTTTTTTATTTTATTAATCCTATTATCGTTATTGTGGACTAAGACATTAAAAGAAATGGATGATATTGAGGTAATTTAACAAATGAGCAACATTTAAATTATTATTCTTGCTGTTATAAAGTAAATTAGGAAAGCCAATATATAAAAAATATTTACAACACCTTGAATTAAATTGTAGAAATTAATTAATTATCCAGTTTTCGTTTAAGCTTTGCATATATTATAGTAACATAAAAAAGATTAAATCGATTTGGGACTTGAAGTTTCACATGAATCTGCTGTTTAGTAAGATTATTACGAAATAATTTCCAAGTTTACTAAAATATTTTAAGCAAAACTGTTGAAAAAAATTTTAATAATCATTAATTGCTTCAAATTACTCTTTTTAATATTATAGATACAATAAAACTCATATAATAGAATATCTTATGCCGTTCATTATTAATGGAATATGTAATAAAACCACAGATTTTATATTTCAAACTTTCATGATTAGGTACTGAATTTAACGTGAAAATTAATTAAAGCAAAGAATAATTAAAGAGCGAGTTTTAGCTTTTACGAAAATAAACTAAATTGTTTTAAAGCGTTGGTATACGTTTGTTAAATTTTCTTGTTGCAATAAATATTATTATTGGGCCAATATATTAAAACAGCATTGAATACAAATGTTTTAAACAAGTTATAAGAAAATATTTTATCTCAGCTAATATAGCAGAAAGCACATACAGACAATAAAGGGAAAGCACGCAAAATTGAATTATTTATTTTATTTTTACTATAAACTAAATTATAATATATAAACACAAGATAACTAAGATTATGCATAATAAACTTGAAGTACTTACATACAGTACAAGGTGGTAAATAAGACTGGTTGGGATGTAACTAAAGTAAATAAACTAGATAGATAAGCTTTGACCTACAGGACTGTATACAAATGACTAGCTATTCAAGACTGTGGATATATTAGGCAAGGAGTACGAGATAGACAAGTTAATAAAACGTATAATTAAAACTGAAGTTTTATCATTAATTATTTTATTTATATTTGAGTATTATAAAGGCGAGGTAAAGACACGACAAGATAGGCAAAATTAATGGCTTAGACAGGTCATTACTTCTTAACATTCTGTTTGAATTCCTGGTTCATTGAAATAGTATCGAATATTAACAGAACGTGTGCGAAACATGTACGGAAATTAAGATGACAAATCAAATATAAACGTATAGATCATTTTTTAAGAATGCAGTACAGGGAAGATAGAGCTTATTTGACATTGTTCTCTGATTGGCTTAAATCGAGGAGAAGTTCACATCGACGATATTTACTTCTCCATCTCTCTCTTTTCACATACACTTGCAATCACTGGCGTAAAATTTGGTGATTTGTAATTAAATGAATATAAAACTACTAAACATAATACTAGAACGTTAAATTATACTACGGCTAATAAGTACTATATTATACAACGATGTTTTATATATAATTTAATATTCAATTTTAAATTTAAAGATAAAAAAATTAATGATACCCAAGTATATTTTATTCGTACACCAATGCATGTTGAGCTGTTAGTTGTCTACGATTGCCGTGTCAATTCAGAATTATCATTCAATCTGTTTGTATCATTTAGATTTTTTCCTTTTTCTCCATTTAATTGTTTTTATTTTATTACTATTGTTGCCATTTGTTGTATTTAATAAATTACCAATTTTATATTCAAGTAACTATATTTGAGTTTAGCGCCAAATTTTGTAACTAGATTGAACATTTGTCATAGTGTAAATCAGGTTTCTAGTTACTGCATTCTTAAAAAAATAGACTAGTATATTATTTTATATAAACTATTTATAATTTGCGTAATATTTTATATATTACTTCTCCCTGCAAATGTTGCTATTTACTATTTCTTTATATCTTTAATATTCTGTAATTTCCTGACAACAAACAAATTAAACAAAATACATATTTGTGTTATTTTTTCTTTAAATAAATATTTGTGCTATTTTTTATTATTTACATTTTTTTTACGAAAAAAATGTTCAAGCCGCCAAGAAGAATGCAAAAGTTTTAAAAAAATTGTATTTTTTTCCTGTTTTTCTTTTATTGCTATTTCTTTCTTAATTGAATTTAGTAATGTTTTTAATCAGGCAATTTTCTTACACATGCACAATTTATCAAAGCTAAGTACAAAAATGTAAATACCAAAATGGACGGTAAGGTAGCCTATTATGGGGAGGTTCCGTATTTTGGGGAGGTTATGTATGAGACTGTACAGTAACTGTTATCTGTTGGACAATGAATGAAACATTTAGATAAAATGTCTGTGGACGTCATGTTGGAAGGATTCCAGTCAAACAGTAGTTGTGCTGACACAATGTTGTGTGTGTTTTAAAGTTTTTTAAAATTTTTCGTGATTTCTATTTGTGGATTATTTTATATTAAAAGGTAAGATATTTTTCCAACTTTAATTATTACTTTGTGTTCTATGTATAAATACAAAACCGCACAGCACATATTGCTTCATAATTATTCGCAAAAGTAACCATAAAATATTTTGTTTCGCCTGCACTCAAGATTGCCTAATTTGGGGAACCCAACAAAATTTGGTGATCACAATTTTATTTTTTTAACTTAGTTTTTATTCTACAAATAGTCTTTTTGTTTCTATTTTAGATGGCTCCACGGAAACAGTGGGATCCAGTTAAGATGGAAAGTGCTGTTGAGGCTGTGAGAAAGCGATTAATGGGTAGCTACAAAGCCAGTAGTGTCTTTGGAGTCCCTCAGACAACATTAGAACGCTACTGTGCTAGTGACAAGGATGAAGTGGATGTTATTAATACAAAGATGGGCAGAAAGCCTGCCTGCTCTTCCTCTTATCTTAGAAAATGATCTAGCGGAACACTGTATTTTGCTGGAAAAAAAAATATTGTTTTGTCCGTACAGGATGAAAGAAGGTTAGCTTTTCAACTGGTAAGGCAAACTAATATCAAGACCACATTCTCAACTTTCGCACAAGCTGCTGGCAATAAATGGCTGAAAGGATTTTTAAAAAGGCACCCTGCATTATCAATTCGCAGGCCTGAAGGCCTATCAAAAGCCAGAGCTATAGGATTGAATCCCATCGTTGTAAATGATTTCTTTGATATTTTTGAACCTGCTAAGGAAAAAATTTAGTTCAATCCGAATCGTTTATATAATTGTGACGAGACTGGAGTTGCGGTAGTGCAACATAAAAGAACAAAAAATGTTGCTATGAAAGGTAAAAGGCAAGTTGCAGCTCTTCAGGAGATGGAAAGAGGAAAGTTAATAACTATAGTACATGCATGAATCCAGCTGAACATTTTATTCCTCCCATGATCATGTTCCCTAGGAAAAACATGAAGAACACTTTAATTCGGGCCACCCCACCAGGCTCAACTGCAGCTTGCCATCCGAGCGGATGGATTCAGACAGACATTTTTACACAATGGTTCCGGAATTTTATTTCAAGCACGAAACCAACAAAAGAAGACCCCGTCTTATTAGTCCTCGATGGACATTATTCACATACAAGGAACTTAGATGTCATAAATTTGGCACGTAAGCACGCAGTTGAGATCATCACGATACCACCGCATACATGCCAAAAACTTCAACCACTTGATGTGTCGTTCATGGGACCTTTAAAAACTGCTTACTGCAAAGAGGTGGCATGCCACATCCGGACTGGTCAGCCTCTTACTCATTACTATGTTGGAGAAGTTTTTGGCAGGGCGTATTTGCGAGTTGCTACTACATAAATTGCTGAAAGTGGCTTCCGTAAAACCGGCCTATATCCATTCAGAAGAACTATTTTCCAACCATCAGATTTCCCACTCCATGAAGAACCACTTTCAGCTCAAGAATTATCGGCTGAAATGGAATTTACTGTTTAACTTAATCAACCCTCTACATCGGGAACTCAATCAACAAATGAGGCTGCTCAATCCTCCTTATTGTCTACACCATCTCCCCAAATAAGCGTGAAATGTTTACATTTGAGTCCCGTACCTTAATTTCACTGAAAGTAGGGGAGCGAGCACAAAAATGCTTAATCCTAACCAATTCTCCGTACAAAAATAAACTCGAAGAATCGATGAAACAAAAAGTGAAAACCCAGAAGAAAAAAGAAGATGCACAGAAAAAAAAAGGATCTGAATCAGAAAACTACAACATGTAACGGAGGTAAGAACACATCAAAAGGTACAGGAAGTGTTAAAAGAAAGATCAATGGTAAAATGAAAGAAAACTCGACTGAATAAAAAGAAGAAACCTTCTTCAGAATCAGAATCAGATGATGATGTGCTAGCTGTTACTTTGCAAGACACAGATGATGAAGTACTGGTTAGAGGCCCAGTTGCTCATGAGGATGCTGAATGTTTTTACTGCAATGGTTTTTTTACCGAGGACACATGCGGAGAAGCCTGGCTTACGTGCCTCTTATGTGAAAAATGGGTGCAAGCCCTTTGTGCAGGGGTGGATGAGAACTATGTCTATGAGTTTTGTAATGATTTCTAATGTGAACTAATCAATTTTATCTTTATAGTAAATTAAATATTTTATTAAAACTATTTATAGATCATTAATTATTAGTTTTTAATCTGAGTTATCCTAAAATGGGTCTAGTATAAAACTGTTCCTAATATGGGGAGTTGCTCCCGATATTAGGAACCACTTTTCAAACATGCTGAAAATTGACAATTTTTATAAAATGATTAATACCACAGGATTCCAGGAAAATGATTTTTCAGAATAATATTTTTTAGTTACAATCAGACATAATTGTGGAGCATAACAACGAAAAACGTACTCGAACATGCTCCCAGAAGTTGTGTTCACCAGTTCCCAGAAGTTTGTAAATTTTCACCTTTTTTCCTCCAACGCGGCAACATACCTTAAGTTTTCGAGCAATATTATCTCTGGTATGACGCCTGTCATCTAACACATTTGCCTTTAACAATATCATTTTTCACAAGATTCAGCAGTAAAAACCCAAAGCAAGAATCTCACCAAATATCACTAGTAAATGACATTCAAGGACAGTTATTCGGTGATTTTCTGGCTTACTTTGCCATATAATTAATCACAGATGAAAGAAGTAAAATACTGACCTGATTTTACATTACACGATGGACTTGGGTGCTTCACTAGTCTTCCGAAGGCAACAGATTCCACGAAACTAAATGACAAGCCTTCCATCGCAATCATTTCAGAGTAAGTTATTTACAGAGTTATTATCCCACTGTTTCGTTTTTTCGACACATTCTTGAATTACACATTCTGTTTAGTGTCAGATTTAGCACCTTCGTGGGAAGATGTTGCAAGTGCAAGTATATAATTTGCATGTTGCTTACCTTTTTCGCAGTTTTATAATTCAACAAACTCGGTTTTAATCATTGACTTCAAATGATTTATCATAGCCGTTGTAGTTCTTCCTTTTCGAAAATATTTATTGTTACAGAGCTTGCGTCTAGCTCGTTCAGCATCGCAAAAAATGAAATAAACCCATATTTCAGTATAAGTAGAAACTAATTTAATAATAATTCCTGGCGCAACAGCCCATGATGGAGCAAGGCCTCCTCCCACGGCATACACTTGTGCTTGGTCTCTTGAGCTTATTCTTAGACACAAGTGTCGGGGGGGTTTCGTGGCAGATTTTACTGCGATGACTTGGCCAGAGCCATCTACAGAAGAACGGTGGCTTATTTTTCACAATGTCGAGGATTCGAACCCGGGACTTGCAGCTCCAAAATCCGACACCTTGACTAATGGGCCACCACCGCCTAACAGAAACTAATTTAGTCATTTTAATAAATCATTCATCACATTCTAAGCTCAAAATTAATTTAACTAAATATTTGCATTCACATTCGCGAGTATCGCGTTCACGAATGCTTAAAAATTGGCATTCGTTACATCACTAATATTAATAGTCGGCACGAGTGGTGTAGTGGTGACACTCGTGGTCTCAGCTAACTAACAAGTCTGGAGGTCCCGAGTTCTATCTATCCCCAGTGTCGGCCGCATTTGTACCAGAAGAGAAATGTCTAATTAATTAGCGCAATTTATAATAACATCTAGGTTTCTGGGCGTTTAAGTGAAAAATGTGGGCAAAATACAATAGACCACTAGGCCGCAGTGTTTGATAAAGAGAAAAACAAAAGAACTGTACGATCAGACAGAGACGATTACAAACAAAATTCTATTAACACATATATAGGATGAATGAAAACTGACTGCCCAAGAAAAATTTTAACGTAGTGATGACTAATACAGTGAAAACCAACTGGGTAAAGGAAACCTTGGAAGACCTCAAGAAACGCAACATCTCCACAGAAGACATGACCGACAGGAAAAAATACAGAGAAAAAATCAGAAAACGGAAGTTTCAAGAAACTCCCAAAGAGAAGAAAAGAGGAAAAAAGTGAATGGCACAGTGAATATATGAGAGGTTTCTGGGCAGAAAGAAGAAGGCAGAAAAATGCTTTTATATGTAAAAAGTTATCGATATTTCTAGTTTATTTACACGAGCAGTTGCACTGTTATCAGCGTATAACAACAGCCATATATATGTGATAATTCAATTTCTAGTGAAATAGATTTATTAGTTAGAAGTAATCTAAGACTGTTTTACCAATGATGCAAATGAGACAAAAACAAATGACTGTTTTATAATAGAAGCTTTTAGAAATCCACAACAAATTATTAACATTACGGTTCAAAATATCAAAATTAAAATTCGTCGCTTCCAAATTAAAATTCGTCCTTTTTTAAAATAGAATTTCTTTCTTGTAGACCTCATTCCCATTTATTCTAAGGTAAATACGATATTAACTTTTACAACAACAAAAATGAAGTGTGAAAAGAATTTCGTTTTTAACAGGACGAGTTTGAAGTTGATTTTATTTTATTTCATGTAATGAGTAAAGTCGATAAGATTACAAGCAAAAGTTACAGAACAGGAAGAAAAAAATCAAAGCGAGAAGCTCAAAATGTGATGAATCTGCTGATCTTACAAAGTCAAAGATGGATGAGATGGAAAAATATTGGCGGAGATGGAAAGACAAAGGAGGAAACTGGAGACTGAACAACGTTTATTTGATGAAGAGACTGCAAAATGAATAAAAGAATTATTGAATAAGAGAGTGGGAGAGGAGTTAGAAAAACAAAAAGATGAAATAGAAAGTGAAGTGTAGAAAACGTGTAGACTACAAAACGTGTAGAAGAAGCAACGAAAATATTGGAGAGACAAATGATTGGAGAGGTGGAACGAAAAGTGGAACGGAAATTAATGGAAGAGAAACAAAGAGAGGGGAACTTCGTAAAAAAGAACTCGAACAGATTATGGCTGAGAACAATAGGAAAATAGAGTAAGCGCAGAGAAAACTAGCGGAAGAACGTCTAGCAATGGTTGAAGAGCAACGCAAAATAGAACAGGAACTTCAAAAGTATCGAAAGGAAGAAGAGAAGAAGCAAAATAAAGTCCTTAGAAAAAGCGACTCGCAACCGAAACTCTCATTGCCATTTAAACTAGTGCTTCAGTGTTAATGTTGGCGTAGATAAGTAATGTTTGCTTTTGACCAATGTTCCCTGTAAGCTGCGCGGATGCGCAATAGTTTTCGTTACATTTTAAAATTTGCGCAGATAAATTTATTTTCCGCGCACTTAAATTACGAGAAGTTGATTTCGTCTTCGAAATTGGGAATATTAGATTAACAAATATATTATTGTAACCAGCAACATGTTACTATGATCAACAAACAGACCTGCAGCGCCATACAACCTCCATACAATCGCCCTGCATCACCCTGCCGCGCTGGGCGAGTTCTGTCAAACATCCCTTTGGACATGCCGACATGCGACTCTTAAGAGAAAGAAATCTATGCATACCTAGGTGATCTAATGAGAATAAAATTACATAAATTTTTCAAATGGGCAAACAAATAACACCGAAGAAGTTTATAAAGAGTGGGTTAGTCCAAGAGGCTAAAAAAATAAAGTTTCATTGGAAATATCCAAAACAATTCTTTTGCTATTTGATATTATTTTCTTCTTCTTAGAGTGCCTATCGGTTGCGGATGTTGGTGATTATCATGGAAATCCTGGCTTTATCGACTGCTTGATAGTATAATTGGTGAGTGAACAGTTGAATTGGTGTAAGGCTGAACCACTGGCGTAAGTTCTTAAGCCAGGAGTTACGTCGTTTGCCTGGTCCTCTTCTCCCATCTACTCTTCTTTGCATAACTAATTGTAATATGCGATATTTGTCATTTCGCATTATTTTGCCGTAAGTATTGCAGCAAGTATTTCTTTCTTTGGCGATGTTAAGCAGTTCTCTATTTTTACCGATTTATTGGAATACTTCTTCATTTGTGATATGATGGATCCCTGATGTGCGCAAGATGTGTAAATATATCCTAAACTCGAAAGCCTCCAGCCTATTTTACATAGCCTCTGTCAATGTTCAGGTCTCCACGCCATATAGGAGATCAGGCATGATATAGCACCTTTTCTTTTTCTATAGTACATTTTCTTTAGTTTGTCGAAAGAAGATCTGGCTTGTTCTATTGTTGCACAAATTTCTTTGGAGTAATCCCAGTCGTCGTTTATGAAGATACCAAGGTAAATACATTTCTCTACTCTCTCAACGTGTTCATTGCCGAGTAGTAGTGTATCTTGGTGTGGGCTCCCGTTTTTATATCACCATGTATTTTGTCTTTAAGGTGTTTTATCTGAGTCCATACCGTTCGCTTGTTGTTTTGACTTTGTTCATTATAGTCAATAGGCTCTCCAAGATGTTTGCTACTATGATGGCATCAGCGTATTGTATGTTATTGATGTATTCGCCATTCATCTTAATACCTTCGTTTGCGTTTAATGCTTCTTGGAAAATTTTCTCAGGGTATATTTTGCACAAAATTGGAGATAGTACCGAACCTTGCCTTGATACGCATCATTGTATCATGTTGTACAGTGTCAAACACTTTGACAACGTCAATGAAACAAACGTGTACATCTCGTGCCATGTCTATACACCTATATGTATCATGACTTGGAGTGTCAAAAAACCTTCTCTCGTTCCAAGCGCAATCCGAAAGCCTAACTGCGTCTCTCCCACATGTTCCTCACACCTATGATCATACATGCCAGGATAGATCCTGGCATGTATGATTTTCAAAAATATCTTATGTAGTTCATTACGATAATCAGTCAATATTCGACGCATCTCTTCGCAGACGGCTTATTGGGGATTGTAACAAACATAGAGGTCATCCAGTCTGTTAGCATTTGTCCCGTATTGTAGCTTTGATTAAATAAGTCAGTGATGATGTTCAGTAATTCTGGGTGCGAGTTGTAACATAACTCAATTATTTCAGAGTGGATGTTATATGGGTCGGCTGCTTTCGCATTCTTCATTGATGTTATGGCCTTTTGAACTTCGTCTTTTGTAATGGCCGGTCCGTCGTTATTAGCAGCGGAAATATTAAAGTGGTGCGATCTTGTGTCATTGAAAAGCTCTTGTACATACTTTTCGTATACCCCCGCTTTGTTCGTAACTTCAGTTACAAGTCTGTCATTATCATCAGTTAAACTTGATGGCGTTTTTTCCCTGTTGGTTCTCGTCATTTCCTTTACTTTCCATATTAAAGTTATCATGTATCGAATCCAGTTTTTCAATTCCATCACATTTAGCTGGTAGCAATCTTTCCTTAGCCAGTCTTACATGCAGTTTTTTATGAATCTATTTATATCTGGTGGTATGTAGTTGTATAGCGTGTCCTTTGACGTCCATTAACTGAAGAATTTCTTTCGTCATCCATTCTTTTTTGATATTTTTTGGTGCTTCAAGTACTTTTGGCTCGAATTTTGGATAAGGCGTTCTAAGACGTTCAATTTTTCTTCTGTTTGCGTTAGTGATGTGGTGTTATTTATACCATCGCTTAAAGATTGGCACATCTGTTCATTAATCTTTGAGTCCTTCAACCTTTTTCATGTCTAGTATCGGAGCGCGGTCTTTTCGTGCTACTTTGATATTATGGTTTGAATATAAAGTATAAAAAAATGTATAAAAAAATTGCGCAATTTGTTTTTAATTTTAATTTTTTGCACACCGTAGACTTTGGACTGCGCAGCAATAATAAAAATTAGAGGGAACCCTGCTTTCGACTCTACATATTTTTGTTATTTAAGTAAAATGAATAATTATTGTGTCGATAAACAAAAATATACATTAAAATTGATTATGTTGTAAGGCTCAAGAGTACATATTTTAGTAATTTTTCAATATCCTAATAATTTAATTGTTGTTGCGACATAATTATGTGTAAATTATGTGTGTTAACCAAAAGCTATTTTTAAATTTTAGAATACATTGCAGTTTATACAGACACCAAAAAATAAGATGTAAATAAATCAATAGGTTTTGAAATAAATAACTCGAAATCTGATGAAACTACTGATTGTGTATTAATTTTGTTCTATCTGAGATAAAACTTGTAGAAAATGTATTTTTTATTACTCATGCGCGAAAAGAACTTCTTTACGCACGTTTTTCGTTGTATTTCCACATAACCTGGGTAACACACGCAAATATTCAATATCGCTAGGTTACATACAAAAAAAAAACAAATAAATATATAAAATAAACACAATCAAGACTTCAATATTAAAAAAGTGACGTGAAAGTGTCAGAACTGTTTTTCATTACATATTAATAAAAATTAAGGAAAACGTTTTAAAATGAGTGTAAATTCTATGGTGATACCGGAGACTAAGGAGAGTTCTTATGACGAATATAATATATAATGACGAATCCACAGCACCGGAGACAATTGAGAAAGCAAATTCTTCATTCTTGATTCTATTTTTTGTATGACCCCTGGATCCCAAACTTGTAAGATACATCCCCTCGCATGAGTAATAAAAAATATTGTTTGTAACACGGGCGGTATTGTCAATTGCCCTCTCCAGCGAACGTGCGCATGAACGAAGTGAGCCCTAAGTGCAAAATTTTGCTCTCGCGGGAAATTGACAACTTTCCGCCCTAGTTACAAAATATACTATTCTGCAACTAAACATAGCAAATAACTACTACTTATATGTCAAATTGGTAATAATAATCAACCTTGAACAACTTCGAAAACAGAATGTTAAAGTAGAATTTTGTCTTTGTTAGTCTCATTTCACATTTTGAGAATATTTCAATTAAAACTTGTAGAGAATTAAATTTCTTAGAATAAACATTATTATCTAGTGATTTTTAGTATGTCAATTTGGTAATATTTTACCATGAACAAAGTCACAATCTTCTTTTTATTTCATCTCGTTTAAATAATGCGAAAATAACTATAGTTAATTTTTTTTTAAATGCAGTACAGGGAAGATAGGGCTTATTTGACCTTGTTCTCTGATTGGCTTAAATCGAGGAGAAGTTCACACCGACGATAATTTCTTCTCCATCTCAACCTCTTTTCTCTCTTTCTTTTCACATACATTTGCAGCTGATAGTTGTCAATGGCTGCCGTGTCACTTCACAATTGTCATCTGATCTGTTTGTTTCATTTAGATTTTATTGCGTTTTTCTCCATTTATTTGTTAGTATTGTATAAGTTATTCAATAATATGAAGATATTCAATCAAACTATTAATAAATTACCAATTTGATATTCAATTGACCATATTTGAATTTAGCGCCAAATTTTGTATCTAGATTAAACATTTATCATAGTGTAAATCAGGTTTTTAGTTACTGCATTCTTTAAAAAAATGGACAATAGGAAAATAACAAATTTAAAAAAATGTTTCAAATCAACCTGGTAGAGAAACAAATTTCCTACAAGAAATCTTGTTCCTTGGCAATTTCTAGTCTATCAAGTTGTAGTAATTAACCTCGATGCAAAGTCAACCGTCTTTCTTGTTTCAAACAGCTACAAAAGCAAACATCTATTGAGCAAACCTCAATATAAAATTGTATATAATGACATATACATTTTTTTATACAAATATCGATAAAACTATGAGAGCAAATGATAACAAATGTTCATGTAAACTTGGTAAAACTAAATTAACCGTGTAAGCGAGTTAAACCTAAATTAATTTCAATATTATTATAAAATATTTAGTTATCTTGTACATTTTAGTTCATTAATATTACTACAAGTATCAATTTTGATACAGAATAGGTATATAGGTATACAACAATAAAAATATAGAAAATAAATATTATAGCAGCAATATTCATAGTATATTTGAATAAGCTATTTAGGAGAATAAGAATGGAACAATATATGTTGCAAGCTCGCTGTGAAAATTTAAAATGCAATTCTGTTAACCACAAGAGTATTCCTGGGTGCAAATAAACGCCGTTCTTGTTTATGATAATACATAAACTGATTATTCATGACGGGATGTTTTCTTTTCCAAGGGTGCAAGGGTAGACGGAAAAGGCCGTGGTAGACAGCAGAAGTAGTAAAACGATTCAGCTACGTCTCGTTCTACTTTGGCGCGGTGCTTAATAATAAATGGCTTAATTTTTCCGGCGCGTTATGCAACCCCCGACTGTGGCTTTGACAGACGTAGAAACTAATTTATTAGAAAATACAGTAATCTTAGCTCGGAAATAGTGCCATTGAAGTTTGCTCCCTGGATTCGCGCTGACCCTTTAATTTAACGTGACAAGACGCCACTGGCACGACAATAAATCTAATTTGCTACTTTATTCTAACAAACTGAAGACAATTACAATAGTTTTTTTTTACTTTTATTTCACCACTTAACACATCATTTATTTTTTAATATACATATTCTCATTGTATTAATGGCATTTATTTACTAAAAGATACTAAAATATATTTAATAATAAATATTAAACAACTTATTACAGCGGAACACAGCTTGAATATATAAATATATTCAACCTTTCCGAATCTCTATAATATTCTTAAGTCTTTTTAATACTATAAAACACAAATACCTGTTGTCTTTCAACATGGGATTTGTTTTATAGTCTTAAAAACACTTAAGAATATTATACAGATAGGTTGAATATATTTATATACTAAAGCTGTGTTTCGCTGTAATAAGTTGGTATGATTGTATCTGTAATTAGTTTAGTTTCACCTATTATTCAATTCCAAATAAATATTAATTTTATAATATGTAATATTTATTAATTTTCAAAATGTTAAAAATAATTAGAAATTAAAATGTTATTGAGATTTTTTAATACTTTTACAAAAAATATCTATTGTAAATCATTTATGATTTTCAAACTATTTTAACATTATTTTTAAGTATTACTAATAGTTGGCAGTGGGACTACCTCTCAACACCAGCAAAACCACGGTGATACCCTGTACTAGGAATAGAAAAGACTAAACTGCCTACAGCTCATACTCTTAGATGGGAGGTCAGTAGAGTACATACAGGAGATAAAGTATATGGGTATAACATTAGATAGCAAACTCCTATGGAAAAGGCACGCTAAGGCAATGGTAGGAAAAGCCAAACGCGCTCTAACACTAATGTCAATACCCAGCCGTTACGACGTTGTTCAATACCCTGGTACCCGGGTACCCGCATAGGTTTTTCATTGAATAAAATAATTTATTACCCGGATACTTTCACATTACAACTCGGGATATACTCATGGAGTATTCCACTACCCGAAAAACCCTATTTCTAAAAATAAAACCGCCTGGTGGGCAACGTAAGGAATCAAAATATGGTGGATATTCGACGCCGAAAATGTATATCCATTCAAAGGTCAAATTTACACTGGCCAAATAACAACTAGCCGTGAAATAAATCAAGGTGAAAGAGTAGTAAAAGATTTAGCTGCAAAATATAAAGGATCCGGAAGAAATATTACAATGGATAATTTTTTACTACTTTATCTTTAGCAAAACATTTATTGTATGGGACCTAACAATTGTAGGAACATCGAAAAAAATGCATTCCAGTAGATATGCTAACATCTAAAGATCGTGAATTCTCTTCTCTATTTGGGTTTCGTGAAAAAATTACTCTACGCTCTTATGTTCCTAAAAAAAGAAAGTTGTTACTTTTATCTACGATGCACTTAGATTCAGCAATTTGCAGCGAAAACAAAGAAAAGGATCCAGAAATTGTTCAGTATTATAATAAAACAAAAATTGGTGTGGATAAATGGATAAGATGTTGGGCCGTTACAAAAGATACAGACGGACTAACCATTTCTTTAATATTTTGGATATCCAGTCTTGCCAGCTATATCATTTATCATCTAATTAACAAAATGATGAAAAAGACAAACGAGCGCCGATTATTTTTACAAAAATTAAGTGAAGAATTATGTATGCCAGCGATTCAAGAACGATCTCAAAATATGCAAATTATGACAAATTTCACCACTAGGATTGCCGTAGAAAGCATCTATGGAAAACTAATTGATCCTACAAGCAGGGCAGCAACATCAAGTGAGTCAGACGGGTCTGCCGAATAGACAGATTTCACTGGACGAAAAATTGTTGTAGGATATATCATCAAATCATATTTATTACCAGTGTCTATAAAAAAAACGGAGAAAAGCGCGAAAATAGTGTAAAGAAAGTAACAAACCAGTTTGCGATGAATATTCAAAAGCAATTGTAAAATGTGACGCATGTTTCCAATAATAAATTGAAAATAACAATATTTTGTAATATGTATAATTTATAATAAGTTTTATAATAAAATTAATTAAATGTTAAATATATCCGTTTATTTATATTATATTAAGTAATATTTTTTATCCTTAGAAATAAGTTTAATTATTTATTTATTTTTGGGGTACCCGGGTACCCGGGTATTTAACAACGAGGTATTTGATTTTAAGTCCAGTAAGTTTATATATTTTTGGGCATATTTTATTATTAATGTATATTAATCGATGTCAATAGACTCAAATAACGAGGAACTGAAAGGATTTGATAATTTTTCGTTTAATACAAAAGATATGTAAACAAGAACATGCAAAAGGGTACCCGGGTACCCAGGTATTGACATAAGTGCTAATGGAGTGCGGGTTGTTACGTGGGATTGTAACCCCACAATCCTGCGATGGATGTACAGCATGATAGTGGGACCTGCCATGACATTTTTAAAGTTTGATATTTATTTAATATAAGTAAATTTACAAATTTGGCAAAATAAAACTTTCTAAAAGGCATCCCAAAATCCACGCAAGAAGTAATTTTTATAAAAACAGTGGTTTTAAATGTAAAAATGTGCTCATACGTACACTTATATGTTTAAATCAAAATTTTCCATATTTATGTTTGCTTTGTCAAAATTTTCCATACGTAATTTACATAATGTGACTAAATTTCGTTGATAAAGCCCTGAATTTGCTCCTTCCAGGCGTGGGTTGTCGTGGGTTTGTTGACAAAAACATTAGACTGAAAACAACCATATGAAAAAGGCAAACGGCGTTAAATCGCTTGGTCGAGACGACCAACACATCAATTTACATTATAGTGTTATTGCCATTACAGCACATTCTAAAATACAGGTCACATTTTCATTTACCAGACCAATATTTGCAGAAACGTATAATAACTATTGGTAACAGAAACCATCTAGAAAGTTTCTATACAAGACAAAATGCTTCCATACTCCAAAAACTACCAAAATATTAGTTCAAACCCTAAAATACTTATCTAAAATTAAATATTAAGGATTGACAATAGACACAAGACTCAGGTACAGGAAATATATTATAAAGACTATAGGTAAATTATATGCAGCATTGAAAAGCCTATATTGTCTGCTAGTAACAAACAGTAAACAGTGATTTATTTCAGACCCCAAAATCCCCAATTTGTTCAACATCCCCAAGTTTTCAGAATAAATTTAATTTAATTTAATTTAACGATTTATTGCTCAACAGTTTATATGACCAATGACAGAGCAAATATAAGATTAGTTACAACTAAACAATAATACATTAAAAAAAAAAATTGAAATACAAACAAGGTAACACAGGTTGGGCACATAAAACAATTAAACATAAATAGAAATAAAGAATCAACAAAAAAAAAATACAAATAAGCAAGTAAACAATTAATATAAACATTTAGCAGGGCATACAAATTCAAAACAAAATATGATAATATACAAATGTATCCTGAGTAAGAGCATTAAAATAAAAGACTAGTCTGCTAGGTTTTTGAGGGCTTTAGTTTTAAATGCCGCGAAGGTCCCAAAAATGTCGCACTCTAGGCTAATTGAATTGTACGAAGAGCAAATCTTAAGCAGTGGCGGAATCAAGGATATTGAACCGCCATATGGCGGGTTATAAAAAGAAACCGTTTGTCTACTCGCAACTCTAGGCACTAGGAAATTAAGATTGTTTATAATTTCAGGAGAGTCAATCACGCCATGAATGGCCTTATATAAAAAAAAAACAAGACCCGCCAGAGAACGACGGGACTTCAGTTGTAGAAACCCAAACTCACCGAGCAGCGATGAATGATCAATATGAACCGGAGGAGAAACTCCGAATGTCTTAAACCATAGCAATTTTAAAAATTTCCTTTGTATAACTTCCAAAGCGGCGGTATACTTTTTGAAGTAAGGATTCCAAATAATTGATCCAAATTCTAAGATTGATCTTACATAAGTGTGGTAGAGCACCCTTAGCGCCAAATTAAATATAAATGCCTCCTAATGCACAAGAATCACGGACTTGCTCAATTTAGCGAACATTCCTATGATCGCTGATTTCGTCCGTGGTGTTTCTATAAAATTCTATCTCGCTTAATCGGGGAATCATAAAAACCCACTAATACGGGGTACAACGTGAGTACGTTGTTATTTGAGGAGGATTCTTAATTCCTCAGAATACGTATTGCAGTCTTGTAAAATTTATCTGCATGTCATTATATGTAGTAGTAAATCTTTATGTGTCATTTAAAAGTATCATAAATTTGCTTAGCTATCCAACACTTCCCTCCTGTGTCACTCTTCAATTTTTATTCAGTATTTCTTCTATTTTCCTTCCTTCCCTTTCTTTCATCCCTATATATTCATTCCACATATGCACCACAGTCTCTCTCTCCTCGTAGCACATCGAACAGATTCTTTTTTCTTCTTCCTTCCAAAATCTATTTTCTCGCTTCTCGTTTTCACATCTGGACCTCGCCATTATTATCCTTTCTTTCACACCTTCTCGTCCTAGGTACTTCGGAATCCCTTCTATCATACAGCTCACATACTTTATATAGTATCTGAATTCCCATATTCCTTCTCTTCTTTCCTGAATGTCTACGTTCTTGTCTCTTTTGCTCGTCATCCACTTGCCTTCCGCTCTAAGCCTCTCTATTTCCTTACTCGCGTATCCATTTCACCGGTTATAAGCCATTATATACGGCACTTTCTTAATATTTGGTAATATTTCTTTCCTCCATTCATTTTCATATTCTTTTTTTCCTTTCCAGCATTCAGTCAGTAACCTGCAGTCTTACCTTCTGTTCCTCAAACTTAGTTGCTTTCTTCGCTTTCGCTCTCTAGTTGCACCTCTTACATTCCTCTCTCTCTCTATGTATCCCGGAGTTTCTCTATCTACCCTTAACGCCTATTTCAGGTATTTCTCTTGACATCTCTCAATCGCCTGCTGTTCTTTTCAGCCCCAAAGCTCCAGCTCTGTATCAAACCTTCAAACATCATCATCATCCTCCTGAAGTCGGTTCCCCATTTTCTCTCTCTTATCCCTCAAATACACCGCATTACCTTGTATGCTTTCCCATTTTATGTATACATTGGTCTAAATAAATTAATCTCTTTAACCCTTAGGTGCTCAAGCTGGGGTAACTTAGGTCCCCTGCATTGAAATATTTAGCAATTTGTCAGTTGACATTTGGGGTTATAAATAATGCTGATTCGTTTTTTTTTTAATATCTGGTGTTCGAGATTTTGTGTTCGAAATTATGTAAGTGACACCCCCAAGTACCTCGCTTTGGTATTTACGTAAATATAAATAATATTATTTTTAATGCAGTTTATTCTGGAAATGAGCTGTACAAATAACAATAAACTCGCTTTAAAAATAAAAATAAGAACTCGCAAAAATAGCTGAGAAATTCTGATATTCATCTGATAGTGAGGATTAAATTGCCTATGAAAATGAAGTAGGCTCTGCAAATGATACTGACAAGAAATTAATTTAGGAAGAAAACGTGTTAGATTCGGAAGATACGGAGGAATTTTTTTCGGAAGAACAACGTAAAAGTCTAATCTGAAGAGAAATCAGATGTTGAAGAAGGTGTTAATGATAATCAGGAAATTATTGAAGACGAAAATGAGGCATACATAAAGAAATTAGGAATGAATTGCTCCAGTAATCCTGAAAGAAGCTTTAAGGTCTAAGCGTCTTGTAAGAAATATTGTGAGTGCCCGTCCTGGTGAGTGCACACCCTATTGTCGTAATGCTGACTCAATTTTTGTAAAGTATTTAGTTTATTCACAACTAATGAAATTAAGGATAGTATATGTCTTTACACTAATCAGGAATCTGCAAAATATTTCGTGTCATGGAATAAAAAGCATCCTCACTCACAAAAATCATGGCACCATTAGAAAACGTCGAGTTAGATAATTTTATGGATATGCTTATCACAGCAGGTGCGTTTAGTTGCAGAAAAGAATCGGTTCGAGAAATCTGGACCACGAATTCCACTAGACAGGTTTTTAGAAACCCCAGTATTTTTACGGTTCGACGATAAACTGACTAGGGCCAAAAGAAAGAAACATGAGAAATTAGCGGCATTTGCTAAGCTTTGGAATTTATTTGTCGAAAACTGAAAAAATCTTTTGAACCATCTGAAAATTTGACAGTTCATGACCAGTGGGTTGCCTGCATGGGACGATGACCTATGCAATTAAAATTTAAAATACGCCACCCATTGTCCTTATTATATAAGATATTTAGTGCACAATATTTTTTGGGTATATTTAACCAGCTAAATTTCCAAGAAATTGGTAGGGGATCCTAGTAACCCCACTTCAGTCTTTACGTAGAAGAGCAGAGAGCACATTTGCAGGGCATAGATATCTAAGGATTAAAGCACATCTAGCATGTGTTTACTAACATACAAGCAGGCTTTCTAAAATTATTAACGTAATAATGAAAATAATTATCGTATGGCTACTCTAGCCAGGAATTTCTATCATTAATTTTCAAATCAATGCAAAATTTTGTGTATGCTTTTTCTATATTTGTATGCATATTTTTTATCATGTAAGTATGTAATTTTGGAGCGTTTAATTTGAATTTGATTTGGACAGCCAATTCTCACCAAACCGTTTGTTGTTTCATAATTCATTCAACGAATTCTCTTCCCACATTCTTTTTCCACATGTCTTCCCACATTCCTTTCACATTTAATTATATTGAACCGAACTTTGTCAGGTGGAATATGTAAATATTTCGTGAGAATACGCTGTACAGAGCTTCTCGAAATGTCCATTTTTTGACCACGGTGCGGAATTGATGTTCCGGGAGTCGCAGCAACAAACTCACGAACTACTTCGATGTTTTGTATCGAATGACTTATTAAAGGACGGTCAGAGAATATCTAATTGATCTAGTCTCTCTGATTTTTTAAATTTTTTAGGACAATTGCGAAATGTAGCTGCCACACCTTCAATCAAAATGTTTTAAATATTCCTCAACAATGAAAACGAGTTTTTATTTTGAATAGCACTCAATTTTTAATAATCCTAAACTCTCAGCTGTCACGCTATATTTTTTTGGCAGGAATTAACCGCACAAATCGTGAAAAATTCAAATCTTGCATAAATTTCGGGACACCCATTAATTACAAACTCTCTATTTTCAAATATTATTCTAATTATCTAAATTATTGTGGAAAAATTATAAAATTGTTTTTGAGACTTATTCTATTAATTTAATAAAAACCGTGCAATTTACACAAATTTCCATGTTTTTTCCTATGTGAGTTTCTATTTTGTTCTGATCGAGTAGAATCTAGGCTGATATTGTGTATTTTCTTCCCATCGAAACGAGTTTCCGTTATGTTTATCGACACAAATCCGAGCTTCTGCTCTTTTGTTTGTTTTTTGTTTTTTTTTGTTCAAAAAAATTATTGACTTGAATTATTATTTGAAATCTTGATTAATAAATCAATAGGAAAATTTTTAATTTTCATACACAACTATTAATTCAAATTTATGAATTGAATTTTGAAAATTCTGTTTCTAAATTGATATCAGGATTATGCAATTTATTATAGCATGGACGTCTATTAAGTAAAGCTATTTGATATTCATGCATGCATGTCAGCTGGATCAGGAAACAAAAACTATTTGAATTTCTGCACGATATCTCCACACAGACAGTTTAATTATAAATTATCGATTATATTATTTTACTGCAATATATCAAACGTAGCATTAGATTTTACACACACATACATATTTATTTCAGTTTATTATAAGTTAATTTCAATAATTTAAAAATGTCTGGTTTCTTTTATAATTTATTGTACTAGAATAGAATTTGTTTATAGCACTAATATAACAGTAGAATCTTATTATATATTATCTTATGCAGTATTCTTCCAAAAATATAGTGAATCAATGTTTTTAAGATAAATATTTTCAAAATATTAAAGGACTGATATTAAGTAAGTTTTGATTCAAATTAACAATTTAAATTTCACATATGTTTCTTATAGTGGACAGAGTTCTTTTTGGATTTAGTATTACTTCTAGTTGATAGAAAGTAAATCTGATAAACTTTATTAGAATGATGTTGATCTTAAGTTACATTCTTGTAATATTTACAGTACGTTGTTTAAATTTAAAAACACAAACTAATCTAAACATCTCCTTATTTTAGAAATGACAAGTTTTATTAGATTTGTTAAAATGTTATTGCTCCAGTTCACATTGTAGCAATTATCCTAGTCAATAATTTATATTAATTAGTCACAGGATGAGAACGGCCGGTAATCTACAAGCATTTGGTTACAGCATCGTTTAATTTATAATACCAGTATCAAATTTATATAATTTCATTTTACTAATTACATTAATTAAATGCCATATCACATAACGGTGTAGTTCCAAAAATCTTCACAACATTCATATTTTATCAATTACTGTTGGTAATTATATAATTAATTATTAATATTATAATAATATTAGTGATCACTTTTATGCCTAGGCAGTTACAAGTAACCACTTTTATACTTAGCAAAACAATGGAAGATTTGTGAAAATCTTGAAATTGTTGTTCATGGAAGCAAAGCTGTGCTGATGAGAGATAAATCTCGAAACGCATCCACAGATGGCTAGCCACTTAAGGTAACGGAAAGACAGGATCTTAAAAACAATTGTATTTTTATCGTTTTTGTTGAGTGCAACGAAGGTGGACTGAAAGCTATAAAATAACTTACAAATTTCACATGAGATTTGTTTTTGTAGTCTTACAAAGACTCCTAAAAAGATATTGAAGCTGTGTTCCGTTTGTTTTAAGTTTGTAGCTCCAATCAAAATCACGTATACCAAAGAATACTACGCAGATGTTACCATACCAGAAAAAGGAGAAACTAAGCTAACTAACTAACTAACTGTTAGACCCAAAAACAGGGTTTGCCCACTAGAAAGTTACCAATTAAAGTATTGATCAAAAATATTGAATCCATTATCAACAACAGCATCCAGGGGAATACATGACGAACGAATATAGATCTTAAATAGTAGGAGCAATTGTAAACCATATGAACAAAAATAATTCAACAAGAACAAAAAATCCATTAGAAGTAACTGAACAACTACAGAAACTGTACATTAGGGTAGGTCAATTTTCTTTTTTTTCGTTTTTCTTAAATGCTCAGTATTAAAAAGGTGCCAAATGATGGCGTTAATTGATATGTAAAGTTTTTATTAAGTTTTATTGCCTCCGTACTATCATAGAACTATTTAAATAAAGTAATTTTTGGCGTCACTTTACTAACACTTCTCTGAAATAATTGATATCAGATTCCATGCGTAATAGTTTTTGGTAATGATAAATAGGAAATTGTTTGATTGAACACAGAGGAGGAAGGATGGGTGGATTGCGGGAGAAGTTAAGGCAAGTAACCCGCGATTTATTGTTAAAACAATCATTGTCGCTCGTTGCGTAATAGAGTGCATTAATTTCTTTTACCTCGTTAGAAAAATGGAACGCACTCGAAATAGTTAGTGTCCCTTACTTGGTGATTTATGTGATTTAAATGACAGGATATTGTCAACTAACGAAGATGTAATTAAGTTTTATGATTGGACCCGACATAAAGAAGAGCCAACATATAAAGAAATTGAGGCCGATGTAGTTGCAAAACTGATACAAATATGGGCACCGTCATCAACATGGGCACTCAACATCTTCTTTACGTACAGTGGAATTGATGGTAGTACGCCTGGGCCAAACACATTTTCAGGTGCAATTGGTAAAGAACTTGAAAACTATGAGAAAAGACCTATAACACAGTTTCAACCAATTCCGGATAACTTACCCGAGCTTTCTGCCAAAGATATTAGTACAGACCAAAAATACTAGTACAAAATGGTTGAAGCAATTTCAAAACGCATATTTCGCCGGGCAAAAATCGCCAGGCAAAATGTCCCATGCCCGATGGCTAACTCGTGCCAATAGAATTCTCGGTCTGTATGTTGCTGTAGAAAGTACCTCTGAAAATCTAATAACACTTGCAATGCTTATTGTCAAGATTTATGAGCTAACCCGATATTTACGAAACAACTTTATAAACCGTTAACGTCCCAGTAATTCAAAGAAACAGTTATTGCTCACACATGGAAAACCTATTGCTTGCAATGTTGACAGAACCGTAGCCGCACGTTCGTGAATTAGCTGTTCGTCGAATTTTGAAAGCAAGATCAGAGACTCCAAAAAAATTGCATCTGTTTCAGTTAACAAAGATAAACTTTAACACATCAACATATTACGAGCTTTTGAATTGGAAAAATAATATCACTGAGTCATCCTTAACTATAAAATCGACAACCGAAGAAAATCTACGACTATTTATTCAACAAAAAGGAATTTTTTGGAATTTTATTCAACAAAAAGGAGAAGATGAAGTGCATTTATTACGCCTTCCGTGTCACACACAAGCAGTAGATAGAGCAGTTAAAGCTGTGACCGAAGCTTCAGTCACTTTATGCAATAAAACAATGACAGAAGGTTTCATCAAAGCGCATATAGACTCGAGAGAAGCAGTGCCGAAATGCGACAGCAAAAAGGATTTCGCCACTAACTAAACCCACCCACTATAATAATTATACTTTTTGTTCTTTATTGTAAAAATGTTGTTTCCTCTTTAATAAACCTATAATTACTATATAAAGCCTTTTATTTATAAATATTGTTCATTTGTGTAACTTTTTATGCCATGCTGTTAGGCCTCTTTTAACTATATTTGTTTGCAATGTCCACATGACTCCGGACGCAGAAGATTAATTCCGTTTACAATGAAACTTCATCATCTTTTTACACTCATATTTAGCACCGTTTTGTTACTGTACCCGCATACAAAGGAATCTTTTTTTTTCTGCATATACAAGTGACTCACCCTACTGTACATGGAAAGATCAGACAAGGGAACTTCGACCACAATTTTGCTCAAGAGTCAATATGAAGAAGAAGTGAAATGTATGCGAGAAGACAAAGAGGCTTCCAGAAAAATATAAAAGGATCCGACAAACAAACTATAAGATAAGGCTAACGGGATAACAGGGAAACTATTAGATGAAGGACACATTGATAAATATGAATGTCAAGATGAGAAAACATAACGCCATTCTACCTAAACTCTACTGCATTAGAAACACTCATGAACTAACATTAAATCTAAGACCGGTAGTAAGTTGCATTGATAGTCCCCGTTATAATTTAAACAAATTCGTACATAACACAACAACGCAGGTCAATTCCACATCTTATTACAATCTTAAAAACTCGAGAGAATTAGTAGAAATCTACCAAAAAATGTAATTACAGCAAAATCTTGACAATCCTTATTTGTTCCCATATGTGTCATGGGAACAAATAACTGCCGGATTATCAAAAAATTCAGGATTATCAGGACTAAAACAAAACCATTGTATTTCCAATGTAAAACGAATAACTTTGTTAATTTGTTTATTTATTAAATTTAAACGCACAAATATACTTATCATTTAAATTATTTTTTTGTCAAATGTCAAAACGTTAAGAAAACCTGGTGATTTTGATTTTAAACTCTAAGCATAAATGACGTATTTAGAGGTATATATTGTGATTTATTTTTACTCTGTAGCCTATGATTACAGACAGAAAGCCACCGGAACTTATCAGCCAAATAAACGTGAAAGCCTTTTTAATTATATTCCATTTCTGATAACTAAAGAAATTATGAATACTAGGGATGACAAAAACCAACATATAATTTTAACTTTTTTCGAAATTATCTTTTGCCCTAAAATTAGGTTCGTACGAAATGAAAATTGTTGATATGTAAGAACAGACACGTTTAGACATATTTTTATTTAAGTTTCAGTCACATTTAAAAAGTGGTTCCAATTAAAAAGTGATGGCAAAGGTTTCGAAAAGATCAGATCAGAGAAATTTTATTAATTAGTTTCTATTACAAAATTTCCAAAAATGCTACATACATTGAAAATAGACAGGTCCAAACAATATTGTACTTAATAATTGAAATATTCACTATGTTTATATCACATATTTTTTTACAATCTTAAGGAGGTTCGAGCGAATCACAAGTTTAAGCTTTGAAACTTTTTATACATGCAGATCAATACTTTGTTTCCTATCAAAATTTGAAAGTAATCAACATTTTATTTTATCTGAAAAAAAACAAAAACGATGTTTTTTCAATTCTTAGAGGTTCTTATGGCTGACAAGCTTCTGTCGCGTTATTTATTTATTTTTTTATTTTATTGTTTTCGATAATAATTTCGCAACTTTAAGCAGTAAAAAACTATATACAATAAACTTAGATAATTGTAAAACACGATAACATTAAAGCAATGTGACGATACCCATGTAACTATTTAAATAATTAAAGTTAAACTTTTTATTTTGACATGACGGATGGTTTGGTAACGTCGCGAGAACAGCTGAGAGAAAAGAAAAAGATGGAAACATAGTTATAGCGAAAAAAATACACTCGACACCTTATAAAGCAATCTCTCTGTATAAAGCAATGTTGCCACATCATTTAATAACTTTATTTTATTAAATAAATAATAATTACCAATTTTTTAATTTGTTATGTTATTATAAATAAAAATAAATTTTAACTACTATTAGAATAATTGAAAGTGGCTATAGAAAAATTCAAACACTATTTTGACACATTAGTTACGCTCGAACTTCCTTAACACGAGTTTCGACTGTTGAAGGTCATTTACAAGTCAATTTTGTTCTTGATTGTACACTACAGTCAAGGCACCAAGATTAATTACAGAAATCCATATGTTTAAATAGGCTTTAATGTTTCTTTTATATTTAAGTACTTTTTAACTAACAGTTGGTACTTATAGTTTGATACTAACTCGAATATTATTTCCAAATGTAGGTCTAAATGCAACAGTTTAGATTTTCGATAGTTTGGAATTTCAAACCAGGAGGAACTTTTATTTCAGAACAGAAAAACCCTGTTTTGTGAGGAAGTTCCTTAACGTGGCTTGCGATAGGTGTGATTCGGAAGAAAATGTAACGTCACGTAAGATTCTTGCGATATAACCCCTCCATACGTGTTTCTCTTTCTCTCAGTGCATCTTTGTATGAACAGGCATATAAATAAGCACGCTCTCGCTTTCTTTCTATTTTTAGTGCGTCTGTGTTTACGTGCTTCGTTCCTGACGGGGCTCCCCTGACCGCATAGGTTTTTTTTCTTTTTGTAGATAATGGGATCACAAGATGGCAGATAATGAAGATAACAAAACCTTTTATGAGTTTGATCGACTGTTTGGGTATTGATACAATTTGTTTATCACAAATAGTCCAAAGATACCTTATCTACAAGCAAATAAAATAGAATAACACTGCGTTTCAAGCTTTTCTTTAGTGGTTTCGGGAGAAAAAAAGCTTCAAAAATGAGAATGTTAATGTATGGAAGAATATTGAAATGATTAAGCTTATTGATAAATATTGGATCAAAAATATAGTCTCAAAAAAAGATTAAAATATGATATACCAAGAAATCTTATTTTCTTGGATTGACATGTTGTGTTACCTCAAAAATAGAAAGAGGCTTTACAGGAAAAATTGTTTCAAAAAATTTAAAAAAAAATGGGTACCAAGATAATTGCACATATCCAAAAAGTACATATCTATATGGTTAATTTTATTAATCCGGGCACAAAGACCTCGTGGTCGGCAGCCCTTTGTGTACAATGTATACAAAAAACACTTCTTTCTCTTTGTATAGAAACTTGACTTGAATTTAATAAACTATTCATAGTTCAAAAATAGAGACTTAAATACCTCTGGTTTTGTTTTTAAATTAGTAATCATTTCAATCTCTGGTTTTGTGTTTTCGTTAGTTTTAAAGTGAGACAATCATTTAAGGATTAAGGATGATTTAGACTTTCTAAAAATATTTTTACAATATTTATTTCAGTTTGAAAACAAAACTTAAAACCAAATTCTTTATTCAAATTTAATCTGTTTACGCAAATTAAATTTCAAGTAACACGAAGTAATACCAAATGTTTGACATTTCTTATACCAATTTTTATAACACAGCCTTAATAACTTATCACAATATTATATATCAAACTTTTTGGTTTTCTATAAAACTATCGTTTTATATTTTATAAAATAAGATTTTATAAAATATTTTTTTAATAAAATAATTTCAAATATTTAATTACTGTGTATGATACATTTTATTTTAGAGAGAATACGTTAGGAGTTAATTCAACAACGACCAACAAAAACATATATTTTGCATATTCCGCGAATGCTAACTTAACATACTTTTCTCTAAGCTGTGTATATATTTATTCAATAATTGAGTACATGTTAGCATGATGCTATCTCATCATGACGGCACGCACTGTTAGGTGTTCATAAATTAGTGGACTTAACGTCGAGAGATGTTCCCACTTTACGTGACTTGATGAATTTTACAACTCGCTACACACAGAAAAAAATAAATAAATATCTGGTGGAAGGCGTGTATTTCGCTGTAAATAATTACAGTAGTCCACTGGTTTCCGTCTACCCACTGTAATACTGAACTATTATTTATTATTATGTTCTCAAATAGGAACTAATATGCATAATTTGAATTTACTAACGACTACTCATGTTCGCAACTTGCCTTGTTAGTTATAATCCATAAAAAATATGGTACATTCTTTAAATTAGTTCATTTGTAAGCGGTAATAATACTATTTTCACTGTTGGTTCTAATTTCTACAACAATTCAGTTTCTTTGAACTGCGGCCATTTGCATCTAATAAAAGAACTCCAAACAGTGACGTCCAGTTTGAAAAACCAACTAATTGCTAGACTTCAAAGCTAGTGAAGCTTTCGGTTTGCATTTGCGTTATTTTTTCCTCGTTGTTAAGGAGGAGTTGGGGATACGGCAAATGAACCGTTTTCTGCTCTCTTTGATTTGATCTCATTTCTATTACGCTTCGTCCCGACTTCAATCGCTTTTTGTGTACAAACTTTGCGTAAAGTCATTCGGTAGGAAATGCGAGAACGGTATTTAATGGGTTTAGAATAGCTGATTATTCACAATCTGATGCCTTCTCAGACGTGTAGGAATTCTATTTTCATTAACTACCGCACTTTTCTTCCACCATTTTATCTTCATATCGGTACATTATTTCCAAAGGAACGAAACGAATAAATTCTATTACTCAATCAACCCTCACTAAAACGTGGAGAAATGCCGGCATTTTGTTTTATTAAATTTCCTTGGAATATATTGAATTCTAGCATTATATTAAAACGGATATGAAATCTTTGATCAAAGCATGTGACACAATTCCTAATCTGAATGAAAACTTGAAGCTGCTTACTAATCAAATATTGCAACTTTATATGCAAATTAATATAACCTCGTAAGTAAATCTTACATTGTTCTATTAAATTTTCAATATCAATATACGTTCTCGTGTGTGATGAGTTTTGAAACAACTCAAAACAAATATTCATAAAATGTTTTAATTTTTACCATGCTATCTTATTATACTAAACAATTTTTTTATTGTTTTTAAAATGTATTACCTGTCTGCTTGTTTAAAAAAATATACATTTTCATGACAGATTTTTTTTTAAATTCATCGTTAGTAAACTTGTATTGTTTTCAATAATTATGGTAATATTTATTTTCTTCGAATGTTGTTTACAAATTTGCAATAGTTATTCCACATTAAATTGGTTAATTTCATGTTCTGAATATGTTATGTTTTCACAAATTTCCTAGTTATGTAGTATATAGTAATATGTAGTATATTTTAAATATTGTTATTAATCATTGTGTTACTAATTCGGGATTATAAGATATAAATAGAGATGGCAAGACAAATTTTAATGTTTACTAAAATACTTTTATAATTAAATTTCTCATGTTTTCAGGCCAAGTTTCAAGTTTTATAATGTTGTGCAATAAGGGTTACTTGCAACTACCAATTTTCTCTATTTAAATTATCTCTAGTATCAAATTTCTTATCTTTCATGGCAAATTTCGAGTTCTTTGTAAGTAAACTCCCAAACTTAGGATGGTAACATCATCTTCAAATTTTAGAGATTTTGATGATTACTAAATTATTTTAACATCAAATTTAAGTGCATGTTTTTTATGACAAGTTTTTATGTTTTATTTATCTACAATGTAACACAGCAAGGATAAGTTGCAGCTCCCAAACATCTTCGGCATCATCAAATAATTGTTGATATACTGTTTTGGTTATCAAATTTCTCATATTTTTACATCAAATTTTAAATTTATGATTGACAAGATGTTTTTTGCTAAAAGGTTTAGTAGGTTTAAATCTCGAACTAAACAATTTTACAATTTTATCTACAAATTTCTAATGTTTTGCAAAATTTCAATATTTATAATGTTGCGCATTAAAAGTGAGGTTTTATATTTTAAATTTTTAATGATTAGCGATTTCTAGAAATTAGCAACTTTGAAAGAAGTAGGTCTCTTCTTTCAAAAATTTAGAGATTTTACATTTCTAAATTTCAACGATTTATTACCAAATTACATTATATTACCAAATTTCTTTATTAATCAACTTTATTATTATCCGATGTTTCTTATGCCAAATTTCATATTTGAAGATTTAGAATCTTTTTTAGGGTAATCTTTTTAGGGTAAGTTTTCAACTTCCAAACTTCTTCTCTATTATCAAATTTAGAGATTTTAATCAATAATCAAATTTAACTGTTTGCCAAAATTCGTTGCTAAGATTTCTTAAGGTTTATACGTCAATTAACATATTATAAGATTCTGAATATTGCACAAATACTGCTACATAATTTGCCCGTTATTGTTAGTATTATTTTTTGAAATTCAATTTCTTTTTAAAAAATATATTTATCTGTTCAAGATTTACATTTGGTCCCCTTTACCAGAAAGAGGAAGTTGAACTTGAAAGCTCCGAGCATTGAAAGTCAGACGTTTGAGTTTTCCGAGGAGGTGAAATATCTAGGGGTAACCTTAGATAAGAAACACACTTGGAACTCGCATTTGAACAAAACGCTCACAAAAGCCACAGCGGCCTTTTGGATCTGCCGTAAGCTTTCTGGGAAAACATGGGGACTTAAACCCAAAATGGTCCTTTGGTCTTACACAGCAGTGGTAAGACCGATTATCACCTACGGTTCACTCGTATGGTGGTAGAAAACAAAGGAAATAAAGACTCAAAACATGCTAGAAAAGCTTCAGCGGCTTGCGTGCTTGGGTATAACAGGAGCGATGCAATCTACTCCAATCACAGCAATGAAAGTTCTGTTGGACATACTTCCACTGTACAAACAGGTAGAAAAAGAAGGTCTTCTCAGTGCTGTGAGACTAAGATATACATCGCCTATTCAGAAACACATGAAAATGAACAAATCGGAGAGAAATTTCTGAAGCAGCCCTGGATCGCAATGTCTACAGAATACGACTTTGACACAGCCGTTGCAGTGCTCATCAGTGACTGCCAAAGCAGTGTTCAACGAATCGAAAACCTGAAAGACAAAGCGTCCATGTGGTACACCGACGCATCTAAAACTGCTAAGGGTACAGGAATTGGCATATACAGCCGGAGTCACAGGGAGTCCACGGCATTGGGCCAGGCTCCCACGGTACTACAGGCTGAAATTATAGCCATTGAAAGATGCGCACAAATATGCCTAAAGGAACGTCTTAATGCAGTGCAAATCTACCCTAACGGGCAGCCAGGTAGCTCTAAGGAATTTAAAAGCACACAACTTTAATTCCAAAGTAACCTGGAACTGTAAACAAACCCTAAAGCAACTGTTGAAAGGTAACAGACTCACGCTAATGTGGTCACCGGGTCACCAGGGCATATATGGGAATGAAATGGCCGACACACTCGCCAACAGCGTGGCCGAGGCTCCCTTCTTGGGCCCGGAGCCAACTTGTGGGCTTACAAAGGCCCACTTAAGGCAGGTGGCTAAGAAATCGGAGGAAGAGTAAAAGCAAACCCCCTGAAAGAATACGCCAGAACAGCGGCAAGCTAAAATGCTTATAAACTATTCTGCCGCAATAACGCAGCAGATGCTAAGCTTCTCTAGAAGAGAAATCAGAACTTTGGTAGGCATACTCACAGGACATTGTCCGGTGAGATATCACCTACATAAATTGCTAAAGGCAGAGGAAGCTGCCTGTAGATTATGTGAATAGGATAAAGAAACCGCTGAACACATAATGTGCACATGTGCAGCGCTAGCACACATAAAGTTTGCCGACTTCGGGGTTGCAAGATTGACCACCTTGGAGCTGAGTAGCAAGCCTATCAGGAATATCTTAGACTTCCTTCACGAAGTTGAATTCCTGGGAGAGTAATTGTAGGATTGTAGGGTCAAGCACAATAGATCAAGTTGGTCGCAGTGCAGAAAGACTTTGCAGCCAAACGACCCCCACACAAAAAAAAAGATTTACATAAATTTCATAGGATAAATTTCAAGGATATTAAAGTTAATTTTACAAACTATTTAAATTATTATTCACATCGATGATCATGCGCCAAAATTATGCAAAATTTCCACATCCCGCTTTTGTGATGTTGCTTGTAATATTACAGATTTTTTGAACGCACTGTCTCAGAAATAAGAAAATAACTCGGAAACTAGACGGTATTTCTTCGATGATTACTAAATTAAAATCAAGTTTAAGTGCATGTTTTTTTGACAAATTTTAGATTTAAAGATTCTCTTACAACGTTGCACAGCAAGGATAAGTTGCAACTCCCAAACTTCTTATGCATCATCAACTTTTAGAGATTTTTAATTATAAAACATAAATGATTACGAACAGTTACAGTTACGAACACTCTTTTTACGTCCGATTTTAAGTTTTAGATTAACATGATGTTTTGCAAAAAGGTTAAGTAGCAAATCCGAAACGAAAAAAAACTTTTCAATGATAAACAATTTTTACATTTAGAAATTTCTCTTGTTTATGCAAACATTTTAAGATGTATAATTTAACCCTTTCGCTACTAATTTTATTTATATTGTTTATCAAATCCCTATCATTTTTTACATTATTATGTCTAAAAACCAAGCTTGTAGGGTTGGTGGGAAATATAGTCCCAATGGTATTTTTTATTGACCTTAACTTGGGCAGGTATCGCTTTGAGCAGGTTGAAAGTTGTGTCTACTTGGGAACATAAATCAACAGAACAAACGTAATAGCTAAAGAAACAAGCTCGCAAATACTTAATGGAAACCGATGCTACCACGGATACCAAAAATTGATGAAGTCCAAGTTATTGAGTCACAAAATCAAACTTCAAATATACCGAACACTCATAAGACCAGAAGTAACGTACGGATGCGAGGCCTGGACCCTAACCACCGCAGAAGGACGCGCTACGCATCTTTGAAAGAAAGATCCTCAGAAAGATCTACGGACCGATCCTAAATGAGCATGGAATTTGGGGGATACGAATGAACCATGAACTAAGCAGGTTAATAAACGATGCGGACATAGTGAGATATGTAAAAGCTCAAAGAATAGCATGGCTGGGACATCTGTATAGAATGAATGACGACAGACCAGCCAAGAAAATGTACAACTGTGGGCCAGTAGAAAGAAGGAAAAGAGGCAGGCCAAGGAAAAGATGGATGGAAGACGTGGAGGAAAGTCCTATAAAGATGGGAGTAAGGGATTGGAAAGAGAAATCCGGTGAAAGGACAGAATGGAAGAAGATTGTTGTAGAGGCAAAAACCCACCGCGGGTTATAAAGCCAACAGAAGAAGAAGGTATTTTTTATTGGGATGTATGTGTCGCCATGCGCTAGTATGAATGTAAATATTGCTTTTTCAAAAGTTTTTATTTCTTCTAAATACAGTATGATCTTATATTTATGAATGATAAGGCGTAAAGCACGTCTTACACAAAGCAACGTTGCACATTGTAGACAAGGTTTTGGTTCGCGTTCCTTTGCCCTTTCCTGAACAGTTCGCACATCTTCTTCTGGATCTATTTTCAAATGAGAGGTGATCACAATGGGAGGTAACATTGAGCATAAGTTTCATTGTTTGGGATGGACGTCAGCAGAATTCTTACGTTTTATTGCACTTGCTTGCTTGCCCCCAGCCATCAACTTTTCTGCTAGAGGGACAACAAATTGTAACAATGGCTTTTTTGTTCTTCCCTGTTAGTTGAATAGCATTGACGCATTAACAGAGCAACAGAAGTCAATCAATGATTTGTCATAACAACCGACTTTTTGGTCCGATAATTCCACTCCGCCCTTTATTTTATTATAGAGCACAATTGCTTCTGGGCAAGGTAACACGGTAACCTTTTCTCACCATCCTTTCGTTTTCAAGTTGTGCTTTTACACCACTATTCCTACAATTTGTGACCACAAGAACCTCCTTGCTATCTTGCTACCTTACGGCTAATGTGCCCACATTATTACGCAAGAATTGAGAATCACTTTTCTTCAAATTCCCATCAAACTTTGGCATACATTCTCGCGAAAGAATACTGCAGCAGAAAAAATAATGTTGTCCATCAGTCTAATACTTGTAAAGAAGCGATCAAATGCTAAATTGACTCGTGAATCCCGAATTGGAGATATAAGTGACGATACAACCTTTCCCCCCCAAGGTAGCAGTGACTTTTCCTACAGTATCGTCCTGTATAAATATTGAGATCAAATACATACCCCGTTTCCGCATCGCATTGCTCCCATATTTTGTTTTCGCGCTTTATGGGATTCAAAGGGGGATATTGCTTCAGACTTGAGCGGCCTTTGAATTTGACCATTGATTGGTGACTGCACTGTCTTTTCTGCTTCTTCTTCTTCTTTCGAATAGGCCTTCTTTGGACCACGATTGTTCAACTGTTGGGCTTTGACCTTTGCCCAGTATTGTCGCATCTTCTGCCGCTGTAACTCCTTTCTCTCTTCTGTCCAGGGGGTACCTTTTCTTCGAGGTTTTTCCTGAAAACTGCCTTCTCTGCATTTTTGAAATATATATTTCAGGCAAGAAACCACCTCATCAATGTAGTATGTTTCAGGAACATCCGTCCCTTTTCCAGGGTAATTGAAATATATCTTAGAGGTAAGTAGTTGGGGGCAATTCCGAGCAATTGCAGTTTCTATAGCCTCAATTCCTAAGGATGCATTCTTTCACCAGTAGTCGGTGAAGTTAGGAACTCTATTGTAAGTCATAACAAACATAATTCCTAATAAAAGCTTAATTTACACGACATCTATATTAGGGACATCAATTTTCTTTTTGTTGACTTTCCTCAGTATTTCCAATCGGGAATTGTTACATACAGTAATAAATATCACCATACTACGTGGAAAAACTTGCAAAATCACTTCAAGTTTATCCGATTGAGAACCAATTTTTTCGTTGAGGATAGCAGATGGCATTGGTGTTGTATGTTTGAATCGAGGTCTAAATGAATTTGGAACGGCATTCTAGGAAGTCAATTCAGGAGTAGAAATGGGTTCAACATTTATAATCTTTATAATTTTGAGAATCTTCGCAACTTTGAGAGCTGTTACTGTCTGGTTCAAAATTTCATCCTTCAAAGAGTCAACAGAAGATGAAAATGGATCTTCGTCACAAAAGTTTTCCCAATATGTTTTTAGCTCGTCCTCAGAGGGATATTTTTTCGCAGATTCTATACAAAAATTATAGCTATAAAATACCAGGAGGCTTACGGCCAGCAGTGGACTTCAATAAGCTGATTGATGATGCCCAATTTTAAGTTTCAAGACTTACAATGTTACCCAACAATAGTAAGTTGCAACAAACCTACTTCTCAAGTATTTTCAAAATGTAGAGATTTTCAAATTTAAAATTTTAACGATTTGTTACGAAATTTCATTATATTTCCAAATTTCTTTAACATGAAAATTCTCATGTTTATTGTGCCAAATTTCAAATATCAAGATTAAGAATGTTGCATAGCAAGGGTAAGTTTTCGACTGCAACAACTTCTTCTCTTTTATCAATTTTAGAGATTTTAAATAATAAAATTTAACTGATTACCAAATTTCGTTGCTCAAATGTATTGCTCATATACTGCCACATAATTTTTAACTTAGAAACGTAAACTCTTGTTAATATTATTGATTTTTTTTTTAAATTAAATTTCTTTTTACATAAAATTGCACGGTTCAGATTTACATAAATTGGCTAAGGATGTCAAAGATAAGTTGATAATTAATTTAAATTTTTATTCACATTACACGACAAAAAAGGGTTCACTCCATGCACCAAAATTATGAAAAATAGCTACATTTGTCTCGCGTTTGTGGCGTTGGTAGTAACAATACAGATTTTGTTTATCTTACTGTCTCTGAAATGCGAAAATAACTCGGAAACTTGACGAAATTTTGAAATATGTTTCGAACTAAACTTGAAGGAGATTAAATTTTGTGAGTTGAGTTGATAATATTCAACTATCAAACAAAATAAAATTGTGTTATTTCTTGTCTCAAAGATATAACGCGAAAACTAATTTAAATTTTGAAAAATATTTCAAATAAAAGTTTCCATAAAAAAAAGTTATTTTCTCATGTGTCAAGTTGGTAATACCTTAAACTTTTCAAAACTTTTTATTTGTTTCAATTTCTCTTGTCCCAAAAAAAATCGCAAATTACACGGAAATGTATTTTTTTTTGTAATTTTTAATTTGTCAATTTGATAGTATTCAACCTTAAACAAAGTCAAAAACCATGTTTTTGTTTTATATTTTTCTCGTCTTAAAAATGCAAAAATAACTCGGAAATTAAGCAAAATATTTAAAAATGTAGAAAATAAAACTTGTTGGAATTAAATTCCAATCAAAACGTTCTTAGTTTACATGTTTCATGTTTCAAACATGGCAACAATAGTATATCACGTAGCGAGAGTTGTTAGAAGCATATTACGTACGAGCGGAACAGTTACGCACGACCCGCGTAGCGGGGAGTGCGTACTTCCGCGAGTACATAATTGCCTTACAACTCGAGTCATCTACTATACTTTATTAAGACCACACTGATTTGTTTCTGTTTAATAAGAAAAATATGTATGATGTAACAAATGTATTTCTTATTAGGTACATTATTTAACATTATAATAAACAATCAGTTGTATTTTCAAATATGACTGTTACTTGACATTATTTAACTTGAGAGAAATGAAAAGAAATACATTTCTAATGGTTACGTACCTTATTATTTAGTACTTATTTAAAGTTTTCGTTAGATTTAAATGTGAAAAAACGAAATGAATGATAGCTTCCATGTGAATACGTTCAGCGCCCCCCGGGCCACAATTCAAACTAAGGCAAATTGACATAAAACCTCCAGTGGCGCGTAAAAACGCCACAGTAGCTACAGAATTGAACAAAATGGATTGGTTACATTAGGTTATATTAGGATCACATAAATCAGAACCACATATCGCGCGGCAGCGCGACGTCTCGATTCAATAGTAGCAAAATTCAATAGTTTAAACAATTTTTATATACCGCCTTCAAATTTATTTTCCCAACCCCAATGTGTCCAATGCGTACATTGGATTGCCTATATTGCTACTCTTTTTCCAGTTTAAACCTATATTTAACAATAGTAGCAGCTCTCAACCAATCAACGAATCGTAAACCAAACGCACGTGTGTGTTATCAATCATAACTTGTCATTAATCGCGGACTGTTACATACGTGTGTGTTACAAACGTGATGTATTTAGTTAGTCCACGAACTTTACAGTATGGGGCATTTACATTAGTGGTCGTAGATAAAATATTTTCTTATATCAAATATAAATCAATCGGCGAGTGAAAGAACAGTAGGAACAAAATTACATATTTAAACTGAGATTACCCAAATTATTCAAATATGTCAACGCATCAGCAGATGAAAGAAAAATGCATATGCTTGGCATCAATGTCGGCAACCCTGTTTGACAGATAAGTGGACTGATTGTTTTCTGTATAGACATGGGAATCATATTTATGGTGAAAATAGCTGTACTTCCAATGCTGTGCTCGATTGTTCAAAAGTTTTGAATTAGTTTATCTATTTATATAAACCAAAATTTAAATGCTCGTTTGTTCAAAATCTTAAATCTCCGAATGTTCTTAAACGATTGCTTTCAATTTTGACACAACGTTACATTCGAATAAGCGCGTTTTTTTATATGTAAGAGGTAAAACGTGCTTTTAACTAAATAGTTTACGATTCCATTTCACTATTTTCGATTTACGTTCTATTTACGATCTCCAAATTTCCGATTTTACGATTGCATTTCAATGTTTCCAATGGAACTACGAAAAATATTGCAAACCCACAATAATTGTGAAATTTTACATAGAGGAAACCCATTGCTTACTTTTCTATTTAACCAGACTGACATTGAGTATCAAAAAATAACAAGAAGATAAGAAAGCTTTACTACACGCAAAATAGAATTCACGTTTTTTTTATAAACTGCCCCATCCCTTCCTTTAAGAGCCAACTAGCTTCATCCGCCCACATCCACGCACCCCAGTTATCTACTACAAAATTCTCCTCGCTGCTCCACCGACACAGTATCAGAATTTGTTACACGACGTTTGGGTGTAGGTAGGGACAACATCCTAGCCAAGAAAACAGTGCAACTAGCGGCATAGCCGATGACAAAAATATTATGAGCAGAAGGGCCGACGAAGCGTAAAGGCCCAACTAAAAGTAATCGGGCTCAGCATCAACAAAAGCAGAATAAAGGTGATAACACAAAGAAGAAAGTGCAGGCCAGAATTACAGTTGCCAGACAACATCGAGGATGTCAACAAATTTATATATCTGGGTGTGGAAATCAACAAAGATGGTACCGAATACGGAGAAGTAAGACGCCGAGTCCTAGCATCAAATAAGGCGTACTATGCAATGGCGGAAATATTAAGATCTAATACTGTGCAAGACCAAGCAAGAACAAGCTTAGAATGTACAAGACAATAATTCGGCTAATCGAAACATGCGAAACATGGAGTATGATCGAAAAAATCAAGAACGCAATGGACATATTTGAGCACAAAAGTGCTACGTAGGATTCTAGGGGCGGTAAAGGTCGAAAGCATCAGAAGGCCAAGGTACAATAACGAGCTATACCAGATATACCAAGGACCATCGACTTCTACATTCATCAGATTGCGAAAACTAAGATGGGCAGGACATGTGCTTAGGCTGGACGACAACGTCTGCCACTAAGAGCACTTAACGCAAAAATGCAAGGCAAGGGGCCGATAGGGAGGCCACGAAAGCAGTGGAAGGAAGACACCCGTGAAGACGCATACCAACTACTCGGCTTCAGTTTTTGTTCCCATAAGGGCGTAGAGAAGAAAAGCAAAAGACAGGGAAGAATGGAGGACAAAAATACAGGAGACCAGAACCCGATTTGGGTTGTAGCCATACGAAGAAGATATAAACAGGGGTAAAGGACCGATAACGTCGCTTTGGCATTTGTGAACATCATGTCCTGGTCTAACATACAATTGCAACTCGGATGGTGGAGCAAAGGTGCGAAGAGTTCTTGGTCTCACCGATATTTGATATAAAACCGTTTATAGACCGATAGCCAACAATAATTCTTGGACTCCGAAGACTTTGTTGCTGTGGCCGAAATCTCGCGGGAAAGTACGATTGGGCTCCCGCAGCCCCTTCCACTACCCCTCAATCGACCATCGAATTATTTCGACCACCCTGACAAGGTACAAACTCTCATCGAAGGCGCCATAATCGTCATAGGAATCTTAAAATCTCGAAATTCAACTCGAAGCTTCACACGATTCCCTTTCGGAATTTGCGCGATCGAGTCTTAGAATTCGATCAGAACTGGACGTGTTACATTAGAACAATTTCCATGACCATTTACCATCCTGTGGGGACTTGCAAAATGTGGCCTGAGTCGTGCAATGAAAATATGCCAAGTACAAGTAGTAGTGATAGTCCTATTAGTAGATCTATGAAGAAGTGATAGAGACAGCCTAATATATGGAAACAAAATCATCGAAAGAAAAATCGCCTTCATGGTCACGAAAATGTGAGTAAGGCGGAAAAATGTATGATTTTTTTATACTCAAAATAATTCTCTGTTATTGCAAAATTTCATGTTTTCAAACATAAATGTAGGGCAATTAAAAACAAGACGAGAAAGAAGCCATACGGACCAAGTTACAAGGAATGGAGTCCAAGAAAGCTCAGGGTATTCCCTTAATGGTTCTTATGGAAGCCAAGTCACTAGCGAGACGTCGAGAAATTTCCAATAATGCCGTCAAAACTACAACTTGTATGTACTTAGTTAAAATCTATGCCTATAGAATGCGCGATAGGTTAAAAAATCATTTATTCCGGTTTCGACGCTTAGAAATGTTTTTAAAAGCTGTAAATTCTCTGGAAAACAGTACTAGAATACATTACTTAACAGAAGAAGAAGAGAACAGAATTACATAACAGAAAAAAACATTTAGAATTATTTCCCAGCAAATCTGCTTTTTATGGTAGCTCTACAGCAATCGAATACATTGATGGCAAACTCATTGTAAAAGCGATGTACGAACTTCTTATGAGAAATGGCCAGATCTGAAACTAGAAACTACGAATATCATCTTAACACCTAACCACCTGACATACGTCTCTCAGACCCAAAGTAGCAGTAATTTTCTCACCTGAGACGTATGGCAGGTGGTTAAGGGTTAAATATTTGAATTATATCTATTCACTACGATTTGGAAGACAACAAGTGGATGTTGCCAAAAGTGGCCCTTCCTGGTGAGTTGAAGAACAATCTGACTGACACACTGTATCTGCAATTACTAGGCTTCCTGTTATTGTATTAGAATTATATCCTTGTTCTCTTAAGGTTCGACATGCGGCTATGCATGTCGATTCTGTCAACCTAGAACCTCCTCATTGTTTAATAATCAAATGCCTACATAATGTTAAATAGTGCCTGTTCAGATGATTGTGCAGATAAAGAAAGAGATGAAGATTTTATTTTATTAATTAACCCAAGATGTAAAAAGTGCCCTGAAACCTGAAGAAAACTGCAAGAAAGCAAGCTCATCTTCATGAAGAACAGTACATCACTGAAAGCGAGAGACTGGTAGAGAAGAAAGCTACTGGGCTAGGTTGAACGTAAGTCTTTTCATTATTTAATTTTTTTAAAAGTGATTTCTTTTTTCTTTTTGTGCAGTTGCGAGAAATGCATATTCAATATAAGGCAAGTAGAAAAGTAATCCATATTGACTTATTTGTATAAAGAAGGTTTTAAACGAGCAAGATACATATTTGCTTGGATTAATGGAATGTCGCGAAATAGCTGGAAATCGTCCGAAAAAGAAACCAAGCAAAAATTAGGACTTCGACGTTTTCGTATTTTACACGAAATGGCTCAGAGAGACGTTTCAGTATGTAAGACTGCTTTTTTTGAATAGGCATTAAATAACTAATTAGCATCTTCAGCCACTGACTTCATTACTGATGATTAAAGCTCGGAACTTTAGGCATTAAAAATTGTTAGAATAGGTAGGTAATTAGGTTGTCAAAAAACACAAAATAGGTTTTTAATAGGCTCTATAAAGAAAAATGTTCGCTTAAAATAGGTTATTTTTTATTAAAATCAATTAAAAAAATGCAGAAGTCCAAAAGTATTTTATTCACATCTGTATGTGCTGTGCCCATCTATAAAGTCTATAAAACAACATCTATTAAATTCTATAAACAATAAAAAAACAATACTTCTATTATAAAATGCATTTTCATATAAAATGCACACAAACATTTCTTCATTATTATTGTTTATTTCGGTGTCATATTTGCTGTTGCAATAAACTACCACATTTTTTTCTAAATTGCCTGGTGTAAGGCTGTGCCTTCTGTCAGATAAAACCATTTTATCGGAACCATTACCATCTTGCGGAAAAAGAACGTTCAACATCGCATCACGTTACCGGTGCATACTTTAACATTACCGCTGTTTCTGGCATTATGTTTTCAGGAAGCTCAACATTTTCGCCACTTAAAATTTTTCTTACAATTCTTAAAATAGAAAAGTGTGGATTTTTTTCCAACAAGTTCACTTCAAAGTTTGCAAGTTAAAATTTTTTTTTTGCCATGTGCAGTTTTCAAATGGTTTAATAACTCCACCAATGATATAGACTATTCACAGAACATAACATGTAAATTAACAAGGTGATAACAAACATATTGCCAATGTGTGGAGGGAGAACTTGCCATGTGAGCGCCAATTCCTTTAAAGCGGGACAGAAAACCGACAACCCTATGGCTAGTCGCCAATGCATGTTCCAACCTCCACCAGCCCATTCACAAGCGCCAACTTCTTCATCCACACATTGGCCATGTGATTTATGCCACATCACATGGCCAATGTGTGGAGCCGGCTTAATGCGTAGATAAAAAGAATGCGTTCCGTAATTTCACACAGACTAAGAATTTATGAATAAACAATTTTTCACTATTTTAGGTCACAAATAGGCGCTATAAGAGCTCATTAGGTATCTTTTAGGCAGTATAAATTTAAATCAGCAAAATAGACAAAATAGGTTTTTTAAAACTAGCCTAAAACGATAGAGAATCATGTAAAACGGGTTTATTTGCTTATCTTTTTCATCTGCCTATAAAGAAAAAAATAGGCAATTACCTAAAGTTCCGACCTCTACTGATGATACATACACATAATGTGTTTTTAACTCAAACAAATTATAGCTTTATAAACAATAAAAAAACAATACTTCTATTATAAAATGCATTTTCATATAAAATGCACACAAACATTTCTTCATTATTATTGTTTATTTCGGTGTCATATTTGTTGTTGCAATAAACTACCACATTTTTTTCTAAATTGCCTGGTGTAAGGCTGTGCCTTCTGTCAGATAAAACCATTTTATCGGAACCATTACCATCTTGCGGAAAAAGAACGTTCAACATCGCATCACGTTACCGGTGCATACTTTAACATTACCGCTATTTCTGGCATTATGTTTTCAGGAAGCTCAACATTTTCGCCACTTAAAATTTTTCTTACAATTCTTAAAATAGAAAAGTGTGGATTTTTTTCCAACAAGTTCACTTCAAAGTTTGCAAGTTAAAATTTTTTTTTTGCCATGTGCAGTTTTCAAATGGTTTAATAACTCCACCAATGATATAGACTCTCTTAATGGGGTTCCAGTTTTTTCTAATTATGTAATTGTTTCTGTTAAAATGTGAAAATTGGATGAAATATATGCACAAGAATTTTTAATTTCTGTATTTTTAAAACAATGTCGTGCCTTGCGATATATACTCTGCACTGCATATCTGCATATATAGACTCTGTACTGCTACAGTCAAATTCCATTAAAACCTAAGAAAATAAAAATTTTGGTTGACCGAATGGGAACACAGAAAAACAAACCTTTTTCACAGCATCAAAATGGTTGCAGTAATAAAATGCCGAAATAAAAAAGTATTCCATCTTGTGATAATTGGTTCGGGTGGCAATGGCAAATGGGGTAGTAAATTTTAGAAAACTTCAACTCTTAAAGGTGCCTTCATGGAAACCTTTTTAATGTTTCCAATAAGTTCATTAACCTATGGATACTCTGCTTTTATCTTTCGGCATTTTAACAAACAACGGTCCCATAGTAGTATGTGGTACCAGCTTCTAAAGCCGGCTCAACACATTGGCTCACAAGGATAGGCCAAGCCGGCTCCACACATTGGCTCACACGGTCAGGCCGACTATTCACAGAACATAACATGTAAATTAACAAGGTGATAACAAACATATTGCCAATGTGTGGAGGGAGAACTTGCCATGTGAGCGCCAATTCCTTTAAAGCGGGACAGAAAACCGACAACCCTATGGCTAGTCGCCAATGCATGTTCCAACCTACACCAGCCCATTCACAAGCGCCAACTTCTTCATCCACACATTGGCCATGTGATTTATGCCACATCACATGGCCAATGTGTGGAGCCGGCTTAATGCGTAGATAAAAAGAATGCGTTCCGTAATTTCACACAGACTAAGAATGTATGAATAAACAATTTTTCACTATTTTAGGTCACAAATAGGCGCTATAAGAGCTCATTAAGTATCTTTTAGGCAGTATAAATTTAAATCAGCAAAATAGACAAAATAGGTTTTTTAAAACTAGCCTAAAACGATAGAGAATCATGTAAAACGAGTTTATTTGCTTATCTTTTTCATCTGCCTATAAAGAAAAAAATAGGCAATTACCTAAAGTTCCGACCTCTACTGATGATACATACACATAATGTGTTTTTAACTCAAACAAATTATAGCTTTATACTGGTCATTACAAAATACATCATGAAGGACACTTGATCATCGAATGACATTTATGATTACATCAAAAAAGTGCCTTTGTGTCTGAGATACAGAAACTTCATATTTTCTCGGACTGTTGACCTGTCTATACAGTTTTAACAGCTCTCTGGTGACTTGTACAAAGCAAGCATGTTCGCATAATTTTTAACTAATTCCCTGAGCGTGGATTTCTTTCCTACCATGCTACAACTTTCTGAAACGTCATACGTGTCATAAGAAAAGATGATCGAATTTATCTACTAGAATACTAGGAGATTATGAGTAGAGATCGGATTTTAGGCAAAACATCTGTCGTCAGTTTTTCAGGCATCGACTTTCTAATAATACACAAATTTGTTTTAGTAAATTTCGATTTTTTTTTATCACCTATTTTTCCAGGTATTTTGCCTATTTTCGTTTATTTTTACCTATATTTGCCTATTTCTGTGTCTATTTTGTATTCTTGGCATTTTTTTATGCAATTTAGGTCTATTTATCATAAATTAGATTTGTGACCAGTCTTTAAGAAGCCATCCTACCTTCACCAGACGAAACTGTTTTTTGTTGCTTTTAGCGGTGTCACAGACCGATTAGTTGGATCATCCCCTTTCTTTTGTTAAAATACCACGAAACTTACGCAACCAACTATTCCCTCCACTCTATAATTTTCTCAGCCAATCCTTGAAAACCCTAGCCCTTCTACAGATCGTGAATAACTACTTACTTAATCGTAATATTTGAAAGTTCCCTTCTCCCTGTAGTCATTGCCTTAATATCAGTTGTTTCTGGTGTTTGTTCGGCCCTTGTAGTCTTGTGTTGTAGTTGAGCAAAAGTGAATTTGAACGTTTTTTTTATCAAAATGCCAAAACAAAAGACACCCCTTAATAGAAAAGTAAAAGAATGGATATCAGGTATATCCGAACTGAAATTGGATGGGGACGGTGTATTTTGCAGCGCCTGCAGTAAAATAGTAAGTTCTACAATTTTTCACCATTAAACACAAACTGAAACATTACTGATGTTAAATGTATAATTGTAGGTGGTATTTAAAAAAGAGTAGCTATGTTGAGCAGCATTTAAAAACATCTATCCATAAAGAAAATAAAACAAAAAATTTGAGGCAATCACTATTAACTCAAACTACTTTAAATGAGCAAACTCAGGTGAAAAATTAGTTTTATTTAGATTTATGTACAGCTTTAGTGGCCGCAAATATACCTTTTTTTTAAATTGGAAATCACTGAATTTAAGGGATTCTTGGAGAAATATTGCAAAAAGAATGTACCCAGTGAATCTACACTACGAAAAAACTATTTATCTAAATGTTACGACAAGGTATGCAAATTAATTTAACAAAATCATAGGATACTTACATACATAAATCTTGATTTCTACTTTAATGAAATTAAATTATCTGCTGTTAGGGACAATTCTGTGTTTTTTAACTGTAGGTACCTTTAAAGTTTAAGAAAGACAAAATTGCTCCTAATATAAAAAAATATAATTATTTTAAATTTTTAGTCTATTGAAAACATACGAACTGCTATTGGTCTCCATGATATATGCGTAAACGAAACAACTGATGCCATGGCACGATATGTTGCAAATTTTATAGTAGGAAAACTAACCGATGAAGGCCCTTCAAAAGCTCATTTATTGGCCTGCAAAATTTTAGAAAAAGCAAATCATGCTACAATATCACGTTTTATTAACGATAATTTAAGTAGGTACGAGTCTAAATTTTGTCTACAGGTAGTTACCTACATTTTTTAGCATTATTATGGCCAAATGGTATCCAGCATGACAAAGTTAAATTATATTATTCAGATGCAGCTGCATATATGGTGAAATCTGCTGTAAGTTTGAAGATTTTTTACCCAAATCTTATACATGTCACTTGCTTAGCTCACGCATTGCATTTGGTATGTGAAGTAAAACGTAACGAATATGAAAACGTAAACGGACTAATTTCCAGCACAAAAAAGGTATTTCTCAAATCTCCGTTAAGAATTCAAGTATATAGAGACCATTTATATGGCCTATCGCTGCCTCCTGAGCCAATAATAACACGATGGGGCACTTGGCTGAAAGCTGCCTTCTTTTATTGCGACAATTTTGAATCAATTAAACAGGTAAAGACTTGATTCTCTATTTGTTAAAAATATTCCTACTAGTAAATTTCAAATGTTTAAGGTAATACAAGATTTTGATTCTGATGCGGCTAGGGCTATAAAAGATGCAAAAATGTATTTTGCGAAACCGAACATCAAAAACGATTTAATTTATATAAGAGTAACTTCAAAATTCTTGTTGATGGTATAAAGCTACTTGAAACAAATACCTCACCTTTGGTGGAAACAATTGGCATTATCAATAATGTAACGGAGTCCCTGATGTCAACCCCAGGACAAGTGGGTCGAAAAGCATACGAAAAATTGACAAAAGTAATAAATAAAAACACTGGATTTGCTTTTCTGAATAATATTTCAAAATTGTTGGCTGGCGAAAATGCTGAAATGCCAGAAAAATTGACCATATCACACATCCCAAATTATAAATTTGCACCACTAACATCGTGCGATGTGGAGAGGTCATTTTCCATCTACAAGACCATATTATCTGATCGTCGTCAACGGCTGACGGAAGATAATTTAGAAAAACGGATGGTGTGCTACACAGATAACAATTAATGAAAATTAAAATTTATAATGTTTTTAGGTTCTCGTTCCATTTTTTTTAAATCTCTTTTTTTATCTCTCTTTTTCTTTAAATGTCTCTTTTTTTAATCTTAGTCAGTTCTTGGGTATTTGAAACAATGATTAATACTCTTAGTCTTTTTTCCGACGTTTCGTCCTTTATTTTCGGACTTCTTCAAGGAAGCTACAATATTACATATTCACAATAAATAACTTATTTAAATGTCACCGTCATAAAATTCAAAATTTAATAATTTGAATTGTATGACGGTGAATTTAATTTTATAGAAATAATTCGGTAAGTGGAAGATAATGTAATGTTGTAGCTTCTTAATGTCGTAGCTTCTTTGGAGAAGTCCGAAAATAATGGACGAAACCTTGTAAAAAAGACTAAGAGTATGAATCATTGTTCCAAATACTCAAGAACTGACCTAGATTCCAACCAAAATTAAAATTTATAAATAAAATTTTGAGTAAGTAATGGCCTTTTTAGCGACCTAAAACTGTAAATTTATAGCCGTTTTTCATTAATTTATTTGTCTTTTTGCCTACCTTTTCTAATAGTTTTTGCGACCTTAAAGTCCGACCTCTAATTATGAGCATATAATTTTAAGCACTCACAAAATGAAACCATTTACAGTATCAGTAATCCAATACAGAGGTTACAGACTTCAAAAGGTAGTGGCCAAATTATTATAAAAATATCAGTCAACCAAATAATGAGAACTTCCCCATTGCAACCAATAATCAGTTAAGATAGAATTGGTGAACCATCCTATGTTATAAATAATCATACAAACTTAAGACAAACGGAACATAGTTTGAATATATAAATATATTCAGCCTTTCCGGAGCTGTATAACAATTATTGAGTCTTTTTACGACTACCAAAATAAATCTCACATGAAATTTGTAAGTTATTTTACAGCTTTTAGTCTAACTTCGTGGCACCAACAAAAACCATAAAAATAACTTGTTAAAAATAAATTGTTTTTAAGATCATGTCTTTCCGATACCTTAAGTGGATAGCCCTCTGAGGACGCGTTTCGAGATTTATCTCTCATCAGCACAGCTTTGCTTCCATGAACAATAATTTGTAAACCACTCACTTGAAATCCCATGTGGTGCTGAGGGTTAGATGTTTATGAGTTTGACATTTTGTGATAGTGTCATGAACTTAGCAGGTTATTGACTGAACTGATAAGATTGTGTGAAACCATCCTGCGTTATAGATAATCATACAAACTTAAAACTCCGGAAAGAGCTCCGGAAAGGCTGAATATATTTATATATTCAGGCTGTGTTCCGTTTGTTTTCAGTTTGTAAGATTATGTATAACGTAGGATGGTTTCACCAATTCTATCTTATCAGTTAAATCAATAACCTGCTCATGTTCAAGTTCATGTCTCTCTTACAAAATGTCAAAATTATAAACATCTAACCATAACACCATATGGGTTTTCAACTGAGTGGTTTACAAATTATTGTTCATGGAAGAAAAGCTGTACTGGAGACAGATAAATCTCAAAACGCGTCGACAGATGGCTTTCCACTTAAAGTGTCGGAAAGACATGATCTTAAAAACAATGTTATTTTTATGGTTTTTGTTGAGTGCGACGAAGGTGGACTGAAAGCTGTAAAATAACTTACAAATTTCATGTGAGATTTGTTGTGGCAGTCCTAAAAGTACTCAATAATTGTTATAGAGCTCCGGAAATGCTGAATATATTTATATATTCAGGCTGTGTTCCGTTTGTTTTAAGTTTGTATAATCAGTTAATCTATGACAGTTCTACGCCAGTTTTTATTTCAACTGGGTTTTATTGGAGGACTAGATACAAACACTTTTAAACTTCTTTAAACGCAAACTCTTCCAAGCAAAACAGCCTCAGGAACATTCATCAATCAATGCGAAGAGGATCAATCATATATAGAAAGTTTTGAAGTATATGAGAGCCGAAATCTTGTAATTTTAATACCATATTACGTCTTGGGAGACAAGCAATGAAGGTAAGCAGAAATTATAATGTAATCATTAGCGTAATCATTACAGTTCTAATCATTACCGTCCTAAGCTATGATATTGTGAAAAAATAATTAATATATGCAGTATTATTATAATTAGTTTTGTTTAAGTTTAACAAATATTGAGTGGATAATCAATATAACTACAAATTCTTTTTGGGTTTAACAGCCTCTTAAATACACGTAATGAGTCCCATTTATTAAAGTGCATTTATTATATTAATTGTTACCAATTCGTGGATTATACACAAATATGGAAATAATGCGAAAACTAATATGTGATATTAATTTAAAAATATTTGAAAGATGTGTATCCGATTTCAATCAATTAATCTTTGCTTATTGTTTGATATTGATATTGCCTTAATTGTTGTCTTAATGCAGTAATTAGAAGTGATTAAGAATTCATTAGTGATCGTTAAACATGAATGCAATATCCGCTTAGAAATTTGCGATGAATTCGAAAACAATGGTCGTTTATAGTCAAGGGTATTTGTTGTAGTTGTAGTATCTATAAATGGTCCCTCCTCTAGAGATGTGCAAATTAGTTAGCAACTGACGTATAAATACACCACTACAATACGGTCATGGCACGAAATATAATTTACTAGAGTACTGAGCTGATCTTAATTACTGATATCGAATTTACTCGGGAATTTATTCGGATCAGATAGTGCTGAATATTTAAAAACCTTTCAACATTATCTGCGTTTATTTTTTTTTCCGCGCCCCGACCTTTGTTTCTCCGAAATTTATACTCTTCGAGATAACGGAACGCGCATCTATTTAGCACCCGATGAGTTATAGATCGAAGCGAAATAATACAGTCGATATTAAATAGTTCTTAAGGCTGAAAATTGAGCCAAAACGATTATGGACCGTACAAAGTTGAGTTAATTTGATAAAATTTGAGATATCAAACCGAGCGAGTCTTATCGTCCGCCCTATATATACATTTCTATGAAATTTATTGCCGTTTCTGATAATTAAGAACTTAATTAGACGATTTCGACATAAGTTTCAAGTGCGCGCAATTATACAAGCTTATATAAAGTTTTGGCCCCAACAACTCCACATTTCTCCTATAATTATTATTATTCTTACATCTCCCTTTTGTTATAAAACAATTAAACTATATTCGTACTACTCAACATCCATTCTGAAATTATTCTCGTTTCCTATTCAATCGAGCGAATTGTCTCCGTGCGATAATATCGATGAGAGAGTATTTTTATCTTGGTCAAGAAAGGTGACCCTTAGCGTCTCTGGGGTCAGATTAGGTCCGAGCCGTGAGGGCGATCTCCTCCCAATCTCTCATCTCGATATCCTATAGTGCAAATCGTGACGGCTCTCGGGACCAACATAGAATTCATTTGCAAAAAGCACAAATTTAATCGCACTTTTTTTCCAACATGCACGTATTTTACCTTTTCGCACAAATTGTGAAAAACGGTTGATTTGATCGTTGTTTTTTTCCTCTCTGTTAATTTAAAATGTAAATTAACGTAAACCAGATATAATCTGTGTGTGTGTGTGTGTTTAGCAAAACGTCAACAAACTCAATACAAAAGCGTTACAGCGCGGATATTATATCTATTTATTGGACTACTAGGCTTTATTGCATTTCTCGTTATTTATTGAACGTTGCAATAATTTGCATTTCATGGAATATTAAATGCATTTATGGATGAAAACCAAATTTTAATTGCAAATAAAAACATACAACTACAAATCGCGCTAAAGCTTAATCCTTTAAATTCCACAATTTTAAATATTGTTTTCCAATATTGTTTCTTCGAAACATAAAACAAAACGTAGAATGTAAGCGCAATTTCAAAATAGAAAATTTGTTGAATATTAAATACAAATTTGTCACATTAACAAACTAAATAAAGATTTTTTTTTATTCCACAATGAGACTTGAATAAACGTATTTTTTATTAATACCGAATGTCATTAACATGCAAATATTTACAAAAAATTACACATACATTAAAACATAAAATAATCATTTATAAGAAGTTATAACTTATTACAGTTGCTCTGATTTACAAAACTAATGAATTTATTTCACCCCGACTAGGAATATAATAAGCTACTGTTGACCCCAAGTGTTTCCGAACTGTGGAATGCCTCATTCTAAACGTGTCCCATCCTAATTGTCTAATTGAAAGTCTAACTTAGACATATTTTTGGTAGTCCTAACTTCCACCTAATGATTCCTTCCGAACTGCGACAAGCCTCAATTGAACCTTGTCTCGTCCTAATTAGGAAAGCCTAACTTATGCAAATCTTTAAAAGTCCTAATTGCAAATTAATGAGGCATTCCCATCTCTCGCCGAACTGTGGCTAGCCTCGTTCGAACTTTGTACCGTTCTAATGAAGAAAACCGAAGCACGACATGCCAAAAAATTCCAAACTATAGTCCATTTTTTTTAAGAATGCAGTAACTAGAAATCTGATTTACACTATGGAAAATGTTCAAACTAGTTACAAATTTTGGCGCTAAATTCAAATATAGTTACTTGAATATAAAATTGGTAATTTATTAATGGTTTCCAAAATGGCACAAAATCGTAACAAACGTAATAAAATACAAACAAATAAATGGAGAAAACTGCAAAAAATCTAAATGATACAACCATATCAGATTATAATTGTGAATTGACACGGCAGCCATTGATAGCTAACAGCTGCAAATGTATGTGAAAAGAAAGAGAGAAAAGAGGCTTAGATGGAGAAGTAAATATCGTCGGTGTGAATTTCTCCTCGATTTAAGCCAATCAGAGAACAAGGTCAAATAAGCCCTATCTTCCCTGTACTGCATTCTTAAAAAAATGGACTATAGATTGTTGTGAGGAAACTTTATAGTAAACCTAACTACAATTAGGAAAAAAATTGGAATTATACAACTTTCTATAGATAACACAAAGGTTTCTCGAAGTTAGGCAAAAGCAATCGAAATTCGGTTGTTATTAGGAAAGTTTGTGGCATAACCTAACTTTAATATATCTTTGGAATTCCAGCATATCACATCACTTTGAGTTTCATTATGCGCATGCGTACATACACTTACTCCTTCAAAAAAATTATTTCCTTACTTGACCAAGATTATATTAAATACATAGTGCATTAAACATGTATTTTTGCATCTATGTTTTTATCTTAACCTGTTTCTCATTAACTACAAACGTTATCGGAAACGTGAACTTGCTCGTTCAACCATAACCTAACATAACCTAAAAAAAAGTTCGGCAGATGATCCCTTGAGTAAAAGATCGGTAGAGTAAACTGCAGACGGACAGTTAGGAAAAGCAAGAAAGGAAAATCAAATTTGGAAGGCAAAGAACAATAAAATTAATTGTAAGTTTTATAAATTACTTTTAAAATGTTTATGTTAATAGAACCTAATGGAGCCTAGTGCATATTTTCTCGCAAATAGTTCTAGATATAGATATTGAGGTACCCAATAGGGCAAAAATCGAAAAATTTTCGTTTTACCACCAAAAGTCATTCTTTATAAAAAGTTCTGCTTGTCGAGAAAATAAATGTACGATAAGAAAATTTTAGGACAAATGTACAGGGTGTTAATAAAGTTTGAAGATGCTTCAAGGCATAAGTTACATTATTTACTATTTTTTAGAAAAAAAATATAAAACAAAGTTATTTATAAACTAACATAGAGTCTGAATACAAATTTTTAAATAGAAATTCGAATTTTTAATAATTATTCTACATAGCTACCTACCAACCAGTGTGTCTGCGGATTGAGGGACCCAATAGGACAAAAATCTTTATTTTTCATTATATGACCAAAAGTTATTCTTTATAAAAAGTTGTACTTGTTAAGAAAATGAATTGACGATAAGAAAATTTTAGATCAAATATACAGGGTGTTAATAAATTAGGAAAGTTTAAAAATGCTTCAAGGCATAAGTTACATTTTTATAATAATTGGATCGAAAGTTATCTAACTCATCGCTATCAATGTGTCAGAATAAACAATTATATTTCAAACACAATTCCTGTTGTCTCTGACGTACCACATGGCTCACATTGTGGTCCCTTATTATTCAACCTGTTTGTGAACGATAATGGTGACAATCTTCAGCATGCTAAATTTTTAATGTTTGCTGATGATTAAATTATTTCTCCCTATTACTGATATATTAGATAGTCAAATTCTCCAGAACGACTTAGATACATTGTTTGATTGGTCCATTACAAACAATTTACAACTCAACATAGAGAAATGCCACATTATCACTTTTTCGAGATCATCTTCTTAACTATGATTATAACATCTTCTTAACTATGATTATAACATCAATGGTATGGCTCTTGATAGAGTCAACGGGATAAAAGACCTTGGGGTTATAATTGACAAGCAATTGTCATTCAAAGGTCACATGAATAATGTTTCTGCAAAGAGTAGTAAAATGTTGGGGTTTCTGATGAGAAACGGCAAACGATTCTCTTGTAATACTCTCAAAACGTTGTATTGTTCTTTGGTAACACCTCACTTGGAATACGCCTCCACAGTGTGGTCTCCTTATTATAAATGTGACATTTCAAAAATTTAAAATGTTGAAGTATCTACATTTTAATTATCACACTATTTTAAACACTCTCAACCTAACTGATATCACAACACGTTGTCTTCATGCAGACTAGTTATTAGTATATAAAATCCTATCTGGAGGAATTGATTTTCCGATTAGTTCCGTAAAATTAAAAATTTTGTAAGACAAAACAAACATTGACAATTCTAGAAAAGTAAAAATCCCGACCACATCGTTCCACCTTTCTGAGAATTACTTCTGAGAATTACAAACTATTTTTTGTATTATAAGAGATGAAAGTTTTTATAAAGAATGACCTTTGGTCGTAAAATGAAAATTTTACGATTTTTGTCCTATTGGGTACCTCAATCCGCGGACACACTGTATACAAACAATATACTTTGGCAATATTTATGGATAGTTTGACAATGTATATAATTTGATATATTTGATTACATTCAATTTGATTATTTGCACAATATTTATTAAATTTAATATTTGTTCAATTTAATGTTTTAATTCAAATGTAATTTTAATGTTTAAATTAAATAATTTTTTTTGTAGAAAGTTTATCAATACGGTAAAAAGAAAGTTTTGTTAACGACTATCGTAAATTAAAATTTGTTTGTAATAAACTGCAATAAATTGATTAAAAAAAAAAGTTCCGCATAGTTCCGTTAAATTAAATATTTTGTAATACAAAACAAACATTGACAATTCTAGAAAAGCGAAAATCCCTTCCACATCGTTCCACGTTACTAAGAATTACAGCTTTTTTTCTAGGTAGTCCATTCATTCCAGGTAGACCACCATTTGCAAGAGAGAACGTTGAATAGAAATTAAATATTTTTTTTATTAAGAGATGAAAGTTTTTATAAGTACGATATCGTCAGTGATGCGGAAGAAGGTGCAAATAGTGATGCTCATTGAGTTTGACGAAGATAGGTTGTGAATTTGTAAAAATATTTTGTCATATATATTAAAAAAATATTTTTTCCACTTAAAATTTGCATTTTTAATTAATCGTGTACATCTAATATAGACTAATTTTATATTAGAATCATCAGAATGTCATCATAAGGTAATACGTGAGACAAAAAAATGAAATGAAATGGATTTTATTTTTGTCGACGTAAATTCGTAATCCGTCCCAGTGTGCGCCGCCTAAACAGGAATCTTTGGGCCAGATAATGGCCAGAATTAGGGCCAGTTTAGGTTGAAGTCGTCACATCCGAGTTTGGTTTCCAAACTGATGTCTAAAGAAGAAACCGAACTCGGACCAGAATAGGTTGAGGATATAATATGCAAGCTACCGAATGTGTTTCGAATCAAGCTTCCTAATTAGGAATTAATCTGGACGTGCGTTGCATATGTGAAGACTACCTAATGCGCTTGCATCATTTGGGATAAACACGGAGATCGGCATGCCTAAATTGTTACAAATAAAAACCGAACTGAAATTCCTTGTCATTATTTTTAAATGAATCGTATTTTAGGCAGTTGATTTTTTGATCGGATCTACCGTTAAACTAAACAGGCATTTACGTTAAGGGATGTTATTAAGCTAATCCGGACAATATGAGCGTTTTCATGATTTCGCGATAGTTTATCAAAAACTTTAATAAAATATTTTTATTAAAACAAATAAAAAATGGTATGAGAAAAAGTCATTGTAATGATTAAATAAGAATATTAAGAATATTTTTATAAAGGAATATTACGTTAGCGGTCTAGAAAATGTTACAATCGAAAGCATTTTGCAACAAAATTTGAAAGAATACGAAATGTGGACTTATTTGTCAATATTTATGGACCATTTGACAATGTATATAACTTGATATATTTTTACAATACATTCAATTAATTTACTATTGAAACAATTTGACACAGAATTTATTAATTTAATAATTATTATTCAATTTAAAATTAGAAAAGAAATGTAATTTTAAATGTAAAATATTAATTAATCAAATTAAATGTTTTAATATTTTGTGGTGGAATATAGCTTAGTGGTTTAGTATCTAACTGCCGGGTACTTATCATTAGTTAGTTTTTATTAGTTTCCTGGACGGCGGGACTACTATTATATTATATTTAACAAGCAGCCCCATGGAATTGTAAATCATTCCGTTTGGTTTGAGTGTGTGTACTCTTTTTTCCCAAATGTGGTCTGCGTTTTAAACCGGCAGTAAATTGCAAAATACGCTAAAAGCATAAATTACATAATGATATTTGCTAGTTAAAAAGCATTTTATATGAAGTATTAAACTAGTCTAGGTCTACCCTTTTAACTTTTTTTAAATATTAACCAGTTTGTAATTATATTTCCCCCCTATTTGATATTTTACCGAATTTGTTTTTACTTCTGAATTATTGAATTTTCTTTGCTGCAACAGCGTTGTTTTAACGTTGAGAATTATAAATAACTACGTGTATATAAGGGTTGTGAGAAAACGGAGGCAAGATGTGTCCTTGCGGATTGCCTCAGATTACGGTAAATGAGGTTAGCGAGGAACTCATTCTTGAAATGAAATTATTATACTTTATGTGACTTCCGGAATTTTCAACACATCCCGTGAAACATTACATTTCAGATCTAATTATAAGTATATAATTTTTGAATATTTATTTCCATGTCGCAGTCGAACAACTTTCGACAGCTAGGGCCGATTATGTAGAAACTCCCCAAGTTTCCTGATTATGTTCTACCCTACTTGCCCGCACATTACAGAAGAAGATGGATGGATCATCTCCGTACCGACTTTCACTCAAGAGTTCCAGTTCAGCTTACTCGAACATCAACATTTTTTTAGCTTTTAATTAGTTTCATATTAGCTACATATTATTATAAATAATGATTTATTAAAAGAATAAATTTATTTAAAAATGTATAAATTTTGATGTAAAAACAATCAATAAGAATAGCATAAAAAGATATTTGATTTTAATTTTTGGCAAAATTGAAGAAACAATTGGACAACTTATTGGACAACTCATATTGGATCGTTATCTCTTTCATTTTGTCTGTCCAATCTTGCATATTTAGGAAACGCAGAGATAGGTTGATATTAAACATCATCAAATTTATTCTTATATGAAATTTGAAGATCTTGCTCTTAAAATTAAATAAACATCAAAATAGACATCAAATTTATTTAGAAATATAAGACAACTAGTATTACTAGACAGGCGAGATAAGACTAATATAACCAGACAGACTAAACTAAGTGAATTGAAATAACACGATGCAGACAAGATAAATTGGTTAGAGATTATTGAAAGATAACACAGGCCAACGATAAAAAAAATTAATTAATTTTAAATAATTCCTGGGTAATTTGGTATAGAGATTCCGAAAAAACTAAGCGCACCACACCAAAATTAAGTAGAAATAAATTTTATTAAAGCAAAACGTATAAAAAATATATATTTTTAACTATTTAAATTTTATAAGGTTGGCAATAAAATCAAATATTATTTAGTAGTAGTAGTTCTGACAAATTACATTTCTGTTGGTTTTCTTTCAGTAAATATAGCATTGCAGTATTGGCATATGGTTTTTATTACCAAAACTATCCGGAAAATTCTTCTAACGCTTTTTGTTATATATGTGGTAATTTTGATATTAAAAAAACATTAAAGGAACATTACTGACTTTGTAAAAAAATTACTTAGCATTTTGGTGTAGAAATCGCTAATCAAGACAAATGTTGGGTTTCTCAGAAAGAAAATTATTGTATGTCGTAATAAATGGTATAAGAAAGAGACGATAGCTTTTAAATTTGTTGAATTTTAAAAATTGAACAGCTGTCAGAATCCCTAGAGATTCTTAGTCAAACCATAAGGGGTCAGGAGAGAAAAGGTAAAATTATAGCAGGCGACTACAACGCAAAATCGCCACACTGGGGCTTCTCAAAAACTGATTCACGTGGGGATATGGTCATGGGTTACGCGGCGAGCATGGACCTCTTCATCAAAAAAAGAAGGTGCTAAACCAACTTTTGAACATGGAGACTCATTCTCAATACTTGACGCAACAAGCGAACTCGCTGCAAGAACAAAGAACTGGCAAGTACTAGACAGAGAGTCACTAAGTGACCACAAGTATCTCGGCTACGTAGTAGATGAAAATAATGTAAGTATTTCAGCCCGATGCAAAAACAGAAATGCCTGGACAAACAGATCAATGCCAAAAGACGTACAAAAATTCTACAGCAACCTAGAAGCAGAAATTAACAAGACCGAACATCATACAGCAAATACGTTTGTAAAAAGTATATGCAAAAGCTGTGATGCCACACTATCACCAAAAATGGAACGCAGACAAAAAAGACGGGTCTACTGGTGGAATGATACTATCGCTCTAGCAAGGGCAGCCTGTAATAACGCCAGACGCATATACCAACGTAAAGCTAAAAAAAACTAGCCCAACACAACCAGCAAAAATTCAAGCAGGAGTACACAGCTGCGAAAAAGACTCTCAGAATGGAAATCAACAAATCAAAATGAAACCACTGGCAAAACCTATGCCGCGAGATCAACGAAGACAGATGGGGGATGCATTCCAAATTGCAATGAGAGGACTGAAATTAAGGCAACAGAAGATTACGGCCCCACTGCAAACAACACTACAGATTGCCGATGCACTTTTCCCAACCCATGAAGAACCGGTATGGGAGCAACCAGACGTGCTAGAGATTGTGCCTTTCACTGAGGAGGAACTATGTAGAGCCAACCAGCGCCTTCGAAATGGCAGAGCCCCATGTATAGATGGACTTCCATGAGAGTGCATAAAAAACATTGTCGTAAAGTTTTCAAACTATGTTCTGAAAATAATGAACCATATAGTCATTGAGGGAATATTCCCAGATATATGAAAAAAAGCCAAACTTGTTTTAATTAGGAAACGCGAAAAGCCCATCGAGAAGCCTTCGCCGTACAAACCCCTGTGTCTACTAGATGTAGCAGGAAAACTTCTAGAGCAACTACTGCTACAAAGAATAAGATAGGCATTAGAGATAGGTGACAACCTCTCAGAGAAGCAACATGGGTTCAGGGAGGGAGAGTCGACAGTAGATGCTATAGATAAGGTCGCCGAAGTGGCGAGAAAAGCGCAAGAAGGCTCACAAAGAAGGAAAAAGCTATGTGCACTTATAACACTCGATGTTAGAAATGCCTTTAATTCTGCATCATGGCAAAACGTCTTGGAGGAACTGGCAAGAAAGGGCATACCACCGTATCCACTGCGATTAATCAGGAGCTATTTGAGAAATAGAAAAATCATTCTGCAAGCAGAAAAACTCAAACGAAGAGCGCGATGTGAGCAGTGGTGTTTCACAGGGCTCGGCTCTGGGCCCGATACTGTGGAACATCCTGTACGATGGAGTCTTCAGACTCAAACTGCCGGAGGGAGTGGAGATCGTGGGCTTTGCTGACGACCTAGCTCTGGTAGTGACAGGGAAAACAGAAAGGGGAATAATGCTTAGAGTAAATGCAGTTATAGGTCAAGTTGGTAATTGGATGGAAGGAAAGAGACTAGAATTGGCTCCCAAGAAGACAGAGGCAGTGCAGCTAACAGGGTTCAGAAAAGTCGGTCCCATTACTTTCATTGTAAAGGGAGAAAAGGTAGTCCCGAAAGAATCAATTAAATACCTGGGTGCAACGATCGACAAATGTCTATCATTTAAAAACCACGTCATCGCAATCGCAGATAAAGCCCTCAAAACCGCTGCAGAATTAGACAAACTAATGCCCAACGTTGGGTTAGGTTTTTTTGCTCGGTGGTACATTCGACCATGCTCTACGCAGCTCCGGTATGGGCAATTGCCATGGAGAAGAAATCGATAAGGCACAAGCTATCGCTAATTTGTAATCGCTGGCTTAGGACCAGTAGAGCTTATGGTGCGAGAGAGAGAGGAACTTTACCGAGTTAGAACAAGCGACAACTGCACAAAGAGCGACAAAAAGAAAGCCGCCCTGGCGGCATAAAAGACATGGCAAAAAGAGTGGCAGCTATCGGACAGGGGACAATGGACCAGGATCCTTATACCTGACGTCGAGCGATGGGTGTCACGAAAGCATGGTGAAACGAGTTTCCACCTTACACAAGTGCTAAGCGGTCATGGTTGTCTTAGGGACTACCTGTATAACATTCGCAGGGCAACCGATAGTCTCTGTGAATACTGTGGCCTTGAAGATAGCGTTCGACACACCATCTTCGACTGCCATAGATGGATACCAGAAAGAGGAACGTGGGACAAGAAAACTCACCTCAAACTAGAGCCCATAGGCCTAACCGAACATATGATTAGGTCGGAGAACATCTGGGTAATAACAACCGATATGACAACAAACATCATGACCTTGAAAGAGCAGGACGAGAGGAAACGACTCCAAGTCGAGAGCAACAACTGAATCTGAACCCCTAATCACTAGACGTGGAAGGGGGATGTAAGGCGAAACTAATACAACGACATCTTGATGTCATGCGTGAAGCGGTTCCAAAATGCTCGAGGAGTTTTCAGGAGGCCACTTGACAAGTTAACCGATTATTGCTTGCTACGTCCCTTTAAAAAAAGCTTTTAAATTTGCAGTACCCATGATATGGAGAAAGCAAAAAAATCATTTAAACAATTTTTAATTTTTGCAGCATAGATCTTACTGGATATAACTCTAAAACTAAGTGGTAGACAACGAAAGAACAAACTGTTTAAAATTGCTACTAGATACTAGTTTCGGCGATTCAAAAAATTTCAAGCACAACAGGCAATCAAGCACAAGTAACAGTTTCTTTGAACAAGATTGCAACCATTGTTAAAAACGGGGTTCGAAACATTTTAAAATTGAAAAGGTGAAACTAATACAGTAAATTTAAGATGAAGAGAATTATAACATTATTAATATATCTAAATTAAAAAATTAAAAAATGCTAGATTAAACAGGCCAACGTGTAAGCGACATGACTTGTTAGTCAAGCGGATAATACGCAAAAGAGTCTTTTCCCTTTTTGGACATTAATTACATAATATCTAAGACTAAGAAAGTAATTATCTGTTCTAACGTTACTTCAGCTGATCGGTCGGTAGAACATGGACCAAGATTTCCTGTTTCTGTGCCTACTGAGTCTTTTAATGATGGTTCACAGTCTAGTCTCGAATTTAATCAAATTCCATCGAGTGATGACGATTCATGTTTTTCAGAAAATTTAAAACCACGGTTATTTACAGAATTTACGTTAAATAAGTTGATGAGAGATATGTGTTGGCATAAGGAAAAGTCAAAATTGCTTGGTTCCAGACTAAAAGAAAAACATTTGTAGGAATCTGGAACATCTATTTACCATTATAGAATAAGAGATGAATGGTTCATTCATTTTTCTCGGCAGGACGAAGATTTGGTTTACTGCCATGATATTGAGAGTTTAATGAATGAATTTGGCATTGAATATAAAAAGGAAGATTCTAGACTCATCAGAAACAAGTTTAAAAGGTTTATTATTATTTTTTAACCTTTTAGGTTTTGAAAATCGAAAAAAACACGAGAAAATTTGCAAATGTGAATTAAACATTTATTTGGGCCGATAAATGAATGCCTGCCATTTACTTTTTAAAGATTATTTCATGCAAATGTTGGTGGACCAACCGTGAGCTCCAATTTTCGCATACTTTGTCCAGCATTTCGGTCGGTATCTCACCAATGGCAGCTGTAATATTGACTTTCAGGGCTGGAATTGTGACTGGCCTGTTCTTGCACACGAGAGACTTCACGTATCTCCACAAAAATAGTCTAGTGGGGTCAAATCGCATGATCTTGGCGGGCAATGGACTGTTCCAAAACGTGAGATTTATTGCTCACCAAACTCGCCTCTCAATAGGTTCATGTTCTGTGTGGCATGTGATACCGTCTTTCTGAAACCACATGTCAACCAAGTCTATTTCTTCCATTTTGGGTAAAAAAATCATCACACGGTACCTAGCTCCATTGACTATTACGTTGCGATTTTCATCGTTCTAGAAGAAATACCGTCCAATAGTCCCGCTGGCCCACAAACCGCACTAAACAGTGCATCTTTTAGGGTGCCTTGGCAGCTCTTGAACAACCTCTGGCTGCTCTTCACATCAAATTCAGCAATTCTGTTTTTAACGTACGCATTGAGCCAAAAATGAGCTTCGTCGCTGAAGACAATTTTTCGATAGCAAAGGAATCTTCATCCAACTTTTCTAAGGCCCATTCACCATACAAACGACATAGCGGTACGTCACCTGGCTTCAGTTATTAAAGCAGCTACATTTTGTGTGGTTTCATATCGAGGTGCTTGCAAAAAACCTAAAATCTTCCAGGTGGTTAAATAACACAAGCCAAATTGTTGACAACGGCGACAAATTGACATATTGCAATCTTCATTGACACTGGATGATACAGCAGCAATATTTTCCTCTGTACGCACTGTCCACATACAGGTTCGTGGATTAATGTCCAATAAAGTGAAACTGGTACGAAATTTGGTCACAGCTTGAATAGCCTGTTCGTTGGGTCGATTATGACAACCATAAAATGGACGTAATTTACGAAACTCATTTCTCACACAGCACGAATCTCGATAATAAAATTCAATGATTTGCAAGCGTTGTTTCGTTTATTGTCTATTCATGGTGAAATGGCAAACTTTACTGAGCATTTGTGACATTGCCGCATGCCACGATTTTATTTTACACTGAAAAAAAAATACACTGAAAAACCAAATAGCAAAAAAAAATTACCCTTTACTTATGCTTCATTGCCAGTTGCCCATTCAGTTCATATGAAGACAACTTACGAAAATCTTAATACAATTTTAGAGAAAATTGAAAAATGTTGTCTCTTTGCTCCTTGGTTCAAAGTCCATGTACAAAGTTTCCATGTTTTATATGTGAGTGGGACAGCAGAGCAAGGGATCAACATTTGTCTAAACATTAATCAAATAAGCAAAACTTTAACACCTGGCAGAAACATTTTGTATAAAACTTTATTTAACCTCAAACCACTTCTTCTAAGACCACTACACATAAAGTTGGGCATAAAGAAACAATTTGTAAAATCTTTGCCTAAATATGATGATTGTTTTAAATATTTGTGTGGGAAATATATCAGAAACTAAACTGAAAGAAGGGATTTTCGATTTTCGTTGAGCCTGTTCGATTCCAACTTCGAAGCAACGATGGAGGATATCCACCTTTAAAGAAGTTGTGACTAAGTTTTTGCGTAATGTGAAAGCTCTTAACTATAAACTTATCGTAGCTAACATAATAAACAAGTTTAAAACTCATTGTCCGATGAACCTTAAAGTCCACTTTTTTAACCACCATATTTTCCTTCTTCTTCTTCTTCTTTCGAATAGGCCTACTTTGGACCACGCTTGTTCAACTGTTGGGCGTTGATATTTGCCCAGTATTGTCGCATCTTCTGCCGGTGTAACTCCTTTCTCTCTTCTGTCCAGGGGGTACCTTTCCTTCGAGGTTTTTCATGAAATCCACGGACTTCCTTCAGGGTGCGTCTCATAGACTGTCTGTTTTTGAGATCTGTTATTCCTAGTTCTTTAATATCCTTCTCGGTCTCTGTAAACCAAGTGGTACGAAGCTTCTTGTTTTGCCAGAAGGTGAGCAGACGGTTGATTAGTCGGTTTGGGGGAAATCTTGCTACGTGGCCATAAAAAGCTACCCTTCTTTTCCTTGCACAGTCAGAGAGCATCTCAATATGTTCGTGGAGCTCAGAGTTATGCCGTCTTCGGAATTCCCCATCTTCCTTTACCGGGCCTAGGATCTTCCTGAGTATTCTCCTCTCTCTGATTTCCAATTTCTCTATTAGACTCCTTCGCTTCAAGGAAAGACACTCCATGGCATACATGACATACTTCATGGCTTCTGGTCGTAAGACTGATGTGTAGTGCTTAAGTTTCAGGTTGCGTGACAGGCATTGCTTATTGTAAGTGTTCTTAGTCAGCCGATAGGCTAGTTCTAACTTGCTTACTCTCTGGGATAATGATGCTCTCTCTGATAAGTCCGATTCAATCCATTCGCCGAGATACTTAAATTTCTCAGTCCTCTTGATGTTTTCCTGTTCTAGTAACATCTCTCTGTTTGTAACATCTTTTCTGATGTTGGTGAAGAATTCTGTTTTCTGCAGCGACACTTGAAGACCCACTTTGGCAGCCTATTTTCTGCGGTAGTTTACCTGCATTGTTGCCATCTCAAGATAATCAGAAAACAGTGCCACGTCATCTGCAAAGGCCAGGCAATCTACAACCAGTCCATCGTTCTTACGTCCCAGGTAGATACCACTATGAGCACCCAAATTGTTCAGTTCCTTGTGCCATTTTCTCATAACCTTTTCAAGGTTATGAGAGAAACTACCATCTTCACTTTTTCCCTTAAAACTTAGATGATGTAAGTGATGAGCAAGGGGAACGGTTTTATCAGGACATAAAAGAGATAGAGAAACGATACCAGGCACGGTGTAATATCAAAATGATGGGTGATTACTGTTGCTCACTTCACAGAGAACAACAAAACGCATCACATCGGCGCAAAAGCTATGCAAGAATCTTTACAGAGAAAAGGGAGACGAAAGTCAGAATAATATGAAATTAAAAATTTAAAAAAAAAATTAAAAAAAGTAACCCCCGACACAAAAAAAAACATTAAAAAGCAAAAAAATAAAATATCACTCTTCCCTTTTAACTTCATTAAGTACCTATTAATATTTTGATTATGAGCGTCGCCGTGTCAGAGGAACGATATGTGAAGACCGCTGAAAACTAAACGATTCAATATTGTTGTTTTGTTACTTACATACATTGCTTACTTTTTGTAAGTCCTTGTATAATCCACACTTTATCACCATCAATCTTCTTTTTATTTCTTTGTATGCTGGTTATATTATTTGATTTGCTTAGCAGTCCCCCGACGCGGCGACACTCATCATCAAAATATTAATAGATACTTTTAATGAAGTTAAAAGGACAAGAGAGAATTTTTAATTGTTTGCTTTTTAACGGTTTTTTGTGTGGGGGGTTACTTAATTTTTTTAATTTAATTTTATTATTCGAACTCGTTTCTTTTCTTTAATAATTTGTTTGTAAATACGTTATTAATGTTACCTCTTTGAAATTTGGTTCGCAAATACGTGATTGGTGGGGATTGTTTTCAAAAAAAGTTTTGTCAAGAAAGAAATGAGTCGATGATCATCAAATGCCTGAATAGATATTCATAAGCTATAGTTAAGGACCTTCTCGATCACGTCACCTTACAACAACTTGTATATACGGAACTAGAGAAACATTTGTCAAATTGGTTGCAGATTAATTTTGTCAAGTAGGAAATGAGCTGATGGTCATCAAACGCCCGAACATATCTTCATAAACTATAGCAAAGAACCTCCTCGGTCACGTCAGCTTAAAAGAAACGCATCAAAATCGGTCCATTCGTTTAAGAGCTACGATTCTACAAACAGACACATATACGAACAGACAGACACACTGGCACACAGACAGACATACACGTCAAACTTATAACACCCCTCTTTCGGGTCTCTGTCGGGAGTTAAAAATAAGTATCTAATATTCACATTCTAGTAATTAAATATTATTTTAAGAGAAAATTATTCATTATAAGTATGCATTGTATGTAATTATGCTAAATATGCATTAAAGTTTCCCTATTTTTTTTAATATATAATATATGTCATATTATGAGAGAATAGCGGGTGATACAAATAAAACTGATATCAAATACGATTACAGCATCCAAAAATACATAACAGATAGGTAAAATAATTTAAGTTTTTACAACCATTTTTTCCGTTGAACCGTGTAATTGGTTACAGAGGAAAATGTAAAAATTAAGAATACCAGGATAAACAGTATAAACTAGACATGTTAAAATAAACTAGAATAAACAATTAATTCTAGACAAAGAAACTAGAGAGGAAAAACAATATGAACATAATAATAACTTATTGTTAGAAGGTATGCTAGATAAGTATACACGATATACTGATTTCTCAATGGTTTAGTCTCATATTTCTAAACAAAGATAAATTATATATTCATTTAAATAATTTATAAAGCGAAATCTGATACATCATTGTGGGAATTAATAAGCTTAATATGAACCTGTCTTCGCATATCCTCGTTTTATATTATTTGACTAACAAGGCAACCGAAATATATTTCACGTGTTATATTACAAGAATTTATTTTCATTGTTGAATATAGTAAACGAAGATTGCGGTATAGTTTCAATTATGCAAACGAGGTCAAGCATAAAAGCGGATTTATATATCATTATTAGCTTGAACGTATCATTAAATACAAATTTTCGTAATTAGAATTTGGAGCATAATCAGTGTCTATTTAGTTATTAGAAAATCAAGAATTTAGCACATAACTGCATACCCTAAATTGTGCAAAATTATTTCTGTATTTTTCTAAAAGGGAATTTATTGAATTATCGTTAAATTCCACAAAAGGTCTAAGTCGATAAAAACTAAAAACGCATTTGAGTTTTAAACAACAACTTTAAATGTAATATCTAATTACAAAAATTACTAAAAAAAAAACCGGCCAAGTGCGAGTTGTGACTCGCGCACCGAGGGTTCCGTACAAACTTGTAAGTAAGGTATCTTTAGGAGGATCTAACTGTACGCAACCCATATGCTTCTGGTGCCTGACAATACCACGCAACACATTAGTGTATTTTCATAAGTTTCTAATAGTAAATTCGCATTTTTCTTGTAATAAAACTACATATTTACGGTTTTCAGATTTTTCCCTTTACATGTGCTGTAAGACACCTTCTTGCCAAATTTCATGATTCTAGGTCAACGGGAAGTACCCTATAGGTTTTGATTCCCTTGTGAAATCGCAAAATATGCGAAATAAACGGTCATATCTTTTGATCGCGTTGACTTACAAGTTTGATTTTTTCACAGCTGAAAGAGACCGCAGAGCCGAGTATTTGATACAAATTTCAACTTGTTACCTCTACGCGTTCCTGAGAAAAATGGTCTTGACAGACAGACAGACATTCGGACAACAAAGTGATCCTATAAGGGTTCCGTTTTCGGTACGGAGCCCTAAAAATCGAAATATTGCCTATGTTGTTTTTTTCAAAAATAATTTTTTTGCAATTTTCGAAACCCACTATAACCCTTTATGGTACTAAGAAATTATATTAATAAACGTATAATCAAGAATACATTTTCTAACATCACATTTTCTCCATAAATGCAGTGTTTAAAAACTCATAGAGTAATTTAATGGCAAATAGATAGGCGGGGCCCGAAAATTACAATCGCATATAATATCTTCGCGTGTTCGTTTTGTTATGGTCTGGCCAAGCCTTTCACGTTGCGATAACACACAAACAGACACACAGACAGAAGCGACTAAAATGTAATCAATATTTTCCACGTTTCATTTATGCATTTTAATAGTGACGAACGGTTTTATCGTTCAGTAAGTTTAAATAGCTGCTGGGAAATTACCCAACTTACATACGTCGTTTGATATGCGTAATAAATTATAATGGAGAAGATTCCTTCCTATAGGATTTAATTGGCCCAGACACGATAAACCCCAATTATACTAATTATTATATAGGAAAATTATTTTATTCCACTCATTAAACTTTGTTTTTTCGTCTTATTTTTTTTGGCAATTACATCATTTGTTGAAGCATCAAACAATAACAATATATTTTGTTGAAAATTTTATGACACAGTGAATATTCTAACTCACAATTGAATTCAAAACAACCGTGAATAATATCGCATATATATGCTTTTGGGTAACATTTCAGCATTACAACTGCCGTTACTTTTACAAACATTTCTAAGCGGGTTTTAGTTGTTATTTATTTTGCCATTATCAGATATTTTATACAGTCACCCTTAATTAATAAGCGAATAGTTAGCATAGGTCCTGCTGCAGGGATAAGCAAATTATTCATGTGGCCCTTAAACTAAATACGAAAATAGATATCTTAAATCTACATACCGGGCGGCAAGAAACAGTTCTGAATTTCCAATCCAAAATTCATTTCAACATTTTTTTCAGGGTGGAACTTTCGTTAAAATATGTTTGTAATTTATTACAAAAAAAATTCTGAGTACATTTTGTTCAATCAATAGAAACCTTTGCTGCCCTAAGGTGTGAAGAAGTAGAAGATAGAAGATATTGTAGGCAAACAAAAATTGACATTTTTTATGTTATTATATCTTTATATAAGATGTAGAATGAAGTAGTTGCATTTCCAGAATGTTATTTGAAACAAGGGATTCTCAACATGAAGATTATTTTTTTACGATTGGAAATGATTTTTGGATCTGAATATTCAATTACATTTTCTGATTTATAATAAGTCTTTTTATATACAAACTAAGTTAACTAACTCTCAGTTTAAGGGCTGTTCGTTCAAGTTATTTATTTCTCGAGATAACAAATCTTCGATTTCACTTTTTTAATTTTGTTTATATATACATTTTTATTATTCAATTATTGAGTTTGCATAAGTTAAGAATCAGAAAATTAATCTCAAAATTGTTGTTTACAAAAACTGTAGAATTTCCACTGATGGAAAATCAAATTACCAATTAAAAGTAAAAACCGAGCGTTTTTACAGAAAAAAATATTTTTAAAAGTATGAAAAATGTTGCACAATTGGGTTTTTGAATTTTTTTTTGTCATAAATCAAAAGATCGTATATAATTTTTATAACAAAACTATTTTTTTTTTCGTTAAAATTAAAAAGTTATAACAAATTGAAAATAAATTTTTGGACTTGGCAAAATAATGAAAAGGGTCCGTCTCTCATCAAAGGTGCTTAAAATAATCACATTTAATTTAATTTCAATAAATCAGTTCATTATAGAAATAGTTTTATTAATTCCTGTGTCCAAAAATTAAAAATAAATAAATAAGGGAATAGTAACATTTAATTGAGATTTAATCTACCTCGCTTATTAATAAAGTTATTTATAACATCGTCTTAAATCATCGTCATCAATACGTCTTAAAACATTATGCAAGCTACATGTTTCATAATTTATTAGATTTCGCCGAGACTGATTAATTGTATATCTTTAAATTGCAAAACATTTGTGTTCAAGAATACATGCATTTAAATTGTACGGTGGATCGTACATGACATTTTAATCGTTCACTTACGTCTAGAGTTTTTCGGGTCCGAGTGCCCGTACTCGGGTAAATACCCGACACCCAAGGGAAAATACCCGGTACCCGATCTAAGACTCGACGAGTCTCGGGATTTGAATGTTGGCCCTTGTCTGAATGTTTTCAAACATCATCATCCTCCTCCTGAAGTCGCTTTCCCATTTTCTCTCTCCTACCCCCCAAATACACTCGATTACCTTGATTGCTTTTCTGGCTAACTCCTTCATATGTGCTTTATCCGAGGCCCTCTCGTTTACTTAAACTCGCTTACTCAGTCTATTGTTCCCCCTTCCCATTTCCATTGCTTCTCCTCATTCTTTCTCTTTCTCTTACTAAACATTATAGTCATTTTCGTTTTCTCCAGATTCACTTCTGTTTTTCTTTCTCACATACCTCCCTAGGCGTTTCATCATTTCTTTCATCTCCTCTTTGCTCTTCCAAAGGTTCCATACTTTCTCTCTACCTATCATACACCCACCCGCTCGCGCCTTCTTAAACTTTCTTTCCATATCTGACACATATATCGTAAATAATATGGGGCTAAGGGGACAACCTTGTCTTACTCCTTTTGTTGTCTCGAACCAGTCGCTCTCTTTCTCACCCACTCTCATTTTGCTTATCGTTCTTCCACATATCTCTTTCACCTTCCCTACTCTGCATTCTCCCATACAATCAAACATATTCTCTCTATCCGTTCTGTCAAACGCCGGCTTGAGAGCTATGAATAATGCACAGACCCTTGCTCTGGTATGTATTAAATACTTATATTTGAGTTTAGGTGACTTTATTTTTGCTATTGCATTTACATGCATCTTCTTCTTCTTCTTCGAATGGGCCTATTTTGGACCACGCTTGTTCAACTGTTGGGCTTTGATCTTTGCCCAGTATTGTTGCATCTTCTGCCGGTATAATTCATTTATCTCTTCTGTCCAGGGGACCTTTCCATCGAGGTTTTTCCTGATATCCACGGACTTCCTTCAGGGTGCGTCTCACAGACTGTCTGTTTTTGAGATCTGTTATTCCCAGTTCTTTAATATCCTTCTCGGACTCTGTCAACCAAGTGGTACGAAGCTTTTTGTTTTGCCAGAAGGTGAACAGACGGTTGGTTAGTCGGTTTGGAGGTAATCTTGCAACGTGGCCATAGAAAGCTACCCTTCTTTTCTTTGCACAGTCAGAGAGCATCTCAATATATTCGTAGAGCTTAGAGTTATGCCATCTTCGAAATTCCCCATTTTCCTTTTCCGGGCCTAGGATCTTCCTGAGGATTGTCCTCTCTCTGATTTCCAATTTCTCTATTAGACCCCTTCGGTTCAAGGAAAGACACTCCATGGCATATAGGGCTTCTGGTCGTAAGACTGGAATTTCTTACTGACAGGCATTTCTTATTATAAGTGTTCTTAGTCAGCCGATAGGCTAGTTCTAACTTGCTGCCTCTCTTGGATAATGATGCTCTTTCTGGTAAGTTGGGTTCAATCCATTCGCCGAGATACTTAAATTTATCGGTCCTCTTGATGTTTCCCTGTTCCGGTAACATCTCTCTGTTTGCTTCTCTGATGTTGGTTTACATGCATCTTATTATACATATAAATTATGTTTGTAAATACTAGCGCAATATTTTCAAAATGTAACATCTAGTTTCTTTCGTAGTTTAACATCAAGTATCTTTAGTAGTTTAACTGAAAGTTCATGCAGTATCGCTTGCTTTACAACATGCGTGAACACTAAAAATCATGTTATTGTTAAAATTGCGAGAAAGAAAAATAGACGAATTAGACCCGGATCCGAAATAATCGTCGGCTCGACTCCGACTCGACGAGTATAAAAAGACCGGGTATTCCCAAACCCTACTTACGTGCCGCCAATCGGTATAGCCCTTAATTGCTGAAAAAATGTGATCAGAGGCAAATAACTTGCAGCAAAAATAAAATATTTTGTCAGAAGATTTGGAATATACAGCCAACTTCTGTAATACGTGTCTCTATTTGGCATTATTCTCACATAATGTGTAGCGGAAAATAATTTCGTATTAGCATCCTTTGGGAAATCATTTGTAGTTGAAGTAGAAGATGGAACACATTGAACAATTATTGTTCTCGTAGCATGGTTTGGTCTCGTGGCTGGGTCATCAGTGGTAAATAATTCACTTTCTTCTTTTATGATTCACTCTCATGTTTTCTAGAGGTGAATGTTTGGTATTCTATGTGTAATGTAATGTATGATATGATGTATCAAGTTCATCGTGTTCTCTAATTATTTTAACAGATACTTCTTTGTTTTGTGTTGTTGTGGAATTCTCGATATCAACATCAACAGGATTTCTCACGAAAATAGGTGAAATAATTGAAGATTTCTTTATAAATTTATTTAAAGAATCTTTTTGATGTTCTTTTGCCGCTTCTTTATCACGTTTTTCACACCCACTAATATATTTGCTTTCGCAGTCTCTTTCAAGACTAAACATTCTGCGGTTATATTGCGAGTGGATTAGAAAATAATTTAGCTAGACTTGTAATAACAGTATTAGTTAGGAGTAGTAGTCTACGTTCGGCGAATTCACAGTAGCAAACTCAAACTACTAAATGAGTACGTCGCAACAGACTGCGGCTGCAGGCGACTGCGCACACCGATGGATCCCAAATCCCGATCCCAGACAAAATATCAACTCAACTCTATGAATATGCGGGGCCCTACCAAGCGCGGGGCCCTGCGTCGTCGCACTGTTCGCGTATGACGTATGACGTAACAAGGGTATTTTCTACCCGTGTATTTGATGTGCGTGCATGGCTTTGTTGATAAAGTTGTTGTTGTAGACATGTCAAATATTAAAAGTTATCGTGCTTGTTTCGTACCTTCGTCTCCTACACGAATACTACAAAAAGAACTCCTCAAAAACTGTTTTCATTTGTAACACACAATGTGGAACGTCGAAACCAATGGTTTTAAGCAGTGCCACGAGTAAATCTTAAAATGAGAACACATTTTTTGTTGTAAGGATCATTTTGATGTAAGTATTTTAAAGTTATTAATAATAATTTATATAAACGTATTATTTTCTTGGGAGATTCACTCCAAATCATAAGCATCACATTTTGATAAGTTTAGTAAAAACTTTTATATACGACCACAATTGTACATATTGTTGCCTATAGTTCGTGGACTATGTAAATACATCATACTACACACATATCTAAAGCTAGGCCCAGACTGGGCAACAAATTGTTGCCAACATGTTGTCAACACAATGTTGACAACATGTTGCTGTAAACAAGCAACATGTTGATGGATACTCGTCAACATTTGGCGGCATACATCAAAGAAATTTGTTGCTTGTATCCGTGTATACCGTTTTATACGGGTAACATCCCTCTTATATGGGTAACATCGCTCAATGTGGATAGTGTTGACAACATTTTGCGTGAATCCCAGTGGTTGAGGTTTCATTTGTGCAGGTTAGCTACCTACTTCGTTTTTGTAATAATAATATTCATTAATTCTTAATTATAATTATAGTTTATAATTAAAAAAAGTGATAGAGAATAGTGGTGGTGAAGAAACTAAATATTCCTGGACCAAATAAAAAAGTACAAAACTGACAAGCAGCACAAAAACCAGCAGCTTTCACGTCCATTTTCAACATTTGACTGCTTGTGGTGTGGACGCACAACATCACAGACAACATGTAGCAACAGATACAATTGAAGCAACTTCATGTTGCCATGTCAAAGTGTTGGCAACATGTTGCCACCAATTTGTTGCCTAGTGTGGACATACCATAACAATCCGCGATTAATGTTATGTTATAATTCGAAATCACCCTTGCTTGTTTGGTTTACGATTCGTTGATTGGTTGAGAGTTCATACTATTTTTAAATATAGTACTCCGTGATTTCCAAACAATCATTAAACGTCTCATCATTCACATAGAAGCTGTCATTCATTTCGTTTTTTCACGTTTAAATCTAACGAAAACTAAGTACTGTACAAATAAGTACTGAATAAAAAGGTATGCAACCAAGGGTGCGCTGCCAAATTTTGAACAACCGGCTCGCTATTATTTCGAAGAAAAAAAAACGATAAATGAGTACATTGTTTTCATTTATTTTTGTACAGTATAATTCAGCTTCTGAACTGCTAATAGCAATTGTGGTTGCTATTTTTTAGCCCTTAAAATTGAATTAGGTAACTGAACATTTTTCAGTTGTAGTTGTTAATTTTCTAACCATTTCTTCGCCATGGTAACTTAATTTCAACTAACGATCAGGTAGAAGGATATAAAAATTTGAAGAGCTGCACACATTTTTCAAAGTTATAAGTGTTATTGTACTCATTCTTATCAACATTATCGACACTATTATGCCACACGATTATAATTTGGACACATTTCTGTTAATTTTGTGGCTACTCCAGATTTTCTTCCTAATATTGACGATGCACCATCTGAACAGAATTCTATGAGATTTCTTTGTAAATAATTTTTATGAAATCCATTTTACGTACGAAAATGATGTGTGTAGTGTTTTGCGCACATGATATGTTTGCGAGTGTCTGGCACATCGGCGCGATGTGCATATTTTGCATAAACATACTATCAAAATGGCTTATTTTTTTGTTTTAGGGGTAATTTAATAAGCGGCTCGCCGAGTTTCAAATATTTTAACAACCGGCTCGCGCTAGCCGGACCGAGCCGGCTCCAGCCCACCCCTGTATGTAACCAATATGAATGTATACATCAAACATATTTTTCTTATTAAACAGAAACAAATTAGTGTGGTCGTGGATAAAGTATAGTACATAATTCGAGTTGTAAGACAATTACGTGCTCGCGGAATTAACTGTTACGCTCGTACGTAATATGCTTCTTACAACTCTCATTACCTAATATACTATAAATACATCATAACACACACGTATGTAACAGTCCGCGATTAATGATAAGTTATGATTGACAAAACACATGTGATATCAATCAATAATAACTGCTATTACGTGCTCATACGTTCAGCGCTACTCGTGCTCCAATTCAAACAGAAATTGATATTGCGTAAATTGGGTTGCCTATGTCTATGAGCACTATTGTTTAACCCAAATAAGTAATAAATATTAAGGTATGTAACCGTTAAGAATGTATTTCTTTTCACTTCTTTCAATCTAAATAATGTCGAATAACAGTTATCTATGAAAATACAACTGTTGTTTATTATATTGTAAAATAATGATAATAAAATAAACATAACCTAATAAGAAATAAATTTGATACATGAAACATATTTTTCTTATTAAACAGATACAAATTAGTGTGGTCGTAGAAAAAGCATAGTACATAACTCGAGTTGCAAGGCAATTACGTACTATCGGAATTACGCCGAATAACTGTTCCGCTCGTACGTAATATGCTTCTTACAACTCACGTTACGTAATATACTATAAAACAATTCAATAATAAATGTATAAGCAGGTATCCAATGATCTTGGTTTGATTTAGTGTTATCATATTTCTTTTTCATATCAGGTTATTTATTCTACAAAATTGTTGATTGATTATGGTTCTTGTTGTTATAATAACATTTAAATCATTCTAATAATTATTACATTGAAATTATTACAATTATTATTACAATTGAAAAATTCACTATGTTTTTACCACATTTATAATATGTAAAAATGTTACAACAAACTTATTGTTCACAGTTATATAAATTTCTACTCATATCACGACTCGAGTTTCGACGATTGACGGTCATTTTCAAGTTGAGGTCACTTTAAAATGACCGTCAAACGTGGAAACTCGAGTCGTGATATGTTTAGAAATTTATATAACTGTAAATACTAAGTTATATAACATTTTTATATTTATATTTTACATATTATAAGTGTGGTAAAAACATAGTGAATTTTTCAATTCAATGAAAGTATGAATTACCACGTAGTAACTGTCGCAACCATCCTACTAATAATTATTAATTTTTATTTAGCTAAAAGAAGATATGGAAAATTATATTTACTATACTACAGTGCGAGGTAAAGCAAAAATAAAAAATAAAATTTGCTTGTCAACCTAATCGAAAACGACCGGGTAATGCAAGCCGTAGACCAGAAAAAAAAGACGGAAACAACGAGATCTCCAAGGGATTTCAAATGAATAAAAATATATTGAAATCAATATTCCTCAAAAATTTGAGATTCCGACTACATCAGCTAATAGTGTTGATCATATCGAAGAAGATTCTTGTCCTTTCAGTACAATATCAACGGAAAAAGTACGTGTTGAAAAACAGAGTGTTATTAAAAATTGTAGAATTGCTGCTCAAGTAAATTTTCGTCCTAAACATTGCAGTGTATCAGTTCAATGCAAATTTCCTTTAGTTGGAGTTGACAAATCATGCTAAATGATTAAAACTGGCAGCTTAATTACTGCAATATCTCCAATCAAATCATTATAGCAAAAATCTATTTTGAATTTAAACGCACCTAAAAAAAGTATTTCATCGGGTAGTTGTACTAATTCATACAGCTCACAAAATATTTATGAGCTTTCCTCATAGTGCATCAATAGATTCTAGTAACTTTCAATCTTCTGTTAAAAACAATATTAAGTAAAAATTAAGTTAAATATTAAGTTCAATATCTTGGAGTATCTAATGAATGGTATGGGATTTTAGAACGTATTAGCATCATATCTAATATAAATATTACAAATATAAAAATGTTTTTCTGGGATGTTGTGATTGTTGATAGTATTCCTAAATTTTGTCCTGTTGTGAATCATCTCTTGGGTGATACCAATTTCTTGTAGGTCTTCATTTATTTCTGCTAACCAGTTTTTGTTTTTCAAAGATATTTTTAGGTTTAAAATTCCCTTAGTTAGCCTGTGTTCATTCATTCTGCATAAGTGACCATAGAATTTGATTCGCCTTTTCCTGATTGCATCTGTAATTTTTTCTGCATGCTGGTACACTTCTTGTGGTTTCTTTTTCCACCAAATTCCATTTCCACAATTTGGTCCAAAAACTTGACGGAGAAATTTCCAGAGAGAAACTGTTTTCCTGACTGAGAAACATGAGCTCTCGATGTTCTTTATTTGCGATCGCCCACCAATGATAATTGTCATAAAGTCAGATGCATAAAGTGTTTCTGGTTTGATAACTGATTTATATAGATATAATTTTGCATTACGTGATTTACATTTTTTATTGTATCTGTTCCAGGTGATTTTGTATGCTTTTTGTAGCTTTGTAGTTTTTTTCTCTGTTGGTTTGCTCCTGCTGGCTGGATAATTTCACTTAGATACTTAAATTTGTCTATTTGGTAAAGTTTTGCAAAGTTGCTTGCGGGATCTTGAGTTCCTTCCACAATCGCGTCTTTACATATGAAATTTACAGACATGAGTCCAGTTTTTGTTGCTATTTCATGTAGTTTTTCTATGTACTGGATTGCTTCTTGTGTGTTGTTTAAGAAGATTGCAAGATCTACTGCAAATGCTAAACAGTCAAAGTTGATTTTATTTTTGCCTAGTTTGCCAATATTTATTCCACTAGTTTCATTTCTCCATTCACTTTTTATCACTTTTTTTGTATCACTTTTTCCAAAGCTAGATTGAATAAAAGTGGGGATAATCCATCTCCTTGTCTGACTTCAGTCCTTATTTCAAAATGTTCAGAAATTTTTCCCAAAATTTAACTTTTGCTTTACTGTCCGTTAGAGTTTGTTTTAATTAAGTATACATTTATATTTAAAAAAATATGATTTTTGAAGAAAAGGCAGTGTTTTCTTCATTTTTTAGTTCTTCAGACTTTACAAACCCAAATATTTCTCTTAAATGTTCACAGATGTTAAGAGTTTTGGAAAAATATTTCTTGACCAAAATAACAAAGCTTTCACCATTAGAGCTTGCGTATTAGCTTCATCATACTTTAATGTTTTAATATCAATAATTTCGTTTTCCTCAAAATCTGGATCAGCGTCAAAGAATATTCTTTCTTTTCTAGCAGTCATTAACATTTGTAATTGCATCTGTGCAATATACTTTGTACTAATTTTATTTTTCTGTAAAACCGTGAGCAACGTTGTTTTACTGGAAGGACATTTTAATTCAACAATATCATCACTAGTCAATCCATCAGGAGATGCTGCAAAAATTGGATACCTAGGTAAAAGATACATCCCTGGACGAGAAATTTGTATTTGTAACTTTTCCTATAATCTTTAATAACTTTTTCTAATTCTTTTCCCCGTGCCATAGCAGTTGCCTCATGCACTTTGATTGCACCAATAAGTTGTTGAACAAATTAACCATTGTCCGTTTTACAATGAGCAGCTTCATAAAACTTTGATGCAGTAGTAAGTCCATAACTAAATTCATGTCATACTGCACATTTACTTTGTTGTCGTGTTTGCTGTTTAGGTTGTTCCCACAATTCAATTGTCATTGCAGCCTCTTAATTTAAAAATGTATCAACTTCCATTTGTGAACTTTTATGAAATTCATAAATAAGATGATGCAACGATGTATTATATGTTTTTTTTTATATCTAAATTAAAATGTAGTTGTCCAATTTGGCTATTTAATTCTTGTTTTTTTGTGAATTGAGCCACTTCTTGTAATAAAGTATTGTTATCGGGCAAATAGTCAACTTTTTTGCTTTTTTCGTCATATCTTTAGCTGGAATATATTTTATAACAGTACCAACACCTGATAACAGCTTTGTTACCGTAACGTTCACGTGATGGGCTTTGAATAAATTAATTCTATTTAATAAAGATTATTCGGTTTTACACATTAATTTACACTTCGATTTTTTAACAAACTTCCATTGACGCTTTAGCACCTCGTATTTCAGCTGAATTAAACCGAATATCATTTTTGAGAAAATCTGTTATCATAAATATATCCACACTAGGTATATTAATTGAGTTTAGAGTCGCGTGATTCTTTTCAAGATTCTATCATTTTTAAATTATTTATAATTAATTGGAAAAAACAAATTTTAACTTTTTCGCATCGAACATCCAAATTATTTACAATAAGGGATTAAAATGCATAAAAAACGATATTTGTTTTTCAACAACCCAATAGGGAATATGCATGTTTTTTTTTTATATTTTTATTTCACTATTTACACCGGTATACCATAGTAAAAAATATAAATACTGCTTAAAAATGCTGTAATTAAATTAAAAATATTTAAATTTGAGAAAAATTTTGAGCTGTTTAAACGCCGCCATTTTCGCGCGGTCTGTTGATTACGTCAAAGATCACTGACCATTGTTTACTACAGCTGTTTCCATTTTTAACTTGACGATTTTGACGTTTATTTTCTAACCAAAAGACTGCAATGACTTACAAATGTAAAAAATACGGACTTGTTTATATGGGATGTTACGTCACTTTCGTTTTAACCAATGGTGTTGCGTTTTACAAATTTATATTTCCCTCGCTTAATTTGCAATTTTTTTTATTAATTTAAAGTATTTAAAAAGATATTAATTACTAAAATAATGGTTTAGTTCAAATGTGCGGTCAATAAAGATTCGGAAAAAAATATTTGAACCAAATTTAAATTTCATGCTTATTCAATAATTAATGCAGTTTTTTTAAAAAAACCTATTGTAATGATTGCACAAAAAGTTTTAGATAGAAAACTCTTACTCAAGTTTCATTATCAGATTTGCTTCGATTTTTCAAGAAATTTGCAAAGATTATAAGAAAAGAATTAAGAAATTACTATGGAAATTCATATACTTAGTATTTTTTTTTCCAATTTTATATGCAAAGATTATAAATATCTAGATAACAAGTATAAACAGTCCTTTCATTGAAATTTTAGTTTTTAATGATTTTGAAAAGTAAAGTACATTTTGAACTATGATTTAAAAAAATTTAAAGCATGAACTGGAAACAGTTTTGTTTTAAGTTTTAGAGGAATTTGGCGAAGAATTAATTTATATAACAACTAGATCTGTGGCTTAAAAGAAAATAAAATTTTGAATATTTGTGGCCAAATATTTGCACAATTTTAGAGATTGTATAAGATTTCAAATTTGTATGTCCGGCAAAATATGTTTGCCTCTCACGCGTTTAAGTGGATGAATTTTAAAGTAAACACTTTTTACACCGATTTTTAATCTGTTTTCAGAATTATTTATCAGTCAGGGTTAAATTTTGAGAAAGGATACAGACGATCACAGCTGGCAGGAGACAATATTAGAAAGGGCGAAAAAGTTAAGGTAAATAATTTATATAATATATTTCGTTTTGGCAGACTTTTTTATAAAATATAGAAAAAAATCTCATTTAATTCATTCTTAGATAAATAGAACAATAAACACTTAAATATTTTAGTAAGCACTTGACTTAGGTGTCAAAATTTGATTTTAGAATATATGCATTATAAATTTTACATTTTATTTCATAACCTGTAAAAATGGGAAATCCCAGCCGGAGAGTCCGACAAGATTGTACTCATGGGATTCTCCGGCGCTGAATTCGAGGATTTTTTAAGCAAACGTAGTATTAATTTTACAAAAAAAGATAATTAAAAAAATGGTCTGTAAATTTTTTTAAATTAATAGGTTATTAAGAAATAAAAGGATATATCGAGTGTTGAATTTAAAACGGTGCATAGGCCCATAATATGTTAATGCACAATTTCCTGTTCTTGCTCGAGTAACCTAACCTAACAATCACTTTATCCGTGTTAAATAACGTCGGTTGCTGAATTAGAATACCCATTAAAATGAACTTGATTACTTTTTTACCATGGTGCAATGCCCTCGTAGGTGTTACCAAAAAGGGTAATCAGGAAAGCCACTTTCTAACTTCATATAACAAATATCAAACAGATTATCCACAAAATAGTAACTTGGAAAAAAAATTACGGTGCTTAGGGCTCAATTAAGTCCCCAACAAAATGTTTTTAAAAAGCCCAAGTTGAAAGCTCGTGTAGGGACTATTGCATCAATCCAAGTAAACCATATGCTAGCAAAAAAAATGTAAACCATTTTCTGGCGGGCAATTTATTAAAAGAAAGTTTCTAGAAAATGTTAGATTTACATTTTAATGATTTTAAGAATAAGACTAAAATTGTTGCTGCAATTAAAGATTTTCAATTGGGTTGTTGAACAAAAAAAAATTATCGATTTTTTTGTATGTATTTTAAACCCTTAATTTGTTAAAGTTCAAAAAAATGATTTTCAATTGATTATAAACAATTTAAAAGTGACAATTTTGAAAATAATCACGTGACTCCAACCGCGCCATAATTTGTTTGTGACGTCGAAAGGGTGAAACTTCATTCTAACATTCAAACATAAACATTCTTTATAAAATCGCCGTTTTAGATTTTGGATTTTTTCGGCGCACTGTTTAAAACCATCGGTTTCGACGTTTAACAATGCGGGACATTTAAAAACATTTTTTGAGGAGTTCATTTTGTAGTACTCCCACACGATGGTTCGAAACAAGCACAATAACTTTTAATATTCGACTTTTAATATTTGACATATTTGAGATGTCTACTACAGCTACTTTATCAACAAAGTCAGGCGCGGGTAGAAATTACCCACTTTATGTCACAACGCAGCCTGTTTTCGGTACCGAGTTTAAAAATAGATTTTCAATTTATTATAACTTTTTAATTACAATGAAAAAAAGAAAACAAAAAAAGAGTTTTGTTACAAAACTTATATTATAAAAAAAATGATCCAAACACCCAATTGTCTCGTTATTCTGTGATGCGGCGGACTGAGAAAATGAGTGATATTATAATAGAATAGTTATATAATGACATTAATAGATGTTCTTGTTTTTCCTTTCATTTTGATGAATCGACATACGTGACACAGCACAATTGCATGTTTTTATTCGCATGGTTTTTAAAAATTATACATCTAAAGAAGAGTTGTTGGGAATGATTTCTATGAAAGAAAAGATTAGTGGTGTAGATATATTCAACTCTTTTAAAAACTTCGTCGCTAATTTGAAAGTACCACTTTTTAAATTAGATTAAATAGCAACAGCTGGCAGGTTAGCAATGATAGTTGGCATAAATGGATTTATAAATCTATGAAAACTCCAAAATGATGAATTCCCAGGTTTTTTGATCTACCACTGCATAATTCACCAATAAGTATTAGTTAGTAAAAGCTTAAATACAAAAGAAATAATGGACATAGTGTTCAAAATGGTTAACTCCATTCGAGGAAGTGCCCTCAAACGGCGTCTTTTCCAATTGTAACTTGATCAAGCACAGCCAGAATTATAATTACATACCCACCTAAGGTGGCTAAGTAGAAGTAAATTTCTGCAACGAGTTCGTGATGAGATAAAAAAAAATTCTTGATGACCACCATCAAGAATGTGAAAATTTAAATAATGAAATTTGGAGTGATTTAGCGTTTCTTACATAATATGTTACATCAAAATTAAGTGATTTGAATTTGGGGTTGCAGGGAAAACACAAGAGAATAATTTAAATCATCAGAAGCATTATTGCATACAATATAAAATATATAATGCTAATAAAAGATCTTCAACAACACAATTTAAATCACTTTCCAAATAATTCCGGTCACCTAAAAGAACATCAAAATTGTAATTATAGCATTGCAAAATACGTTGCAGAAATTAAAAAGCTAATTGAATACTTTGAGATCAGATTTCAAGATTTAAATGAAAAATTTAAAGATGTTGTGCAGTACTTGACTTTTTCTTTCAAAAACGATTTAAATATAAAACATATTTAAAACATACAGCCGCAAAATTTTTTGAAAAGAGTAAACACTGAAAAATGCACGCTGGAAAATGATATTATAACTCTACAAATTGATCTAGTTTTACAGGACAGAGAATTTCAGGAAGATTTTTGGAATACGCCATATATATAGGCAATATATACAATTCGCAATCAAGAAAAGTATTCCAATATTACCAAATGTAGCAATTACATCTACTCTTATTTGGATCTACATATTTATGTAAATCGCCTTTATGATATTAAATGTTCGTAAAGACTAAAAGTGTCCCTTACTTACTGATTCCCATACTGAAGGCAAATTATGAAAACTTGGCTGTAGACATGCATACGCAGACTTCTCATTAATAGTAAGATTAGAAAATAAAATCTAATTTTATTCAACGGTTCTGTTGTGCTCACAACCGATTCTTTTGTACTATCTAACTATCTATTAAACCCACAATGTCTCAGTTATAAACTTAAAATTTATAACTGGTCCATTAGCCAAAAGTCTACCAAATGTTAACCAAATTAGTCTATTATTCCTCTGTCAGCTAGATACCATTCTTGAGAAAACTCAATTATATCTGCGGTAAAATAAAAACCAAGCACGATGGGGAAATTCTGAAGACATGTTTTTTTATTCGCCAAAATATACGGAAATAGGGAATCGTTGCACTTAGTACAAAAATCGTACAGGCTAGTGTTATCTGACTATAGTATGGAAAGCTTATTTTTATAAAAAAATATATATAATATATAATAACAATTTTGCAAAAAAAGAATTATGGTTGGAAAATTTATTTCCACACCATTTATATTTCAAGGTATTGATATGTTTGAAAATATTCTAATTAATCGGATAATAAATATAAACACTGCGTTTAGATTCAATATATTCTTGAAATTTGTATATTTTCAATATATTTTTTCAATATATTTTTGCGAGTAAGTAAAATTTAAAGAGTTAATTGTTTTAGCCTTAACTATATGAAACCATATGTTAAATTATTTGAATAAAACTAATTATGTAATTTGTTTCATATGATTGACATCAACAATCTATTTAATTTAAATTTATTTTAAATTTATTTAAAAATATATAATTTAAAGTAAAATAATTTAATAATTTAAGTAAAATTTAGATAATGCGAGTAACTGTATAAAAAGTACAGCATTCAAAAATATAACCGAAATTTGAATTTATTTAAATCAGTTTTATTTATAGTTTTTTTTTTTGAGAAATTAGCAAAGATTCTAATTATCAACCTAACATTTGCAAAATAATTTTGAAAAATGTTGCAAAAGGTTTAAAAAAGGATTTAAAAAAATAAATTTGCATTTCTTAAATAAAATATACAGTGTTATTGAATGGTAACATTTGTACTTTTCTTACAAATGAGAAGATAATAAATAATAATAAGATACAAATGTTACTATGTAATAATAACAAAATCTTCAAACTCAACAATATATAAATAAATAAATGTAAAGCGTTACCTCGACTTACGAGTGTCTCAAGTTATGAATTCTTTGAGATAAGAGTCGCTTCTCTGCTTCGGTGCACATTTTGATTGCATTTGTGATTTTTTGCTAATACTATTATTATATAATAATTTTTTTCGGAATGTATTTGCAAAGTATCAATACAAGCAATTGGGGACGGGGTTTGAGTTTTCTTCGCTGCACCGATTTTTCTCCATTGAGTAGGTTTTTATCGAGAATCCCGGTAGATTAAATTGAAGAAAAGGCATAAATCACTGAAGGAGATTCAGTTATTCCGTTGAGCCTTCTGCTCCGCCAATACCAGCATCTTCAAGACGTCATATCTGCTTTAGATTGCTATAATTTTATACATAATAAAATACGTTTATTGTAAAAATGTTGCATCTATTATATTATGCTTTTATACAATATTCTTTATTTATAAGTACGTTTTTTATTTAAACAACATATAACAAAGAAAATATGCTTGTGTTTTTGGGGAGGCAGAATGGATGATAATGTCATTTCAATGGCAAAAATTTATTTACTATTTATTAATATTATTAAGAATTCACAAATATTCTAATTGCTCAACGAACAAGTATAAACTGTAAATAGGAAAAAAGTCCTGGATAGAAATTTTAATTTTGAATATTGCGATACATATACACAATTTGAAAAGAATGAATCAAAACTAAAAATTACATATTTCTTTTCAATATATGTTTTGTTTTCAGTTTTTGAAAGATTTGCGAAAATTATAATTATCTACTTCGTTATAATTATAATTATCTACGTGTTTAACTCCATAAAATCCATAAAAAAATGACTATATTTCAAATTTGCAATTTTTCCAAAACTAGTATTTCATTATTTTTTGTTTAGAAATCTGAAACAAATTGTCCTGAAATTTGAAACAATTTTTTTAGAAATTATAACTGTATTTTCATTTAATAAATTTAATATTAAATCATTTTACAAAATTGCGTAAAATGTAATGAATCAGAAACCACATTTCCTTTCTTTCAAACTTAGTTTATTTTTAGTTTTTTGAGAAATTTGCAAAGATTCTAATTAGCAACTAACAACCCACATTTGCTACATGTTTTATAATAATTTACAAAATTTAATAAAATGTTGGCCATGAAATTTTGGCATGTGCCAGATTTTTAATTTTGCTCCCCCGAAAAAAGGGCAAAAAGGAGATAATAATAATGCCAACCACAGCAAAACATCTGCTGCCGTACGGACTTACTACCCGTACGACGAGAGTGAATGGAATCAATTATCAGCGACTCACTCGCCCTGGGCTCAAGCCCACCAGCAAAAATCAACCACGAACTTGGCATGATGGAAACACAAGCCACAATGCAACTACCTCAGGCCCTAGCTATGACGAGCGAAGGCAAACCTGTTCATTCGGATTCTGGGAGACCAGGACATCATGCAGGGTAGAGTCGGAGCTTCCCAAAACTCCTAAAACCCAAGAGTAAGCACTTCATTGGTACTCTCAACGTACAGATGCTGACCAAAACAGGAAAACTAAAGACGCTAACAGATACCTGCGATAAATTCAGTATCCTCATACTTGCAGTACAAGAAACACGATTTTGTGATTGTGATCACTTTGACTCTGGTGGATATCGTATCTACAAGGGAGAGCCTGCAGTGAAGCTAAGAAATAGTAACTTACATATATAGGGAACCGAATTTCTAGTACATAACAGTATCCAGAACTCTGTGCTAGATTTCTCATCACCTTCGGAACGGATCTCCCTACTGATAATTAAATGCGCTAACAAGGCCTACACACTGATTAACACACATGCTCCTGTTAACAATAACCCTGACAAGAACAAAGTGGAGAAGTTCTGGGCACAGCTAGAACGGGCACTCAACAAGATCCCTCAACAACATATCAAGATCCTCTTAGGAGATTTCAATGCACAAATCGGCAGAGAAAGGGAGCACAGGCACATCACTGGGAATTTTTCGACACATAAAAAGACAAATGCCAATGTACATCGCCTAATCAATACATGTGGAATGGCTAACCTCAAACTAATGTCCACACACTTTAAGAAACCACCACGCAAGATTGCAACCTGGAAATCACCAATCAATTACATCGGGGAATACCAAATCGATCACGTAGCGATAACCAGAAAATTCTCCCCAGAAATCATGAACGTGAGGGTACCTAAGGGTTACGTGGAGTTTGACCATTATATTTCACAAATTAAAACCTGCTTCTTACCTAACAGAAGGAAGTGTCAAAAATCTAAATTCCCGCGTAAAAATCTAAAATGCGTAAGAAAATACGCGGAGGATTTCGCAGAATCACTACAGACCGACACACAAACATGGGACGAACTTCTTCAGACAATCCAGCAATCAGCAAGGAAACTTGGTCAACCGCCACGAAAAAGACAACACAGATGGTGGATATTGGAATGCGACAGGGCCGTTGAATCCCGTATGCTTGCGTGGAAGACTTGGCATAGCAACAAGACACAAGAGAATTGGCAGAATTTCCTAAAAAGTCAGAAGGAAACATCCAAAACGATCATACGCATTAAACGGACATACCATTTCAAAAAATTGGAGGAAATCGACAATGTGTTCAAAAGAAATAACACGCGATACTTCTACAGAACATTTAGGGAAGAACTGATGAACTACAAGCCACCGAGCCTCTGCTTCCGTCGGTCTGATGGAACCCTTGAAACCAACACAAAAGCGAACTGCGAAATTCTGCAACAGTACTTCGAGAAGCTACACAACTGTGAATCCCCTGAAGAAAGATTCCAATACCACATACCCGCCCCAAACCAGGCCTCTGTTCCACCAACACATGAGGAAATACAAAACACCATTTCACACCTAAAAAACAACAAAGCACCAGGAGAAGACGGCTTAATCGCTGAAATGCTCAAGATCGGAGGTGAACTCATGATGTACAGACTGCAAGCTATCATTGGAAATACATGGAAGAGCGGCATCATACCAGCGGACTGGAAAAATGCTTTGATCCACTCACTACACAAAAAAGGCGACAAGACTGATCCAAACAATTACCGAGGCATTGCCCTTCTATCAATCGCATTTTGGCTACAACGTTCTCTCACGTGCCCTCCTCACAAAACTGGAAGAACAGACAGTACATCTGATCGGTGAATATCAGGCAGGTTTCCGACCGCACCGATAATGCGCGGAACAAATCTGGAACCTGAAGATGATACTGCAACATCGCCAAGCCAACCGCACAGTTGTCACTTTCGACTCAATTGACCGCATAACTCTGTTTAATATACTTCATGAATACGGTGTGGATTGTAAAACAACCATGTTAATCGAACAGACTTTGTCAGCCACAACATCTAAAGTAAAATTCATGGCTGAAATTTCCGAGCCTTTTCAAATCAGTAAGACAGGGTGATGTATTGTCCCCACTCTTCTTCAACCTGGTACTAGATAAGATAATCAAAATATGGGAGAAAGAAGTACCTGGAGTATATATGGGAACAAAGGACAAACGAATCAACATAAAGTGCCTCGCTTTTGCTGACGACCTTGGAATAATCACCCGGACTACTGAAGAAGCCAAACACGCCTTTAATGAACTGAAATCGCCATCAGGACCGGCCTTCAAATCTCTTACGAGAAAACGCAATACATAGACTCCAAGAGCTCAAATATGGCACATCTTGCAACCAAATATGGCATCATACAAGTTAAGCACTTCAAGTACCAAGGTGAAATATTTGGAAATACTGGTAAGGAAAGAATGACTAACAAAACAAGTTACTAGTTAAACAAGTTCTAGTTAAACAAGTAAGAAAAGTTACGCAAAGCCTATGCAATCACTTGGAATATGTACAACAAGAAATCACTTTCTACCAAAGCAAAACTTCGTCACTACCATACAGTCATCCTTCCAGAAGCATTCTATGCAATTGAGACTTCAACATTAACCATCTACATCAATGATATTGAGAAAGTAGAACGTCAGATACTGAGAAAAATATTTGGACCCAAGGTACAAGATGGTATCTGGATGCGTAAAAGCTCACAAGAACTATATTCCTTGACAGAACGGTTCTCCTCAGTTGCACGGAAAAGACGTCTGAAATTCTAAGGTCATATAGTACGAATGGATGACTCGCGATTGACCAAGAAAATCTTCCATATCATCAATGGAACCCGACAGTCCAAAGTACGCTGGCTAGTAGACACCCAACATGACCTCTCAGAAATAAATATAGACCCATTGGCAACTACGCGAACTAAATACAGGCAGGAAATAAATTCACATAACTTTACATCAAAGAATCCAACAGCTAAGAGTTTGAAACTAAAAAACGCATGAACGCAAGAAAGAAGACAGGCCCAGAGCGAAAGGATGAGGAAGTTTTGGGAAGATAAAAAGAACAAGAAGACCAGTGCTAAGTAAAGGTTCTACGCGCTCCTTAAAGGGCTAAACGAATAAATAATAATTAACAAAATTTACTATTTTGAATAACTATGCAAAAAAAAACTCTTTGGTGAAAAATACTTATATTGCAAGTTGTAGAGCAAATATTGTAATTACCTAAGTAATACCTAATATTAGTACAACATTTTTAGTTAGTTTGAATAATTAAAAAGTTTTAAATGAAAAAAAAGTAACTGAAACTTAGATATGAATTGTTTCCGAAATCGCTGTAGTTAGAAGTTTTCTAGAAATAATTTTCGATTTTAATAGAGTTTCTAAGATGTATAAACTATATTTTATTAAAAAAAATGGTGTTCTGAAGTTTTTAAAATATTTACATTTAAGCGATTTTGTAAAAAGTTATAAATGCAGAACTGGACCTCCAATTTAATATATTTTTGCAAAACTTTTCTTACCAAATTATCAGAAAAATAATAAAGATTATTCAGATAAAAAATGCAATTTTGAATCACTTTAACCCACAACTATAGACAGATTTACACATCATTTCGTGACCTTTCGACTACCAACGACCTTTTCACAAACAGTGTCCAAAAGTTTGGTTTACTTTGTCCTCTGTAGGCATTGTGGGAAATTTATTTACCGTTACTGCGACTTCCAACAAATGCTGCGAGAAGCTAAAGATTTTTTTGCAGCCCTCAAATTGGAAAAATACGAAACAGTTGGCTCTTGGTTTCAGAAGGATGGGGCCATAGTTAATGCGACCCGTCGTTGGCAAGAAATGTTCCCCGGTCGATTAATCCTTACGAGAAGCCGTTTAATGGTTCCCTTGCTCGACTAATTTGAATCACTGCGAACATCGCCCACGAATCTCGCAAGAACTAATCTAATTCCTTCAGATATGCTGGTGAGAGTTGAATCAAAATTCGAAAACGGTTTCAACAGTGCATCGCCTGTGAAGACCAACACTTTAAAGATATTATTTAAAAAACTTAACAAAAAGCCCGTATCATATTTACTTCAACTGAGTAAAAGGTTTTTTCTATATTACTATATCGCTTTTTAATACACGTCGTAATTGAATTACTTCATTATGCCACAACCTGTATATTATTTCACGTTAATAACACGTTATTCTCTCTTTGGTAAAGTATATTTCTGAAATTCATGTATTTTATGTAAATTCAAAGTCAGCATCGAATTACTTATTCGTTTGAGAGAAACCTCCCTATAAAACCTGATTTTATAAATGATATTTGAGGTGTATGTGTACTGAAAACTGGCGACGCGACGGCGCAAAATGCAATTTGAGCAAGCAACCTCCAGGTGTTGCACGGTGAATTAACGCAAGTAATTGCTAATACTTTCAAGAGATTTACGGGGGTTCCCTATTAAACATTAGTTCGACATGGCGCTCGCGCGAGGCTGCCTTTCTTGACTATGCTTGATTTAACTTCGTTAATTTGAATTTTCAATCAATTTTATAATTAACCTTTTTTACGCTGAAAACCTTAATTAATTCCATCAATGTGCACAGAATTTATAAAAAAAAAATCTCAACATATAAAAAACTATACCCCATTTAATTAAGAATTACAGCCGATACTGTATTTTTTTATTATAGATAGCAAAAAAAAAAACTAATATACTTTTACTAATTATAACTTTTACTGCCATATCATCAAAATTAATTGATATTCAATGCAGATAAAAAAACTTGAATTATAAACTATAAATAATTTACATTTTCTATATTTTATAGGACAGTTAGGATTAAAATTAATCTAGTTTGGTATAATTATGAAAAATCACTCTGGTAACTATTATATTAGTTATCAAATAATGTGTATGAGATTCAAGCAAACATAAAGTGCAAAACCGTTAAAATGGATGGTTTGTATAATTTCTGAATATCATTTGTGTTAGGGTTTAGTCCAACGACCCGATATAATGCAACTAATCAATGATTATCAAATAAAGCGTCAATTTGTGAATAGATTCACGTTACAATTTTCAGAATTTTTGTTGTTAATTTAAAAATATATTCAGGCAAATTAATCCAAACATTATAGAGATAATTAGAATAAATTGTGTTCTAGAGGAGCAAAAAAATTGTTTAAAATGTAGATTAACTTGTACATAGAAACAATTTGCATTCCACCAATTTGTAAAAAAAAATATTTTTAATAAGAGTATTATTATTTTTAATTTGTGCAAGGGAAACTGTTTCGGTCGAAATTGTAATTTGTAATAACATTTTAAAGAATTCTTATTAAAATTTCCTCGTTTCTAAGAAACTCGTTTTCTTCGAGAAATATATGAAAATATACATATTTCCTTCGGGCTTGGTTTCAAATTAGTAAGGATCAATCGATAGACGAAAACGTTAACAGACGTCGTCGATCATATTTGCTAGATTGAATGTACTCTAACAAGAGACCGTCAAGATAGATGTTTATGGCGTGTTATTATGGAAAATAAATTGATAGAGGAATATGCAATTTTGATTTTCTAAATTATACATTCCTCCATCTTCAAATGTAGTTGGTTTAAAATAACAAAACGTGTTACTTTGAACTCCACCGAGAGTCGATTAAGTAAAAAAATACTACAAAATCTTAAACATTTATTTTTACTTATATTCATCGCATTCACAATAACTGCGTATAAATAAAATATGTGCGGAACGTGGAACATATGTGCTATACACTATGGACTATGCTATCGCAATAACCTTTTTTTCAAACGCTGAATACCACGACAATATCAATATTTTTTTAGTATTATATACATACATTTTGAATGGAATGTTGTTATTTTTTAGTGTCTTAGTATTTCTATAAATATAACTTCGCAACATAAAAGGCAAATATTTCTAAATAAACGTGCTCTGAATAAATTTAATATTAATTATATGTTTATCTGAATCGCATTTAAGAATTTAATTATTTCAGCGTGTAAATCAAAATTAAATTATTTTTATAATTGATAGGCATTCTGTAAGTTTTCCATGATAGTCATTCTATAGCTTGATTTTGTTACAAAAGGTTAATCTGTTTGAAAGAAATATATAAAACTTGCAAATATTACTGCATAGAAGTTTTATTGCCAATTCGTGCAAATAATTTCCTAACTAGTGTTTTGTAATGACAGGTTAAAAGTTTTCATAATTTAATGGGGAAAAAGTTTTCTCACAAATTTAACTATCAAATGTAACAAAAAATGTTCTAAATAAATGTGATTTCAATGCATTACAAATGAAATGAAGACAATTTCCTGTTTTGTATTAATTTTGATAAACAAAAGTTTTTTTATTTGAGAAAATTTCAGCTCTTTCACAATGTATTCCTATGTAAGTGAAATTACCACCAATTTCGTTTGATTGAAGAACTAATTTCGTAAGCTTTAATTAAAAAAACCGCATTTTATGAGACGAGTAGAGTATGATTTACAAGAAAAATTGGTACTTACGTATTAACGCCACCGCAGCGAGGTCACGACATGTGGTTTGGATTTATCTGCTCTAATATAACCTAATCTAACCCTTACCCAATATTATTTCTTATTTCGGATCGAGAGGTCGCGCTACCGCGAGATATATCGTCTGGATTTATCTGCTCCGTTATAACCTAATCTAACCATCCATTTTGTTCAAATCTGTAGCTGCGGTGGCGTTAGTACATAAGTACCAAAAATTTATACAAAATTAGAAACATAAACATAGAGCAATATATAAAACTGTGAGGGAAAAAAATATTTAGAAATTTCTGAAAAATGTTTTCCAAAATTTATGGAAATATATCGTCCTTTCAAATTTCATTCATTCTAAGATTTTTAGCAGTTGGACGAAACTTGTACTTAAAAAGAAAACTAAATTTTGAATCTAAGTTTTAGCTACTTTAAAAGGCTGTAAAGTTTCATACAAAAATATGTAGTGCAAAAGTCATCATCCTATGTGACTAGCTCTAAATTTAATCGTTTGACGTTTTACTTCAATAGCATTTAACACGAATATCTTCTTCCTTCTTCTATTAGCCTGTTTTCGTCCATTGGTGAACATAGGCCTTTTCCATATCGATCTGTCCTGCGCTACTTTAATCCACTTTCCTCCTCCGTTACGCCGGGTGTCGTCTCGCAATATTGCCTGAGGCCTGCCAACACTTCTCCTTGATCTTCGAGGCCTGCATTGTAATAGGATTTAAGTACAGTTAATTTTGTTTCTCATGTGCCCGTCCATTGCCACGTAAGAAGCACCACTCGCTAAACCACATTCATGACCCCTGTTCTCCTTCCGATTTCGTCGCTGTGCCTGATTTCCAGCTTCGCTCGCTCGATCGCTGGCTGCCAGGCTTGTTCGCTGGCTGGCAGACTTGAAGACTCGATTTGCGTTGTACATCGTAAGAGTTACATTCTCGAGCCCATACGTTGCGACCGGCAAGATGCACGAGTCATAAACCTTCCTCTTTGGGTTTATAGGGATGCGTGGTTCCCGGTAAATGTAGCTAAGACCCGGTAAATGTAGCTGCCAAACGCCGCCCAGGTCAAGCCGACTCGTCTGTTGATATCGGTTATCTGATTGTCCTTTCCCAACTTGATGTTTGTGTGTGTCCCAGATGATGTGATGCCAGTGTCCAGATATGTGATTGATACATACTCATCGACTTTCTGAAGCGTATGACTACCGATGGAGCAATATAATGGTGATGATTTTAGTTTTCAGATTCAGCCCCACCACTTGGGAGACTTCTTAGAGTTCACGTAGCATTATACCTAGTACATCTGGGTCGCTGCTGGTAAGTACAATATCGTCGGCAAAGGTGATTAAGGCGGCTTTCATCGATGTCGACTCCCTTTCACTCCCAAAAAAGATTTTTAAATACGTTCTCCAACGCCAGGGTAAAAAGTTTGGGTGAGATGGTATCGCCTTACCGTATAGCCCTCCTGACCGATATTTCTCCCGTATTCCAATCCTCTTCCAGCATGAGTATCTAGAGTATACACGGGATTTATGCGTCGCCCGAAGCACTGCCCCGGATTCAATCGAGTCAAAGGCTTTCTGATAGTATAGTCCACAAATGCCATATGGAGAGGAACGTTATATTTCGTGCATTTTTCTATGGATGTGCACACCGTTTGGATATGGTCAATCGTGCCGAATCTCCTCCTGAAGCCAGCCTGTTCGATGTGCTGGTAAAAGAATTTCTGGGTAAGACGATTGGTTGTGATTTTGTATAACTGCTTATAAAGGTTGGATGGAGTTAAGAAAGTTAAGTGAGACTTAAGAAAGAGGTTGCACTTTAGAAAGCAGGGAAAGACCCAACAGATCCTGATAATTTTAGACCCATCTCTTTGCTGTGTCACCTTTTCAAGGTTCTTTGAAGAATGGTTCTTGACCAAATCTCCGACATTATCGAGGAGGAGACCATACCAGAACAGGCAGGTTTCAGACCAGACAATTCGTGTTGCGGGCAAACCCTCAACCTCACTCAATATACCGAAGATGGGTTTGAGCGGAAGCAGATAACGCGAGTCGCTTTCATAGATATATCTGCTGGCTATGATACCGTGAACCGCCGGAGGCGGATATCAAAGTTCTATGACATCACCAAGGACTTTCCCCTAACTAAGTTGGTAGAATGCTTGCTACAAAATCTAAGGTTTTTGATACAACAGTTTAGAAATAGTCGGTAGAGGACTTAGAAAAACATTCTACTACAAGGCAGCGTCCTGGCACCAATCCTCTATAATATCTACACCATTGATCAACCAACAAATGGAGAGACAAAGCGTTTGTATATGCCTGCGATACGTCTATAGCATCTCAAGGCAGAAATTTCAACGACATAGAGGATAAATTACTTCACAGTCTGGAGGATCTATCAGCCTATACCACCTCAAAGCAAATTCCTCTAAGACAAAGGTGTGTGCTTTCCATCTTAGAAAACACACAAGTAGCTAAGGGTGGCCTGGCATGGCCAAGAGTTGAAGCATAACAACACACCGAAATACCTAGGCATACGCCTGGACCGAACTCTGAGTTTTGGAAAACACTCAAGAGATCAAAGGGAAAGTATGCGCAAGAAACAATAACTTTCGAAAACCAACAAACACAAAATGAGGAGCACAACCTCATACCCTCTGGACTTCGGCTCTTGCTTTATGCTTTGGTATGTATGGTCCAATTCCGCTCATACCAAGCACGTTAACGTGGCACTGAACGGGACGATGCGCATGATATCTAGCTGCCTGAAACCGACCCGGGTGGAGGAAATCTACCCAATAGTTGGTATTGGCCCATCCAAAATCAGGAGGTGTGCTGCCGCGAGGGCTTAGCGAAAAAAACAAGAAACCGACCAGAGGCATCCCTTATATGGGCAAAAATGCAACCGCATAGACTTAAGCCTAGGAAGAGTGTTATGCGGTCGACAACACCCCTGGAGGTTACGCCTCAAGCACACCGAACATACCTATGGCAAGTGGCTGCCATCCGCACACGGATCGAGGCAAATGAAAAGCTGACCCCTAGACACCTTCTACCTTTCCTCACATGGAGGACGCTGTCTAACAGCTATCTAAAAAAATGGGGCTACAAAAAGATGACAAGTGTGAATGCGGCGAAACTCAAGACCACCCAAACATGAATGAGACTTGCACAGAGAAGAACCTGATACTCGCAAATGACAAAGTCAAATAGGTGCCGGATTTTTGGAAACTAAAAATTTGATTTGTTATGGTGATCCGGACAAGGTGATATGGTGATCCAAAGTAAGTAAGGGTGGAGAGTATCAGCCTACTCTCCACCCTTACTTACTTTACTTTCCTTGTCCGAATCGCCATAACAATGGTCAATAATTTGCAATAATCACACAGTCGCTCTTTTTGAAGAGCAAGATAACTTTTATGTTCAGCTAAGGGTCGAGGATTTTGCTTTCATCGATACACCTGTTCAGGAATATCAAAATTGCTTCTTTTAGTGTTTCTTCTCCGGCCTTCATCATTTCTCTCGTCACTCTATCTTCACCAGGTGCCTTACCGTTTTTTAATGCTGTTTCCAGTGGAGCTGCATGTATATAAAGATTATTATATTAAATTTATTGGGTACAAAATTTAAGTATACTCCTTTAAGTGTACTCGACAATAATCCGGAAATGGTTTCCTACAAAATTAATGTTATAACAACTCTTTCCAGCAAAGAAAACAGATGTTTCGAGTTGCGAAATTGATTTTTATGTACATTTATAATTTATCCACCACATGCTTCTTTTCTTAGAGCTACTTGAAGACAATTAATAGTTTACCTTAGTCACCAAATAAGTCACCAAATTTACCCCACAAATACTTCATCAATACCATAGAAAATGCAACAGAAATTGTAACAATGGCTACAATAGAATAGAATCTATTACACAACTTTTAAAAAAGTGCCTCGTGTCTGTGTCATTTTTTTTTATTTTTCCATTAAATTTTTTTATACTCAATATAGAATTATGTATTTAATGTCAAAACATTGTTTTAGTTTCACATTTTTCTTGTCTACAAAATTTACAAATTATACGGAAATTTATTAAATTATTGTAAATAATAAAATTGTTAATTTGTAATTCTGTGTACGTCAATTTAGTAATAATGCATATTTAACAAAGTCAAAACCTTTTGTTCAAAAATACGAAAATGAAATAAAAATCTCTCAAATGAAATTTATTTATCTAGTAGTAAGTCTTATCATCCTGAACAGGCTCTCCATAGGCAGTGAACATAGAATGAACCAAACAAAAGTTTCTGTGAACATCAGCAGGGAAAGATTGAAGATGATCCAAAAACCTGTGATGACAACATCGACTCCTAACAAAGAGAAAGAGAAAACCGGTTACATAACTCTTACGCAAACCAAATGGCGACTAACGGAAGTATCAACATAGATGATCTAAACACATCGATAACAAATGCAATAAAACAGGCAGAACAGAAACACTGTAATAAACGAGAGATAACAGAAACTAAGCAAAAACACCAAAAAACTAATGTAAGAAGGAAGAATGCTGAAAAACAAATACGGCCAAAACTTTGCGGAACTGAGACAATTGAACAAAGACATCTCAAAAGGCATACGAAAAGACGTCAGAACTTCAACACGAATATGGTTGCTAGAACGATAGAGGCAAACAGAAGCATAAAAGTACTTTGGCAGAAAATCTCAACAGGCAGAAGAAACATACATAGACTCAGAAATATACAGGGAAATATAACATCAAATAGGGAAGAAATCCTCGGGGTAGTGAGAGAATTTTATGAAGAACTATATAAATCACATGAAAGCGCAATAGAAGCGAACCAAATTCCGAAAATCCCAAACCAAGGGTCGGAAGATATTCCAGAGGTCACTATCTCCGAAATAACAACAGCACTCTCTGAGATGAAGAATATAAAATCACCTGGGGACGATGAAATCAGCATAGAAGCAATCAAACTGGAATGTTACATTCTCTGCTAAAAGTGCTCTTCACCGGATGTCTCATGAGAGGAATAACGCCCTCAGAATGGAACAATGCAACAATCATCGTCCTGCATAAAAAGGAAGACATTACCGACCTTGGAACTTAGCGACCCATCAGCCTGCTCTCAAATATATTTAAGCTGTTCACAAGAATAATCACGAAGAGAATAACCGTTAAGCTAGAATCATACCAACCAAGAAAACAAGCCGGATTTAGATCAGAGTTTGGCACAAGCGACCACCTCCAAGCAATAAAAAACCTCATAGAGAAAATGATACAGTATAATAAGCCACTGGTACTAATGTTCGTAGATTATGAGAAGGCGTTTGACTCTGTGGACCAACACGAAATCCTAAAATCATTAGCTGATTGCCGTGTAGATCACCGGTATACCAATAACATCAGACATATATATAAAAAATGCCACAGCATCTGTCCGACTCCACAACGATACGGGAAGATATAAAATAGCTAGAGGAGTTCGACAGGGTGATACAATCTCCCCACGACTTTTTACTAACTTACTCGAATACATGTTTAATTCTATTGATCTGCAACACCTAGACAATAATATAAATGGGGAATACCTCAGTCATCTCAGATTTGCAGACGACATAGTCATTATAGCGGATAGAATCGACCAGGCAAAATGATGATACAACGCCTAAACTTACTTACTTAATTAGATACTTACTACTTTGCAAGAACTCAGTGGATGACCAATCTTGTACTGAGTGATAGTATAACCGTAGATTGAGTCGAAGTCAAAGAGACCACCTCATATAAATACCTGGGGCATGAAATCCGCATACACAGAGATAACCAAATTTGTGAAATACCAAAACAAATAGGAGTCGAAGTCAAAGAGATCACCTCATATAAATACCTAGGGCATGAAATCCGCATACACAGAGATAACTAAACGTGTGAAATACTAAGACGAATAGGATTAGCTTGGGCTGCATATGGCAAACTGAAACATATATTTAAGTCAAACTTACCAACCTATTTGAAACGTAGAGTCTTCGATTAATGCGTCCTCCCCGTCTTAACATACGGTGCAGAGACATCAACACTAACAAAGAAGGTAATCAATAAGATCAAAGTAACACAACATCCAATGGAGAGATCCATGTTGGGATCATCCCTTAGAGACCGAATCCCTAACACCGAAATCCGGAAAAGTTCGGGAGTAGCAGATGCAATAAAACGAGTAACAACCTTGAAATGGAACTGGGCAGGGCACATTGCGAGAATGAAGGACAACCGATGGACCAGACGAATAATAGAATGGAGACCAAGACATGAAGCTCTCCACCCTGCTAGATGGTCCGATGATATTAAACGTATCCATACAATTGGATGCAAGCAGCGCAAGCCCGACAGATGTGGAAGCAGTCATGGGAGGACTACGTCCATCAGTAGACTACGATAGGCTAATTGATGATGATGATGATGAAGTCTTATCATCCAGTAATTTTATATCTTATAAGTTGGTTGTAATTAACCTTGATAGAAACAGCGTCAAAACTGTTTTATTTTACCTTGTTTCAAATATTTTTGCAACAATTTTGTTTGCAAAGAAACTTAAAAACAAATGAAGTTGTAGGTTCTGTACAACCTCTTGCTAATAATGAAAGCATAACATTTAATTGTTATTGCTTTGTTGTTGCCATATTTTTTAATATTTTAAAAAAAGTAGAATTCGTAACTCCCTCTCAATGTGGAATTCCATTTCGTAGGAGAATAACTATGATGTAAGAGAGACTTTACAATGTAATTTAAAATACGCCGTTACCATTTTTCTATTTCCACTGATAATAAAAATAAAGAAATAAAATAATAGGAATACTGAAGGAGACTAGTATCTCTATTAATTAATTTATTTATTTTTGATATTTTTTTAATTAGCGGAAACAAAAAAAAATTATGAGGTATTCATCTAAGTTTTTTCATTCTAATAGTTTATTCATCTAAGTATTTTAGCCAACAATTTAGCCAATTTAAAGCCAACAACAGCAAATAATGGAAAGCCCTACTAAAATAGTAGTATGGAACTGCAACGGATTACAACAAAAACTGCAAGAACTTAAAATATTTATACATATGTATGACATTGATATCATGATGATCTCTGAATCACGTTTTACAAATAGAAACTACGCAAAAATTCCTAACTACACTATATACGACACGGAACATCCATCAGGGAAAGCACAAGGAGGAACCGCGATCATCATTAAAAATAGCATTAAACACTATTTACACAACACCACTAATCACGACTAGCTCCAAGCAACCACAATTGCATTAGAAACAGCAAATGGAACAATACAACTTTCAGCTATATACTGTCCCCCAAAACAAAAAATCACCCAGGAACAATACAAGAACTTCTTCCAGACCCTAGGAAACAAATACTTAGTGGCAGGTGATTACAACGCTAAAGACGAACACTGGGGTGCGAAAAACACATCTCCCAGGGGCAAAACATTACTACAGGTTATAGTGGAACTATCACTAACACCACTTTCAACGGGCGAACCTACTTACTGGCCAGCGGAAGGGTAATTAAAGAGCTACCTGATAAGGCCATTAGAATGATAGAACTATAATATTCATTGCCATACTTAGACTCCAATACTTTCCAACCACATGGAAACTGGCCGCAATCATAATGTTGCCTAATCCAAATAAAGACATACACCAACGCTCCTCATACAGACCTATCTCACTACTACCAATCTTATCTAAAATGCAAGAAAAAATAATACTAAAAAGATTAAAGGAGACAATCAACAACAAACACCTAATTCCCGAACACCAGTTTGGGTTCAGAAACAAACACGCTTCTACTGAGCAGGTCCACAGACTAATTAACAAAATTATAGCATCACTGGAGGATAAAAAATACTGCACATCACTTTTTCTAGATATAGAAAAAGCATTCGACAAGGTCTGGCATCTAGGACTACTTAAAACCCTAAAACAACATTTCCCCTGAAGATATGTGCAAACTATTAAAATCTTACCTCAGCAGAAGAACATTCTACGTCAAAGTAAAAGACTCAGTTTCTGACATACAATGCATAAATGCAGAAATGCCACAAGGAAGCGTACTTGGACCAATACTATACACCCTATATACAGCAGATATACCAACGATGCCTGACAGCACAACATGCACATTTGCAGACGACACAACAATACTGGCATCACACGAAGACCCACAGGAAGCATTCAAGATTTTACAAAAGCACACTCACCTACTCGAAAAATGATTGACTGACCACAGAATAAAGGTAAATCATAGAAAATGTCACCATATCACCTTCACGCTACATAAAGGAGATGTCCCGAAAATTACTCTTCACAATAACGAAATTCCACAAACAGAGGGGATCAAATACTTGGGACTCCACCTAGACTCGAAACTAAACTGGAAACAGTACATACACAAAAAATTACAACAAATTAGTATTAAAAGGAAAGAAATGTACTGGCTAACCAGCCGAAAATCTAAATTAAGTATTGAAAACAAAATACTAATATATATAAAATCATAATCAAACCTATATCGACATATGGCATCCAGCTATGGGGCACGGCAGCAAAAAGCCACATCTCCAAAATGGATGCCATGCAGCCAATCATACTCCGGACAATAGTAGACGCGCCATGGTACTTAAAAAATGAAGAGATACGGAAGGACTTACAAATTCCCACCGTAAAAGAGGAGCGTCTAACAAACAGAAACAAATCAAGAATAACAAACCATCCCAACCAGCTAGCCAAAGCACTGTACACCAACAGGACTGCCAGAAGACTAAAAAGAACACACCCGCAGGACCTTGCGACACCATCACCTACACAAACCTAATAGTAAAAAAATCAGAAAACATAATATTGTAAGGATGCTACACCAAAGGTAGTATTCACATGTTACCTGTAAAACCAGGTACAAATTGTAAAAAAAAATTGGGGTCAATAAAAAAAAAGAAAAGTGATTTCCAGAATCGGCCAGGCCCTTTTGTCTTTTACATTATTAGGCCAAATTTCCAATTAAATAAAAACAAATAAATAATAAGATTGTGAAAATTTAATATTGATACAAATATTATTGTTGGTTTAAAAAGTATTTACACCTTTTTAAATACATTCTACTACGCAATTTGTTCTGTGTTGTGCAATTTGTCGATTACGTCGCGTGTCGTATTGATATTAAAGTTTTTAGTAATCTGTAATTACCACAATCAAACCTAAATTGGTTCTAATTCGCTGCATACAATGCAACTGTATACCCAACTGTATAATTTGAATTCAATCTCTCGGAAAACAGGCAGATTGGCATCACAGAACTTTGTTCCAACATACAAACACATGGGGGGAAAGTGCGGATCTCTCTGAAAGCAACTCGTGCACTGAATTTCCAACAAAACTTGCAGCTGATTGAATTATTAAGAAAAAGTGCAAACGGAGACAAACACAGAACGCAACAATTATTTACACAGACATAATGAATATGTACGGGGCTTCTTGGTTCTAGGAATTAAATTATATCATTTATTATTGTTTCATAAAGAAATACGAGTGTGCAGTCTGAGAATGCAAAATGTTTGCTCATTAATTATTTTGTAAATATTAAGGTAATTTGTGTTATAAGAAGCGTGCAGGAACGTTTCACATGTAATGTATTAAGAACAATGTAACGTTAGTAGTGCATAAACAGTTTAAATATTGTATGCTGTGAACTTAATTAAAATTTAGGTCGGTTGCTCCTCTTCTTACATGAATTATTGTAACATTGAGGCGCGTCGTGTTAATAATAAACTTTAATTCAGACAAATTGCACATAATTTATGGAGATATTAATGTAATCAGAAGTTAGGCTAAAAGTTTTTGATTAATTATATTTCGGCGGCAACTCCAAGTCTAATTTCACAATCATTAAATCACCTCCTTCTGTTCGGAAACATGGAACATTAAAAAATCTGCAATGGGATTTTTTTCTGTATCCATAATGCATTTCAATGACTAGGCGGAGACGAGAGCGAAAAAAAATTAATCTCCGGCTCATGCTTAATTTTAATATTTGTTTTGCAAATTTCTTGTAATTTAAATTTTTATTAACTTATACAACGGTTTAGAACTAATTAAAAAACTTGCCGCTTAAATAAGACAAACTATCTGCACGGAACTTTAAATGTATTTAAAATTATGATAAATATGGAAGAATTTAAGTTCTGTACTCGCGAACTTTTTAACTCAAACAGCTGCTTCGGTGACATTACTTGCAGATTTTGCTTATGTTTGTTTGTAATTCGGTCTGCACCGACTAAAATTAGTTTCAGCAAGAGGTAAACATACTTTTTGAAATCCATTACACTTGTCTCCGTTTGAATAAATATTATTAAATCACACAAAACTATATATCGGATAAAGTAATAAGAAAAAAAACAATGTTATGAGGAAATTGAAATATAAATCATGTTCGAAGTTACTGAATAGTAATAGCTTACTGTAATAGTTGTGTATTAATGAATCAGATATATTTTTTATAACAAGTTTTACAAATATGTTAATGTATTCTAGTGAAATTGAATACTAATGTACGTATATTCGGATTGAATACATATTATTTTGATACATTATGTAACAATTATTTGGCATATTACCCTGATTTGTAAGTGCATTATCCGTAATAAATCAACTTATATGCCCTACATATTATATCCCTAATCTACTGATTTATACGCTTTCAAAACTGATACTGTTTAACAACTACTTAACTTACCCATTAAGTTTCAATTTAAAGTTTTCAACTCGGGGTAATTTAATACTGTTTTTGAAATATAACTTTTCCAAAAAAAAAGAAGTTACTAATTGATTGTAGTCGTTGTAGACGAAGATGGTAAAGTTCTTGTTTCTGGTTCAACTAATCCTATAATGTATGCTAGTAGCAGTTTGAAGGGTTGTGGGAGTAACTTCTTGTTTCTCTTATAGGCGGCCTTTTTTATTTGGTTGCAAAAACATGTATATAGCGTTAAAAGCTCCTGCTTTTTTAAATAGGAAAAATCAATTTCCGCCCAACGAATAAAAAAAAATTCTTAAATATACTAAAATGCGATTAAATATTCAAATGGATTTTTTTAACAGAAATGTCTTAAATATGAACGTGCATTTATTAGTAAATTACGATTTTCATTGAATGCATAAATTTAAAACAATATTAAAGAAATAATGTATTGCAATATCAAATAACAATATTATAATTCCATCATTCATCCAAATAATTACTTTAGAATTTAAGACAGCAATAAAGAAAAAGTTTAATAATTTCAAGTGAAATATTTCTTTTTATTTTGTTTACAATTTCTGTCAAAAACAACATAGGTTTAGTCTTAATCTACAAGATTTTCATCTATGTTTTGTAAATATTTGTTTGAGATATATTGTCTTCATAAATGTAAGAAATAAATTTATTTCAATAGAAATGGTCATAATAGATATTGGATTTGATCTACAGATTTCAATCTGAGTTTTTGTATTTTTGCAAATATTGTATCAATTGTATCAAAAATGCTATTGGTTGCATTTTATTTCAATAGAAAAACTATTAACATTATATAGCATTCTGTCTCATAAATTTGGGAAATGATTTATAAAAATCTATTTAGAAACATCCATTAGAACGGGAAATGGTAGATGCGCCGGCAAAAATAAATTTATAACATGTTTTTCATTTTTCATAACAATGCCCAGACATTTATTGTTTCATATAAATAACAATAGTTTTTATATATTTTTGTCCTATTTATAAAGAATTATATGAATTTTATAATCACATTCAAATATTTTACTCTTACAATTTCAATTTTACAATATATTGGGTTTTTAACAGTTTGTAACACGAATACCTTCTACATTTTCTATATCAGTGACTATATTCATTTGTATTTAATGGTAAAATTAAGTAAGTTTTAGTAAGAACATAAATAAATTACTCAATAAATCAATAAATTGAAATGATATATGATGACTAATAACATTTTAATAATTCAAAATTAATTAAATTCTTATAAAATTCTAAAAACAGCTAAATACATATAAGATTAGTTAACAATAAACAAAGCCATACACACTAGACAGACAAAAATCGAGGAGAAAGACTATGGCGGCATGTGTAAACATACTAGATAGACAATATTAAAAAAAACGAGACTAGAGAGACAATCCGCAATAAATAGGGTTGCACAGAAGCGTAGACAGATAATATTATATATAGAGAAGACTGGACATAGAACACTAGACAAGCATGACTAGACAATAGGATAAACATATTTATGCAAAATTTCAACGAATGTTATCCCAGAAAATGTAAAAGCGTAAATACCACAAAGAAGCTTAGTTTTAAGAATCCTGAAATAACTGGTGCAAAAAAAATTCAAATTTATATTATTAGTATTTTTTCAAATTATATCCCATTCCAGCAGTAAATATATGACTCTGATGATATAGACTCCCTACTCTTTCAAAAAAGGAAAAGAATTAGCAAAAAAACTACTAGAATCGGACAATCCAAAGAAGACTACACATACACCCAAACAGGATTACATTACGAATTGAAAAATTCACTGTTGTTTGTTTTTACTACACTTATAATATGTAAAAATATTATATAACTTATTCTTCACAATTTCTACACATATCACGACTCGAGTATCGACGTTTGACGGTCATTTTCAAGTGACTTAACAAATTGATGAAGTTGAATATATACTCTTATAGTTTTTGGTGGGGAGGGGGGCGGCGGTGTCTGTCCGTAGTGGAGGACTTATCTGTTTGAGATTGGGTGAGATTAAAACCTTACCTTACTTTTAATCTCACCCAATCTCAAACAGATAAGTCCTCATCTACGGACAGACACAGCCGCCCCCCTCCCCAACTTCATCAATTTGTTAAGTCACTTGAAAATGACCGCCAAACGTCGAAACTCGAGTCGTGATATGTGTAGAAATTTATATTACAGTGAATAATAAGTTATATAACATTTTTACATATTATAAGTGTATTATAAAAACATATTGAATTTTTCAATTCAATGTAAGTATGAATTACCAAGAAGTAACTGTCGCAACCATCCTATTCATACATGGGATTAAGTAAAACAAATGACATGTATTGCAAATACACAAGAAATAAACACAACAATAAGGACGAAGATCCTCAGTTAGCAGCTAACAATTTAAATAAATATTATACTGAAAATCTACAAAACTTATCAAGACAAATAACGAATATTAAGTATAAAGATAAAATTAAGAGTATAAATAAAACAAGATTCTTAGAAGCGGTATCAACGGAAGAAGTCTTAAACAGTATCCTGTCAGTAATGAATTAAAAAGTGCCGGTATGATGAGATCCCTTTATCTATAATAAAATATTTGTTTTTGGAGATTGTGGAATTATTATTACAAATAATTAATAATTCTCTAAATTATGGCATACTTCCATATAAATAGTTTGAAAAACGCATTAACCCTCCGTTTGGCACATATACCACTAACCCTCCGTTTGGCACATAGACCACTGACCCTCCGTTTGGCACATAGTCCACTAACCTTTGGTTTGGCACACGTGGTCTGGTCAGACCCCTGTATATCTCCATACAATTTATACTTTATTTCTGTCTATATTTCTTCTAATATACACTCGTCTTATAAATTCTAATTCGAGGGGAAGCAAGTATAATTCATTTTTGAGAGTTGTTGGCACACAGGGTCCAAACATTTATTGGAAAAGAAATGTGTTTTACACCATAATTTTTCGCTTCCCTGGGAACAAAGTTTGCATCCTCTCTTCTTATCCATTGTATTATCACAAATTGGTGTATATTTTTCTTATTCCATATATCACGAATTGGTGCGGCTTTGTCAGTTCGTTGGCCAAATGCACGTATACGCCTATCATCAAAACGGATATATCGCAGCAATGCAAGGAGCTTATGAGACATAGCTGATCTGAAAATAGGTAGGACGTCTGTATGCCAAAGAACTTGTGATTTTTGCAAGAAATTGTGTGAAACTCCAGCGACAAAAAGTACACAAATAAATGCATATAATTCAGTGCTCGTTAGCTCTTTCCAAACTCTTGGTTTTCTATCGAGATTTTGCAGATTGCACCTTTGAAATGTATCTTTTGCATAACGATTCGTTCCGGTGATGATGATGAATGTAATGTTTTGTGCAAAAAAATTTCTTGAGTACCTCAATCGGAACTGAATTTTGTTCTTTGGGTCCAGCTCGAAAACGCATAATATTGTGATCACGGAAACGACCAACAATCGGTCGGTCTTTTGTCTTTGCCAAAGAAGAATGCAACAGTTTGCAGCTTGTTAATTTTTATAATGTGCTTCTCCCTCTACTTCTTCTCCTTCTTTATCATCGCCATCTATAATTTCGTTTGGTTCGATTACCAAATCCTCTTCAATATCAGACGCATCTTCTTCAGGTACATATTCCATATCATTATCGTCGTCATAGTTTCTGAATAGATCATATTCAACATTTTTATCAACTTCTTCTTCAGTATTACGTTGAATTTCGTTAGATAAAGCCGCTGCTAATCGTGAATGAAAATCAGTATCCAAACTTTGTCTGCGTAATCGCGTATTATACAACTTTCAACTTCAACTTCGTCGCTCATTTTTATGAAACAAACAACAATTTCGTAACATGATAAACTGGCCGAACACGTGGCTCGCTAAATAGATCGAAGGACAATATATGGTGGGTGGCGTGAAGTTTTGAGTAACTAAAAAAACGCTGATGTTCAAATACATTTTATTTATTATAAAATATATATGGGTCCTGACAGATATATTCAAGTACATATCCTTGTAATTACCCTTGTATGACATGTATTCTTTTATTTTTTCATTTAAATTAAAGCTAATGAAATTTTAGGAAAAGTCCAAGAAATTTAAGTCGATAGCTCAATTAGAATCATATTAAAAAACAAATGAAATCGCAACAGGTCTGGGTGGACCCATGCACCAACCGGAGTGTTAATAACACCGGTTCTCAAAAAAGGAGATGCGAAAAATATATAACTATAGACCAATAAAAATATATAACTAACGACCAAGTATACCATACAATACCATATACAATACCATACAACTTTTTCAAAAAGTTATGAAAAAATCATGTACATAAGAACAAAAGAAATCCTAGAAAGATTCAATATTTTAAGCAAAGAGCAACTTGGTTTTAGAAAAGGTACGGGTAAAGATACAGCTTGTTTCAATTTTATAGAGAACATATCCAAACAGCTGGAAGATAAATGCATTCCAGGTGGTACATTGATCGACCTCTCTAAAGTCTACGATACAGTGAACCATAGCATTCTATTAGAAATATGCTGCAAGGAGAATTGCCCTAAATTGCTTTTATTCCTACTTGTATAACAGAAATCAACAAACTATACTTTCAAAAAAACAAGAAGTAAAGTCAACAACAAAAACAATACAAATAGGGATTCTTGAGGGAAGTATATCGGGACCTTAGTTATTTATATGATACATAAAATGGTAATATTTGCAGATGGTTTAAAAAACATAGCACAACAAATAAGCATAAAATAAAACTCAAAAATTATTGATTGGTTCAAAATCAATAGGTTAACTATGAACACAGCAAAAACCAATACTATTATATTCAGGACAAACAGATCGCTGATAAATTATCCGAAACAGTTTCACATAGGATAAAACGAACTTTTGCTACCTTAACTGGAAAACAAATATCGTAATTCTAGAAGCAAAATTGAATAAAATTACATATGCCATCCGAATTTTACAGAAATATTAGATAACTTGGATACATTAAAAATCGTTTACTATGCAAATTTCCACTCTTCTCTTCGTTTTGAAATCATCTTCTGGGGCAGCGGAAAGGTTCTTAAAAATATATTTGCTGTACAAAAAAGAGTTATCTGAGTAATGCTAGATCTAAATTACAAACAGACGTGCCGCGGCATGTCTAAAACATTTAACATTCCAACGGTCACTGGAATATACCTATATGAAATAACAATTAATACTGTGAAGCAAAAACACCTTTTCAAAACTCAAAAAACTGTAATAACAAGGATACCAGAGGCAAAACATTCACCTTACCTCAACAATAGTTAACTATGACCGAGAAGTTCCCACCATATACACACACCTAAAAATATAGGAGTATAATATACTCCCAAGGCCGTTAGAAGCCATCACAGCGATTAAAAGAATTTATAAGCAAATACGGACTATCCTAGTTGACATGGAACCTTATACTCTAGAACAGGGGTCTCCAAACTACGGCCCGAGGGCCACATCCGGCCCGCGGACAGATTTTGTCTGGCCCGCGGAGAGCTAGCATACTTGAAAACTCCTTTTAGAGAACATATGTTTTATAGCAAATTAAATTTAGTTTACTGAAGTATTCTAATTTTATGTTGAATAATTATTAATATGACATCTACATTGATATGGTCATGGGCTAACTACTCATAACATTGTTGTAGGCTTATTGTTCTTGTTTTTGTGATAAGTTGGATAAAGAAACACAGAATTGTAATGAGTAAAGACATATATAATATGCAGAAAATTTAACTTCAGTATATAATAACTAACAAATTATTGAAATGAATCCAACTAACATTTTATACTTTTTAAGCATAATTTTAAGCATAATGACATATGAAATACTAATGAGATTTATGTAATTGAGATTTTCCACTAACAATAGTTTGTAGTTGTGGACTAATTTTACTTGTACCAATTATTAAAAGAGATTTAAGATGCTCATCAGTTAATTTAGATCTGTAAACATTTTTTGTGTACTTCATTTTGGAGAAGGTCTTCTCATACAAATAAGTAGTACCAAAAACAGAAAACAGCCCACGAGCAAATTTATGCAAATTATCAAATTGTGTCAGTGGAAGACTCTTATAAAATTCCAACAAAGATGAGTTTTGATATTTGCTCTTAATTATATCACTGCACTGTAGATCAATCATTTCCATTTGAAGTTCCGGGGCTAGGGTTTCAATGTCAGTATCAAAAGGATTCTGAAAAATCTTAATTTGATTCGCAATGGCATCAAAGTCCGAGAAACGAGTATCAAAATTTATTTTCAAAGCTCTCAAAGTTTCGATTGCAAAATCGATAGGAAACTCAGTCTCAGTGGTGGGGCTGAATATTTCACATGTTTTAAAATGTGAAAAACATTTACATCGCAGTTGTGATTGAAACAGTATCAATTTCTTCCGTGAATGATTTGATATTAGTGTATAAATCAGGAAGATGCTGGTTTTCTCCTTGCAATCTCAAATTCAGTTCGTTCACATGTTTTGTCAAATCAACATAGAATGCTAACTTCCACAGCCATGCGTTGTTTTGTAATTCAGTAAGAGGGCGATGCTTTTCATTCAACAAAATTTCGATCACTGCTCGAAGTTCAAAAAAGCGCTGAAGGACTTTCCCACAACTAAGCCAACGTACGGCAGTATAATAAGGTAAGTCATTTTCTCCAATCTCTTCAATAAATTGTCGGAATTGTCGGTGATGCAGCCCAAAAGATCTGATAAAATTAACAGTTGATATGACTGGTTTCAGAACTTCAGACATATCCAAACATTTTCCGCACAAAGACTGTTGATGAATGATACAATGTAAGACTAATGGTTTTGAACCACCGTCATTTTCTACAGCCTTTGACACAAGAGCGACCACTCCTTTATCTTTCCCACTCATGTTTTTGCCTCCATCAGTTGTAATACATTTCAAGTTTTTCCATCGAAGGTTCTTTTGATTAATGGCCATTTCAACTCCTTTAAAAATATCTGTACCAGTAGTTGTGCCATGAATACTATACATATAAAGAAGTTCTTCATGCACTTCATAGCTTTTATCTATTCCTCGAATATAAACCAACACCTGAGCAGTATCTGACACATCCGTTGACTCATCCAAGGCCAAAGAAAACCACTCAACATGTCCATTTTTGTCGAACAGTTGACAGGATATATTTTCAGCGATCTTTTCTACCCTTCGAGCTACAGTGTTTGCTGACATACTGACAGTTTTTAATAAATTTACCTTTTTAGGGCACATTTCTTCGGCTACTGCAATTATGCATTCTTTGATCATTTCTCCATCGATGAATGGTTTTCCACGTTTTGCAATTTCAAGAGCCACACGAAAGCTGACACGAGTTGCAGCCTCTTCTTCAGTTTTAAGTTTTGTAAATGAAGATTGCTGCGATTTCAATCCGCGCTTCATAGCTTCGAATTTTTCTGTCCGCAAACTTCCTGTATATTTTGAGTAATTTTGAAAATATTTTGTTTCATAATGACGTTTAATGTTATATTCCTTGAGAACGGCTATGCTTTCATTGCAAATCAAACAGCGCCTTGTTACTGGACTCAATTACGAAAAACTGAATGTTCCACTGATCTTTGAATTTTCTGCATTCACTATCAATTTTTCGCTTCTTTTCCATACTACTAAACCACACACAAAAGCAACAATTCAAATCAAAATACTGTTACAAAGATGTCTTAAACTTAAACACGCACAAACACGTTTTAAGGATGTACGCACTATTTTGTTTCACAACAGTGTCATAGGAACTGACTTGTGGTTGCGCCACTAGCCCTCTTATATATTCCAATTACTGCCATCTAGAAATGAGTGGAAGACACCAGAACTTTCTCGAACCAATGAGATTATTCTGTACGTGCTATTAGCGCAATCTGTTAGCGATAGAAGGTACTACCTATTTCCGCTTGTGTCCACCAGATGTCGTGTCACGTTACTCCTCATGGCTCGTACTCTACGACTAATCTAGTAATTACAGATAATCACAGGAAAATTAATACAATGCAGTGTTGCCGTTTTGCGGACTTTAGTCCGGTTTGCAGCCTTTTTTAAACGTTGCGTACTTTTCGGACTTTTTTTTTCATCAGTGGACTATTTCACTTTTTACCACTGGCAACAATGATAATATGGTTTTGGCCCTCGGAAATTACTGGGGTAATCAGTATGGCCCTAAGGCTGGAAAGTTTGGAGACCCCTGCTTTAGAAGAATATTTCAACAAAATAAATTCCTATTCAACAAATATCATTTGATGTATATATATTTCCATTTTTGAAATATTTTTTATTTACATTCATTTTTTTTTTCTAAAAGCTCCATTTATTATCCGCGGTTTAGTTTACTACTCATAGTAGGCAGGACTTTATTTCGTCATTAAGGTATGTTTATAATTTTCCTTACTATTTGTCACGTTTGTAAAATCACTGATTTCTGAATTGTTGCAAGGATTGTTTTGTCTTGCAGCTTTACTTTCTCCAGGTATTTTAAGATGTTTCCACTCATTAGGTTAGTAACCGACACAGTTAGTAACCGTCAGTTGTGATCATTTGAATGTGAGATTTCAATGATGAAAGCTATTTTTTTGTTTTTGTCCAAAAGAGTGATACCTGGTCTATTACTAGCGATTAATCTGTCCGCAATAATAGTAGTATCCCAATATAACATGTAGTGCTCGTTTTCCAAGACAGGGAAAACTATGTATTTATAATAGGGAACTATTTCTGTTTTTAGTTTACATTTGATTGCCAATCCTTGGTGGACAATATTTCCAGTTAAATTATGCCGCTTAGTATATTCATTTGGGGCAAGTATTGTACAGCCAGCTACGAGATGTTCAATTGTTTCAGATGTTTTACGACACATTCTACATAGGTCGCTCTCGATTGGCACTTTTTCAATATACCTTTTATAATTCTTTGTGGCTATAATGTTATCTTGAATTCCTATTAAAAAGACCTCATAATCTGCAAATAAATTTCCCCTTCTGATGCAGTCCATCCAGTCCAGTCCCCTTCTGATCCAGATAATTCCAGGTTAGCATCTTTGAGGTGTTGGGATATTTACTATGTAAAATTTTCTCCACCCATCTTTCATTACTTAGTTCAGTTAGTATTGCCAGCGAATGCGGTTCTTTGTTGATTTGCACTGCCGAGTATTTGTCTAGTTGATATATTATAGAATGTAGCTGTGAGGTGGAAGCTTTACGTTGGAAGTATTTCTTCATCCCATTTATTTGCTTTTTATGGAGGACTAGCATGTTAATTAAATCTTTATCCCCAGAGTTTCTAGGTAGATACATTCTTTCGGTGCAGGCCCTTGGGTGGTGCTTTTGGCGTTGCGTTAGTTTTTCTCTAATAAGTCGATTGAGCCCTTCTATATCTATTTTTGACCAGTTTATTATACCAAAGTAATGCGACAATGCCGGTATGGCCCTGGAATTGATTGCTTTCGCCAGGTTCTTTCCATTGAGTTCCGTCTTTTATATTTTAGCGATACGTATTTTCAGTTCAGACTCTATTTTTTTCCTTACAACTGCCTGTTGAATAATTAATTCCTGTTCATATCCAAGATATTAATATGTAATACAATTGTTGAGATGTTGTATATCATTATCTGTTAGGGTTTGGTCATATTCAATAGGTTTTCTACGTTTAGTAATCAATTTTGTATATTTCTCTAATCCAAATTACATGCCCATATCACTAGTGAATTCTTCTGTTTGCTCGAGTATTCTCTTTAATTTATTTTCTGATCCCGCGTACAATTTCAAGTCATCGACATAAAATAAATGGCTTAGGTTGCATTTCTTATTAAGTGTCTGCAGATTTTACCCTAGGCCAGACCTTTTGAGCGGTCGTGACAGTGGATTTAAACTCAAAATAAACAACAGTGGACTAAGTGCATCTTCCTGGAAGAAACCGCTTTTTATGTCAATTTTATTTGTGAGTACAGTTTTTTCCTTAATATTAATACGAAGCTTGGTTTTCCACATGGTCATGCGGTTTTTAAGAAACTCAATAATGCTATGATGTATTTTATAGAGGTGCCAATAGACTGCCAATAGCCAAGAATTCGGAACAGAATGCGTTTTGGTAGTCAATCCAAGCGACTGAGATATTTTCCAATCGCTGTTTAGCATCTTGGACAACTACCGAATCCACCGCTAGTCGTTCTTTGCATCCCTTTGATTTACTTCTGCACCCTTTTGTTCTTCCGTTAGGATGTTATTTGTTGCTAAATGCTGATTGATTTTTTTTTTTTGCTAAAATTGCTGTGATAATTTTATAAAACGTTGGGAGGCATGGTTATTGGTCGGTAATTTTTTTGATGTTCGGTATTTCTATTTTTTGGGACCATATATCTTATTCCTTTGGTAGCAAATGAAGGTAGCATTCTCTCATTATTACTATTATTATAATTACTATTAGTATTATTACTATTAATATTGTAATGCACTTTCACAGCATTGCTGCTGGTCTTTCACCTATCCCTTGGATGGGTTGGGAATAGGCTCGGTCGATCCGGAAAGGACATTCATCCTGGCCCGCATGACGTTTCCAATAGTTTTAATTCAGGAATTTACGAACAATGTGGCATGTCTGTAGAATCACCATCTTCTGGATGGTTTTGAAGGTTCATTTTAGCGTGCCTATTTTCTCTAAGTTGATTAAATAGTTGGGTGTTACAACTGCCTCTGCAGATATTACTAGAGGAATTATTGTGATTTTGTTTAATTTCCAGATGTTTTTCATCTCTATTGCCAGGTCTTCATATTTTCTTCAATTTTTGTCCTCTGTTGACTTAATGTTATGCGTCAGAGGGATGGCGATGTCGATTAAGATAACTGTCTTGTCGATTTTATTGAGGATGACAATATCTGGTCTGTTATATGCTACTCGTTTATCTTTGATACATATTTGTAGTAGGGCGGTGTATCGTAAATCGTAACCCAACATTCCAAATGTGAATGCCAGCTGTTGGTGTATTAGTTTAGCGACTTGGTTATGACGCCCAAGGTATGCGTTGTCCGCTAATGCCGAATAGCCGGATATAATGTGTTCGATAGATTCCCCTGGATTACCGCATTTTCTACAAATATCTGTCACGTTAGTTTCCAAGACGTGTTTTTGGTAATTTCGGGCTTTCATTGCCCTCTCTTGAATAGCGAGGATAAAACCTTCTGTCTCTGGATAAAGGTCCTCTTGCAGCAGCCATATCAACGATGCCCGTCGATCGACGTTTCTGTCCTCTATCAGCTTCGGGAATATTCCTTGCATTTCTTTGCCTCTCCACTTTTGAATCTCTTCATGGACCGATGGTGGTTCAATTGCGGGTTCGTCCATTTGGAGTCTCAGGGGGTGTGTATCCCATATCAGCCTCAACCACGAGCTTCATGAGCTCACAGTTCGATGATCTCAATGTGAGTATCATTTTGGACTCAATTACCCTGCATTGGTTCAATATGTTTTTCAACCCTCTCCCTCCTTCCTCTCTGGGTAAATAAAGTCGTATAGTAGATGCGTTCGGGTGCAGGAAACGGAACTTAGTCATGGTAGTTCTAGTAAGGCGTTACGATCTCTCCAAGTCCGTATTGGACCATTTTAAGATCCCAAACGAGTATGTTAGGACCGGTACAGCCCATGTATTGATGGAGTCAACTAACTATACGTTTGTCTGTAAACTTGGTGTTGCAGATTTTTCTCAGAAGTTTTTTGTATCTCTCTCCGAAATCATGCTTCAGCCGCGTGTGGTCCATTTTGGCATTTTGCGATACTCCCAGATATTTATAAACGGAGTCATCCTCGAGCTCGCAAATCCCATGGGATCCATCCCCATTCCTATTGACTGCGCCTTTTTTGATGTTAATGATTGCGCATTTGTTTAGCCCGAATGACACTTTAATATCTCTGCTGCACGTTTTAACTGTGCTGAGAACGATCCTGAACTTATGAGAGTTTTCAGCATACAATTTGAGATCATCCATCAGCAGTAGGTGGTTTAGTCTTTTTGAAACATTTCTAGTGATGGTATATCCAATCCTTGTGTTGTTGAGTAAGTCTGAAAGTGGATTCAAAGCTAGCCAAAACCAGAAGGGGGATATAGTGTGTCTCCCTGAAAAATCCCATTTTTAATTTTAATCCTTCCTGCTTCTTGTCCATTGATCATGAATCGAATTCCCTTGTTTTCATCATACTAGCCAAGAGGTCTCTCTCTCTCTTAGTTCCTGTTTCCCACAGTGGGGCATAGGGCTTCCACCAATTGTCGCCATCTGACTCTATTTCGAGCCACTCATTCCACGATTTGCCAGTGGAGGTGATTTCGGCTTCAATTGTGCGTCGCCATGTTGTTTTTGGCCTTCCTCTCTTTCGCTTACTGCCTTGGGAATGCCAGTCCAATGATTGTTTTGCAATGTTTTATGGATTGCGCCGTAGGGTGTGCCCAATCCAGTTCCACTTTCTTCTCTTTATTTCAACGTCTACTGGAAGTTGGTTTGTAGAACGAAGCAGATCGTGGTTCGATATCACTTCAGGCCATCGGATTCTAAGGATCCCTCTCAAACACCAGTTTGCGAAAACTTGCAGTTTGTTTGTGCTGCTTTTAGTTACTTTCCACGTCTCACTGCCGTAGAATAGGATGGATTTGACGTTACTATTATACAGTTTGAGTTTCGTTTTACAGGAAAGTATTGAAGAGCTCCAAACGTTATTCAGTTGGGCGAACGCTCCCTTCGCTTTGTTGATTCTTCTGGCGATGTCTAGGTCGGCCCCTCCATCCACTACTATGATGCTGCCCAAGTAGCAGAACTGTTCGCATATTTTTACTGTTACGCCGTTTACTTGTATGTCCCTGCTAGTGGTAGAGCCAATCCGCATATCCTCTGTTTTTTTTGTGTTTATGTGCAGGCCTAAATCTTCAGCTTCTTGTTGTAGCTTAGCTGTTTTGTCCATCATGTCGGTGAGTGTATGGGACATGAGGCAGATATCATCGGCGTAGTCGAGATCTTCTAGCCTGCTTGATAGTTCCCAGCGTATTCAACGAGGCTGTATTGTAACGCTCGTCATGACCTCGTCTAGTACAATTAGGAATAAAAGCGGGACAACAAGCAACCCTGTCGGACACCAGTAGACACTTTGACCGCTTCTGAGAGATTCCCTTCGTGTACCACGTTGCAAGAGTAGTCCGCATACGATGCCTTTAGCCAAGAGGTGCTTAATGTTATTATTATTATTACTATTATTATGTTCGTTATTAATATTATTATCTTTATTATTACTATTATTTTTTGTTTGATATATTTCGTTAAGTTAGTATTACAACGCGCTTGCTGCATATTCAAATATAAATTTTATATATCGAAATAAATACTATTTGATTAATTTGATTTGATTAGAGAAAGCACTAGGTATATAAAGCTAAGAAGGCAAGCCTAAACAGGACTAGACTGACGAGAATTAAGAGGCAATAATGGACAGACTAGACTGGAAAGACAAGACTAAGTACAAAATGTTGTAAATACATGACTAGCCAGACCATAATAAGCAGGCAATAATAGTTTACAAGCAAGCAATACTAGCAAACAAAGCTAAACACAAAACTATAGCAAGTCTGCCCAGACAAAATGACGTAACAGACGTTGTATTATTTAAAATAGTTGGTTCTATTACCAGACGTAATAGACGCACAGACAAAAAAATTCACTCCAGACTATACAGATAAGACTAATGTAGGAAGACTAGATAAATAGGATCATAGAACGCTAAGAACGCAAAACTAAGACTAAAACAAGAATAAAAACAGCTAGACGAGTATTGCGAAACTAAACTGGACGCACATGCCTTCATCGAGTCTTTTAGTCTACTAAGCTAGTATCATATAAGCCAAGAAGATTATTACTGCTATCCTGTTATTTAATTTGTAGCGACACTAATTAGAATAGATTTGAAAGTTCTTGCAGGACCTAAATTGCCAAGCGAAATAAAACTAAAAGTTCAGAATTAGTTATAAATAGCTTACACGGGATATATTTAGTCCTGTATTTTTCATATTCAATACAAATCAACATGTTAAGTCATGTGGAATGCCTATTTATACCTTTTATAATATTTCCTAGTCTACGTTAGTTATTTCTAGGAATACATGTGACAACCAATTCCATAGCGTAGACTAAATAATCCTAATACATAGAATTGTTTTTCTTGAAGACATTCAAATGAGACTATAAGACTATATGTAAATTAATACACAAACAAGATTGACTAGATTCGACATAAAAGACTAAACAGTTAGCAAAATTAGCCATACTAGACTAAATGCACTAGACAAGAATAAACACTGGACTAGAGAGAAAATACTAGATAGAAAGGACTAGAGAGGCAAGAATTGACAGAGATGACTAGTCAGAGGACAAACATAAAACGCTAATAACGACAATTAAGGCTAAATTGGTATGAATAGATTCTAAGCTAGACTAGTACTAGAAATACATGACAGTTTAGAAAAACAATACTAGAAAGAGAACCCTAGATATTTAAGACTAGATAAACTAGACAGACAAGTTCATTTAAATGAAACATATCTGGTACGACTGGTACGATTGGTGGTGTGACTTTAACATTATCAATTAAAACTAAAATGAATCTTGATAGTTCAAGTTTCATGTGTAAAGTAAATATTAGTTTATGATTATTAGTTGATCGAAATATAACACATTACTACGTTTATATGACCATTATGTCCGGATTTATATGAATTTCAGTTTATTGATTTATCATTCGGTTTGTGTATTTATTGGTTGTTTAACGATTCCATCGCGATTAATTAACGTTGTGTATTAATGTGCGATTAAATTTGAAAATTCGCAGTTGTAACAATAAATATAAAATAATATTACAACTTTATAACCGTCGGCAATATAATTATGGAAATATTGTGAAAGGGAATGAAATCTCCAAATATTGAGTTGAAAAAGAAATTTTAGGAAAATTAATAGGAACAAATAGCAAGTGTAAATTTGGATCATTAATGAAATAGCATAAGTAAGTTAATATGGAATTTATAATATTACTTTTCTTACTAGAAATTGAAACTGGGGATATACATTGTCGGGCGTTTAATGAAATGCTCGATATAGATTGTAATGCGCTATAAAGAAGGCTTTCTGTACGGTTGCCTCGATCGGATGACTAATTTTATGCTTAATTTTAATTTACCTAATAACTTTATGTTTACTTAATAAGTTCTAACCTGACCGTTAGGGATTATTTAGTAACAAGTGGAAAGGGATCCTGGTGTTATAGTGAATTAAGTAAAAGCGAGAAACGTAAATTACAAAAAATATATTTCCAGTCGGGTGATTCAACTGATGCTTCACTATTAAACCGATTGGGCCAACCGTACATAAGAAGCATTGTACGTAGTGCCTTACATTCTATATCGTGCACTTCATTCTACGCCCGATCAGATACCCAGTTTCAATGTCTACTAGGGATTATTATAACTAATTATTTATATTATTTAACTAAAATTTACTACAAAATTTTTAACTAAAATTTTTTACTAAATTTACAACTAAATTGTTGATTAAATCAAATTATATAAAATGTTTTTGTCTGATAAACTCTTATAATTGGATATATATCAAATAACTTTATAGAGTAAACTTAAAGTAGTAAAATATTATTATTATATATTATAAAAATTTACCATTTCTATTTCAAATTCCTATTTATGAAATTGACTTTCAATACTTATCAAATTAAAAATTCATAAACGTTCAGATGATTATCGCCAGTTGGTTTTACGGCTGCATAATATTTATAACGTGTAAATATAGTTCAAATAAAAATATAATGAACGCTTTCGCCACTCGCCGGTCATTCAATTATCGATCATTAAATGGCGGAAAGTTGTAAAGTTTTGTGTAAGAAAGAAGAAAGGAATAAAGTGAGTGGAACTTATACATGGAAAAGGTGCAATTCTGTCGACTAAGCTGGGTGTGTCTTAACAGCACTTTCCTAGGTTATACACTCCGCGTATAAATCTTTAACACACGCGATTTTGGGTAAGCCCTTTTAACAAATTGTTATGAATATAAAAAGAACAAAACGTTTATAAAACGAAACAGTATTTTATCACCCTTAATATATTACCTTATCCATAAAAATATATTTATGTAGTCTCGTTTACCTATTCCTTGTCCAATTTCACGGCACGGTGAGAAAACTTCTATTTCGTAATATACGACTTGTCCTTTCTATTAAATCAACAGTTCAGTCATATGAGCCTAGTCATGTTCCTCTAGATATATCAATTTAATTGTTGTACCCTCTATTCGGTATTGACTGTTTGGTCCTACATTTATATCCTAATTCTTGTCCTCTATAAATATAATTGGTTAATAACTACTATACACTATTATATATAATTAATTGTTCTATATTGATGCTTGTTGTGTATAAAATGTTGTAAATTCAGAACACAAAGGGCCGATATTTTTAACTAAATGGAAATAGAGGAATATAATTAGCTTTGTTTTTCGAGCGGGCTATTGTTCTAATTTCGGTGCGGTTTATTTGTGTAGGACAGTTGTTTAAGCGATTGTTTGCCCTGGCGGCATATAAAAAATATTTATTTTGGGGATAACTGGCCGAGCGTCTTAAAAGCGGGGACTGACTTTCAAAGGGACGCACGGAATGAAACAGCTGAGGTTTGGTCGTTGCATTGCGGAAACTTCAGGTCCGCTGTAAAAACACAATAGTCCTTCTCCTACAAAGGATTTAATTGCGACCAACTCTATATGCTTCAACGAACCATACATAGAACCACAGAATATTTGCCTTGCACAATGGCTTGGATTCATCACAAAGTATATATTTTCCTCCGGCAGTAAAGTATAGAGGGTTTATAGATATTTTACTTTATGATCTCGCTGTATAAATGAAAGTTCAACGGATTGTTACGGGGTGATTCAATTTACGCTTTTTCGGGGTTAAAAGTTGTGCAACAGCTCCGAACGAATTGTTTTATAGTCGTTTGTATACTCAACGAATTTCGATTTTCATAAGATTTATTCAACTTTAATCACAATTTTGGGAACGTTTAAATCCTATTTATTCAATCTCCAATAAAAAGCATAATTATTTAATTCACATTTACTTTTTAATTCGTATTTAAAAACATAATTATTAAATTCTTCTAATAAAAGGCTTCTAATTGTAATTAGATAATTCTTTCATTCTCTGGATTACTATTGGCTAAATATATAAAAATTAATAATATCATTTTATCAATTAATTAATTAATAATTCTTGAGACCAAGTTGAATTAATATATAAACAATATGTTTTGAAAACAAGAAATTAAAATAAATTCGTGAAATATTACCATATCCATTAATGTTCTATATAAACAAGTTCCATATAGTACAATGTTAACATTGTACACAATGTATTTTTTATTAAGTCGGCATTGTATCCTTGATGCTTTATCTACCAAACTTTGATTCCTTAGTCGCACGACGTTTCTTGTATGGCGACAAAATTGTATTTGTATCTGTACACTGCATTGGCTAGAAAAAGTGCTGCGTTATATTGTACTCTGTCACGTTTCTGTATACCCGTAACATTTCGTGGCTAATCGGTGCAATAGTTCTCAAATTTCCAAAAAGAAAGTGCATCCAGTGGCCAGTTTTGATAAATTGGACTAGAACGAACGAATCTTTCTCATTATATATATATATATATATATATATATATATATATATATATATATATATACATATATATATATATATATATATATATATATTATATTACATATTATATATTTTTTTTTAATTAGGGGAATGTTAATGTCGTAAAGGCAAAAGCATAGGAAATTAAAAGGTCTATAAAGAAAAATCGCTAATCACTCACAGTGAACGATTGTGTAACGCTCAAGACCTAATGTGTCAAGGGCTGAGGGCCTGCAGTCTAAACTAACGAACTAAAAGCGAAATAACTGGACATTGGAACCTCATTTATACACTTGAACATTCGAGCAATTCAGAGTTCATGCTGAAACTGGATGAACTAAGGTTTTCTACAGATTGGGAACGAGGACAACCCACTCAGGTGGTTAACGTTACTTGAATCTTCTGTGGACAGGGCCGGACAAAGGCGGTAAGCAAGTGATGCGAGGCATCAGGGCGCTTACACAAGAGAAGCGCCAAAACAACAACAAACATTACTTAAAGTGTTATTAATTCATTACTTATTTGAAACCAAGTTAAACGAAAAAGTAATGCCCGCTCCAGACTCTCGCGAAGTAGCACGGAGTTAAGCGAGGAACAAGAGGGTTACTCGCCTTGTGCTTCCTCGCCTCGCCTTGGCTAACTTCGCTTCATGAAGCGGTTTTTCGTGACCATGTCAAAGGGACATTAGGTGCGAGTACTGAGTTCCTCGCGAAGTAAGGCGAGAGTGTGGATGCCTACTCCGTGTAGTCCCTCGCCTCGAACAACTTCGGCGAGGATCCTCGCCGAAGTTACTCCGCGAGAGTCTGGAGCGGGCATAATTAGTGAATATTTTGTTAAACGAGTTATATGGGAAGCGCATTCGATTTTTTTTAAATTTTATTACAAACATCTATTTCAAGATAGAGTGTTTTTTAAGCCATAAATTATTTTTTTTAATTTATGGTCTATACGAAAAACTAAAAACAAATACGTATTTCCGTATACCACTATGGAGGGTCTAAAACATTCATTTTCTATCGAACTACTACACATCGCGTTTGTAAAAATAATTATCGTGAAACAATTTGTTATAATAGTTGTAACATTGTGTGAATTTAGTTCGACATCTACATTATCGGAAAGATAATATTGAATAATTTAATTAATAAATTCTGCAGGTATGTACATGTATTAAAAGAATTATTTTCTTTTTGTTGTATAATTTATGAGCCTATACATTTCCAATTTTAAATTGGAATTATTTTTCTGTAAACGCGTTCTGATTTAATTTTATATAATATCAAACGTTTATGGACATTTTTCTTTTTTTTTAATTTCTCTTAAAAATTTAAATTTTAGTTATTTTGTTACGAATTATATTTAATTTGTTTACGTTTTTAATTGTATTTCTTTAATTTTGATCTTTTTTTTATTTGATAACAATTCTAATATATTAGATAAGACAATTCTAATATATTTAAGAAATTTATGGATTTCTTTAATTATAATTTCAATAAAAATTGTTTTTAGAATTTTCAAGAAACGTTTATTTTTTTTTAATTTTGAAGAAATTAAGAATTTTATTAAAATATATTCAGAATATAAAAATATTTTAAAAACATAAAAATAAAAGCAAAGTTTTTTAAATAATTTGAAATTATTAGTAAACAATTGTTTTTGTTAACAGGATATTCAGTTCAGTTAAACCACTAAAAAAATGAAAATCGAATATTAAAAAAAATATATATAAGAATTATTAAAAGTCATTTTCCTTTAGCGGGTTAAATATATAAATATAGTCTTTATATTAGTGCGAACTACTTTTTTCACTTAGAATTATTCATTAGTTGACAAAAAAGTATCTATTCCAAAACACTTCTTAGAATTTTTGGCTATAGAGAATTCTACGGGCAAAGGTCTATGTGATGTGATAATTAATAAATTGCAAAGTTGGAATTTAGACATTCAAAATATTAGAGGCCAGGGATATGACAACGATGCCAATATGAAAGGCAGAAAAAATGGTTTGCAACAATTGATTTTGAATCAAAATTCCAGAGCTTTTTTGTACCATGTGCAGCCCATAGCTTTAATTTAGTTGTCAACGATGCTGCAAAAGTAAATTGCAAAACAATAAGCTTTTTTGGAACAATACAGGCAATATATAATTTTTTTGCACTATCCACTAAGCGTTGGGCTATTTTAAAAAAATATGTATCATCATTAACCTTAAAACCACTTTCGGGCACTAGATGGGAAAGTCGCATTAATGCTTTACAACCATTACGACATCAAGCAAGGGAAATCTATGATGCTTTATATGAAATATATTCAGAAGACAATTTTGATCAAGAAAGTAAACACGAATCGGACTTATTATGTTCAAAATTGAAAGATTATGAATTTCTATGTTCACTTGTTTTATGGTATGATATATTAAATTCAATCAATCCTCTTATAAATGTTACAAAATCCACAATTGAATATTCCCATTGCTTTAGATGCCATATAAAAATGTAAAAGTTTATTTTTTTAATTACCGTAAAGATTCAACATATAATTCACTACTATAATCAGCTAAAAAAATGTGTACAGATCTGGATGGAGAACCACACTTCGAAAGTAACAATGAAGTTAGAAAACGTAAAAAACGTAGACTGTTTCAATATGAACATAATGATGAAGGGCCTCAATCCCCTGAAGAGGTATTTAAAATAAATATATTTTATTTCATATTAGACACTACGATCTCATCGCTAGGCGAAAGATTTGATCAAATGAAAAGTCAAAATGCTCAATTTGCGTTTTTGTCAAACCTGAGTAATCTCTGCGACACAAACTCGGAGGTGCTAAAGAAATATTGCTTTGATCTTCATCTTAATCATTTGATTCTTCGTCTTAAATTAATAAAAAATTATTTACGCTCTACTATGTCGCAAGATAGATTAATAAAATTAGCAATTATAGCTATAGAAAATGATGTTTGCGAAACATTAAAAATTTCCGAAATTATAAGTAAATTTAGCATTGTCAAAGCAAGAAAAATTAAAATGTAAATATTTGTTACTGTATTTAATGTGCCAATGGTTCAATAAAAGGTGTTTAAATTAAAATTTAAAAATGAAAAATATTTTTTTAATAGGGCGCCAAGTATGTTTTGCATCAGGGCGCCAATGACCCTTTGTCCGGCCCTGTCTGTGGATACCCAAAAAGTCCACATACCCGATGTAATCTCCTGGCAAACCTTTTCTGGTACAATATCTAAACAGATCCTGGCAACCCTTTTCGGGTACAATATCTAAACAGATCTATGTCTAGTTTAGTTAATTCCGGATTGCCCAGGAAGCGCTGAGCTCGCTCGTTTTGGCTACTCATGGCCAATTGTCCTCCAGACAACAGGTCAAGTACCAAACTAAACTAGACATGGATCTGTTTAGATATTGTACCCGAAAAGTGTTGCCAGGAGATTACTTTCTGAGTAGTTAATAAATTATTTTTCAATATTATCCACATATCTTCCAACGACTACACTCCGTAGTCCTTAACAACATAACCTCAAAACACGGAATAATAACCACCACCTAGATTAAAGAGTTAACGAAGATTAATATTAAGTTTGCCAAGTTTCACAACCACAAGATTTTTCTGCTAGAGTGTGGCTGCTTCAATGTGGCCGTTGTCGAACAGATTTTTTGCGTATTTATTATTCTGTTTCTCGATGGATAAGATGAGGGATTGATTAAGTTTCTCGTACGTATATCAATACATCCATTTTCTGTTTGTATTCTTCGTTGTTCAGTTTGATTGACCACACACAGCAGTACACGGGGCAAGATATGCGGTTTGTGCAAGTTACACAAAGAAAAATGGCAAATGCGTTCTATCATATTAAGCATCAATTCCCCAACATACGAACTGTCCAAATACGTTGTATCTATCTTTAAATATTTAGAACCGTACTTCAACTATAACATCAATAACTCGTAAGAATTCGTAAATAAATTACTAAAATAGTCTTGCCCCTCGATTACATACTGGTGTTCTTAGATGTCACTTCCCTATTTACCAACATCTCAAAAGCCACAAAAAAAGAACGCTAAAAAACGGAAAACGATAACTGACTTTACAACAATCCCAAAAGCAACAATGCACCAATTGATTGAATTTACGGTGTATGACTCTATCATATTCACTTATAATAAAACAGTTCTCAAACAAGCATTCAGAACAGCTAGGGGCAACCCCGCCTCACATACGACATTCTAACCGCGATTCCACAATACCTTTTCTAGATACGATTGTCACTGACTAAAAGAAAGGATGACCAATCTATCACAACTAGGGAATCCAAAAAACCGAAGAAATTTCAGAAACCGGTTTTCGGTTTTTCGTAAAGTAAAAAACCGGTTAACCGGTTAAAACCCGGTTTTAAGTATAAAAATAAATAAATTGCTGCTGTAAACCAAAAAAAATAAATATTTAATCATATGGCGAAATGTAGATATATATTTATTTATCGAAGTACGAAACTAGATTAAAATGTATATATTTCTTTAGGATCAAGATTATGCGCACCCTAAATCTGTGAACCTTTATTTCACTACCTTTTACTGTTCTTACATTTTTTACCGAGTTCTTTTACCGAATACATGCGTAAATCGTTTCCGCGTATGTTTTGTCTCAAAACAATTTCTAAACTAGGAGACAGTGCTGGATTTACCAGCAGGCTGAGTAGGCTGGAGCCTAGGGCGGCAAATTTTAGGCCAACATTTTTTTGGTCGTTTAGAAATTAAAAAGATAAATTCTAAAAATCTAAATTCAACTATCAGAACTAAACGATTCATTTTTATATACCTTAATGTAAATGTTATTAGGTCCACACAAACAATTCAACATGTAATATGTTTCACCACGTATTGTTAAATTATTTATTTCTACAATTTATTATTATTACAATTTGTGGTAGTGGTTGGTCCGAACCAGAATCGACGGGGCCGAGCCGTTAGGGGCATACGCCCCGTAGTGGCATTGAGTCTGAGAGAGAAGGAGCGGCATATAAGGAGCGGCATATAGAGAGGCGATACAAACGAAAAAGCCGCCGAAAAGAAAAGCCGCCTCTGTTGATTGAGCCATGCAATGTTAAAAAGTTGCTAAAAAACATCACGTGATTAATGGACGACCCCTTACGCTTTATTTTAGTACAAATAAATCTACAATATAATACTTCATGAATAACTATAGCAAAATAAAATTATTTTCCACTTGAAGAAGAAAATAAAATAAAACCGGTTTTGCGGTTTCGTAAATTTTAGCAGAAAACCCGGATAACTGGGTTCAGTTCTAATCGGTTTGGATGCCCTAATCACAACTGACTGGCATTGCAAAACTACAGTTTCTCGAAGATTTCTGATTTATCTGTCTGACCGTCACCCAAAAGATGGGGTTGTTTGTATGCCCTAAAAATAGAGTCCTTAAACTTAGACAGCCCTCGTTCCACGAAAAACACCTGCAGATAACCTTCTATCCAACAAATCCGTAATCTATAATAAGCTCATTAATGTCCAAAAAATGAACCATAAGTTCGAGAGATTGTTTGAAAATGAGGGCACAAAACTAGCCTTTTGCAAAAAAAAAAACTGTTTGCAATCTATTCTCGAAACTAAAAGATAGTACTCCCCCATCTTTGAACAGCAGTAATCTAATACACAACATAAATTGCTCACACTGCCCTTCTTCGTATGTGGGCCAAACAAAACAAAGACTATCAAACATGTCCCCAACATTTTTTCACTTATTATTTCACCATTTATTTTTTCTATGTAAATTTATGGTCCGGTATTGTTAATAATACACTCAATGTACAAATCACATTTATTTAAAAAAAAAAAAAATAGAATTGTAACACATAATTAACGTTTATATTTTTATGAAAATTAATTATATATAATATTACACGTCAATGTGATCTTGGGCACTGCATTTCATTGGCAATTGTTTCATAATTAGGGGTGTATGATGATATTCCTGCTCGTAAGCAATTATCAAGGTGTTCGCCAGTCAGTTGAGATCTGTATTTTGATTTAATAATATTCATGGCTGATAACAATGATTCACATCAGTTTGTGGAACTAAAAAACGATTTTATTTTGTATGATCAACTATATTTTGTCTTATTTCTGTCAACTATATTCCAGAAGTTTTCATCTGATATTGGATTGTATTTTAGGACAATGTCGTTCTGAAGATCCAAAATTTCTAACTCCAGTTCTTCTGCCCTAACTTGAATAAGCTCTGCAATATGTGCAGCTATATCGGTTACATTTACTTGACAAGTAAAAGGACTGACAAAAAAGGTGAGCATTGGCTAAACTGTTTAAATCGTTTTTCAAACTGGTTTTTATGTAATTGAATACTATCAACAAATGATGAAAAAAGTCAATTTCAGCGAATCTTATCATTTTTTTTTTCATATTTCGAATATAACTTGTACATTTTCGATAATTTCTGCATTTGAAGATGTGTTATCCACAAAACCAGTTTGGCTTTAAATGAGTTTATAGGTCCTATCATTGTAGCTATATGTAAGTTTTTCCCCTGCAACTCCAATTTTAAATTATTTTTAAGTTTTTCCATTATATCTGTGAAAAAACCCAAACCCATAAGCCAGAAAGAATTCGTTAATTCAACAAAACTTTTATTTTTGAGAATATTTTATTTCTTCAATTAAATTGACAAATCTTGAAAGAGTATTAAATAGGTATATTACCCTTACTAAGCTAACGTATATCACTATGAAGAATAAGATACAGAATTTTCTAATAGGTATTTTAGGTATTTTATTTAAGGCCAAATTGCCAACAGTAGATTTTTCAAAGAATATGCAAATATGCAGGTGCTTGGTCGTTTACCTATCTATTTATACTCAACTAAAGAGGCAGACACGCAGGTCGTACTGGCAAGGTTTAAGTGTGGAAGTGAAGAGCGTGGTAGGAAATACTGGATGAGTGAAGAATATCGAAAGTGCACAGTTTGTGGGGCTGGAGAGGATAGTTGGAAACATTGGATAGAAGAATGTACAAGGAATGAATGGAAGGAACAGGAGAAAAGGCTAGGACAAGAATGGAAGGAGTGTATGGATGGAAGGGGAATTGGTTTGGAATTGTTAAGGAGGGTGAAAAAGTCGAAAGAGCAAATAGGCAAAAAGGAAGAACCTATTCCTTTAGTATGTAACGTGTAGGTAATATATGTATAGTATGCTATTGTATGCAGTTAGGTAAAATATTTTGTATTTTGTATATGCCAATAAAAGGTTATAATAATAATAGGTATTTAAAAAGGCTGCTCGTATAAGGTTTACTATTTTAATAACCCCTTGCATGACGTGTCGTAAAGGGAGAATCTTTTAAAACAAAACTTACTGGTGTATAATGCAATGGTAGATAAATCAGAGCAGAGGGTGATAAATCCATTGATATTACCCACCATTGCTGGCGCTCCATCCGTGGTTATCGCCGACAGCTTGTGCAAAGGCATATCTATGAATTTTGCGTATGCTACGAATATGTTGTAAATATGCTCGCCTGTTGTTCGTCCTTTCAATGGTAATATTTTTAGTAGTTCTTCTTTTACACTAAAATCACTAAAAATATCATTCTCCCCATAACTGCTAACTATGCTATATCTGTTATGTCTGTAGACCCGTTAATTTGTAGTGAGAACCATTCACATATCTCCAAGTCACTCTCTAATTGAGTTTGCAAGTCTTTTGAAGTGTTGTATATTCTTCTTGTGACGGTGTTATCAGACAACTGGAAGTCTTGTATTGCTAACATAATCTCACGCTTGTTCGGAAATCCCTCAAATAAGCAATCGGCACCAGTCAAAAATGCTTCTTCTACCAATTCCCCATCCTGGAAGGGCTTTTTCTACTTATCGAGCATTTTCAAAGAAGTAAAAGTTACTATATAGTATTAGGCATATTTAGATTTTACCACAGGCCTGATGAAAATTGACTGTTGGGCAGACAGTGTAGATTTTAGTTGAGATATTTTCTTCTTTCTTTCTTATTTTCTTCTTTCTCTTCAGATTTAAGTCGATAGCTGTGTATTAAAAGTGGAATGGGTTGTCTGAAAGTGACGATCAATATTATGTATATCTCAGTATTTCTCAAAATGACGAACTTTAATGCACAGATACAAAATTTGTAACATGCCCAAAGCAGAGGGATGCCATGCTAGTGCAAAAGTGAGAAAGACCGCATTTTTCGGACGAGAGATTCTTTTACACTGTAAAAATAATATGCCCTACAATTAGAATATAATATAATTATTAATTAAAATATCTACTGATTTTTTTAATTTATTATAAATTTTTGTATTATATTATAATACAGTATTATTATACAGGGTTTGATTTAAGTGCTCCAATGTGGGCGTATACTATGTAAATAAATAAAATAAATATTATAATATAATAATATATAAGAAATTTAAAAACCTAAATTTATTTGTATCAGATAAATAATTTTTTATTGTGTTCGGGTAACGGCGGACACACATAAAATGGTCTGTGGGCGCCATGGCGCCCGCGGGCATAGGGTTGGGGTCCCCTGGCATACCGCTTAGCAAATCCCAGTAGCCAAAGACAGCATTAAATCAAATTTGTGGCCAGTAGTTAAGGCATGGTTGGCCTTAACTACTGGCCACAAATCTGATTTCCAAAATACTAAAATTTTTACACTTTTCGGAAATGTAAGAACAAACAATTGTATAAACGACAAGACGTTTAATTAAACCTGTTTAATTTAACCCACATTGACTATATTTTAATAATTTGTTATATTGATGAATTATATTAATTTATGTTGAGTTCGTCACTAAAGCAAAGTGTGTAGCCTATACACAAAAACGCTCTGTAAATTACGTTAAATTCTAGAATGAATTGTGTGTTGCTAACTCACACTTGGCTTAATGATGACTCCATCACATTTATACGCAAAATGCTTTTAATTTTTATTTTATTAATAACTATAGTTTGTCACACGATAGGCATTATATTATTTAATAATTCATCAAATAAAGAAGCTTTGTTCCGTTGTAGCATCCTGTAAGACTTGAAAATATGACTTGAAAATGACCGTCAAACGTCGAAACTCGAGTCGTGATATGTGTAGAAGTTTATGTAACTGAATAATAAGTTATATAACATTTTACATATTATACGGGTGGTAAAAACATAGTGAATTTTTCAATTCAATGTAAGTATGCATTACCACGTAGTAACAGCTCTAACATTACCAGATGAAGTTGGAGATCAAAATTATCGGTACAGCTACATCTTGAGGAGCTCAAGGAGTGGGGCACATATAGCCGAAGAGGCAAGAGTACTGCGACGAGGAAAGCAATGGAAAACTACCTCATAAAGAAATTCCTAGTACAATCAACATGGCTGACAAAACAATGGCCCTCAGTACCGGCAGCTCTTAAATGGGCAGAGGGTGCTAAGAATCACCGGGTCAGCTACGAAATTAGGCACATGGAATGTGAGAAGTATGTTTGAAGCAGGGAAGACACACAATGTTGTCCGAGAAATGACTAGACTGGACCCAACTATCTTAGGAATAAGTGAGATGCGACGGATAGGAACTGGGAAGTGTAGATTTGGTGACCATACAATATAATATTCAGGCAACACCGGCAAACACCACAGAAACGGTGTTGGAATCATTCCAACAAAGGAAGTAAATATGTCAGTGGAGAACTTTGTACCTCACTCAGACAGAGTCATGCTGCTACAGCTAAATGCAAGCCCAGTAGACGTAAACATTATACAGGTCTACGCCCCAACAGCAGCTAAGATGGTTGATGTAATCGAAGACTTTTATGGTGAAATTACATCCGTCATGAAGTACACAAAAACAACGAACTGACGATTGTACTAGGTGATTTCAACACAAAGGACGGGCAAGGAAAAGTGGACCGCATCGTTGGCCAGCACGGTCTCGGAACGAGGAACGAGAAAGATGACCGCCTTATAGAATTCTGCAAAGAAAATGATCTTATACTTACCAACACCTTCTACAAACTATCCCCTAGGAGACTATATACATGGAAGTCGCCAGCCGACACACATACCAAGGTAGTAAGAAACCAAATCGACTACATCACGATTAAAAAGAGATATCGTAATTCCGTCAAATCCATAAAAACATATCCTGAAGCAGACGTAAATTCTGATCACAACCCTTTACTATGTAAACTTAAACTAAAAGTAAAAAAAGTATGCAAAATTACACGTACACCAAGGTTGGACATGGGAAGAATAAATGATGACACAGTTAAAGAAAGATTACAGAAATGCATCGATGAAGGCGTAAATACTAATAAAGATAAAAGAAATATCAGAACCGGAAGGAAAATGGAACGCAATAAAAAAATTAATTTGCAACGCCTCTCAAAGATACATAAAACAAGTAAAGATAGCCAAACAAGAGTAGATGACACAAGATATTCTGAACCTAATGGAACAAAGAAGGAAAGTGAAACAAACAGACGGTACCAGTTACCGTGAAATAAACAAAGATATAAGGACCAAAATCAGAGAAGCCAAAGAAGGCTGGCTATCGGCCAAATGCGACGAAATAGAAAAGCTAGACCGCATCCACGATCACTTCAACGTACATCGGAAAATTAAGGAAATGGTAGGAACAAAAAATAACACAAAAACAACAACAACAACGAGTCTGGCTGATAAGAATGGTAAACTGGTCACGGAAACCTCGCACAAACTAGAGGTATGGCAGGAATACATTGAAACCCTATTTAACGACACATCTCGCTCAGAGCACTCCAATAACAATAACACCACGACAGCAAGCGGTCCAGAAATCACGAAAGACGAAGTAAGGAAAGCCATAGAACTAGCAAAGAATAATAAATCCGCAGGTCCAACGTCAACACCGAAATTTTAAAGGTAATGTGCAATGCGAGCACTGGGAAAGATTATCTAGACATCCTAACTGCTCTCTTTAATAATATCTATAACACCGGAAACATGCCAGAGGACTGGTTGCACTCCATATTCGTCACGATACCCAAGAAACCAAATGCAAAGAACTGCGACGAACACAGATTAATAAGCCTAACGAACCACATAGTTAAAACCTTTCTTAAAATCATACATGCTAGGCTCTATCAAAAGTGCGAAGAATATCTAGGTGAAATCCAAGTCGGCTTCAGGAACGCACTGGGAACAAGAGAGGCTATTTTTACACTCAAGGTTCTGATTCAGAGATGCAGAGATATGGGCCGTGATGTCCATGCCTGTTTCATAGATTTCTCCAAAGCCTTCGATAATGTACAGCACGATAAAATGATCGAGGTATTACAGGAAACAGGCATAGATAAAAAAGACATCAGAATAATAGCCAACATGTATTGGAATCAGACAGCGTCTGTAAAAGTAGATGACAACAACTCCGCAAAGATTAACACCCGCAGAGTCGTACGACAGGGATGCGTATTATCTCCGACTCTATTCAACCTGTATTCGGAGCAAATCGTCAAAGCATCGCTCAATGACACCAGCAAAGGCATCAAGATGAATGGGGAACTTATAAACAACATCCGATACGCCGACGATACCATCGTACTTGCTAGCAGTTTGGAAGGCTTACAAGTACTAATGACCAAGATTCACACCACTAGCTCGGAATATGGCCTCAAGCTCAACAAAACCAAAACAAAACATATGCAAATAAGCCGAAATGCTTCAGATCCCAGTGTATTGATGTTAGAAAGAGAGATCATCGAACGAGTAGAGAAGTACCCTTACCTAGGAACTATTGTCAACGGCAACTGGGAGCACTTCGTAGAGTTGCACTGCAGAATAAAGAAGGCTAGAGCGGCATTTAATAAACTCAAAACAATGCTATGCAGCAGCGACCTGACATTACAACTAAAAGTCCGAATGGTCAGGTGTTACGTTTTCTCTGTTCTGTTGTACGGCGCAGAAGCATGGAAGATAGAGGCGTTCGAGCTCTGGGTATAGAAAGCTGCTCCGCATATCCTGGCGGGATCACATTACGAATGAGGTGGTAATGCAAAGAATAGGCACGCAGAGGCAAATTCTGAGCACAATCAAGAAGATAAAAACTGGCTATCTTGGCCATATAATGAGAAACCAGAAATACCGCTTACTACAGCTGGTTCTGCAAGGAAGCGTAGATGGACACAGAGGACCAGGTAGAATAAGAAACTCGTGGCTAGGAAACCTGAGGCAGTGGTTCTCGCTCACTTCCACACAACTTTTCAGACAGGCTCTAGATAGAACGGAAATTGCTATGTTGATCGCCAACATCCCGAAGGGATAAGGCACGCAAAGAAGAAGAACTATCGCAACCATCCTATTCAATCGTAATTTTGTTTTAATATTAAAAGCTCCTCCTTACAAAGTTATCGCTTTCTAACAATAGAACAAAAGATGTCGATGTTGTGTCTTTTTATGATCCTAGCGATTTTATCAATTCATCCATGAATCCACGAAGATAAGGTAAGTATGCTCTGTTGATGGGTTTCTGACGCTCATAAGTTGTTTGGTTACGTTTCTCTGTTCACCGAAAAGCTCTAGATATTAAGCTGATTAAAAAGTATTTGAATAAAGAGCTAAGAGAGTATGATTTTACAGTTCTCTTTGAAAGTTAAATTTGTCAGTTATTACTTTGGATCCGGTGACGAGACTGTTGACTACTGCTAGTTGTTTCATGATGTTTCATGTAGTTGGGTCATGATGCGAATAGGCGTTCAGATATTTGTCTGTGTGAGTTGGTTTTCGGTATACTGAATGTCTCAAAGTGCCGCTTTTTTTCTGTACAAAAACATGCAAGAAAAGGAGTCTGATGATGGTGTCTACCTTCAGTGCAAATTTGATTTGTTCGTGTTGGGATTGAACAATAAGATGGATACAAAATACGTCCAGTTCTAGTCTACCGTGACTACAAAGTTGTCGTCTATATACCTTAGCAAGAGTCCACGTTTAAGTGTAGCTGATAAAATTGATTTTTTTCTCAGAATGTGTAAGCAATATTTTGTTGCGGATAAAGGTCAATCAGTGGTTCTTTTAAGACTTGTATGTATATTTGACCATCGACAAGTATGTATTCTTTATTATGAATAAAAATACGATGTCAAAGCTGACAAAGATAAGGTTACGAAGATAATTGCTGCTTTTTATTAACATTTTGCTACATTTTCGCCGTACGTTGCATCAACAGAATGTACTTTAATCCGGAGTGGATTCCGTCTTCCGTCGATATGATAAATCAAATCGTGATGATTTGTCCCTTGATATCTGATATGTAATTTTGCCATATTACCATGAACCATAAATATATTTAAATTGATTGAATTGAATCAGTAAATTTTATGTAATCAGTTATTGTTACATTTGCAAATTAGAACGTGAAACTAGCACATTGTGAATTCAACTGGTTTCAATCGCAGTAAAGCTAACATAAGGTGGCTATGCAAATATGTGCATTCTCTTGAGACAAGTGTTAATTTAGTGCCAATTAAATCTTATGTACATTATGCATTTGAATGGAATTTAAATCTCTTTCCGAAGACGAAAGACATTTTATTAATTTATGTTCAAATTTTAAACTACAACCTAATTATAATTATCAAACAGCTAAAACATTTATGTATAAAACTTAATATATAGTCCTTTTAACCTATAAGAATTAATCGCAAAGTTTAGGAAATAAAATAGAAATCTAGAGGAAATTTGATCTACGCGTAGCTACGTAGGAACTACATTTTTAAAGTAGATTTGAAAATATAATATTGGGAGAAATTACTATGTGAATTTTTAATATTAAAGAATTAAGGTAAAGAATTAAGAAATAAAAAAAGGTAAAGAATTAAGAAATAAAAAAAGGTAAAGAATTAAGAAATTACTACGTTCTAATTCACTCATGACAAATAAATATAATTATAAAAATACCAAATATAAATTTGGTGTACAGCACTTTTTTGCCACGAGAGACCAAGTGGGCTGCTAAAAATACTATAAACTGATAAATATTAATAATAATGAACATCCAAAGACGCGTTTCTGCCTTTCAGCTTCATCATTCAAAAGAAACGTTTCACAATAAAAATATGAAATAGTTTATTGTCTGAATTTAAAATTACACAATAGTCAAACGAGTAATCTTTATTCGCCTACACATTCTCGCTGTAATTATGTAAAATATTTATGAACATGCAATATTAGTAGTTTTCCATTACTTCGCATTATTCTGCATATCTGATTTTGTATAGCGCGCTGCAAAGTGAGAACTCGCTTAATTGTAAACGCGTAAGAGGATCACGAATTTCAGGTGCTGAAGATTATTTACTTTCTAGCGTGAAATTAAGAGATCTTAAGTTAATTTTCCCCCGTTGAGTTTTCAGAAGGTTATAATAATATTCCGGTGTGCCTCCGCAGGATTCCAGATTAAATTTTAATCTCTAATGTCATTAGTAATGCTGATAATTAGAGTAAAAAAATGTCATTATGCTTTCGGGCATGATTTATTTTTTTAAGTGGATTTATTTATTAAATGACTAAAATTTTATATAAACAAATTATAGTTTTTTTTTAATAAAAAAAACTATACAGACAAAGGCAGGCAATGCTAGACAAGCAATGCTACACACAAGCAAAACTAAATAAGCATTAGTAGATAAGCAATAGTAGACAGGCAAGAATATAGTGTAACAGTTCATATTAAACAAGCAATACTAGACAAGCGAGAGTAGGACCAGATACATAACTAGATAATTAAGGCTAGACAGGCAGGGCTAGTTAGGCAAGACTAGATAGGCAACACTAGATAGGTAAGACTAGACAGGCAATACTAGACAATCTACATTACACAGACTAGACAGGTAAGACTGGTTACAGAAACTGGACAGGTAAGATTATAGTCTATTATACATAAACCCAGATGTAAACATTATCAAGTAAACGATCCTGTTCGATCATTTCGTTGGACTAACGATAAGTTATTGTATGTCAGTAGCTGTTCGATCAATCAAACGAATAGTAAAATTCCAGCTTCATCATTAAGGTCCATCTATTTCGGCATTAACCTGAATTGACAAGAGTGTAAAGAGTAAAGATTTGATATATAAATATATATATATATATATATATATATATATATATATATATATATATATATATATATATATATATAGGCGTACATTATATAATATTATCAAGGACAAAAACTTGTTGACGATAACTTGTAACAGCTGTTACAAGCAAACCAAATACAAACAAATCTACTGACGTACAAGTGGATTTCATTTGAATACGTCTCATCAGTGATTATCACCGGTATCGGTCGCAATTGTATACATTTAGCGACATTTGGCTGTTTGACGTATCTTTAATACTTAAGTGACTGACATGCATTTGATGTATGAACTTGCGGATGCCAATTCATTACAAGCTAGACGATTGTACATTGAAAGGTTTCCTAGCCGTAATATACCTGACCGAAAAATCTTCATAAATATTCATCGAAGTCATCGTGAAACAGGCGCATTGAAACGAAATGGAAAGCCAGGAGTATTAATGTACAGTAAGAGGGGTACAACTGGAGCAGAATATGCTGGATATTATAGAGGACGATCCAAATATTTATACGCGACAAATTGCCAATACTTTGAATGTAAATCATTGAAGAGTTTGGAAAATTCTTAAGGCCAATTTGTAGTATCCATACCATATTCAACGTGACTAGGAACTACTACCTGCTGATTATCGTCCACGTTTTGTGTTATGTCAATGGCTTTTGCAAACATTTGTTCTTATCCCTCAATTCCTGACACAGATTGCTTTCACCCGATGAAGCCAGTTTCCATCCAGAAGCACCATGTATGGCAGATGAAAATCCGCATAAGGTAAGTAAAAATCGATTTCAACATCAGTTCTGCTTAAATATTTGGGTTGAAATTGTGGGTGACTATCTAATTGGATCGGTATTTCTACCTACCGACTTATTGCCGAGGTGTATCGCAGCTTTTTGGAAGAAACACTGCCCGAGTTACTGCAGGAGTACCAATAGCGATAAGAATTGCAATGTGGTTTATGCACGATGGTGCACCACTACATATCAGTTTAGTTACGCGTGATTTTTTAACAGCAACATAAGGAGGTCGCTGAATAGGTCGAGGTAGACCAAACGTATGGCCTGCTCGATACCCAGAACTAAACCCCTTACATTATTTCTTATGGGGCTAGATTTTTTGGACTAATTGCGAAATCGGATAAATGCTGGGTGTAAATCAATTGGAAACAACCCTGGTGTGTTTGAAAGACTTCGGCACTCAATGGCGAGAGGATTGACTGCTAGTATCCAGGCTGGAGGAAGTAATTTCGAACATCTATTGTAGATTTAGCAACTTTATACCTATGTACTTTTTGATAATAAAATGTTGTTACTGTCACAAATTTTGTTAACCCTGTATCTTCCAAACAAATTTTTTTCCCAAATCATCGTTAGACACAATATTCTTAGAATAGGCCAACGAATAAGCCCTTGAATTTTTGCCGCATGTTTACCTAACACCCTGTATCTACATTTATACACACTCTGTATATTATACAAGCCTATAGCTAGACACTCAAGACCAGACAGTTAAAGCTATATTACATATGTGTATATAAATATACTATATATTATATGTATACAAGACTACATAAGTTGACATTTTTGGGTTTATGTTATTTAAATAAATGTCGAATTTTATTGTGTTAAAATTACAGAGTTAAGAAAATATTGAATTAGTCAATAATCAGAACAATGTGTTAATTCAACAATAATATTAACTTTGTTTTGAAAGGGATTTTAGTCCTGTTAAAACAGATTATGCAATTAGTGTGTACACAAGTTTCTGCAATTGGACGCTTACTTACAATACTGAACTTTGATGTATGTATCAGCAAAACTTTGGCGAGGCGTTCAAAACTTGGTTTGGATAGTAAGCTCGCTGATATCTTTCAATTACTACTCCACCAGCAACTTTTAATAACGAACAAAAGTGTTGAATTACTATTACTAAAAGAAAAATGTTTGACGTTAGTTTCAGCCAGGTTATAAAAGCTTGTACACTAGTATTTTTTTTAATCTACTTATTATAATTGTTTGTTCGAGCAGTTTGGAATTTCTGATGGAACCACGTAGAAGTTTAAGCAGACAGAAATAAAGCAATTGCCGTTATTATTACAATGTTATGACACTCACGTTAAACGACACGCGAGATTCCCCAAGACGAGGAAATCTCGCCGAGCTTTGGATGTGTGCAATGCAGAAACTCGTTTCTGTCAGATATTCTACCCTAGACTCTACTTTCTGCGTGTTATTTGGCAAAACGGAAACGTCCGCTGAATTGGATATATTCTAAAATGCATCCATCTTATATAAAACTATTATAACTTGTACAACTAAAATAAATTCGTAATTTTGTTATATGCAAATATAAATTGTTTTTAAACATCTATATACCTAATAATAGAGTAATGTTAAAAGTATGATACAATGATCCACTAAAATAATATATAAAAAGCCAAACTAATAGTTAGTTTATAAATAGTAAGGATAGATTCCATGTAGATAGATAAAATATTGGTTTTATAGACGATATATAATTAAATAAATAAATGTTTAATACTTATCAGAATATGGGAACTATGGGAAATACTATGAAAATTCCATATAGATTTGATATTATATTTGATATTTGATAAAATATTGATATTATAGACTAGCGGTTACCAAATTGTAGTAGGGCATATGCTGTTTTATATTTTAGTTACATATATATGTGCATATATAGTTACTTATATACATGTGCATATATAGTTATCTATATATGCACAGGACGACCTTTTAAAAGTCAGTATAATAATTAATCTTTAACCTTTTATATAAGATGATTTCTCAATTAACAATTATTAGAAGTTTTCTAAAAAAATCAGTTTTATTGTGCATTTTACCCTTTTATACTTCTTTAATACTGAAAATTAGTATTAAGTATATGAAAATATTTAATTTTTCACTAAGAAAGTTTGTATCCGCATAAAATTATCTTAGTCACATAGTAAAATCCGTCAAATTGTATAAAAAGGAGCCATTGCATGATCGAATATTTCGTGTATTCTATTTCAGCTATACGATATGACTAGGTAGTTCCTGAAACCACGTTACATATGTTTCTTTATGTATCTCTCTATTAACAGGTCTGATAATTAAGACAAATAACTTCATACTATCAGATGGCTGGCCCTAGGTAATTCTTGAAACGTCGAATCCGTAAGTAGGTAAGTAAGATAGTGTGAACCGCAGGTAAAACAAGTGCCTCATAAAATTGGCGATTTCATGAGCTTTACAAACTAGATGAACTGAGCGAATTGTCGTCAGTTCATTCAATGGCTCAATTTTACACAACCTGACTGATTTCACTATATATACTAGGACATATATATCAAGTATTATACATTTGTTTGATACTACCTTCGATTTTGTTTCTGCTTTCAACTTGTAGGTATAAGTAGGTATTAAATATTGAAATATGTTCTAAATTCTATATAGATTTAAAAAAAAATTATAATAAATATTATTATATTATTTAATACAATAATCCATTAGTAAACTAAACTGAAAACAACAACAAAATAATTTCTTGTATCTGGGTTTATTTCATGATATTTTATTCATCCTACACCAAAATAGTGTGAAAATATCCTCTTAAAGCTCATTTAGTATTGCGTAGTAAATTTTGCTTTACATTTTTTGAAAAATATTTCAATTAGAACTTGAGGATATCTGTGCTAGTCAAAAATAGAACAAGCTTGAAACTTATCACATAAAGTAAATTCGAATGCGACGAGTTCAGGGGTATTAGTCGTTTTTTTCGTTGTTTTGTGGACAGTGTTTGTGAAAACTGTAACTCGGAACTTGCACCATACTGTAATGATTCCATTTCTCTTGCAAGACAATTTGGAAATTTGTATTTTTTTTATTAACTATATCGATTATTGGTATCATAAAACGGTTTTTGGCTGCTGTATTTTGTCCTAGCTATGAATATCCAATCAAATGTTAGCAAGAAAAATTGATTAAATAATGAAAATATTACAGCCAAAACCCATTTTCAATTTGAAATAACTCGACTAAATGACCTTAACTTACAAATCGACTAACACCACTGAATTCGGCACATCTGAATTTACTCTATGTATGAAATTTCTATGAGATGTATGAGATTATTTACTACGATGAGTTGAGATGAGACGTGCTTGTTCAATATTTCTACTAGCACAGGTAATTTACCAGTGTAACGAAAATAATAGTGTCTCGTTCGCATTAGGCTGATGTGGATGCCATTTACTTTACCTAAAAAGTTCCCAGGTTGTTACAAAAAAGTTGTCAATTTTGTGGATAGTGTTATAATTTCAAAAAACTGTTACCCGGTACTTCCACCATATTGTAATGATTCTATTTCTTTTGTTAAAAAAATTGAAAATTATTATAATAAAAACCTATTCTCTTCAACTAAATCGATCATTCATATCATAAGATGGTTTTTTCTTGGTCTTTTTTGTCCAAAAAATTAAATATACAATTAAAGTTTAGCAAGAAAAATTCATTACCCACTGAAAATATTACAGCAAAAACCAATTTTCAATTTGAAATAACTCGACTAAATTACCAAACCTAAAAAAATCGACTATCACCACTGAATTTAGTAGCACCCGAATTTGCTTCACCTGCTGAGTTGCATGCTGGTTCCAATAAAAGTTTTCATGAACAAAATTTCATGCACAGTGTAACTAAGGAACTTTGTTATTTAGTGAATATTGTCTCTAGTTGGATAAGCTTACAAATTTCAAAACATTATTTTTGCATCATTTTTTTCCAAAAATGTCTCAAATTGAACAAAAACGTCATCATCAAAAAAAACATCATCATGAAATTAAACAAAAACATCAAATAATAATTTTAGAGATAAGTATAAATTTCCTATAAGAAACCTTGTTATTTTCTGTTCAATTTGGTGATTTTTGATTTGTCTATTTTGTAAATTTTGTAAAAATTGCCAAAATTAATACTGTTTTTAACATGTTTTCTTCGACGTCAGGTAAAGCGAAAAGCAGGGCTAAGCTTTTAAGAGTCGCATCATATACAATGCCTATCGAAATTTGGATCATGAAAATCCTAACTTTCAACTTGCCGCCCGGCGGCTGGCGTTTGGTTTCCAGTTTTACATTAAATAAATTGAGTAACTTTCAGCTGTTTAATAAAAGTGCATGAAACATATGTATTAATTTTTTTTTAATTATTTAGAAAATGAAGGTAATAGGTGATACTGACAAAGACTTTTCGACTGACAAGGTATGTCGCATCTGCATATACTAGATGGGCCATTGAAAACGAAACAGAGCGATTCTCGTATAGTTAAAGATTAATTTTCAAAAAAAAAAACGCTCGGCCACGTCAACTTTTTTTGTGAGGCGGACACCTTTTACAAGAAAATTTGTAGCCAAATCACTTAGCCCCTTAGCGCTGGGACCACAACCCCTATGATTTTAAATGGTACGGTGGGGTAATGGATACCTCATTTGAAAGCCGTCTTTGCCCTGATACCAAACGGTTAACATTTTCCTAATGTATCGATTTGTTGTCGAGATTATTTAATTTCAAATGAACGCGTCCTTCGTTTAAAGGAAGTCCAATTGTTCAATCTCTCCGTGCAAAAACTGCACTGAAGGAGAAAAAAACACAACTCAAAGTCAGAAAAGACTTTTATTAGTTTAACAAATGCTAAAATTGTGCGCCAGCAGATTCCATACAAAAATATAAATTCCGCTCGAAACGTTCTCTTACATTTTGGAGAATATGTGGCGTAATATGACGGCATTCTTCAATAATGCGTCGACGTTACTCTTTCAGAGACTCGGGTTCTTTTGCATGAATTCTACTCTTTAGATGACCCCACAAGAAAAAATCCAGACGACGAAATCAGGTGAGCGGGCTGGCCATTCCATAGCACCTCTTCGTCCATTCTATTGTCCCGGAAAAATTCTGTCCTGCGTATAATGTGGTGGCGCTCCATTTTGTTGAAAAGGTCTTCTAATTAACGATCACCATTTTCTTTCAACGACATAAACTAAAAACGCGTTCAAAAGGCTCATAGCTCGTAAGTATGATAAGTAAAGTTATATGCAAAACGGTGACAAATATTTTCCGTTGCACCACTTGTCTGGGTTAGACATATTCCAGGAATCGTCTTAATGAATGGTTGTACGTGCATACATGTATGTATGTAGTTCAGCGTATGTTAAAAATTGAAATATTTTATTTGCTTGTTTGAGTAAAATAAGCAAAATTAAAGGTTTGTTATCGTTATTTTTATCTAAAAGGCCCTAGAGGTATAACCCTGCTGATTCGGCCCCGAAAAGATATTTAAATGATACCCGGAGGATATGTTGGTACAAATGAAATAATAAGATCCTGAAAGTTTTAGATCGTTAACCCTATTGGTTTTCGAGAAAAAGCAATATGTGTCAAAAACGAAAATTTTTGTTTTGGGGGCTTATAGGAGCTCTTACGAAAAAAATTAACGGTTAAAAAAAGTTTTAATTTTTTAATTTCATTTTTGAACCATGATACAGTTTTGGTACAATTTTAAAAAAAAAACTTTCTTTTTTCAAGTCTTATATATTAACCTTTAACTTTATAAGCTTTTCAGATTTTTTAAAAAGGTAGGCAGTAGAGAAAAATAAAAGACATTTTTTGGCTCAAATAATGCATTTATTTAAAAGTTTTAAGTTGCTTGTTTTTATGCATATTTAGATGGTTTATAATTATCAGAAAAAACAATTTATATTTAAGGTAGCAACAATATTTTTTCATCAAAATAAAAATTAAAATAGTTGAAAATAACTAATTATTATATATTAGTTTAATAAATATTTTGGGAACTTTTTTTGATTAGAAAGCTGGATCATTCAGATTTTTCGTAAGAGCTCCAATCGGCCCCCAAACCATATTAAATTTTTAGACCAATCGATTTAGCCGGTACTAAGCAAAAAAAATCGTTTTTGACACATAACGCTTTTTCTCGAAAACCAATTGAATTAACGATCTGAAACTTTAAGGATCCTATTATTTAATTAGTGGCAACATATACATGATCCTCCGAGTATCATTTAAATATCTTTCCGTTGCCGAATCACCATACTTATGCCCCTACGGCCTTTTGATTCAAAAAAATAAAATGTAAAAACTTTTCATTCTTATAGATGAGTAATTATGAAGACGTAAATAGTCTACCAAAGAAGCAAAAGGCTCTAGAAACTTTTCATCCCTATAAATGGGAAATTCTGGAGACGAAAATACTCTGCCAAAGAAAGCAAAAAGGCTCGTAACATTTAACTCCCATTGGACGAAAAAAATATCCATGACTAAGCACGACTAGTATGTATTCAACGTGCAATTATATGTCGTTTTCGGTTGGACATGGTGGCGAAAATGACATCAAACGGCATCTCAAGTTTACTGTGCACGGCTAAATTATTTTAATAGCTTCATCGTCCACCAAAATGGCATTTTTCTCCGCGACAAAAAAATCGAAGGAAGATGTCATTACTGCTGCAGAAACCGCTTTTTGTTACCACACTGTGAAGCACTCCTACAGATATATTTCCAGTGACTGTATAGGATCACTTTTTTCTTGTTTGTTCCCAAGTTCGACAATATCAGGAAAAATATAGTTGTGACAAAACTAAAGCAACTAAAATTGTCACGAACGTGCTTGCACCTGAATCAGAAAGAATTATTTTGAAGCAATTAAAAGAGGAGCAACCGTTCTCTGTGAGTAGCGATGCCTCAAATAAAGGCAATATGAATAACTTCCTACTAATTGTACGGTATTTTAACAAAGAAAAGGGCATTCAAACAAAATTATTTAGCATCTATTCACTCGAAAGCGTGACATCCGTTGGTATAGCAAATTCAATAACGGCAGTTTCAAGAGATAATAATTTAAAAATACATAAGAGCTTTCTGCTCTGACAATGCTAACGTCATTTTTTGTAAAAATTAAAGCCCTTTTACGGAATTAAAATATCATAATTCAAATAAAATTGGAATTGGGTTTGTCACATACTTCACAATACTGCTAAAAATCTGCACGAACTGTAACTTTTGATATCGAGACAATCGTTAATAAAAAATTATACTGAAGTTAGTTCGTTTACGAAAACAATTGTACAATTAAAAGAGTGTTTTGAATGGTTAGAAGCGGTCTGAAATTTTACGCCATGTGCCGACTAGAATGGCACTTTGATTCTCGCAATTGAGCTCATAATTAAAAAAAATAGTCAATGCGATTGTACTTTTTGGATCAAAAATCCCAATCTGATATTCTTTAAACATTCTTCACAGATGAATTACCGTTAGCCTACATGGGCTTTATTGTAAATGCATGCAGTTAATATTCAGATTTCTTTAAAAAAACTTCGAAGCAATGATGTTTTAATAACTAATGTTTTCGAAAGAATGAACGGCGTATTGCAGTTGTTCTTTTAAAAAAGATGTTTTGTTTTGAAGCGTGGCTAGAATAATATTAATACAATTCACTGACGACACCAAAGTAAAACTTTTCGAAAATGACGCAAACAATTTTTTTGAAGCTAATGAGGTGACCTAATGAAAAGAACGAATGAACGAAAGCTAATGAAATGAACGAATTAATTCTTCATCAAAAATGAAATGAATGATTCATTTCATTCTTATTTTAATATGTGACTAGCTCAATTTTAACATCAACAATTTTATTTTATTTTCTTTGAATTGCCAGTATTAACAGTTATCAAATAATAATGCCTGGGAAATCTATTAAATTATGTAACAACAATTTAATATTTTCCATTTAAAAATGATAATTCCAAATTATTTCTAAATAAATTGGCATTGATGAAGACCCAATTTGGGTTGAAACGTTGGTGTAATTTAAATAAACTACTATACAAGAATTGTCCAAATACCTGTTTTCACCTACTTAACACATTAGAACAAGATGGACTACATTCACATACAATTAAATTGAAATTTCAGAAATCGAAGAGTTAACAAAATTATTTAATATACCTTCCGAAATTCTCCTTCTATACGAAGATGTCTGTTTATTAAACAAATTTCTACTGAATATGAATGAAGCAAACGAGAAAAAACTAGTAGATGAGAAATGGATAATATTTTTTAAATATTATCCTGCTTGAAATAGTTTTTATCCTGCTTGCAACAGATTTTATAAAATCTCCTCTATTCCACGTTCTAATGCAATTTGTGAAAGAATATTTAGTCTATTGAGTGCAGAGTGGAGAAAAGAGAGAAACAAATTATTGTTACAGACTTGAATCTGAAATTAATGATCAACATGAACAAAATTTCGATAACAATTGTGTTGACTTTAGAAAAATTTTATTGGCTAAGGAAAGCGAAAATATTTTGAAGAAAGCTAGCAGTTCTGAAAAACATCTCTAAAAATCATAGAAATGTTGAACTTTAAATCAAAATTACATTCCTGTTATTTTAATTAATCAAGGTATACACTTGTTCCTATTATAATTTAAATAAAACAATCTATTTGTGGTCTTTCTTTTTTTTTCAATATGGTCTCCCGATCTGCGATTTTGGAAATCTGGCAACCCTGGGCACGGATGACAGGGGCATGATGTTCGGAGCGATGTGGGCTTTGTAGTCAGGAAGACCCTGCTACTGAGCTCAGAAGGTTATCGACTGCGGCTACGACAAAAGATGCAGTAGCTAGACCGACTAAAAATAGACGGGGAGATCAACTTAAGCACTACACACTTCAGTCTTGCGACCAGAAGTGCTGTATGCCATGTAGTGTCTTTCCTTGGACCGAAGAGGTATTGTAGAGAAATTGGAAATCAGAGAGAGGAGAATCCTCAGGATGATCCTAGGCCCGGTAAAGGAAGATGGGGAATTCCGAAGGCGGCATAACTCTGAGCTATACGAACAAATTGAGATGCTCTCTGACTGTGCAAGGAAAAGAAGGGTAGCTTTCTGTGGCCACGTTGCAAGATTGCCTCCAAACCGACTAACCAACCGTCTGTTTACCTTCTGGCAAAAAAAGAAGGTTCGTACCACTTAGTTGACAGAAACCAAGAAGGATATTAAAGAACTGGGAATAACAGATCTCCACAACAGACAGTCTGTGAGACGCACCCTGAAGGAAGTCCGTAGGTTTCAGGAAAAACCCCGAAGGAAAGGTACTCCCTGGACAGAAGAGAGAAAGGAATTACACCGGCAAAAGATGCGATAATACTAGGCAAAGATCAAAGCCCAACAGTTGAACAAGCGTGGACCAAAGTAGGCCTATTCGAAAGAAGGAGAAGAAGAAGGGGAGGTCGTCAACTTCAGCCCGGAAGCCACCCTTGACGCGTCAGATGAAAAAAAGACTTTGAAAACAAGCGGGATTAATGTCAGGAAAAAGAGTTTGAAGAACTTATTGTTACTTAAAAAAAGCGAAAATAACTCTAAAACTTTGAAAAAATGTTTCAAATAAAACTTGTAGGAAATTAAATTTTCTATAAGAAACATTGTGATTTTTTTTTTACTGTCAAGTGCTTAAAAAATGGCTTACAGTATATACACACTTCACTAATGTTAACGAACGTATGCGACAAAAAAATTGCTTGTTGTAAATATTGCAACTAACGAAAGCGTTTGTTGTCATTTTTCATGTGCTCGAGTAATAGGTAATACACCCCCGCTCTCTCTGGACTTCAAACCTTCGTTTGCATGGACACACTAACCGAACACGCCCGTTTTTTCCCTCTGGTTGCATTCGTAGGCCTTGTATGCATATACCCTTTAGACCAGCCGAAATTGGGAGCGACTTCCAGTTATTTACAAAAGAGCGGCGTCTATTTTTTGGAAGATAAACAATCTCGCAAAAATCCTTATTTTTTGCAATTAAAAAGTCGAGTTAAGTTATTTTTCTTTATGCGTCCAAAGTTGTGCGTCATATTATCCTCTATAAAATAAATAAAACTGTTGGAAGTAGTTATCGGTTTTAGAAGTGTGAATGCCAGACTATATTTTCTAACTATAAAATCTCTCAATAAAAGATACACGCTAATCAACGCCCATGCTCCTATAAATAAGGATAATAAAACGAATCCAGAGAAAGTTGATGAATTTTGGGATGAGTTAGAAGCCGAAACTCTCAAAATTCCTTCTAATCATGTAAAAATTGTACTTTAAAAATTGGAGATTTGCTCAGCTTGGATCTGAGAGAAAATTTCTTATATAATAAGAATTTCAAGGAAAACAGAATACCAACCAATTGGAATGATGTTACTAATAACCTTCTTGAATCAGCTCAGGAAATTACACCGTTTTTTTTATAGGAAACATGCTTGGTGGAATGAACAATGTGAAAGGGTGATCAAAGAAAGACATTGTGCTTGGCACAAATGGAACCGGAACAAGACTCTTGAAAATTACGAAAATTTAGTGGAATTAATAAGATTAAGAAAAATGGCCCACCAGACTTTACGGACGATTCGAAGAAAATATATGAAGGACCAAATAATGGAAATGGACGACAATTTTAAGAAAAATGACACACGATTATTTTATAGAGCATTTAAGACTGAAATCACTGGATATTCAGCGCCGAGTTTAAATTTCAAAATGGAAGATGGTACGCTAGCATTAAACAACAAGGAAAATTGTGATATCTCGGCTGCGTATTTTGAGATGTTGTTAAACTGTCCAAAACCGACAGACAAGTTGAGTTTCAAATTTACAAAACAAAATTCTGACTCAACGCCACCAGATGCAAACAAAGTTAAAAATATTATCAGCTCACTTAAAAAAATAAAGCCTCAGGCGAGAATGGCATAATTGCAGTGATATGGAAACTTGTAGATGATAAATTTTTAATAGCGACGACAAATCTATTTCAGAAAATTTGGATTGAGGAAGCAATTCCAGAAGACTGGTTAACCGCCGTAATTCACCCATTACATAAAAAAGGCTCACATATAAAATATTTGCTGTCTGTCGCATATAAAATATTTGCCAAATTACTTCTATTACTTCAACAGACTTGAACCACAGATCGAACCACAGCTTGGCGAGTTCGAAGGTGGTTTCAGAAGGAATAGATCGTGTGCAAAACAAATTCTTAGTTTAAATTTGATATTAAAATATTACAACAGGCCAAAGAATATCTTTCTTTATCTCATTCGTTGATTTTCAGAAAGCGTACACATTGAAGGAATTCCAAGTTGATCAAAAAACCATAAATTTAATAAAACTTGCGTTAACTAATACGATTTCCAAAGTCAAATTTTTAAGTGAAGTTAGCGAGCCCTTCGAGGCTAAAACACAAAGTACAAAGAATCAGAACCTCTGAGGTAAAGGTTTAGCATTTGCTGACGACATGGCGCTGTTTGCTGAATCAGAACAAGAAGCCATTGACCAAATTGATCAGTTAAAAGAAACAGCGGAAAAAGCGGGCTTACAGAATTCGCTGGTAAAAACAGAGATTATGTATGACAAGTGATTAGATATACAATAAGAAAATGATAAAAACAAATTATGGGAGCATCAGGGTCACTGACCGATTTAAATATCTTGGAGAAATAATTAGTAGCAATGGGATGGATAAATTGGAAAGATTAAATTTTTGTACAAAAAATATATACAATAAAAAGAACCTGTCTATCAATGCAAAATTACGACATTTTAATACAGCTGTTAGACCAGTCATCTTGTACGGCATGGAAACTACAAATATAACCGGAATTGAGAATTTGCTGAAGATAGAAAGACGAATTTTAAGAAGGATTTTTGGACCTAGGAAAATACAGCAAGGTTATAGACTAAGATCCAATGCAGAAATTTATAGTAAAATTGACAACCTTGAAGTGATGATCAGAAGACGGCGACAACTTGGTTCTACGGACATATGGTCCGCATGGATTGCTCATGGTTAAACAAACAAATTTTTGATAAAATCTGGAACTATAAAGGGCAAGGGGGCTATGTAAAACAAATGAAAGAAGAACAAAAATTCAAAATTACTGAAGAAGATTGTCTAAACCGTATAGAGTACAGAAAAAAAAAATTGTCCTCAAAATTCTTGTCAGGGAGAAGAAGAATTTCAGCAGAGGAGAATGGACTGCTGAAAGAAGAACTGCGCCGTCGACCAGGATGAAAGACTTCTGGAAGAGAAAGAAGTAAACTAGACCAATACAGAAGTGATATTTGCGTGGTCCTTGCTGGCCTGTCCGCGGTGTATATGTATAATATAAATAAAACTAACATAGTCAGTTACACGGTTAATTGCAATTGAAATTTTATTTTCTTATTTTGCTTCTTGCACGCGTCATCAGTCATTTATCTACATATATTTTCAAAAATCATCCATTATATAAGGAAAGCCCTCCCAAAGAGAAACAGAGAAGCACTTCTGGCTGATCCGCGAGCGGGCGATCGGAATAAATTATTACCCGCAATGAGACGAACACTTTTAAGGGTTGGTATTCTATTGAATTTAATGCCCAAAGGTGTAAAGAAAGCTAATGAATTTATAGTTTGCAAAATCTTATTTACAGCAATGGTAAATTCTCGGGTTGTAATAAAGATATTGCAACATTTTTTCTTTAACCGTCAGTAGGTCGCGCGTATCTCACAGGCACATGATCGAGATCACTTGCGTCTATAGTTTGCTCAGCCAACCGATGGAGTAATAAACTTGAATGATCCTCACGTGATTTTCGGGGGATGATGCGCTATTGGTCAGTGCAAACGCGTTTGAAGCGTAGATCACGCAGCCGAAACTTTAAACCAGTCGAACAGTTCGGTTGTATGCCACGTGCTCTCCAGTTTTCAGTGTTTCTTTCTTAGTTAAAATTAATGATTACATTTTATGTGATCACTTCACGGGGTCGCTGCGGCAAGTATACATTGGGAGATAGATTGAGGTTGGGGTTACGCTTGCACCTATGCCTTCTCTGTTGCCTAAGTTCTCGTGTTAGTTAGCTCCAGGATCTTGAGGTGTGTGCAACAGGGATTCATTCATGCGTGTATCTCACAGATACTCTGCTACTACTCTTGTATTGTCTTTTGTGTTAAGTATTTATGTTTGTATCACATGTGAACATGGAAATGCGTTATTTGTAAATGCGTAACGTTGCATCAATCTTGAACTGATATAGGATATTTTGTAAGATATTATTCATAATGCGTTTATAAAATAACAACGTATCTGAGTTTTATCCGAGACGATTTTTGTTTCAAAGCAAACATCCATGTATGTATGTATGTATGTATGTATCTGTGAGATACAGCGCAACCATATTTGTCTGGCTGAAGCCGCGACTAACGGAAGGATAAACTCGTCTTACAACGTTCAAATATCAACATAAATTAAGGAAACTGTGGTCGATCGTTGGCACTACGTTATAATCCACAATTACTCGGAATTGAAAAGTTCACTATGTTTTTACCACTAATTTTATAAAAAAAAATTATATTACTTCGCATAACTTTAAAATGACCTTCAAGAGTCGAAACTCGTGTCGTGGTGAGTATATTATATAGATTTATATAACTACTTGTGTGTGCAAGTGACTTGAAAATGACCTTCAACAGCCGAAACTCGAGTCCTGTTAATTGTATAAATTTATATAATAAAATTAGTGGCAAATTTTTCAATTCAGAATAATTTAAGGAGTTATTTTTAAGCAGAATAATTTAAGGAGATAATGTTGTTTTTTATATGGAGAATGTACGTAATGAAACTAGTATCCCGATTTTTTTTTCTATTTTGTGAGCCTTCCTCGGAGATGAAAATTTAAAAACTAATGGTTTTCGTAGATCGGAGATTGTCGCTTAACTATATAACGTAGATCAATAAATATTACACGTATCTCTTGGAGAGGGCTTTCCCTAGATAATGGATGAGTTCTGAAATTATATGTTGATAAATGATCGATAACGGGCGCAAGAAGAAAATAAGATAACAATATTTGAATTGCAATTAACTGCATAACTAATAATGTCAGGGCATTTTTGCATAAGAAATATTTTATAGAGAACATTATGACGCACAACTTTTGCTGGAAACATTTTTCGATAAACCTTAAACAAATCGACTTTTTAATTTTTAATTGCTTAAAAACAACTAGGATTTTTACGAAAATATGAGGGCATGTTAATATATGTGTTTTGCACCTAACCTAAAATAATTGCGCTGCTCGTGTTTCTTTGAATAGGTCTTTTTCGACTGGACAGCTTATATTACATGTTTCTTCTTTCAAACATGTCTACGCAAGCAAACATTTTTATAAAACATAAATTATTTTCAGACGAATGTCGATAAACCATCGTCATTCCATACCCTAGAGCAGTGTTTCCTTTTCCTAACTTTTCACATATTGACCCCTTCAATGATTTGCATAATATTAAGTACCCCTCAAATAATATTGAGTACCCCGTCAATCGTGTTTAAATTGAAAATTAAGATTATTATATTGATTATTATTGAAAATTAAGTGATTCGAAAGCTTTGTTCTCGTCAACAATCAAAGTACATTTATTGCTTCCTTCTTGTAATACATAAACAAAATAATAATAAACAATAAACGAAAAATAAAGTTTATTCATAATTATATATATATATATATATATATATATATATATATATATATATATATATATATATATATAAATGAAATAAAAGTTATATTATAAATCTCACTTATTAAAATCAATGAGAAGGATGAAATTGTTTAGGTTGAGACGACAGATCATCATAATTTGGTTTTCTGCTTGTTAATTTTAATCTGAGATATGGTTCCACATCCAAAAGCCTGTTCTTTTTTTGGCTTAATATCTACAAATGCTGAGAAAGTAACTTCACATAGACAGGAAGTTGTAAAAGGCAAGCTGTATGTCAGAACTTTCTCTGTTAAATATGGATAAACATGTTGCTTTTGCAACCAGAACGAAGTTGAAGTGCACTCCGTCTAAAGCTAATTTCAACAATTGGTCTTCTTGTGCATGCGACAAACCTTCGGGCATGGATGAGGTATTAATAATGGATATCTTATCCATTCAATATTTTTGTTTAAATCCGGAAAATATTTTTTCAGGCCCACTTGTAAATTCTCTAAATTCATATACCTGCTCCACACTCTCGCGGAGTAACTCGGCGAAGATCCTCGGCGAAGTTGCTCGAGGCGACGAACTACACGGAGGAGGCATCTACACTCTCGCCTTACTTCGCGAGGACCTCAGTGCCATGACCGACACCGAACAGGTAGTAGCTGCTGCTGTAGCTATTTGTGCTTTTAATTCTTATTATTATGTTATCCCAATAACTGATCCCAAATAACTGGTTCCCTTTGAAAAGCCTCAAGGAATTGGAACTGGAGTTCTTGGGACCAATCGCTCATGATTTTTGATATTATTTAAATTAATATTAGATAAAATTTGATAATATTAAATAAAAAAAAATTTAGTTTTTAATCGTTCAAGAAACGGTTGTGAACTAACCCATCTGCATACAGTTGACTAAATTAAAGGACGAGTAAACACGAGAGTATAGACGTGATACTCTGCCTTCCTCGTACTCGCGCCTCGTGTCCCTTTGACTCGGGTACGAAAAACCGCTTCTAGAGCGAAGTTAGCTAAGGCGAGGCGAGGAACCACAAGGCGGGCCGATTAACCTGACCACACTCTCGTTCCTCGCTCAACTGCGTGCTACTTCGCGAGAGTGTGGAACGGGCAATACATTTCAGAGTATCAGCATCAATTTTATCAGCTGAACTTGTTATAAACTAATGAAGAAAGGGTAACGAATCCACCTACTAACCTCTCTTTTGCCACAAATTGATTTTTGTCCTGGTAGCATTCACTTTATATTGAAAGTGAAACAATAAAGTTTCTTTAGCTTCCAAACATAAGTTGAGAAAATTTAGAACAAAGAATATATATGCTAAGTATGATAATTTACACTGCCATTTCCAGTCATGTAAACAGTTTCTCAGATCCAATTTATCACTAAGAAAAACTAGGAAATAATGTCTAAGTTCAAATAAGCGGTTTAGAATTTTCTCTCGAGATAGCCAACGAACATCAGTATGAAAAAGAAGTTGAGTAGGACTACTTCCCATTTCTTCACATATTTGCGAAAAAGGTCGCGCATTCATATGACGGCATTCATTTATTGTAGATAATGATTTCCAAGCTTTCATCCGGAACTTTCTGTAGTGCAGCTGGCATCTTACGTTGTTGCTAAAGCGTCTCTGTGTATGCAAGAATGTGAGGATATGATATTCGGGGCACCATTCTTAATTTTTGCAATGAGTCCTTTGTTAATTCCGACCATACTTTTTGCTCCATCTATACTTATTCCAACACATCTATTCCAATCAATTTTGTTCTCTAGCATAAATTTATTCATAAGATTGAAGATATCTTCTCCTTTTGTATGAATTAATAATGGCTGGCAAAATAAAAAGTTGTCATAAATTTCTTGATCTTTTTCGTATCTAACAACGCCATACGATTTTCAAAATTCGCAATACCAGTAGACTCATCGACTTATAATGCATACAAACGACTTTGATAAATATCAGACAATAACATCTGTTTCACATCATTAAACATATCAATGATTCGTCGATGACCTGTATTATTTGAGAGGGGAACGCCGTCAAAAGTCTGTTTTGCCCTATCTCCTATTATTACTTTTGCCATTATCTACCATTACATGCCATTAAGCTCCTAGGACTTTTTGATTGTCACCTCCTGTCCAACCCAGCATAACTTTTCGAGATTGATTTAAATCCTTAAGTTGTTAAAAAAAAAACGATTGGTTTATCTTTACACTGATTGTGGTCTGTCTCAAAATGTCGCTTCAAGTTGGATGGTTTCTTGCTTTCATTTGATAGACTTTCAGAACAAATGACCCAAGGTGGAATAGGCACTTTTTCATATCCAGTCCATGATAATCCGAATTTAAGATATATTCTGTCGTACTTACGAGTTTTCATTACCTTTTTAACAGGTTCAATTGAAGGTGGATCATTCTCGTTCATTTCCAGCGTCCGGCAACGCCACAGCTACGCTTACATACGGAATACTAACAAGTAACGAAGTTTTTCGTTCTTATTTTTCAATGTTTGTCATCTAAGAAAAGAGTAAGCTGCGTCATCAGGCACAGCCAAAGCCTGGTGCAACATGTACCGCCCGCAAACTCTTCCCCTACCCCAGGGGGAACGCGTACCACACTTTGGGAAACACTGCCCTAGAATCTAGGGTCTAGACATCTCAGATACAAAATGTATTTTTAATACAAAATGCATGTTGTCTCGTGTAATAAACTAAATTAATATTCATTTCAATTTATAATTATGTAATAAATCAGATTGTCTATAAAAAATAATTAACATATTATTATTTATGTTTCATTAAATGTTATACAAATGACGAAAATGTTTGACAAAATTGATGTTAACTAAGTTCAATTGAATTTCATAACACCGAATTTGAACAGATGTTTCACTGATTAAATTTAAAGTTTATTTGGGAAAGTTTCAAGTTTAAACCTAGTAAATCAAACATGGATTAAGTTTAGATATTTTTGAGAAGCGAGAAAAGCGCAACAACAAATAAATTCTTTCAATTCATTAAAAAGTGTGGCTTGTTTGTATCACATTTTCTCTCACACACAGTGTCTTTTAGTCTATTTTAGCCTCTGATAATGAAAATTTAGCTGTGTTCATTACACACCTATTATATCGTTCAGCTGTGCCATTTAATTGATTTACATAATGTCGTAAAAGGGTTAAATAGGTTCCAAAACTATACTCTTTTCTCTAGCTATTGTATTAATATCTTTGTTTATAGGCTCTTTTACATTAGTAGTTTTTAATAGTATTTATGTAATTAACAAAACATTAAGATAATTCAGCCTTTAATTTAACCGTATATACTCTTGTTGATTTACTATAATCATCTATAAATGACAAGAAATATGTTTCGCCCTTATAAACAATTCTTTTTGTGGACCATTTACAGAAGTTAGAGCGTAAATAATGTCTCAAAATAGTTTAAATCAAAAAAAAATTCTAAAAAGTTTTCTAAAAGTTTTTAAAATTCATTAATTCCATTTACAATAAAAGATATTAAATGACTTTAATATCTGCCTAACTTATATGACTTATGACGTTATGTTTGAACTATACGGTGTAATAAAAAGTTGTGAAAACAGTGAATGAATAAATATTATAAATGAATAAGTTTAATGATTGGTTGACATAATTACATCGGTAAAATCATATTGCTTTAATGTTATCGTGTTTTACAATTATCTAAGTTAATTGTATTTATTTTTTATTCCTTAACCCTATCACTGCCATGACAATTTTAAAGAAAAAAACAGCGCCAATATTTATAAAAATTCCGGTAGTTACGCAACCCCTTTCACATTGATCACCTTTTGATCAAAAGCAGAAAATAGAGTTCCTTTATAATCCTTTGCGCCTCCATAACGCCGGGCGCCGCGGCGCCGGTTAAACTGCCGCAAAGCCATAGGTTCAATCTAAAGAACATCGTCGAAAACTCGCGGCACTCCGCCGCGGCACGTTGAACACAGACAAAGAGCAAACTTGAAGGTGCACTTTTACAGTGCAAACTGCACATTTATGAAAATATTTCCGGATCGGGACGGCTTGGATCGCGAAACTATGAATGTAAAAGAGGCGCGGGCGTCCGTTCCGAATCGAAATCGTGCAATTTAGAGTCGTTGTGTACAAAAACGGCGAAGCTGTAGCGGGCCTGACCGCATCTTCCAGTGAAGGAGAGCCGATACGATTCGAATTGTGGCGGGCGACTCCATAATCGCAGACACGCAGCGCCGGTACCAAAATGCGCGGCTCTGTGGGGCCCACGTGCCGGTCAACTTGGAATTTCAAAAACGCGACATCCTGGTGCCCCAAATCGAAATTCAAGTTTTTCTCTGTGCAGATTTACAGTTATAAGTGGGCGTTGCGACGCGATTCCGCGATGTACAATTATTGGTTCGGAAAGCCAAAATACCATTCTACAATCCACTGAAAAATCAAGAACATTCACCGGGACTGCAAAAATATGGACGTATTTCTTTCGTCATTTGTTTCCTGCAATGCGACGAGTTTTGGCGGCCGTCGCGACAGTTGCAAACGAGACAGCGTGATGCCGCTTACTCTGAAAGATAAAACGTTCAATTCTCTGCCGGAATCGCGCGAAACCGTTCACGCAGAGCTTTAGTTGGCGATTTTGTGGGAGTTTTCCTGGACGTACTGACATTTTTCGTTTTCATAGCGTCGCAACGCCATCTTCAATGTAATCGGGATTAAACTCCCAAACAAACTAAAAGGTTCTATGCCCGATGGAACGACGCCGGTCCCGTTACGAAGCGTCAATTTATTCGGACGTTCTAGGTACCGCCGTAGAACGCCTATGGTTTTTTCACTTTTTGCGCAATCTTCTCTTTAAACTGCCGTAGATTCGCAAAAAGTAGTCGCACTTTAAAAATTCTTGCCGGAATAGTTGCGGGAAAGTGTTCTGAAGAGAACGAATCCAACCAGCAACCTGGAGCTCTTTAAATAAGCGTAGGGCGTCCGTGGAAGTGAATGCAAAATCGACAAAAAAAGTTGCATTTTCTCTTGCACCAGGTGAACGGGACGTCGCAGGACGGCGAGCGAGAGCTCTAAAAACGTGGCGCGGCGGCAGTCGATACTGAAAGAATTTTTGAGATCCGACAAAAAATGCGCCTCAAAGGTTCAAAATTCGTGATTTTAGGTTTCGGTCTGGTGCGTTCGAACCTGGGAACCGGGAGTTGAGTCGCGGAAATGGCACCGCTCGACGGAGCTCTCGGTTCTACACGAGAAAAATGTACAAATGAAAAAAAATGTCCCGTCTTGCGCTGTCGCCTCCCGCTTCCGTTGGGCCGTTTGCAAAAACCTCGATTTTTCGTCGGTGGGGTTTGGCCCTCTGGAGGGGTATGACAGGACGGAGGGCGAAACCTAGGACTGCGTAACGTGCCGACGGATATTTGCAGTTAAAGCATCGAAGACGTTCAAACACCGAAGATCTGCCGCATAAAAAAGCCTTATGTGACCTTTTTAAAAACCCACGTAGTGGGTCACACATCAGTCGTTTCAAAATTGTTAGAAATTTGCGATTCCGTCGAGACCTAGCGATTTAGGCCGAATGCTTCCCTACACGGACACCAAAAGTTTGCATTACAAAAACTTTTACGGAGGTCATGGCGAAAATACCTAGGAAAAATGAAATTCACAAAATGATTCCGGTAGAAAGCTTTCAGACGCGTCCTCCGACACGATTCTCGTGGCTGTGCGACTTTTGTCAGCGACGTTATTCAGATTTTCTGCGATTCCGGGTCGCCCGACTAAATTTTGGAATCAATTGTAAATATTTATTATTATATTATTTATATACATCCCTCTTACTCTATTTTACCCTATTCAGTATCGTCCTGTTCGAGCACTTGAAGAGTCACTGATTACTGTAAACTAATAACTGATCTTGGCGAATTTGTTACAATTTATATTCCCTTCCCAGGTACGATCTACGAATTCATTTTTTATACTAATTGTAAGGGATTAGGATTGTAAAATGTCTATTACGTTATCTTGATATGTTTTACAAGAAACGTGGGTATTTTTGTAAAATCCTATACCCGGAAAGGGTTCGTAATCCGGCTTGGTAAAAAAAAATTCTGGTAAGAAAATTAAAAGTTCCTAATTGCACGAAACAAAAGATTACTACAAAAGATTTGTATAATACTTTATTTGCAATGCAGATAACGTAGAAATTAAGAGATTAGGTTAGGTTAGGTTTTTTTGTTTTGAAAATTTCCTGCATGACTTTTTCAAAATTCCTTTTCCCGCAAAAAAAACAGTTATTTCAATTAATTCCAAAATAAACAATATTCAAGACACATGAATTTGTAAAAAAAAGTGAAATATTTGAAGAAAAACCGCAAGCCCGCTGCGGGTTCGAACCGGCGACCTCGCGCTTTTGAAGCGCGAATGTTACCGTTGCGCCACTCGTCACGCCACTCGTGTTGAATTTTTGCTAACGTATAATGCAGACAAACGAACTAAAAATAATTAATTTCTCAATTAATTAATTTCTCGGAAACGGATGAGTATTGTGTCTTACTACTTGCATCTATTATACTACTGGTCATCACCTACGTGTGTACTAACAATGAATCGAATCGGTGATTTCCTTATCATACGGTCCCCTTGTAAGCTACATTAGATTCTTTAATAACAATTATACTATGATTTTATAAACCGCTTCTTTAACTGCAATTTCGATCAAACCATTTCTTCTATTATACATTTTGGATGTATTATTTATTGAATTAATTTATGTCCAAATCTTCTACAAAAAAATCATTTGATATATTAACTGCCATCTTGCTTTCGTGGTCAATAAAATAGCATTTGACTTTTCCAATTTTAAATAACCTAACACAACGTATTGAAATAATTTATGTCCATATCTTCAACAAAAAATTCATATGATATACTAACTTTCATCTTTCTTTCGTGGTTAATAAAATAGAATTTGACTTTTCCAATTTTCGTTGCTTTTAAGATTCTACCATATCTAATTCTTACTTCAACAGGTATTTCTAAATTTACACACTGCTTCTATATTCAACCAATTTCTTTCCAAATTAACCTCCATTTCACTAAGGAACGAACTCACATTGTTTTCTCGATTACGCTCATTATACTTCACATCTCGTTGCCGTTCGCCATCGTTGCGTTGCTGTCAATTGCTGCCTCGTTTTCCATGAAACCCATTGTACCGGCCGATGCCATAACTTCGGTCTTCCTATCGTTTGGTCCTGCTGCCTCGGGGTTGGCGGAGCTGACATTGTGTCGGGTGACTTCTTTCCAACAACTGTGGTTCACTACTACTGTAACCTCTTCCAGTACTATGTCCCCTGTCCCCTTGGACACACGTTTCTATATTTATACTTCAAATATCTCGGCTATGCAAATACAAAACATGTTTTCCTTTACTGCTATTTGCTCCCTTATTTCACACATTTTCATTTTATTTGTGACAAATTTACACGTTTGACCTATCCCTTTCACAGCATCGATTAAATTTCTAATATAACTTTCGCACCTGATTTTTTCCACTTATTTATTATTTTTTCACAATCTGTAACTAGAATCATCCTAATCTTTTGACTTTATCTTTTCTAATCTATTTCGCAAACAAATCTTCAATACCGTTCATTCTTTTAAGTGTATTTAATCAAACTGCTGTATCATACCAAACGCTGATTTTTCTTCACCAATAACCTCTATTTGTTCATTCCGCAATTTTTAAGTTGAATATATATTTTCTCTTTTCTCGAAATTTCTTTTAAAATTCCAGAATCTTCTAAACAGTACGATTTCTATTATAATTCCAAAAATTCGTTTTTTTAATCCATATATGCAACCACCACTGCTACCATGTTGAAGAAATACGATGGCCTTTTTAATAATTTAACTACAGTTTATTTAGTATACCAATTTATAAATATACGCTTAACATAATAATTCCATCATAACTTGTAACTATTTATTTTTCAACATGAGATTTGTAGTCTTAAAAAGACTTAATAATGTTATAGAGCCACGGAAAGCTGGAATATATTTATAAATTCAAGCTATGATCTGCTTTAATAAGTTGGTATGATTGTATATAATTAGTATAGTTTCACGCTTATATTCAATTATCATATAAATATATAACTGAAACTAAGTTCAGGTCTTTCCACACACATGCCATATCAAACATAACCTCGACAGGCCGCACGTTTTTCAAACTTATGTAAGTGTATTTCATTTGATAATTGAAAAGAACAAAAAAAAAACTCGAAAAGCGTCTGCAGATGGCTATTTACTTGGGTTAAATGGAAAGGTGTAATCTTTAAAACAATTGTATTTATCTAGTTCTTGTTTTAGTGCCATGAAAGTGGACTGAGTGCTAATAAATAACAGATGTTTTGTTTCAACATGAAATTTGTTTTGTAGTGTTAAAAAGAGTTTATAATATTATAGAGCTACATAAAGGTTGAATATATTTATATATTCAAGCTGTGTTCCGTTTTAATAAGTTAATAATTTAAATTCGTATGATTGTGTCTATAATTAGTTTAGTTTCACCCCTATATTCAATGTAACTCCGAATTTTATGCATCCCTTACTCAATGTTCTATCTTTTTTACATATAAAATACTCTTCTCTAGATGGTGTTTTCAACCTATAAAGTTACACATACACCTACTTTAAACACAAAGACCAACAAAAGTACACGTATCAAAACACTAGAGGACAGCGATCCATTATAGATCATATAATAACTAACAGAAAAGTCCACCCAAATAATATCATAGACGTAAGAGTGATACCATCGGCCAATATAGGCACAGAACATCACATAGTCGTATGCAAGTACCGATTCAAAGCAATGAGACACAAGCAACAAGAGCCGACAAAATGCGGCAAATTTAACATAAAGGCATTAAAAACAGAGAGCATAGACACTATACGAAAACAGACTAGCACAGAAAATAGCATTCAACAGCATACAAGACCCGGACAACACAGATGAAGCCTGGGAAAATCGGAAATCTAACATTACAAACAGCGCTCTCGAGGCTATCGGCTGCATATCAGTCAGTAATACTCCACGACATTATTATAAACCGTGGTACAACCCAGACCTAAAAGTAATATCCCGACAAAAATCAGAAGCCTAAAGAAAATATATTAACATGAGAACTCAGGAAGCTTACGACCAATACAAACTGGTGAGGAACAGGTGCAAGACAGAAGTGCGACACCTAAAAGATCAATACTGGGAGAACTTCAGCATTGAATTGCAACACGACTTATATGGCGGTCAAAAGAAAATCTGGAAGCTCCTCAGGAAGTTTAAGCAACCAGTTGACGAACAAAATCAAACCGAATGTATAACACCTGAAGAATGGGCCAAGTAATTTAAGAAATTGTATGAAATAGAAAACAACAACATCAAGGAAGGAACCACTACTGCCACGCACGAACAGACAATAGAGGAGTCATACTGGCTTAATAGCCAAGAAGAAATAAATCGGGAAATCAGGAACCTAAAAACAAGAAAGACACCAGGTGAAGATATGATTCCCAACGAACTCCTAAAATACGGCGGCGACAAACTCGAAACAGAAATCCAAGCAGATGTTAAACAGAAAAAAAACCTTGTTTAGAAAAATTGTCGAATCCGAACAAGTGCCGGTAAGATGGAAAAACACAATCACCATCCCGATCTTCAAGAAAGGTAAAACAACAGACCCCTCAAATTACCGAGGCATCACATTGATTTTTTTCAAAAATTCTTTTCACAAAAATACTGGCCCCAAAAATAAACGAACGAATAACGGTAAATGACGAACAACAAAGATTCCGACAAAATCGATCAACTACAGACGCAATATTTATTGTAAGACAGATCACCGAGAAAGCAAGAGAGTTTGGTTTGGTCAAACCCGCCTATCTGTGTTTCGTCGACCTGAGCAAAGCATTCGACAAAATCCGAATCGCTGATGTGATTTCAGAACTCAAAAAACGAGGAGCGGGGGGAAAGCTAATCAACCTAATAAGAAATACCAACAACTACACAATCATAAAAACAAAAACAAAGACATCAGAGAGGGTGCGCGCAAGCGATGGTGTAAGACAAGGTGACAGCATGAGCCCGACAGTATTTAACATCATAATGCACAACATAATAACCACAGTAAAGAACCTTAAAGCGGGATACAGAATGGGGAACCAATCCTTCAACATCCTATACTATGCAGATGATGCAACGCTAATGGCAGACAACGAAGACGATCTGCAACGATTACTAAAGACATTCTCGGAAACAGCAAAGAAATACAACCTCCACATTTCCCACCAAAAAACCAAGTGCATGGTAGCCAGCCGCTACCCAACAAGATGCAAACTAAAAATCGGCGGTAAGGTAATAGAACAAGTGATGAGCTTCACATATCTCGGCATAGAAATATCAAGCGCCAGAAACCTTAAGATGGAAACCCGAGCAGCCACCAACAAGACCCAAAAAATATCCGGTGTAATAAACAATATAATGTGGAGAAATAAGCATATATCTAAAGAAGGTAAAATCCGAATATACAAAACCGCAATAAGACCAATTCTCATATACGCAGCCGAAACAAGCTTTAAGAACAACAGAGATGCGCACCCCACGAGCGATAAAGGGGGTCACGCTAAGAGACCGAATCAGGAGCTCCACAATCAGTGAGGATCTACAAATACAGGATGTCGTACGCTGCACAAGAGACCGTCGGAGGCACTGGCGGGACTATGTGAAACGCATGATCCCACAACGGATCGTTAACTGGACCATGACACAAAGACCCAACAATTCAAGACCACCTGGAAGGCCACCAAAGAGATGGGCAGACTCCTGGACTTATCACAGGACCATATCACAGGAGATTAGAGACTAAGGAGGAACTTAAAGAAACAGGCACACGTGCCTATACAAAAGTCTAAGAAGAAGAAGACGAGAGAAGAGTACACATGTTTTAGCAAAAATATTGCTAAAATAATTAAAAAATCAATAAAAAGTTGAAATAAAAGAAACTTATTACTGTATTTTATTTAAAATATTTTCATTCAATCGAGTATTATTTATTTATATTACCAACACTATGGTAAATAATTTATGTATTACTACTGGACATACCAAGCTACACCTACTAGCTTATATATTATACAATTAGCTCAATATTACACGATAATGCGATAATGATCTCACTGTCAGTTAACTATATACCTAGTAATTCAATATCATCAATATTAAATATGACAAATTATTTGCGTTTAAATTAAATTCTGCAGTCATTAATCATTTTTTGCAGCCTCAACGAAAGCTATAATAGCCTCAAATAAATAAGCTATACATATAACCTATAAAGCTTAATAATTTGAAAGTGATATTATAATATAATTAGCATTGGATTTGATTTAAATCTGGATTTAACCGACGTTTTTGCTTGTCGTTGGTGAGATATTGAAATGTGCCTTGAAACAAACAGACCTAAAGCATCAATTATGATTCAAAACATAAACATACCGATAAATAAAGAAGGGAAATAGTTTCTAAACGCAAATATTAAATCATAAATTATTAACATTTATATTATATTATCTGTATTTTTAATAATTACAACGATATTTGAATTGTAGATTTACTAATGCTAGTATTAATTATTACTGTATGCAAACATATTACATTTACTGGGGCCAAGTATTATTTAAAACGGTTAGGCTAATAAGAGATCTTTATCGTATTATCATAAAATCATTAAACTAATAGTATTAGTTACTGAAACTTGAAGTTTCCATGAATAATGGATAACTAAACACGCTATAAGCTACCTAAGCTCAGAATCAGACAGAAGCTATTTCAAACACAGCATATCTAATTATTTATAGCGTCTAGGCGTATTGATTTCACTTAACTAAATAATTAACTTATTGCTGAATATGGATTAGAATTGATTGTTTTCAATATAACGTAATCATATTTTATATTTTTAATTCCAGAATTTTAATAGATGCAGAGAATAAAAATTAACAAAAAAAATGTTGAAATTAGTAAGATTAAATGCAAGAGGAAAATTAAGGTGAATATTAGAAACAGCGTTTTTAATATTAGTTTTTATAAGCGAAATATCTATGTAGATATAAATTGTGTTTATGTATTTGTTGATTTTTATTAATTGGATTTCAAAAGTTATTCGAAAAAGCTATTAATAGCTTAATGTATAGGTCACAGTTTTTTTAATGTAATTTTTTGTTAATGGATTTTAAACCGAAATAGTAGCGAAAAACAGGTAGGTTGTTTGAAAACAAACGTGGGACGTGTGTATAAAAGTTTTCGGAATATGGTCGGCGGGGTCGTCGATGCAAATTGAGTTTGTGGCCGGTCGCCGTCGGCGTTTTATCGTTTAGCTCCATTTTCCCTTAGGAAAGCACTAAACAGAATACTCATAAATGCTAAACAAAATACGCCGGTTCACTATAAACTTCTTAAAACGCACGTGCATTATGTATCAGGTGCACACGTACATTTTCTTTCTCAATGTTTTGCCCCGCAACTTTTACAACCGCTCACCTTAATTTTTCTATTGAATGCGAATTGTTTATGCCGCGTAAACAAAACCTTAATACCTAAATGTTAAATAAAAAATTGCTACATCAATTATAATTTCTTATAATAAACCTAAATCGTTATATTGGAAGATATTAACAAGAAGGAATACAAGGAAGAAACACAACAATCATATTACAAGGTTGATATTAGAACGCTTACTTTATTGTACCTACACGGAAAAAAGTACACTCGTAGCATCGGCCTTACGAATTTGAAACTGTAAAAACTAACAATTGCTTTTTTTTAAATTACAGTTTCCGGTATTATTAGTAAATAAGTTTTAAAAATTACAGTATGCGACTGCGATCTTTACAACATTTACATTTTTATATTTATCCTAACTGTATGTTATTTGTGGCTATTATAGTTACTTATTACGACTATACACCATACCAGCAATTGTTATCTCAGCACATACTTTGAAATCTCTGAAAATTTCGAAATATATTGATAAAATATCAGCTAAAACGATTTTCTTAATCATCATTTTACATCAATTGTTGTCTCAATGTTTTCAATGACTGAAACTGAACATACGGAATAGCAATATGCCAGTTTTTGCCCTTTATAGTATCTCAATACTTATATATTACATTTTGATTAGTTTCGTTTTTCCTTTCTGGAATTTGTGCTTATATTACGTTACTCCAGGAGTTTGCTTTTGAAGAAAATTCTTTCATACTTGGAATCATTTCATTTCTTACAATTTTGTTTTCTTATTATATCGATTTATGCATACATAATTCTTTAATATATAATTTTTATAAACCTATACTTTTCTTGTAATTAGTATATAATTATATTGTTATTCTATAACTTTCTGTGCTTCGGTAATAAATAATAATATATTTTAAGATTTTATTTTTTGATGAAAGATTTCTAAAATGGTGTTGAGATATATAGAAAAAATGGTGGTGTAGAGATATATACAATGTTGTCTCAACACCATTTTAGAAATCTTTCATCAAACAATAAAATCTTAAAATATATTATTATTTATTACCGAAGCACAGAAAGTTATAGAATAACAATATAATTATATACTAATTACAAGAAAAGTATAGGTTCATAAAAAGTATATATTAAAGAATTATGTATGCATAAATCGATATAATAAGAAAACAAAATTGTAAGAAATGAAATGATTCCAAGTATGAAAGAATTTTCTTCAAAAGCAAACTCCTGGAGTAACGTAATATAAGCACAAATTCCAGAAAGGAAAAACGAAACTAATCAAAATGTAATATATAAGTATTGAGATACTATAAAGGGCAAAAACTGGCATATTGCTATTCCGTATGTTCAGTTTCAGTGCCGGGTATAATATTGAATATATCAGCCAGATTCCAATAGCTAGGTTTTGTGATGTCAAGATATTCATTTAATATAAAGTGTCTCCGAGTCTCGTGTTATAGGGTTGCATGCTTCACGTTGAAACGGCGAGAGGGGAAAATTCCCTTGACAAGATACGCTTTTCGGGAATCGGCAGCCGATATCGAAATTTCACAGACAAGTCCTGCCTTGCCAACAACAACGTTTCAATCTAAACGGAATAAATTAATTTTTATAAATTCTCATAAAAAAATATAGCAAATCGAAAAAAAAAATTAAATATTTTATCGAACACAAAATAAATAAAATAATTTAAAAACCTTTAAAAACCCACGTTTTTATTACAATGTACTAAAGAGGAGAAAATATTTTTATACCCTGTTAACTAAAAATATAGTTTTGTGCCCCATACTTGTATTTATAACAAACATGGAAAAATATTATTTTCTCCCTTTTAGTGCATTTTAATAAAAAAAACGTGGTTTTTATATATTTTATTTAATGCCTTTTAGTCTAATATGTGTGAAACTTCGTAATAGATTTCCAATTCCGGAATTTACAGAAATTTAGGTAAACATTGTTTCAAAAACAAGTCTATATTCTGTTTTGCAGCATTCTTTTCGAAGTATGTTAATGTTTTCAATACTCAACCTCAGAAATCGAGCGGTCCCCGACATATATGCAAGGTTTGCCAAAAAAGTAATGTCAGTGATTTAATTGTGAAATGACTATACGTCGCAGAAAGCTCGTACTAGTTGAGATCGATGGAGCGGTGAAGTCACATTCCGAAGAGTAAAGACGGCTTTTCCGTTAAACTCGTTTTCGTCTCCAGTGCAGGCCGTAATGATGCGCTCGTTGGAACAAACGTTTGCCAAGTTTTGTATGAAACTCGGCAAGTCCGCAGTGGAAACTTTTACTATGATAAAGATGGTGATTTGGTGATATTTGTTTGTCGGACTTTCAAACTTACCGGTGGCACTGGGTCTTTTTAAGAGGCTACGAATAGGTTCACCATGAAGCCCATGAAAATTTAACCATCACAACTCGTCGTCCCACAATAACCGTTCTCACGGTTCCACAGTGCCAGTAGCTCACGAGCTTTCCTGATGTGAGTCCTATTGTGGCTTCCTCAGATACTTTTTTTTGTATTCACGCTTAGAAACATCCATGAAAGGACATCGTTTCATGATACTTGACAAAGTCAAAGAATCTTCGACCAAGACTTTAGAAGATATTCCGAAGAAGGCTTATCGTACTGCATTAGATGCCAGGAAATCTCGCTGAAAGCGTTGTATTTACGCAGAGGGAACTTATATTGAAAACTTTTAATATATTTTACTGATCTGATATTTACCGACTTTACCAATCTGCATTTTTTTAAATTCACTCAGTGACATTCGGACAAACCCAATAAGTGTCTAAGGAATTAAATATTGCATTACCGGCCACTTCTTAACTATGTTTAAAAGTTTCTAGCTCATAGAGAACTTAATTTAAAATCAATTGCCAAATTTTTGAGAACGGCGTCCGAAGCGTAATAAAAACGTGGTAATGCCTAGGGTTTGTCGGTTTTTCAAACCCGGTTTAATAAAACTGGTTTTTAAAGAAAATTTGTCACATGTGAAAAGCGGTTTTTAAATTAAGAAAACCGGCTTAAAATAAATTTAATTATTAGGTTAGGCTTACATAAATTATATTATTAGTTAAAAATTATTTTTTTATCTTATTTGATTTGAAATCTATGTAACGAGTGGGGTTGGTCAGTGCTTGTGCATTGTGTATATTAACAAGTGAAGGTATATTTGAATTTCTGTTAAATGAACTAAAAATTTAATCACTGAAATAAGTTGGAAATTATTATATGCTTTAGAAGAACGAATTCAATGCATTTTCAAAATCCACAAAACATTTCCACATGAGCAAAGAAACCTAGTGCACTTTCTTTAGCTTCAAAAACCGAAATTATTAACTTATCTGGAAAGATACTGTCTAGAATATTTCCAAATTCTTATGTGTAAACCGTTCGTATGCAGAGCAAATCGAAGAAACTACTCATCAGAGTAATGGTTTTTTAAAGGAAGCCATTAAAGGAACAATTCATAAGTTTCTTGAAGACCCTGAAGAAAAACTTTCGAATCCAAAGACACGGAAAGCATTTGTTCGAGTTTTTGTTATTTTGTGTAAGTAATGTGTAATCCTTAGTTTTTTTATATTTTGAGATTGATATTGATTTCGTATTTTGTTATCTTATATAAATAAAATAAAATATTTTTTTCTACTGATGTATGTGAAAATGGCATTTTTTTCACGGCTTACCCTACATGAAAGTGACATATTTTTCATACTAGAGATGAAAATATTTTCACATCTAGAGACGAAAATGAGCATTTTAAATTTATGATTTTCTCGATAAAACACTAAACCAAATTTGCATGGACTTTCTTATTAATTACATTAATTTCAATGAAATATTTTATGTACAAATGTAAAACGAGCCTGAAACTATTAAAAAAACCTAAATAATATTAGGCCATTTGAATTTAAAAGTATCACCTTCTAGGAGAATGCAATATGTTACCATGGAAACATCCAAACCAACAATTCAAATAAAAATAAAAATGTATTGACAGTTCTGACAGTTCGTTTCGAACTGGATTTATTAAAGTCGAATTATGGATTCTACAACCGAAATCAGTAGAAAAAAATTGCATTTACTACTCGAGATGAAAGTGTTTTTTTTTGGTTCGGTGTGTACCGCTAACTCGCTAACTTTTTGGTAACTCGCTGGCGCCGTGAGCAAACTCCCACCTCACCAAAAAAACGCCACTTTCATCTCTTGCTGTAAAATATACTATTCCTTATTCTATTTTTTTGACAACAATTTTAAAACCTGTTAAAAGCGGTTTTTAAGATATCTGAAATTAAAAAACCGGTTTTTCAAAAAGTCGGTTTTTGTATAAACCCTAGTAATGCCGGTTCACACTAATAAATGTTATATATAGATTTTTAACTTCAAATTAAACCTTTTCAATTTCAATTTAAACCTTTTTAAATTCAAATTAAACTTTTTTAAAGTCAAATTAAACTTTTATTAAATTTAGTTAAATATTAATTACTATAGAAACAACAAATTAATTATCAAAAAATATAATGAAAACAATTATGAAAAATTATTAAAATAATATTAATGTAACGGTTGTCCTTCTACAGCCAATGGTAATTTCATCGACATATCTACATAATATTTATTTCAATCAGCAGATGTAAGAGTGGCCACGTATTCCTCAATAATATTAAACACATTTAGATTATTTTCTGGTTCCGCCAGCAAATTTCTTGCAGCTAATTTAACTTTTGAAAAAACTTTTTGCAGATATTTGCAGATCAATTACTTGTTAGTCGTGAAAGAAACAGAGGTAATTATTCTAAAACAAGTTTAGACAAAAAGGATAGTTTTATAAAATGTTATGAAGAAGGTAGAACACTTTCAGAATCCGCAGAAATAGCAGGTCTAAATAAAAACACTGCTAAATCTATAATTAGACGTTATAAGAATGACGGATATGAGATGGTTAGACGAAATCGTGGTGGAAAAAGTAATAGTAAATTATCTGATGAGATTTTAAATTATGTAGAGCAAATTATTCAAGAAAATCCATCGATTACTTTAAAAAATATGAATTTGAAGATATTTGAAAATAAAAACGTCAACTTGGCCATAACATCTGTATTTAATGCATTAACAGCTTTAAAAATAACATTGAAAACTTCTGCAATTAGACTGGACCGGTTATACATTTCAAAAATTATACAATTTTATTTTAACAAAATGCTGCACAAACACGGGAGAATATAATTTTCATTGATGAATCCGGTTTCAAATACCATCTCCGGCGAAATAAAGCCCGATCAAAGAAAAATACTCCAGCCCATGTATTAGTTCCAACAGTAAGAGGCGGAAATGTTTCCATTTGTTTACATTTCTTGATGGTTTATTTAATAAAAACGCTGAAAATAACACCGTAGAAGCTTGGCTAGTTCTGAACAACGCCAAAAACAAAAAAATGCAGGAAGTTCGTGATAAAATAAATTGAACAAGCCAGAGACTATTTTCTCTTCCAGCATATTCACCCATGTTAAACCCCATTGAAAAAGTTATTTCAAAAGTTAAATTAACTACAAGAAATTTGCTGGCGGAACCAGAAAATAATCTAAATTTGGTTTATTTTTGAGGAATCCGTGACCACTGTTACTTCTGCTGATTGTAATAGATATTATGTAGATATGTCAATGAAATTACCATTGGCTGTAGCAGGACAACCGTTACATTAACATTACTTTTATAATTGTTTTCATTATAATTTTTGATAATTAATTTGTTGTTTCTATATTAATTTATATTTAACTAAAATTAATAAAAGTTTAGTTTGAATTTAAAAAAGTTTAATTTGAATTTAAAAAAGGTTAATTTGCATTTAAAAAGGTTTAATTTGAATTTAAAAAGGATAAATTTGAATTTAAAAAGGTTTAATTTGAAATTGAAAAGGTTTAATTTGAAGTTAAAAACCTATAATTAGAATTAAAAGCTTAGTTTAGTATCGGATTCTTTAAAAAGGCTCTCCAAAATCATATGAATTCTCTATGATTTCAAATTGTAAAAAAAAAACATAATTTTACACTACTCATAAAGTGTAAAAGAACGTATAGTTGTTTACCTATAAATAGATAATAATAAATAAACTGGAAAACAGTTGTTACTTTACTTTTGTTATTTGATACATGCAAAAATAAAAAATTAGAAGTAATTGTCTCACATTATAATTGCCTTCTTATTAGCCACGCAAACACAGAAAAAATAATAAATTTCTAATTAACTGCAGAACGAGAAACCCAAGAGTAGACGAATACATACATTTTTATATTAAATCGTGTATAAAACCGTTTCAATTTTCAATGTTTTCTCCACATTTTACAGCCCCTAACCTTCAGTTTCTTATTGACTGCGAATTGCTTTCGCCCCAAATTTAATACGTAAAAGTTAAATGTAAAAAAAATCGTAAAATAATATTACCTAAAAGGAACTTCCCCTTAAACATTCATATTGATTCAATTTTTTTCTTCTTCATATAAATAAACCTTAGTAATCGAAGAACAATTTTACCAAAACATATACAAATAAATTTACCATTGTCGATTTCAACGACCGTATTGTACTGCTCTTCCAAGTTCAGTTTTCACTGCACCATATTTTATTATTTATTGCCATATTAGTTTCAACATTAATATTTTCCATAGTTATGTGTTATGTTTCTTTTTATATTCCTGTCTTTTTTAAATTGTATACCAAGACTTGTCCGCCTCTATTATATTCTTGTCTGTTTAAAATTTAATTCCAGACTAGTGCCATTTTCTTTATTTCAAATAAGCATCCAACCAAACCCACATTCATGTTTATTAAATCCTTGAAAATTTTTATATTTTTACCCAAAAATACGCAATATTTCCATATCCCATGTAAACTTTCATAATCATTTAACATTTTAGAAGAGACATGTCCTAGGCAAAGAAGAAAGAAAAACACCAGACATAATTAAATCCAACTTTTGCATCTCGCATAAAATACCACTTGGGAAATTAATTTTATTTTTACAACTTCCGACATCATTAGATTATTCCTTTTTTATTATTATTACGATCGCTATTTCCCACTCCTTGCGAATAATAAACCGGCAAATATATATTACCAACAAACATTTCCGACGGTAATTACAAACTGAAATTTATATAATGTTAAATTTTTTTCAACTGTTATTGATGTCGACCATAAATTCAAATGAAACTTTCTTTACAAAGCTGTAAAAGTTATTATAAAACTTTGGTCATTGAGAAAAAAAATCGACAAAGAATTATATTGGAAACTATTCTGTAGCCAAGCTATACAAATATTATAAACCTTATCTTCTACAAGCAGTATGTGCCTTTGTTTCTTACAATCTAGGCGTGATTGTTTTTTTCTAGGGTAATATAATTGACAGGCTCATGTCTGTCTAGCATTGTCCCTCTAGTAGAATCTAGCCTTATCCATCTAGTCTTTTATCCCTAGTTTTGTCTGGCTATTTGTCTGATCTAATGTCTATATAAAACTCATTTTCCACTCTTTTCTGTCTATTGTATCTGACTATTGTATATAGCATAGACAAAAAAATTTGCCTTGTGTGTCTAGACATCAAGACATCAAGCCTCATTTTCTATCAAGCCTCGGTACACAAAGCTTGTCAGCTAAACAAAGTAGATAAACAAATCCACACAAGTTAGACAAACAAGTCTCTACACACAAGGCTAGATGTTTCTTAATAGCCCTGTCTGTCTAGTCTTGTCTGTCTAGTCTTGTCTGTCTAGTCTTGTCTGTCTAGTCTTGTCTGTCTAGTCTTGTCTGTCTAGTCTTGTCTGTCTAGTCTTGTCTGTCTAGTCTTGTCTGTCTAGTCTTGTCTGTCTAGTCTTGTCTGTCTAGTCTTGTCTGTCTAGTCTTGTCTGTCTAGTCTTGTCTGTCTAGTCTTGTCTGTCTAGTCTTGTCTGTCTAGTCTTGTCTGTCTAGTCTTGTCTGTCTAGTCTTGTCTGTCTAGTCTTGTCTGTCTAGTCTTGTCTGTCTAGTCTTGTCTGTCTAGTCTTGTCTGTCTAGTCTTGTCTGTCTAGTCTTGTCTGTCTAGTCTTGTCTGTCTAGTCTTGTCTGTCTAGTCTTGTCTGTCTAGTCTTGTCTGTCTAGTCTTGTCTGTCTAGTCTTGTCTGTCTAGTCTTGTCTGTCTAGTCTTGTCTGTCTAGTCTTGTCTGTCTAGTCTTGTCTGTCTAGTCTTGTCTGTCTAGTCTTGTCTGTCTAGTCTTGTCTGTCTAGTCTTGTCTGTCTAGTCTTGTCTGTCTAGTCTTGTCTGTCTAGTCTTGTCTGTCTAGTCTTGTCTGTCTAGTCTTGTCTGTCTAGTCTTGTCTGTCTAGTCTTGTCTGTCTAGTCTTGTCTGTCTAGTCTTGTCTGTCTAGTCTTGTCTGTCTAGTCTTGTCTGTCTAGTCTTGTCTGTCTAGTCTTGTCTGTCTAGTCTTGTCTGTCTAGTCTTGTCTGTCTAGTCTTGTCTGTCTAGTCTTGTCTGTCTAGTCTTGTCTGTCTAGTCTTGTCTGTCTAGTCTTGTCTGTCTAGTCTTGTCTGTCTAGTCTTGTCTGTCTAGTCTTGTCTGTCTAGTCTTGTCTGTCTAGTCTTGTCTGTCTAGTCTTGTCTGTCTAGTCTTGTCTGTCTAGTCTTGTCTGTCTAGTCTTGTCTGTCTAGTCTTGTCTGTCTAGTCTTGTCTGTCTAGTCTTGTCTGTCTAGTCTTGTCTGTCTAGTCTTGTCTGTCTAGTCTTGTCTGTCTAGTCTTGTCTGTCTAGTCTTGTCTGTCTAGTCTTGTCTGTCTAGTCTTGTCTGTCTAGTCTTGTCTGTCTAGTCTTGTCTGTCTAGTCTTGTCTGTCTAGTCTTGTCTGTCTAGTCTTGTCTGTCTAGTCTTGTCTGTCTAGTCTTGTCTGTCTAGTCTTGTCTGTCTAGTCTTGTCTGTCTAGTCTTGTCTGTCTAGTCTTGTCTGTCTAGTCTTGTCTGTCTAGTCTTGTCTGTCTAGTCTTGTCTGTCTAGTCTTGTCTGTCTAGTCTTGTCTGTCTAGTCTTGTCTGTCTAGTCTTGTCTGTCTAGTCTTGTCTGTCTAGTCTTGTCTGTCTAGTCTTGTCTGTCTAGTCTTGTCTGTCTAGTCTTGTCTGTCTAGTCTTGTCTGTCTAGTCTTGTCTGTCTAGTCTTGTCTGTCTAGTCTTGTCTGTCTAGTCTTGTCTGTCTAGTCTTGTCTGTCTAGTCTTGTCTGTCTAGTCTTGTCTGTCTAGTCTTGTCTGTCTAGTCTTGTCTGTCTAGTCTTGTCTGTCTAGTCTTGTCTGTCTAGTCTTGTCTGTCTAGTCTTGTCTGTCTAGTCTTGTCTGTCTAGTCTTGTCTGTCTAGTCTTGTCTGTCTAGTCTTGTCTGTCTAGTCTTGTCTGTCTAGTCTTGTCTGTCTAGTCTTGTCTGTCTAGTCTTGTCTGTCTAGTCTTGTCTGTCTAGTCTTGTCTGTCTAGTCTTGTCTGTCTAGTCTTGTCTGTCTAGTCTTGTCTGTCTAGTCTTGTCTGTCTAGTCTTGTCTGTCTAGTCTTGTCTGTCTAGTCTTGTCTGTCTAGTCTTGTCTGTCTAGTCTTGTCTGTCTAGTCTTGTCTGTCTAGTCTTGTCTGTCTAGTCTTGTCTGTCTAGTCTTGTCTGTCTAGTCTTGTCTGTCTAGTCTTGTCTGTCTAGTCTTGTCTGTCTAGTCTTGTCTGTCTAGTCTTGTCTGTCTAGTCTTGTCTGTCTAGTCTTGTCTGTCTAGTCTTGTCTGTCTAGTCTTGTCTGTCTAGTCTTGTCTGTCTAGTCTTGTCTGTCTAGTCTTGTCTGTCTAGTCTTGTCTGTCTAGTCTTGTCTGTCTAGTCTTGTCTGTCTAGTCTTGTCTGTCTAGTCTTGTCTGTCTAGTCTTGTCTGTCTAGTCTTGTCTGTCTAGTCTTGTCTGTCTAGTCTTGTCTGTCTAGTCTTGTCTGTCTAGTCTTGTCTGTCTAGTCTTGTCTGTCTAGTCTTGTCTGTCTAGTCTTGTCTGTCTAGTCTTGTCTGTCTAGTCTTGTCTGTCTAGTCTTGTCTGTCTAGTCTTGTCTGTCTAGTCTTGTCTGTCTAGTCTTGTCTGTCTAGTCTTGTCTGTCTAGTCTTGTCTGTCTAGTCTTGTCTGTCTAGTCTTGTCTGTCTAGTCTTGTCTGTCTAGTCTTGTCTGTCTAGTCTTGTCTGTCTAGTCTTGTCTGTCTAGTCTTGTCTGTCTAGTCTTGTCTGTCTAGTCTTGTCTGTCTAGTCTTGTCTGTCTAGTCTTGTCTGTCTAGTCTTGTCTGTCTAGTCTTGTCTGTCTAGTCTTGTCTGTCTAGTCTTGTCTGTCTAGTCTTGTCTGTCTAGTCTTGTCTGTCTAGTCTTGTCTGTCTAGTCTTGTCTGTCTAGTCTTGTCTGTCTAGTCTTGTCTGTCTAGTCTTGTCTGTCTAGTCTTGTCTGTCTAGTCTTGTCTGTCTAGTCTTGTCTGTCTAGTCTTGTCTGTCTAGTCTTGTCTGTCTAGTCTTGTCTGTCTAGTCTTGTCTGTCTAGTCTTGTCTGTCTAGTCTTGTCTGTCTAGTCTTGTCTGTCTAGTCTTGTCTGTCTAGTCTTGTCTGTCTAGTCTTGTCTGTCTAGTCTTGTCTGTCTAGTCTTGTCTGTCTAGTCTTGTCTGTCTAGTCTTGTCTGTCTAGTCTTGTCTGTCTAGTCTTGTCTGTCTAGTCTTGTCTGTCTAGTCTTGTCTGTCTAGTCTTGTCTGTCTAGTCTTGTCTGTCTAGTCTTGTCTGTCTAGTCTTGTCTGTCTAGTCTTGTCTGTCTAGTCTTGTCTGTCTAGTCTTGTCTGTCTAGTCTTGTCTGTCTAGTCTTGTCTGTCTAGTCTTGTCTGTCTAGTCTTGTCTGTCTAGTCTTGTCTGTCTAGTCTTGTCTGTCTAGTCTTGTCTGTCTAGTCTTGTCTGTCTAGTCTTGTCTGTCTAGTCTTGTCTGTCTAGTCTTGTCTGTCTAGTCTTGTCTGTCTAGTCTTGTCTGTCTAGTCTTGTCTGTCTAGTCTTGTCTGTCTAGTCTTGTCTGTCTAGTCTTGTCTGTCTAGTCTTGTCTGTCTAGTCTTGTCTGTCTAGTCTTGTCTGTCTAGTCTTGTCTGTCTAGTCTTGTCTGTCTAGTCTTGTCTGTCTAGTCTTGTCTGTCTAGTCTTGTCTGTCTAGTCTTGTCTGTCTAGTCTTGTCTGTCTAGTCTTGTCTGTCTAGTCTTGTCTGTCTAGTCTTGTCTGTCTAGTCTTGTCTGTCTAGTCTTGTCTGTCTAGTCTTGTCTGTCTAGTCTTGTCTGTCTAGTCTTGTCTGTCTAGTCTTGTCTGTCTAGTCTTGTCTGTCTAGTCTTGTCTGTCTAGTCTTGTCTGTCTAGTCTTGTATGTCTAGTCTTGTCTACCGGTGGAAGATACATAGACCCAATTACATTCAAAGTGAAAAATGCGATAGTTACACCTAAAGACTCGATTAAATACCTAGGATTAAATACTATAAGTTACCATTGACAAACAATTATACAAGAAGCAGTAAGAGCTTTAACATAATTAATATTATGCTCATTAATATGCTGATTTAGCAATGCTGTATGGGGCTCCCGTGTGGGGAAGGCAATGAAGAAGGCAAGCATAAGACAGAAACTTGCCACGGTACGAAGAAAAATGGCTTTATAGGTGTGCAATGCGTACAGGACGGTGTCGCGAGACGCCGTCCTGATGATCGCGGGCATATCGCCCATAGAGTTAAGCAGGCCGAGGAAAGGACCTACCTGTACAGCGCTCAAAAACATGGGGACGGGAAAAATAAGACGAAAGAGAAAAAGAAAGCCAAGTGTCAGATGTTCCATAAGTGGCAAAGATACTGGATAGCTTCTAGGCCAGTAGACCAGACAGCTAATCCCAGATCTGTTACCATGGGTGACACGAAAGCACGGAGAAGTGGGTTACCAGATTATAAATATCCTAAGCAAAAATGAAAGAAATGAACGAATCAGACAGAAAATCAGAATCCGAAAGAAGATCAGAAACAAGGGGATAGAACATACAGACCCACCTGAACCCCTAATCACATTGCGTGGATGGGGGATGTAAGGCTACTCATATTTCTAACCATTCGAAACACAAAATGTGATATGCCACCATCCTGAAGTAATGCGAGGAGCGGTTCCGTGATGTGCGGGCTTTTCAGGGGGTCCACTTGCTCAAGTTAAACGAAAGGTGCTTGCTACGTCTCGATTAAAAAAAGTCTTGTCTGTCTAGTCTTGGGTCTCTAGTGTTGTATGTCTAGTCTTGTGTGTCTAGTCTTCATCAGTCTAGTCTTTTCTAGCTAGTCTTGTCTGTCCAGTCTTGTCTGTCTAGTCTTGTTTGTCAAGTCTTGTCTGTCTAGTCTTATCTAGTTTGTCTTTATAGTGTCTATCTAGTAAAATCTTTGTATGTATTATACTTTTTAAGTTCGTACTTTTACTACTGAGATTACAAGAAGACAGACAATACATCATGGAAATCCAACCTGTAAATATTGTGTACATATGTAAGTTTAATAGTTTTGTATAAAACTTTTTGTATTTTTTTGTGAAATGCTTTTATTCTAATTGTTCTCAGTGTATTAAGTTAGCTATAAATAAGGTAAGGAAGGAGTTTCTTCTTCTTATTAGCTTCTTAGAGGAAGCTTCTTATTAATATGATACATTTACACTTTATTACTATTAGAGATGTAATCAGAATATTATTTATATTTACAGCCAATAGGATACATGAAAATTGTTGGGGTTAGAAATTATTAAAAATTGTTGTCTATAAAAATTCAAGTAAAGAAAGTTTTATAATTCCAGGAGAGGCCGTTCGAACTAATGACGGAACGAGTAGTTGGTGGCCGTTCGTACGGCGATGGTTCCCTAAGGTGTTATTCGAGCTAAAGAAAGGAACGCGGATAACATAAAGGGGGCGCCTGAATAGGGGTCAAGTCGCTGGAAAAAGAGAACCGGCCAATAAAATTTTCTTGCGAAACCTTTGCCAGGGAAACGTCTCGCTATCCAAACACTAACTTCTTATAAAACTTACTAATCATCAGTTGAAAAAGGAAAAACTGTTAGGTGGAGACATCTTATATAAATCAATGATTTTATTAAAATTGAATCTTATCAATTATTTTACATATAACTAGAAACGAAGAATAAAAATATTTTGTTGTAACTATTGCAATAAACTAACTATTAACTATCTTTGCTATTAACTTATACATGAAGCTTTCAGGGAAAGCTTATTTGTCAAAGTTAAAAACCATTTTTCTTGTTTTATTAATAGATTTAATTGTGAGAAGATTGATCTGTTGTGACTTTATTGAGCAATTATTGCATAGTCATTGAGGCGTGAATGTGCAAGTTTCTTCATATAGTTCGGCATGCATTAGTTCCACAATATTAAACATTTTACGCCTGCTGGAGAATATAAGAGTAGCTCGAGATAAAACTTTCCTAGTAAAACTTCTTTATAAGTTCAAGCAGAGAACATTGTCGCAACAATAATATCCCAAAGAATAAGATGAAAAATTATGTGTTTTTTCCATTGAAATATTAAATTTTTAATCCTGCTGAAGTAATGCAATTATGCGATGGATGCGGTTGAATTTCGTGTGATATTTTAGTTGTCAATTTTTTGTCAATTTATTGTAAAAACTAATTTTATAATTTATCGTGAATATAACGGATTTAATAAAAATGCAATATCTGTAATATTTTTTTTGGTATGAAATACATTTAACCGTTTGGATTCAAATATAAATCATTTATTTAAAACGTGAATAATAATAAATCAAAATCTATATATTTACAGGCAAAAAATCATATGAAATCGCAAGTTACATGACGGAATTAATTTTAAAATTTTTAGTTTTGTCTATTCAACCTATATGATTTTGAATAAAGTTTGGACCTCGCACTTTTCATTCACCACTCACTTATATTGATAACTTATCGCATACGTAAAGTAAATAGTCCGAGGACTATTTTGTCGTTAACAGAGCCATTAATTAAAGAAGCATATGAAAACACAACTACGACTGGACAACGACACGTTTTGCAGATTTTATATTCGGCCGATATACTCTTACTGGCGCAGTAACCTGAACAACAATCCCTTCGATTTAGAATTATCTACGTAGTGCTATATATTTTTTACTTTTTATCCAATTATAATTTTAGCTGTTTCTAATTATTTTGTTTAGTTTTGTTTAATTTTAAGTGACACTCCTCACTCGTATACATCTGCAGGGTCTTCCAATAAGAGGTTTCGTTTACAATAGCCCGCCATTTAAACAGCTGTCATAAATCAACCTGTAACTACTTGGCAGATGACAAGTAACAATTACACCGTTAATAGGTTAATACGATATACGCTTCAACAAACGCCTTGAAATTGTTAAATATCATTGTAACAAAACTAAAGCATTTTTGGGTCGTCGAGAAGCACCTTCTCGGTCAGCAATTGTGAACCTGGTGGAAAAGTTTCAGCTGCTGGGCCAAGTTAGTGATGTGAAGAACCGAACTCCTGCACGTTGCTCAAGAACAACTGAGAATATTGCTGTTGAGGAAAACCCAGGTTTGTCCTGGAATTGTGCATTTCACAAACTACATTACACCGTATTTTGCATAAGGTTATAATATAATCTCCCCAATTCAGACTTCAGCATGGTATATTATACCATGCTGAAGTCTGAATTGGGGAGATTATCTTTATTTTTATACATATAAATAGCATCTAGTGTATCTATGTTTTTCATAAGCTTTTTTTAAGAGTTTTATTTTATTTTACTATAACCGGTTTCTATTTGGTGTAATGCAAATGATGATTTATATGTATCACGAAATTTGTCTAGATATTATGTTCTTTAAACCTGGTTCAAATATTAAGTTTTACTTATAAAAATAACGTTTTCAAGGTGGCTGTCCAGCACATTGGGCAATTATATCTCGAGGGGTGATCAAACGAAAAATTCCCAGACGATAGATTGGGAGAGGTGCAGTAATCCTTTGGCCTGCTTGTTCGCCGGATTTAACGCCACATTATTTTTCCTATGGCGAGTTATAAAGGATCGTGTTTACCATGATGTTCTGATAACGCCGCGAACATGCGAGAATGAATTAGAAGACACTGTGCCGCTATCACACCATAAAATATTCGAAGTTCAAGAGAATCATTTATTCGACGATTTTCAAAATGTGTAGAGGTAAATGGTCATCACTTTGAACATTCGTTGTAATAACTTTTCTGCAGAAAAAATCAACTACATTATTCGGATATTTTTATTATCAATAACATCACGATTTCCAGTGTATTTTGTTGAAAAATCATTTCAAGGTCATGATGTCATGGGTCACGGATTCGTTTGAACAGTGGCTGAAAAACCATTGATGGCCTTGGCGACGCATAAACTATGATCTTGACAAAAAATAATTTTTAGCCGCTGTGTCGGCCCATCGAAATCAATAAAATTCCCTTTTGACATTTTTTTCGTCACTCTAAAGGTAACAGATATATTTGGGGTGATTACTTTAAATGGCCCACCCTGTATATAGATTACATTTGATTTAATTTCATTATGCTTAAAACGGATACTAATGGTACCTAATCTAATAAAGAAATCAAAACACGCTCAAAGTTTAATTTTCACAGAGGGATTAATCGAATCGGCATAAGAAGAAAAAGAAAAAGTTAATTAATTGTAAATTAAATTAAATACAGCATTTCAATCAAACGTACATCACTTTCTTAGTCTTCAAATGGTTGCCGATTTTTATATGGAACAATACAGAAATATAAACCTTATATTTCTAGTAAACGACCGTATAAATATGACAAAACTCTATAGTTACAACTTCAAGTGGGATATTGAAACATTTATACTTAATTGAAACAGTCACCGGCAACTCGAGCTTGTTGCGATGGGCGGGTCATTGTTGTATTGCTCTTTGTAGTGTAGTTGGAATTTGGTGTACAATGTTTGCAAAAAGTACAAGTTTAGTTACGATCGAACAACTCTTGGTTGTTGTCGTATTGTCAGTTTGAATACGCAGTCCTAAAACTAGAGAAAATTTAGGCCAGAAAATAGCGTAGGTATATTGTTTATTAGTTTAGTGTATTTAGTAAATAAGTGAAAAAACATAACAAATATAACTCTTAATCTGGATTATCTAGAATTTATGTCAATTAATGTATTATTAATACTATTAATTATTATTAAGCGTTCATTATAAATTATTACGCCTTCATCATTAATTATTAAGCGATAAATTAAAAGGGTTAGATTAGGTTTATTTTTTTAGTTAAGTTTCTTCATTGTTGTATAATTGTAGAAGGATTTCAAAAGAATAAAAAGATTTTTTAGTTTGATTCTAGCATCGTACTGGGGAAAACTAGAAATAGTATTTATGAGAACCATTTTAAGCTAGTCAGAACACGTTTTCATTGAAATCTTTTGTGAATAAACAAATGATAATTAATAGTTAATTTAAATGTTTTAGCGTCTAAATATTTATGGCACAACTAGTTTCAATTTAATAGTTTTGTTGTTTATGTGCTACTTTTGGAAAAAAAACAAGGCATTAAATGTTAATCTATGCTAACTATTAAGGTTAATCCTCGCTCTTCTGCATGTGAAAATTTCATAAAATCAGTGGTATAGGCAGTGGTATAGTGGTATATTTATTTCGTCGATAAATTTTCGTCGTCTGTGATACGGAAACAATATTTTGTCTAATTATATTTATCATTAAAACGCAGATTCACACAGGTAGGTAGAGCCATAGATCGATGGTAAATTAAATGCAACTTTTTTTTAAATTAGGACACTTGACTTCGTCGATTAAACTCCAAAAGATATTCTTAGTTTCTGAAAGTGCTTTTAAAATTAAAAAAAAATATTAAAATTATGAGAAGAACTATATATTTTTCAAGAGATAAGGATATAATTTATATTTTTAGTTACTTCTTTGACATCAACCTTGCCAAATGGGTAACACATGAATATAACAATTAGTTCTAGTCTAGTAAATTCTACAAAAAGTCTCTGAAATTCAGGGTGAAGTTTTACTTGCACCTTCATTTTTGAATAACTCGACAGAAATGTTTGTTTTTTTTAGTTCATTCCTCATCAACTATGAAGATCTTTAACTTGTTTTAGAAAGAATTAACAAATCCAAACAATTCTACTATTGTTAAATTTTGTTTCCCTGCAATTATACGTTCAATTTATTAAGATGGCTTGTTATATCAGTAACAAAAGCTAAATCCATCAACAAAACGTCATCACTAAATTCAACATATGGTAGTATCAACAAGTTTTGTCAACAAGAACAAAAACAAAAAAACAACACAAGTAGCACAGTCAAACTGAATGATGAATAAGTATGATCGACTTCAGAACATCTGCGACTATAACTATACTGCTATAAAACACATGAACCGATTAATGTGTAATCGTATGATTCCAATAAAGGTAAGTGTGTTATCTCCGATTCACCGAATCATTAGCTTCAGTAAGCACGGGATACCAACTTATGGAGCAACACGCGTGTGCACATAATTGGTAATGCACGGCACGATGCAGGTAGTGCAAACCTTGCTAGCATCGGCCGTAGTGAGCAACCCGCTTATGATTGCGATAGCAGGTCATTTGTATTACATCGCTTTATAAATTGAACTTCGACTACGCTGACGTATCTATGTATTCCTGACTTGGTTGTTATATTTGTAATATTTATTACGTTTATTATATTCAGATAGATCGTTTGGCCATTTCAGGAAAATCTCAGAAGGAAATACAAAACGTGAAGGTACAAAGAAGCCCCAATCTAGACTCAGACCACTATGTCTCAAAGATCAAAATAAGACTTCAGCGTAGAAATACTAGACTAGACAGAACCTCCAAAATGGTAAGATTTGAGGTAGAGCGATTTAAGAACAGTCAAGATGTAACTCAGAGACTGAACAATACAGATCTAAACAGCTGGGACCAACTGAAGGAGACTCTTGTCAAGGCGGCCAATGAACTCGCCCCCTCGACAGACAGCCTGGGCGAAGTGGAATTCCAAAAAGACCAAGGAAAATTGGCATACATTTTTGGAACAAAGAAAGCTTACAACCAAGATAATTCGAGGAACCAAACGGAACTTCACATAAAACCAACTAACCCAAATTGAAGAGACCTTTGCTATGAATAACTCCAGAGATTTCTTTGGAACCCTGAAATACGCTCTATCAAGCCTCCACTTCAGAGTCTTACAAGGCAAACTGGCTTATAACGACAACTGCGACAACTTTATGGACAACTGCCACCTTTTAGCTCAGTACTAAAAAGTAAAATCTAAAGAACAGTAATCCACCCAACGAAGACTACGATTATAAACAAACCACACCAAACCTAGCTGCACCCTTCATTGGAAAAAGTTGGCCAGATAATTCAACTTCTTAAGAACAATAAGGCAGCTGGAGAGGACTTTCGTTTCGGAAATGTTCTGGAAGCAATGCCGTGGGCAAGCTAACCGAGATCATCCTGGACATATGGAAAAAAGAGAAATTACCACCCGATTGGAAATCGGCTCTGATCCATCCGCTTCACAAAAAGGAAGAAAAGAGACTAAATCTGAATTTTACATCAACTTGGGTGTTCAGAGCGGTATCTACCTGGGACGTAAGACGTATCTACCTGGGACCTGTCTATCGTCAGGTTGTAGATTGCCTGGCCTTTTCATATGACATGGCACTGATTCTCTTGATTTGGCAACAATGCAGGTACATTTCCTCAGAAAACAGACCGTCAAAGTGGGTCTTCAAGTGTCGCTGGAGAAAACAGAATTCTTAACCAACATCAAAGAAGCAACAAGAGAGATGTTACTAGAGCAGGGAAATATCAAGAGGACTGAGAAATGTAAGTATCTCGGCGAATGGATTGAACCCAACTTATCAGAAAGAGCATCCATTATCAAAGAGAATCAACAAGTTAGAACTAGCCTGTCGACTGACTAAGAACACCTACAACAAGAAATGCCTGCCATCAGTCTTACGACCAGAAGCCCTGTATGCCATGGAGTGGCTTTCCTTGAACAGAAGAGGTCTGGTACAGAAATTGGAAGATAGAGAGAGAAGAATCCTCATGAAGATCCTAGGCCCGGTAAAGGAATATAAGGAATTCCGAAGGCGAGATATCTCTGAGCCCCACGAACATATTGGGAGGCTCCCTGACTGTGCAAGGAAAAGAAGGGTAGCTTTCTATGGCCACGTTGCCTCCAAACCGACTAACCAACCGTCTGTTTCTGCACCTTCCGGAAAAACAAGAAGGTTCGTACCACTTGGTTGACAGAAACGTAGAAGGGTATTAAAAAATTGGGAATAACAGATCTCCAAAATAGACAGTCTATGAAACGCACCCTGAAGGAAGTCCGTAGATTTCAGGAAAAACTCCGAAGGAAAGGTACTCCCTGGACAGAAATGAGAAAGGAGTTACACTGGCAGAAGATGCGACAATACTGGGCAAAGATCAAAGCCCAACAGTTGAACAAGCGTCGTTCAAAGTAGGTCTATTCGAAGCAAGAAGAAAATATTCATGTTTCTTATGTATAATAATTGTTAAGCCGATTTGAGTGAATGTCAATAACTCACAGACCCACACCAATCCACAGGTGTTCCAAAATATGTTTCTTTCTTTATGCACATCTTAGGTGTTAGTAACGGTGATCACCCCTACTCCAAATCAATTAAGCAGTTAAATCTTACTGGCTTAATTATGGTCAAAATTCTTGTTTTGCAAGACAGTTATGGTATATCTAGCCATTTCCATAATTTATAAAAAGTTATAATTTTTTAACTTATAATAAACTTCTAAATGACGATTGTTAAAAATAGATTTCAAATTACGTAGAAACATTCCGCCGATGGCTTTGGCGGAATCAACGATTTGCATAACAGACCGTTGTTAATTATAAATGAAACTCCATTAACATTACTTCTATGAATTACCATCGTAAATATTCAACAAAAAAAGCAAAAGAAACCGAATCCGACTACAAATAGACCCCATTAAATATTTCCACTCAATACGACAATCTATTGTAACATTTCAGCACTCAATAAAAGAAAATTAACAAACTAAAAAGGGTCTACTAAATAATATATTAATGTGAATTTAATCATACCTTTCTTAATGCCGTAAATTACCATAGAAAACCTCCATTTCCACGTACACACACAAACACACGTATAAACTATATAATAATTCAACGGCAACCTTTTAAGTTAATTAATGATCATTTAAATAATGTCCACGATATAAACACGCACGACACTCCCGAACGACTGGTCGTATTTTAGTCGCAGACAAGTTAATTTTCTATTTAATTGTAGGTGAGGGGCGGAAACCCAGCATTGTTGATAAAAAAATGGAAATTGGTGAACCCCATCGATTAGTGTTCCGTATTATTGAGTTTATAGGTGGGAGTGTTGATTAAACATAGATGAAATTAATAAAAAAAACTTAAATCAAATACTTTTCGCGGCAATTTCATGTTTACGTTTTAATATATTACGTTTTAATAAATTTATAGAATTATGCTTTGGCTTAATTTCCAGAAAAAAAAACAACCTTTTATTGACAATTTGCTTCGTAACAACAATCGCACACTTTCTAAATATGCCTTAAGCACATACAATTGTTAAAGATTTTCAAAAATTGTATCATTGGAACATTGCTCTCACTTTTCTCTGTGAATGATGGTTCAGAAAGCATATTGCCACATTGGTTTTTATCTAATGATAGGGTTTAGATGCTCAATTTCCCCCTTAGTCGCAGTTTTTATTTATTAATTTATTTATTAACCTACTGGCATATAGAAACCACATACAAAAAAAATATATCTAAATTTAAAAATAAAAATACAAGTCGCAGTTCTAAAATATGGTACAAGTACAAGGATTGTACCAGCCCTCATCTTTGATATGGTACCATTACTAACCGCTATCATTGATATATTACCAGAACAAGTATTGTACTGCTCCTTATCATTGATTGTGTTAGGTTGTCGAAGTTTGCTTCCTTCCTTTTTATTGTCTATGACAGTGGTGCGCAAACTATTTTCATTGCGACGTTTTAAAATTTGTTTAGATTGACATTCTACTGCTCCAGAAGCACCACTACACAGCTGTCAGCACGCATACAGAGCAAGGAAATCTAAAGAAACCGCCCTGTATCAGCTGACAAATGAATTAGAAGCAGAACTGGAGACAAAGGAAGTAGCGATTTCTTATAGTAATAAGTAAACTAGAAGTAGCCTTCTTGGATATAGAGGGATAACACCTCACACAAGGCTCTCAAAGCGGCCCTCGAAACAAGGTACTCTCCACAATTTGAGGGTGCCCACAGGGAGATGTACTATCACCACTAATGTGAAACCTGGTAGTTGATATTATATTACTGGTTAGGCTGAACGACCTAGACATCAAATGTCAAGGTTACGCCGATGATATAGTCAAAATGGCCAGAGGGAAGTTCGGAAGAAGGGAACGCTCTGTAAAATTGTTCAGATAGGCCTCAAAGTAACTAGTAGATGGTGCTAAATAGTGGGACTGAGACTAAATCCGAGCAAAACCAAGGTGATACCATTTACTAGAAGGAGAAAACTAAACTGCCTACAGCCCATACTGTTAGATAGGAGGGCAGTAGAATACATACAGGAGATAAGGTATCTGGGTATCACACTAGATAGCAAACTCATTTGGAAAAACGACGCTGAGGCAGCGGTAGGTAAAGCCAAACGCGCGCTAATGGTGTGCAGAAATCTGGCAGGAAAAACGTAGAGTTGTAACCCCACAATCCTGCGATGAATGTACACCATGATTGTGAGACCTGCAATCACTTATGGGGCAGTTGCGTGGGAAAGTAGAATCAAGCTGGTTTCTGTGAGGAAACGCCTTGAGAATAATGAAAGACTGGCGTGTGTCTGCATCTCGGGGACGATGGGGTCGTGTCGGAAAGCAGCAATGGAGCTGCTGCTGAATCTGACTCCGCTGCACGTTGTGGTGGAAAGGGCCGCCAGATCGGCGATTGTAAGGTTTAGCAAGGAAGGCATTGCCAGAGGTTAAATAATCGAGAGCAGAGACCGAAACAGCCTCGCTGCCAAGATCCCTTGGCCAGCAGCACCAAAAGACGAAATGATATGCAATTACCACTTCAAGAAAAACTACACAGTGTGCTAGCAAAGCCGATTGGAGCGACGAATACTCAGCATACCACATATAGCAAAATGCTATCAAGTGGTATACAGATGGTTCGAGGACAAATGAAAGTACTTGTGCATGAGTGTTTGGACCTCGAACCAAGTACACGCAATTGCGAGATGTGCACAGTTTAAACTCGACAGGAATTATCGCATTTTGGCCATTAAGGCCATTTGCTCATACACCATCAGATCCAAACTGGTATGGGACTGTGTGGGGAAGCTAAACAAGCTTGGCAAAGATAATAACTCTATACTGGGTACAAGGCACACTGGTATAGACGGAAACGAAGAAGCCGATCACCTAGCAAACAAGTGATCCAGTAGTCCCTTTATAGGTCCGGAACCCTTTTGCGGCATGAAACAGAACACCATCCACAAAAGTTTAGATGAAGAAATAAGAGAACCATGGATGAAAACCTGGAAAGAACTTCCAGGGCTAAGGCAGTCCAAAGTGGTGATGCTGGGATCTTTTAACCAGAAAAGAACAAAAGCTTGCCTGCAATTAAGCAAGAACAAGCTTAGAATTCTGACAGGAGTCCTGACGGGACACTGCTCAATTAAGAAACATCTCAAGACCCTAGGCCTTGAGGAGGATGACGGATGCAGATTCTGTGGTTCAGCAGAGGAAACCCCCATACATATGCGCAAAGACTGCGGAGCACTGCTCCGCAAGAGAGATGTACCCCGGGGCTCACTACTTGAACACAGAGGAGCTGCAGGCCTTGAATCCCACCCAGGTCCTGACATTCCTAAAGGAATAAGGATTAGAGGAGGCGCTCTAAATGGGTAAGTACACCAACGCTTAGAAGAAGAGGGTGGGGTACAATAGATCTATAAAGGTCGCAGTACAAGTCGTCACCACCATATCTACAATCTACAGCTATAGAATATGGTGTGCATAAGTTTATATCTCGAGCACGGTTGCAAATAACTGAAAACGGATTGCAGCATCGTTTCAAGGAGGTCACTTCTCTATGAATGCATTTAGAATTCCTTAAAAATTTTAATCAGTTTCCCAGTTCTTTGCTCGGGCGACCATATCACGTGACGACCGGGCACGTGACATGGTCGCCGATGACCATGTTCGGGCGAACATGAACACGTTTAGGTGTGAAGTTGTATGTTTTTGAGATGTGTTTAGATGCTTTGAAACTACGTTGCTTAGTTACTAGTGATAATAATAGTCACCAATGCAAAGCAATCACATACGCTCGTCAAGTTGTTAAAGTAGTTACTAAAATGCCGTATATAACCGAAAATCTCCGTATCGAGCTTCTGATGATGATCGGTTATGGTAACAGAAAACGAAGTCAGCTTGAGGTTGCTCAGTTATTTCGAGAACAGCATCCGAATATACCTCCCGTTAGACAAGGTATAATAAGCAAAATTGAGACACAATTCAATAATTTGGGTCATGTCAGGGTTATGCCCAGACTGCTCTTTTATCGCTTGCAAAATATTCAAGAAATAAATAGTGTGTTGTATTCCTTGCGAAGACATCTTTCAAACGGTGTGTCACTTGGCATAGCTTTCCACTTGAAAAGAAAAGGTCGGAGGTGGCTGGGCACTTCCGGGAACAGATAAACAAACAGCGTATACTAAGAAATGAGGGCACGGGATTTTTTGCAAGAATCGCCTATATCGAAGTTTTGAATTTTATTCCAGTTAAAGTTTCCACACTGTATCATCAGAACAAATAATTATAAATATTAACGAGGTATAGAAACAATTATGCAAAGAACCACTTTTGATTGTTTTATATAAACTTTGCCAATTTCCTGGGAACAAATTTTCTTACACATAGACCCTTTTCAATTACAACTCTTGAATTATAAATATTGTTTCTTGGTAAATATATAATATTGAGGATTTTGTAGGTTTAGTTGTTGAGAAATGGAAAAGAATGAATTTGCAATAAAACTTAATAGACATAAATGTTAAGTGGAAGCGGGATAGCTCGGAGGGTTAATTTTTCGAATGAGGAAGGCGAAGATTCTGCAAATGTAATTGGAGTTTATGGAGCTTTCTTGTTGGTTTGGTATTTTGTCAAATAGTAAAGTATTGGTAACAAAATGTGTGTATTGATAATTAAGTGGATGTGGAATCAGATGGCTTGGGTGCTTTAACATTTCCATTATATGGAAGGCGACGTTTCTGCAAAATTAAATGTGTTTTTAATAAGTTTTAGTTTGATAGTTTATAAGTTTAGGTAGTTCAATATTTTAATAAATTGTCATTTTTATTTGTTTTTATATAGAAAACGGATTTTCGTTTCTACATTATACCTACATGCATTGCGTTTTGGTGCATAACATAAGATGAATTTTGTGTCAGAGGTTTAAAGAATGCTACTACAATAGGATTCGGAATCTCATCCAAAGCCATATTTGAAACAAAAAAATAAAATAAATAGACTTTGTTTCAAGGATAATTAGTACCAAGATGATAGACATTTTCACAAAATCAGTAGAAAAGAAGATATCTTATAGAAGATAAATGTTTCAGGTGAAACAATTTCCAAAATTTCGTGTATTTGCCATACTTAATTATTGCCAAATTGACAAACTATAAATTACTAGATTACAAAGTTTCTTAAAGGTAGTTTAATTTTCAACAAGCTTTATTTAAAACATAGGTTGATTGTTATCAACTCGACTGGCAAAGAATCACAAAATGAATATCACTGTGAAAATACAATGATAGTTCATTGCTTATTGAAAATTGAATTATCTACTATAATTTTTTTCTTTCTTTTTATGTTAAACATTTTTTAATTTCGTTTAGTTTTCGAGTTTTTTCGAATCATTGGTAAATTTAAAACTTTGAAAAAAATCCTTGATAAAAAAATTTAAAACAAAAACAAAATTAGTTATTAGTTCGACAGACGAAAAATCTCTAAGTAATAGGTTTCATATAAAAATTCAAAATATCGCCTAGCTTCTTAGTCATTCTCGCATTTTTGAGCCAAAAAAAATGTGAAATAGAATTTATATTATTACTGCCAACAATGCAAAACCAAACTTTAATTAATATAATTAAAATTGTATAATAATAAGGTGTTATAATCCCGTAGTAGTATAACCTATATTCATAGTAAAAACTCACATTAAAAAAATCGACTTGTGGTTTTTAAAATGAGAGGTACATTATTAATATCAAGAAGAACCCGCGTATACCGCTGAGTTCGTACACCTATTGAAAACCTCTGCATTAGTATAAAAATATATACAAAAATCTAAGGTATTAAAATATTCATAAAGAAGAGAAAATATAAGTATACAAACTTTACCAATTCCTGTACCGCCGCACGTATAAAACACAAAACATTTATTTTTAAAAAACAAATACATTACATATAATATAATCATAACATTTATCCGTAACTTCGATATTTATGGAAACAAATTTTCAACAAATTTATTGCAAACAAAATATAGCGTTTTATAACTTTTACACGTAATACAAATAAAATATAAATAAACCATTTCCCGAATAAAATTTAAACCATCAAAAGATAAAAGGAGGTGAAGCTAAACAAATTATTGGACGTGCCAAAAACGTGAGTGTTTATTTTATATGTTGCGGAAATAAATTTATTTTATCATGCTGTATGGTAATATTTTTAACACAATTTTATTGAAAACTAAATGTTGAATTAATGGTTTTGTTATATTTTCCTAACAAAATATTTATAATTTAGATCCAAATGTTTGATAATCAATGGAGTATAAAATATACTTAAAAGCTTTTAGAACACCAAAAACTTTTTTTTTAATAAACTTTTAAAAACCACGATTTTAACAAAAAAAAGGATACTATTTTTTATCCACTCGCACACCAAAATGAACACATTAGTAAATACATTATTGTATGTGAAAGATCGTGCGTAAAAGTCCAATATAAATCAAATGGCGTTCCATTATTAAACGATTTCTGTTTGTTGCCATTACGGCAACAACTCGCGATACTAAACAAAAAACATAGACGTAGTAAAAGTAAATTTTCTGACGTTTATTAAAATTGAATTAATTTTTCCTATCTCGGCCTCTCAGTGTGGATTTATTTGGTCTTGATATAACTTAACCTAACCACAACCTAATCTAGATTAAATCTAGTGTCTCTTAAATCTAGTGTCGTGATTTGAAGTATTTTGTCTGGCTTTACTACATTTTTTTCAATATTATCGGTAAAAAACAATTATTTTTTGTAGATTCAGCAGTGTAATAACATGCTTCGTAGATAAAATAATGTATGACAGACGTGTGTGAAAGGCTTGTGTGCACTCATTGCGATTAAACTAAATGTAATCTATATTTCTACTATATTTATACTATATTTGTTAAGCTCCACGCGTTTATAAGCTTCAGACATTACAGTCTATCAGTGGATCTTACATTTTAGACTGCTAAGCGAGAGCATATTACAATTTATGTTACATTTCGTCATTCGAATGTGAAAGACGATCGAAGCCTTTGCTTATTTTGTATTGATCTATTGATTTGTATTGATGTATTGAAGTCGTTCCATTTCTGTTAAGGCTTTATTATTATAAGGCTTCTTTCCAGTTGGTTTAGTGCAATTTAGGTCCAGTGTTCGAAGTCCGTCTAAAGATGTTACTCGACCCAGTGCACTTGCGAATAGATCTGATCCTGGGTCAAGCACCGCATAATCTTGTAATACTCACATGGCAAAAACACAGACATATAATCCCTTTGACACATCTATTACTTGCCCTAAACTTGTTTAACAGTCATAAGTAGGACCTGGAACGCCTCTTTCTGCCTATTCTTGTGTTTAGGAGTATACAAGTATACACGATTTTAAATCGTAAATGGCGATACATTCTTTGGGAGGGTGTCCAGGCTTTGACTATTCCAGAGCCATGTGCAGGAGAACGTTGGTTTATTTTTTCATTTTTGTGCTCTCGGATTTGAACCGGGGACCTATGGCTTGATAATCTGACTTGATACTCACATACATCACCACCGCCTCACATTTTATGGCAAATAGTAGATATAATTAAAAATATTTAATTAAAGTGAAAGTAGGTATCCTGTAAATATTGTATTGTCGTCGGAAGCAAGTATGTATTACAGCAATATTGGACCATGGGTAGTGGTTTAACCTTTGCGGAGGCGCTCGATTATTATAATTAATATGGCAGTTTTTTATCGGACTAGTTAGCAAAGGAAGACTGTGGAGCACTGCCCGCAAGAGACAAATTTATCTTGGGGCCCACTGCTTGAACGCACAAGAGTTGCAGTCATTGAATCCCACCCAGATCCTGAAATTCCTAAAGGAATCAGGGCTAGAGGAGGCGCTCTAAATGGGCAAGTATACCAACGTTTAGAGGAATAGGGTGGGGTTTTTATATTATATTATAATAGATCTACGAAGGTCGCAGTACAAGTCGTCACCACGAAAACTGCACTCTACAATCTACAATCTAGCAAAGGAATATAAAATTTGTGAATCTATTCCGGCTATATTTACAAGGCAGAAAAAAACGCACAAGGCCATTGTCTGGTTCAGCGCTGTCCAACTTCTCTTAGCCAGCGGGCCATTTTTTCTTTAGCAAATATTTCGCGGGCCGAAAAGGATAGGTAAATGAAAAGTCAGTTCATGTTAACTCAAAAGTTGATTAAATTTTATTTATACGAAAAAGTCAAAGATAATAACATTTTTGCGACAATAAAATTTATATTTTTGCACAATATATATTGCGTTATATTTATTGTTAAAATGAAATATCATCATGAAATTTTAATTTTATATATTTCATGTCAGAGAATGCAAGCTCGCGATAGATGTACTTCCGAACATAGAAATGATCCAACATCTCTCAATAATAATAATCTTTTGGATATTTTTCTTTATCAAAATGTTTGAACACTTGTATTACAGTTGTAATACTCACATGCACTATCATATTGCACTAGATGCAATGATTGGGTCAGCCTAAAGGTCGCATAATCCCATTTGATATATAGGCTCAACGAAGATAATATCGATATTGAATGGATCACTAAATAAATTAGTACTCATCTTTAAATCATCAAATTGAGAAAATCTTCTATTAAAATCCTCAATAAGCATATCTAATTTAAACAAATTTAAAATTCACTTCTATGTTATAGGCGTTCATTTCTTCATACATCTCTTTGCAACATTCAAAATGGAAAAATAAATTATTTTCCTGCAAATTTAACTTTAAAATTTAACCAAAATTTTATCTGAATCCTGTTACATGTTTATGGAGACAACACACATCTTGATATTTTCCTTGCAAGCATTTATTCAAAATATTTAAATAATTTGTAATGTATGTTAGGAAAGCAAGTGAACAAAGAAAAATTTATGACCTAAATTTGCTGTCAAATCTTCATCGATGCCAACTTCCGTTAAAAAATGATGAATTTCTTTTTCAGTTCGTCCAAAAAAGTTTTAAATTTTCGATGTGTAAGAGAACGATTTCCGCCACGAATTAAATTTGTTATTTTGCGAACGTTGTCCATTACGTCTTTTAGTTTTACTGAAAGGCCACATACATAATGTCTCCTGATGCACAATACAATGGAACATTCGACAATTTATTCCTTCTTTTTGTAAGATTCCTGCAAGCCCAATATTTTTCCCGTCATAGCTCTGGCGCCGTCAGACAATAGCGGTTCACTTGTCAAATCCGCCATACGGAGCTATTGCACATTTTAATTAGTTATAAATATCTTCATCTTCACCTTTTGTTGTACCGTGTAATGATCGTAATTTTAAAAGTTGTTCTGAATAATCATAGTTTTCATTTACAGTTCTTATAAAAATAACCATTTGACTTGTGTCAGAAATGTCTGTACTTTCGTCCAATGGTACGGAAAAATAGCAGCAATTATTGATTAGGTTTAGTAATTTATTAATGACATGTATACTGATCTCGTTTATACGTCGGCTTACAGGTGGATGAGAAAGAGAAACTGTTTGAAATGTTGTTGCCATTTCGTTATTATTAAAGCTTGATCCATTTTTATGGCACATTTTTTAATTAATTCTCCATCCGAAAAAGGCTTTTTTGCTTTTGCAATTTCCAAGCAAACTTCAAACGATGCACTGATGCTTCTTGAAAATTTTTTACTTGGGTAAAATAATTCGTTTGATAGTTTATTATTATAGTTTGATAGTATAGCTATTCTCGAGTCTCCCGTGCACGAAAAATACTTTTTTCAAAAAATTTGCACGAAAAATACTTTTTTTCGTGCATTGATTGGTAATGGCGCCTTAAGTTGTACTCTTTGCACAGAGCTACAGTCTGTGAACATTACAAACACTGTGGCTTGCCCTTGTTGAGAATAAATAAATAATCAACCTCCCATCCTTCTTGAAATTCTCGATTTTCAGTATAAATCTTTCTTTTCTTAGATGCACTCATAATTAAGGATTGTTTCAATTAACGAATAAATATGAAATTCAGTTAATTGTGTTTTATGGCATTTCACAGAATGGCAAATAACCCACGGCAGATGTAAACATAAAAGTCCGTTAACTATTGTTGTACAAGATAAGCGGCTCTCGATAAAAACCACATTAGGAGGTTAAAAAAATCAGATTTTCTTTTTATTGCATAAATCGTCAGCTTAGCTATCCAAGAATGCTCTGTCAAAATTTCAAATCGAACTTCGCATTCGTTTAGATTTTATGAACATAGAACCGAGTACACATCGGGTACAGGCTACAGGCTCGCGCGTAGCTCACTCGTTTATCTCGAAATGACTTTTTTCACATTTGCGTGCAATCTAACTCAAAAAGTTTAGAACCGATTATTTTAAGTGTATTTTTCCTTGCATAATTAGAGAAAAAATCGTGAAAATCGAAGAAAAATTGTTAACACCTGCAAAATTTGTAACTTTCATTTTTTTCGCCTACATTGAGGTTCATATTCTTAGAAAATAAGTTATTAATGTAAAATCAAAACCTTTTTGATTTCACATTAAAATCGGAATGGCTACACTGCGCGCAATTGGAAAACTATACTTAGAACCTTCAGCGGACATCAACTTGTTATTTACCGTAACTTTGTAATTTTTGGCTGAAAAGAATAAAAAAAATTCACAAAAATTGTTCGAAATATGAATGAAATGATGTTAAAATTTGATTAAATTCTAGTTAATTTTTTCTCACAAAAAAAAATCCTAAAAAATCACTATCAAACAGCCTCCTAATGTGGTTTCCCTCCTTAATGCAGACGCGGCAACAATACCCACCTCTCCTTCTGCCATCATGTAAACTCGAGACGGACAAGAACGGACAAGGCGCAAAAAAGAAGCGTAGAAGAAGGACCATAAAACCGTAATATGACCATATATGACCATAAAACAGAAGGTTTATCTGTATATATTGTATATATGTATATATCTGTAAAACAACCATATTTATTCATCAATAGCATTTTTTAATTCTTATTGTAGACGGTTGAATTATAACCATTATCTAAAAATCTCATCAATTTTTATATTTTAAATGTAGGTATACAGATATTTATTTAAAATTTGATATAAAGTTTACTATAACTCGCGGGCCTTAAAAAAACTTCGCGGGCCGGATATGGCCCGCGGGCCGCCAGTTGGACAGCGCTGGTCTAGTTATTCGGGAAACATGAATCTGACGTTATTCTGGAAACCCATCTATAGTAACTAGCGGTTTTTTTGTTGTTGTATCTATATTAGGGTGCCGTACCGAAAACGGAACCCTTATAGGATCACTTTGTTATCCGTGTGTCTGTCTGTCTGTCAAGACCATTTTTCTCAGGAACACGTAGAGGTAAGAAGTTGAAATTTGTACCAAATACTCGGGTCTGCGGTCTCTTTCAGCTGTGAAAAAATCAAACTTGTAAGTCAACACGATCAAAAAATATGACCGTTTATGTGGCATATTTTGCGATTTCACAAGGGAATCAAAACCTATAGGGCACTTCCCGTTGACCTAGAATCATGAAATTTGGTAAGAAGCTGTGTCTTACAGCACATGTAAATGGAAAACCGTAAATATGTAGTTTAATTACAAGAAAAATGAGAATTTACTATTAGAAACTTATGAAAATACACTAATGTGTTGCGTGGTATTGTCAGGCACCAGAAGCATATGGGTTGCATACAGTTAGGTCCTCCTAAAGATACCTTACTTACAAGTTTGTACGTAACCCTCGGTGCGCGAGTCACAACTCGCACTTGTCCGGTTTTCTATTTGTGCGGTGTAATGTTGACAATAATATAACCGCTACATTTTTTTGAGACATATAAGAAGTATTCATTTTGTCTTTTTGGAATCCAAATAAACTGGTCTCAATTTCAATTTTTTTCTAGTAAAAGTCAGCGAGAGGAACACTTGTACATACTTGTATAATACTTGTCTGTCAAATTTCTATTAGAATTCGATTGGTTTCGAATCCGATTGGTTTAATTAATAGTCAAGTAGTAATAGCCAAACACAATTCGTACAAAAAGTTTAAGCATCATACAATGCATACATTTTGATCCCATATTTATCTGCTTTGCTAGGAATATTTTGGACCCAGCTGCAGGGACCTCTAAACGGATGCAACATTTCATCAATGGTTGAATATTCATCTAATTTGCAAGAACTTCTAGCTATTGTGTACGAATGCATAAAAAAATGTACGAATGGCTACCAATTTATCTATTTTTCGTCTTTCTACTCTTGTGGTTTTATCGCCAAACCTGAAACAGCCTGTCAAAAATAAAAATAAAAAACGCTTGTAACTCATTACTGCTCTACACATTTCTATTCCAGATCCGTTAGTTGTCCAAATATTTTTCAAATTTGTGATCTTTGAAAAAGTGATCTTTCTTTATTCCAATCATATAAAGAAGACCCAAATAATCGCTACTTGTTGTTTCTTTAGAGCACTGGTTCTTAAACTTTTTTTGCCGCGACACCCTTATCGAGCTAAATAAATCTCGCGGCACCCTTGCCAGGCTACAAAAATTTCGCGGCAGAACTACCCTACGAACGGAAAATAAAAAAAACAATACAAATTTAATGCTCAATTTTCTTTAATGGGATGAATGAAATTATTTGGAAGATTCTCTAAGTTTATCTAAAGTTTGGTTAATTTCACCCTAAAATCACTTGATACAGAGAGTTTCCTCCTGTAACTGTTTTTAATGTAAGCGTATGTTGAGTATACAACATTGATAGAAGTATAGATAGAAGGTTTCATTTAGTTTTTCAAAGTTGTCGGAAAGTTATCCTAATTTAAGCAGCCAATCGACATCAGTGAATTGTTGGACAAAAGGCTCTTCTGTAAATGTTAGTACAAATGTTAGTACTAGTGCATCTTTTAGTTCAAATAGTCTGGCTAAAAAAGAGGTGGAAGTGATCCATTCCCAGATCTTCGGCGGTAAGTTTTAAGAGTGCTTGAAGCGGGCGGCTCTTAATATGATTAATTATCTTCACAGTACCATCCAATACGACTTTTAAATCTTGCGGCCATCCTTCTATTTGCCAGAGAATGTCGAAGTATGACACAGTTTCTGCTGGTGGCATTGTCTACTACTTGCTTCATTCTAGAAAGCGATGGATCGGCTGCAACCATTGTTCCATTTCAAATCATTTTTCTGTATATGTTTGTCGATAACTTTGAAAACTTCCTCGCCAGTCGTATAAGTTTCGAGCAATTCACTCCCTAAAAGTTCTTTTTCTTTTGCATTTCCAATGGATACTTTTCAAACACAAGAAAAATAGCAAAGTTGGTACTTTCATCAAGCTGTAAACTAAAAAAAAATACAAATTTTCAACGTACTTATAAGCTCGTTCCCCGCAGACTCTGAAATTGGTTAAATTCGCTTGCTTATATGCTATTTGACAGCTGCACAGTATCAATCTTGGCCATGTCTGGACCTAAAATGCAACTTTCAACATCCTTCGCGCAAGGTTTAATCAGTGTCTCTGCAATAGTAAGGGGGCTTTCCAGATTTTGCTATGTGTGAACTGACACACAAATGCAGCTTCAATTGCGTTTACATTTTTATTTTCCCTCAACCATGGCTCAGCCTGCCTGAAGAGATAAAGTGCGGCGTTTGAAGATTTCTTCACCTTTACGTACTAAATCAGATTGATTGCATTCCAGATGCCTTTTAATTTGGATGGAACCAAGCAGTTGTTAGAAACAATTTTATGACAGATAACGCATTGCCCTTCCGGTGCGTATTCGTTCCCAACAGAAACAAAGCCAAACAATGTGAAGTAGCTAGGATCATATTTCCTTATTTTTCTCGGATTATCTTTTGGTCGTGAGTTGTGTTTTCGCGAATTGAGGCAGACGAAACTGAATGACTTAGACTCGCAGGTGTCTGCTGGGATATTTCATCTCTTCCGACGATGCTGGATATCATTGTATCAGTCGCTTCAGAAGCTTCAGCGAGTTCATTACCTTTCCGTTTTGAAGACCCAGATTTTAGCCCATTGTCCATAAATCAGTAATAAAAGTAAGAACTCAAATTCGTTTACCTCTTCATGTAATTTTCTTTTAACATTTTTTTACATTTCTTGATTGTTGTTGCGGCATACCAGGCATACGCTCGCGACACCCCAGGATGCCGCGGCACCCAGTTAGAGAACCACTGCTTTAGAGCCTCGTTCTCTGGAATATGTACCGTTAGTCCTTATTTGAGCAACGTACATATTTGTAAATGTTAAAATTTCGTCATATTTTCAAAAATACGTCAATACATTACTGATATCTTTGGTACATTGCAGTACGCCAATACAGCAATGTGCTATTTGGTGGTCCTGTCTTTTCCAATATAACAATATTCACAAAGACGGTTTTCTTCGTTTTCTTCATTTTGTTAATTTATTATTCTTTATACTTTATTCCGACAAACTATCAAAATCATTTGTGCCAATATTTTCTTCAGTAAACTCAGAATCATTTTCCACATTTTAATCATCACTTTTGTCGTCTTTAAACATACGCTGAACAATATTCGCGAATTCTGCTTCCGTAAGAGGCTTTTTATTATCTGACATTTTGTCTTACCCATAAAGTAAAATTTAAAAAAATTACTTTTCTTATAATAATTTAATTTTTATTTTATACCGACATAATAATAAATATTAATATTATAAATTAATATTTTTATTAATAAACAATAAAAATTTGAATATTATATATATATATATATATATATATATATATATATATATATATATATATATATATATATATATATATATATATATATATATATATATATATATGTTACAGTTGAAGTATAAAATTCAGTTAGTGCATACATCCACCAGTCAATGTATACTTCTACGTATATTTTTTGACAAAGTAACAATTAAAAAATAAGATGCATACTATATTTAGTTAAAGTATACAATACCGCGATAATGCATACTTTGACGGCGATGCATTAGTTAAAGTTTGAATGTAGTTTCAATTTTGTAACCCTAAAGTGTCAAAATTATGCATATTATGTAGAAAAAGAAAAAAAATATTTCTATAACATAGGAACGAACGGAGATAATGTAAAATGCGGTTTAAGAAATAGGTTATTTAGTGAAAACAAAAAAATAATGAACATGACAATTTTCAACAAAAAAGATGTCGTCAAACTTAAGATTAGAAGTAAAAACAAACATCTTATAGTAAAATAGTCCTAATACTACTTTAACTAATTTTAAATATACAGTGAATTATAATACATTATCTAGTAAAAGTATTCATAAATTAAATTATGTACACTTTGTCTGAATGATTCAGTTAATGTATGCTTTTACCAGTGACCGTATACACCGACTGTTTTAACGCTTTAACTGTAACATATACATACCTTTTTTTGATTGAGAAGATGAAAAAGTATATAAAAAACTGGCAAATATCAATATATGGATCGTTGTCAAATTTTGCGCAGGTAAACTAGTCCTGAAACTATTTTATTTTTTTTATTAGTCATAATCAAACAACCGCTTAAATTAAATACAATGTATGTAATACAATACATGTTACATTAAATACAAAATACATCGGACTAATAAATATTTATTACTAAAATAAAGACTTATTTTAGATGCATTTAGTTCTTTTTTAAAGTAACATTGTGGTCATTTCTGGTAACAGAGTGGTTTTCCGTACAAAATGTATGTGTCCCTGGTATCACTCCGTTATACTAAATATCATATAATTTCGTTTTCTACTATATCAAAGTACCTAAAATAAATTAATACCATAAACAGAGTATTGTTACCCTTTATAAAATATGTCTTAAAACCGGTAAGTATCAAAATGTAATAAGTAACTATATTTTAGAACTTGGACCCGCGTATAGTATCAAAGTGTCGGAAACTCTGTTACTGAGTAAATTGCAACTTAAAATAGAGATATCGCTGCTTTGACTTGTACTGGCTTGCTTGGGAGGTCTGCATGGATCCTGGTTGATCGCTAGGTCGGGGGGCGGGATACAAGAGGTGTCAATCGTCTTCGAAGCGTTAAACAGAGTGCGTATTTTTATTGTGCATCCACTCTGTTACCTACCTATTTACGTAAGTAAATCAACGAGTTTTTCATTATTTTAAGTTCAGTACGTTGAAAAGGAGATAAATATTGTAAATATGAAAGAAAAAGTGTACCTTAAGCTTTACTTTCCGACTTACGTCTTAGGGAATGTAAAATTTACTACTCTGTTACTACACAACTCTGTTACTAGGGCGTAGTAATAGAGTTGCTAAGATGGTAACAGAGTTGAATATGCCTATGTTCTTTAACTTTGGACTTAAATTTTAGTAAGGTGGGACCATATGGGTCGCTATCAGATTTTTCGCAGATAAACTGTAATATGTAATATTACTATACGTTAATTTGTTAGATATTTATACGGTCATATGTTATAATTAGGTTAGCTGTCTGTCAAAATTCTAGAAGTAACAGAGTTTTTTTATTGTAAATTAATGATTGTTAAACTTAGAAAAATGTTGAAATTCTAAATGTAATTATAAGATAGAAGACTGTAATTAATCTACACTAACGCCAAAATATTTGTGACTGAATTGTTTAATTTCGTAATAAAAGGTAAAACATAATGATAACAGAGTTGTATTTTTTTACTCCCTTTTACCCACAAAATCATAAATTATTCATAAACCATTAGTTTAACATCGCAGCCGACCATAACAAACCAAAGTTCTATTGTTTTAACAGACATAGACAAAAAAGTTAAGTTTAAATATTTTTAGTTTTTTTTAAGTTATCATTTTAACCCTTTCACCGCCATTCCGGGAGATGTGACCCGGGGCCCTGAATTTATACAGCGCCGTCCCGGGCTATGTAGCCCGGGGTTTATTTTTTTCCACAGCGCCATCTAGTATTGCGCTGGATTACTAAACAAGAGCAGCGGCTTGGCGATTTTTTCCAGGTTTGTCACTTTTTCACACACAACCCGGACAGTTTTCGTCGCACGGTCCGGCGTCGGTGTGTCCAGAACATCGCCGTCCATCCGACTGTTACCACTTCTCGACATTTTTACTTAACATTTTTGGGACGTACGAAAAACACATTTTTTGCAAAAAACGTCATTTTTCGTCCTAACTGACGCCATCCGGAAGCGTTATCGAAAATCACCATGCGTGGGGTCGTTCATCTATTCTCTGGTTACAAGAATCTGATGCACCGCCGCCGCTGGGCGTCGTTATAACGTCGCCGACAAAAGTCGCGCAGCGACGAGAGTGGTATCGGAAAGACGCGCCTCAGTTTTCTACCGGAACTCTTTCGCGAATTTCATTTTCCCTGGGCATCTTCGCCGTGACTTATGTATAAGTGGTAATTTTTGTAATGCAAACTTTTGTGGTCCGTGTGGGGATGCGTTCGGCCTGAATCGCCAGGTCACGGCGGAATCGCAAATTTCGATCAATTCTGAGAGGACTGACTTGTGGCGTTTCCCGAATTTCACCTGGTGGACCGCACCACCTGAGTTTTTGAAAAGGTCAAATTTTTTATGCCGCCGGAGGCGGCACATCTCCGCTGGTTTAATCGATCTTCGATGCTTTAACTGCGAATGAACTCTAGCCATCCCCAGGTTTCGTCGTCCGTCCTGACGCGCCCCTTCAGATGGTAAAACCCCCAGAAAATCGAGGCTTTTGCGAAAACGGCGCGATGGAAGCGGAGTCGGCGGCGAAAAACGGGATTGTACATTTTTCTGGTGTAGAACCGATAGCCCCGTCGAGCGGTGCCGTTTTCGCGACTCAACTCCCTCAGGTTCGGACGCACTAGACCGAAACCGAAAATCACGATTTTTTTACCTTCGAAGCGCATTTAGCGTCGGATCTCGAAATTCTTTGTGGACGCTTTAGCTGCCGTCGCGCCACGTTTTTAGAGCCCTCACTTGCTGTCCTGCGCCGTCCCGTTCACTTGGTGCAAGAGAAAATGCTACTTTTTTTGCCGATTTTGCAATCACTTCCGCGGACGCCCTGCAATTATTTAAGGGGCTCCAGGTAGCCGGTTATGGGTTCGTTCTCTTTAGAACACTTGCCCGCAGCTATTTCTGGGGGATGGAAGTTGTTACGGGAGGCTTATGTCCAGCAGTGGACAAATATAGCTGGATGATGATGATATGCTGAGTGCTCGACGAAGCGTTGCTGTATGTATTCCATCTGAATGCGACTGTCTGACTTTGCGACATGCGCTTGGTAGGGAACGTCGGTTGGATGGTTTGTCCGTGTCGTTACTCTTATCTGGATTTAGCATGGGATTTAGTATATGAAGGCCATCCACCATCGTCAGAATTTTTAAGCTGCGACGACTTTCTGCGAATCTGCGGCGATTTAAAGAGAAAAGTGCGCAAAAGTTAAAATAACCAGAGGCGTTTTGCGGTGGTACCTAGAACGTCCGAATCAATGGACGGATCTGTACGGGACCAGCGCCGTTCGATCGGGCATAGAACCTGTTAGTTTGTTTGGGAGTTTAATGCGGATTATGTTGAAGATGGCGTCGCGACGTCATAAAAACGACCTTTTTGGGGCGTCCAGGAAAAAAAACAAATGTCGAAAGAAAAACGTTCATATTTTTTCAGTACCCCGGTGAATGTTCTGGATTTTTTAGTGGATTGTAGAACGGTGTTTTGGCTTTCCGTTCCCATTCTGTGGACGTCGCGGAATCGCGTCGCGACGCCCACTTATAAGTGTTAATGACACCAGGCACCAGGATGTCGTGTTTTTGAAATTCCAAGTTGATCGACACACGGGCCCCGCCGAGCCGCGCATTTTGGTACTCTCCACGTCGCTGCGGCCACGGAGCGGTCGCCACAGTTCGAAACATATCGGCTCTCTTTCGTCTCAAGGTCAGTTTGACCGTAGCAGTTTCGTCGTTTCTGGGCGTAGCGACACGAAACTACACACTTTCGATTCGGAACGGACACCCGCGCCGATGGTTTCGGGATCCGAGCCGTCCCCGTCGAGCTGCCGACGTTGGAAAATATCACTCTTTTTTTGCACCATTTTTTTACATTTAATCCCTCACCGCGCGGCCGAATCCGACTTTTGCAGGACGGGGCGATACCGCCCGCCGAAACGCGAATTTCGGTACCACACGCGGCTTCCTGCGTCGCTCCCTTCACCCGGTGCGTCCGAAGTGCCGAAGAAAAATCCGCATCCTTCTCTTTGGCCGGCAATTTGTGAGTTCGAAAGTCATCGGCGAAAATTTGGGTTCGCATCGCGCAGGACAGATGCGGGAACCTAAAAACCCGATCGGTACTTCCGTCGAGCCCCCCGATCCGGAAATATATCCATAAATGTGCAGGATGAACTGTAAAAGTGCACCTACAAGTTTGCCGCAGTCTGCGTTCAACGTGCCGCGGCGAACTCCAGATTTTTCGACGCAGTTCTTTAGATTGAGCGGCAGTGTAACCGGCGCCGCCGCGATGTGTTATGGAGGCGCAAAGGATCATAGTGATGTGATCAATGTGAAAGGGGTTGCATAACTACCGTCATTTTTATAAATACTGGCGCTGTGTGTTATTCCTTAAAATTGACATGGCAGTGAAAGGGTTAAGTAACGGTTACCTGCGCAAAATTTGACAATGACACATATACATTACGTTTATACTACGATGATAATAGTAGTCGCGCGCCGAAAACTTTATTTCCAACACATTCCATCCCTCATGACTCAGTGCAGACCAAATGCTGTGACTAACCTAACCTAACCCATAAGCATTGTTCGCAGAATAGATAGGGATTATTCTTAGAATGGACATCATCACAAAAAATATTGTGTTTCTCTAACGTGAAGGCAATAATAGATTGTGAAAAATGTATTTATTTTCATATTTAGTACGACATTGATAATATAACACCAATCAGAGTGAATTACGCGCTAGTAAACCGCGTACGTACTTCGACGGTCTCTGCACTTGTTGTTACCTGCGTTTATAAAGTATTTAGTGATTTTCATTAATCCGTTGCTTAGTTTTGTGTTGTCGAGCATAGAACAAGGTTTTACCAAGGCAAATAGCTCTAATTTGCCTAGAGTTGATTTGTTGATGTTGGGGGAGTTTTTGGCACCAAACAAAGACTTTTGTTCAGCATAGTTTATAAATGTCAAAACTACATTGCTAGTATAATAATAATCTTCACAAACAAAAATTTAAAAGTTCAAAACCCATAAAATCAGTATTAATAAAAAGCACACCTTGATAGGTTGATATTAGAGGTTATGTTACTAAAATATTGCTTATATTAACTATAACATATTCTTTCATACTGATTTCTTTGTTTTAGATTCTCCAGGCCATCTTATGGGGATGACGCTGTAAGCCACGTTCAGCCTAAACATGATGGAAATCTGTACATAACAATTTAGCTATTGTTAGCTATTGTTATGCACAGGCAATCTGCCCAGAAAACAAGGTCCACCCAAAGTTATATCAAGACACATCAATAGTCGACGAACTGGATGAAGCTGTTAAATCAGTAGAATGCCATCACTGTGTTGCTTCGCAAAGAGGATGAAAACATGCCATAGCATTTTTTGGGTCCATCGCATGAGTAAACATCTGTTCAACATCTGTTGAATGCTACTGGATGAGGTCTGAATTATCCAGGGTTGCATCTTCCATAAAGTATATTTCTTCAAAAGACTTATGTAATGGAAAACCTAGCTTACCATCAAATATTGGAATATTTCAAAAATTCAGTTAAATTTTTTTTATCAAGTTAATAAAATACGAGAAAGACTATGCTTGTGATACATTAGAAAGATTATCCATGCACAAACTGGTGCTGAAATACAAACAAAAGTCCTGTGACACTTTCTTGCAAAAACGTGTATTGACTGATGCATATATAGTAAAAGTTGAGGAAGAAACAAGAGACCAACATCAAAGCTGCCTTTGACATGAATTAAGATATGACAGGGTGACAGACTCACGAGCATATGAATTTGGTAGGTGCAAGACTAGTAATTGCACGCTGATTGCTTTAATAATGGCAGGAAAAATCCCATACATGCGAGCCCTGAAACTCGGTAGAATGTTAGAGAATGAAGTGAGGAAACCCGTCAGTACCACACTGGGAAAAACAATTTAAAAATGTGACTTAATGGTCTCTAAAAAATGTCCCATGATAGCAGGATCACCTGATGGGATCTGTGAACACAGCATAATAGAAATAAAGCGTCCAGTAAGTCCGAAGACTTGGAAAAATTATGTAGGAAATGGGAAGCCGACACAAAAGTATTATGTGCAGATGCAGCTACAAATGTACTTGACAGGTCTACGAAAAGGTTACTTCTGTGTAGCTGATTGTAACTATAGTCAAAATAAACATGTTGATATCATAAGTGTTACATTTGATGATAAATATGTATCAGTTTTTATTAAAGTTTTAGTCTCTTCATGGAAAGATCAAGAAAAGATAATGCAAAACAGCCATGTTTACTAACACCTGACGTCACAAGGAAACGCCATAACAGCAGCGATCGTTTTCGAGCGGATTTTAAACTTTGAATTTCAATAGCTTTTTTTAAAATAAAACTTTGTTTCCTGCAGGAATAATATATTTTTGGAACTAGTAGGTACTAGTAGGTAGAATATTATAGAACACTTTTTCAAAAGCAGTCATAATGCCCATTACACGTATATAGACATTTCATTAGAAAATTAATAATTTCGTCGTAGATTTTACGGCTGCGCGCCCGCTCGAAGGTTAAAGTACGATTACAAGATTTCACGCATTCCGCATGGATAGTTAATATAATCGTGGTAATAGTATTAATAATAGTAATAAAACATTTACTAAGGTAACAGTTTTCTTTAAATTTTATTAAAAGAACATAATTTTAACTCGGTAATAATAACTACTCTTATTCGAATGTGTTCACATTTAAATAAGCTTGGTTTTAAGGTAGGTATACCAAATGTCAGCATATTTATAAATAAATAATTTCCTTATATATATATATATATATATATATATATATATATATATATATATATATATATTGTATTTGAGGTTTTCGCGGATAGATACCTGTGTTGTATTGTTTTCTCTGGGATTCCGCGTTGATGCTGAGGGTTGGCTCTGAAAAGAACCGGATTCTCGACGTTTCGGCGAACTAATATTCGCCATTCTCAAGAGATATATGCGTCCGTGCGGGTCAACCGTTAGACGCATACATGTCGTTAGACGCTACATATATATACATATATATATATATATATATATATATATATATATATATATATATATATATATATATAAATTATATTAGGAAATAAATTAAACAATTCTCGTTATGAAAATGGCATATTAATATGCGCAGATTCACGTTCTTTCTTATTATGCATATAATATTCATGAATAAAATATAGACTGTTGTTCTTATAATGTTTTATGAAATTTGCTTTTGATGTAAAACAAATAACATAAAAAAATACACATAACAAATTTTAGTGAAAATAAATTTGTATATAAAATTTGCACAAATATGACTTATGAAGTAGTGTGAGTAGCACAATATTAGTCTATTTATAACTAGAATGATCGAAAATTAGAATTCATTACAAATAAGGAAAGCAGGTACAGTCTATTTTAAATTGCTTAATATCTTTGTTACCTTTGGTATATAACTTGATTTAAAATCTTTTTAACAATTTTTACAATGAAAAACTTATAAAGAAATTTTAGGCTTGCAATATAGTTTCACACAGGAAGATTAAAAGTCGCAAAATTTTACGATAAATAAATTAAGACTTAAATAATAAGATTAATGTAAAAAATAAGAATTAAATTAAAGCTTAAAATTTGAATTTCATTCGGAAAAATTTGAAACGCTTTCGAAAATGTTTAATCTTTTTACTAATACATCCAGTGACAATTAAAACCAAATTATCATAAAAAAGAAAGCGACAGAAGTTTAAAGTGCAATTTATGCATTCAATTGCCGATTCTCGATTTTATTGTTCTATTTAACCGGCAGAAATCTGCAGTAAATGTAGCAGCGAAGCCCGGCGAACAGCAGTTTATCTTCCTGGGATCCGATTGTATCCCAGGTAACGTAATCCTTGCGAACACAAGGACGATAACATGTCGACAGCGATTAGACACATCAATTAACGAGAGCCTCATTTATCTGACAAACAAAGAAACCCACACACGCACTCACACAAACGCCCGACCCGAGTTTTACTTTCTCTTGTCTATCCTCGTGTCTATTCCCATTTCCTTCAGAAAGAAAGAAACAACTGAGCCACAAGATTAATGTGTTACTTTACTTGTCATCGTTCCCTCCGATCATCGTAAATGATATGTGTGGGTGTATTTGTTTTTCTTTATATTTTTTTATCTCCATTAATGGTTGCGCCAAATGAAATGTTTGAAGCGTTTTGATCCGATTATAGCTTTGAATCAAAACAACAAGTGATATAAACAATCGGATGCTTTGAATGTGCTGAATACGAGTTGCATAGGTAATACTCTCATTTAATCAAACTCTCTATTTAAAAAACAAATTAAATATGAGAGGGGAGACAAAACGAAATAGGAGAAAGAGGGCAGACAAAAACGGACGAATTTCAGTTATACGAAGGACAGTTATATTTAGCACATTCTCAATACCATCCATATAAGAGATTAGTTAGATTTATTAAACTATAAATTACTTCAAATTATTAGACAAGACTAAACAGATAAGACTGCCTAGATTAGACGAATAAGATTAGACGAATTAGGTCAGACGGACAAGAGTAGACGGACAAGACTAGACGGACAAAACTAGACGGACAAGAGCAATTCTACAAGATTAGGCGGATAACACTAGATGAACAAGACGCTATGGGCCAAAATAAACAGATAAGACTAGAAATACAAAACTAGACAGACAATACTAGATAGTAAAGACCAAACAGACAAGACTAGGCGACCAAGACTAGACAAACAAGACCACAGAGATAGAACTAGAAGGACAAGACAAGACGAGACGGACAAGACTAGACGGACAAGATTAGACGGACAAGAATAGACAAAAAAGACTAGACAGGCAAGACTAGGCAGACAAGACTAGATAGACAAGGCTAGACAGACAATACTATGCAGACAAGACTAGACAGTCGAGGCTAGACAGACAAGACTGATTCATTTTGATTTTGTTTGATTTTGACTAGACAGAAAAGACTAGACAGACAAGACAACACAGACAAGGCTAGAGAGAGAAGACTAGAGTGAAAAGGGCAGACAGACTAGACTAGACAGATAAGACTAGACAGACAAGACTAGACAGAGAAGACTAGACAGACAAGAGTAGACAAGACTAGACAGACAAGACTAGACAGACAAGACCAGTCAGACAAGACTAGACAGACAAGACTAGACAGACAACACTAGACAGACAAGGCTAGACAGACAAGACTAGACAGGCGAGACTAGGCAGACAAGACTAGATAGATAAGGCTAGACAGACAATACTAGGCATTCACGTTCGAGCGTTCGGCGTGAGTAGTCGCACATAAGTGATAGAAAATTTAAGTGAATAGTCAAAGTTAAATTTAAACCTCTATTTTAATTTATAAACTGATTTAAAGATGTCGAGAGAACTTCGTTCCAACACACCCTCCGATAGGTATGTGGGACATTTTATAGAGTTTCTGTCGTCGGAAAATTTTAAGTCAATAATTATTGGCATAGTGGAAGAGGAAATTAAACCCCTTAAAATCCAAATAGCTGCCCAAAGTGATGAAATTAAAATGTTGAAAGATGAAATTACTAAATTAACCAGCAATCAAAATTCTACAACAGATCGGGGAATTTTAAATCATATTGAAGATTGTGAACCCACCGCTGAAAATACATATATAGACATCGTCCAAAGATTAAATCCAGATAATTCTGCAAAAAGTAGCATTGGAGCCAACCAATCTTCAGACGCCGATAAGGAAACTGCGAGTCGCGGACACAAACATAGAAACCGACGATTCTCGAAATAAAAATAATAATGTAAACAGAATCTCTGAAAACCGAAGGAAGTCTAATATTATTATTGGTAAAACCATAAAGGCAGCAACAAAATATGCTTATCTCCATGTATATCGTTTGGATCCAAACCTAAATGAATCTGACCTAGTCAACTTTTTAGCGGAAAAAAATATCGACAAAGTACTCTGCCAAAAATTACTATCCAGGCACCTAGAAGAATATTCATCTTTTTGATATCTGTCCCTATAGAAGATCTCGAAGATCTAAAAAATCCTGAATTGTGGCCGAAACATACATGCGTCAAACGTTATTTTCTAAATCGACTACCATTGCAACAAATACCATAATAAGAGACTTGGACACATCCCACATTCATGACAGGTCATCCAAAATCAACAAAAATATCATCATGTATCTCAACATGCAATCCATAAATAATAAAATCCCACAACTGAAAATAATTATTGGGGAAGTAAATCCACTGTTCATCTGCCTTACAGAAACCTGGGCTACCCAGGACCATATCAGGCTTATGCATTTACACAATTATTCTTTGATTAGTTTTTTTTTGTAGATCCCATACTACTGGCGGCGGTGTAGGTATTTGGAATAGAAATACACTTGACTCAAACAACATCAACGTGGAAGAAATCCCAATGAACTCAATAGAAAAACATATTGAAATATGTGGAGTGGTATGGAGATCTAGATTAGACTCGTCTTCAATAATTAATTTATACAGACCACCAAATGGCTGCATATATAATTTTATGTTAACGCTAGACCACATACTCCACCATTCGTTCTTCAAAACAAGAAATATAATAGTCACGGGAGATTTTAACATTAACTTCACAGGAAACTCCAAGGAAAAAGTTAATTTAGTCAACCTAATGTTAACTTATGGACTAGAGGAGCAAGCTAAAGAATATACCAGGATAACAGCTACCTCAAAGAGCTGCATCGATAATATTTTTGTCAATTCCAAGCAAAATGCGACGTCAATTATTGACACGCCAAAAGTGATCATCGAATCGTTGTTCTAAATAGAAAACTCAAACTAAAAGCAGATACATATTACCATAAGAGAGATTTTAGTAAAGAAAATAAAGAACTTTGTCAAACAATTAACAGAAGAATCATGGACGAGTACGTATAAAGCATCAAATAATAACGATACATGTGTACATTTTATAAATTCGTTATATTATCATTTTAGTATCTGTTTTCCCATAGTAAAAGTTAATCGGGGAAACAAGACCTGGATCACTAATGATGCAAAAAGGGCAAGTAGGGAGCTAAAAGATTTGTTTGTGCTCCCGAAAAAATACCCGGTTTTGCGCCAAGCGTATTTAATTATGAAAAAACGGTACTTCTGTTTTTTAACAAATCTTAAGTGACACTTTTTCAGTACACTGCTGCAGAATTCGGAGAGCAAACAGAAAACAGCGTGGAATATAATTAACCAGCAAACTAACAAGACCAGGGTGAAAGAAGAGATCCGCTTAAATTACAATGACTCTATCATTGAAGATCCGGAAAGAGTAGCGACTATTTTTAATGATTTCTTCGAACAAGCTCCTACCAAAATTGCTCAAAAAATCACCCTCTCAAAAATATCCAATCGTCACATGTCATTCAATGACAAAACACTATATCTGGACGATTTTTTCTGAAAATGAAATAATATGGCTCATAAATGGCAAACTTAAAAATAAATCTTAAAGTGGTCTACATTCAATACCTGCCAACATTTTTAAACTATATATAGATCTTTTAGCGAAGCCTATAACTTATATTGTTAACGGCTCATTTGAATTGGAAGAGTTTCCTGAAATTAAAAAAAAATGCGAAAATCTGTCCAATACATAAACGAGGAGAAAAAATACTCCTAAACAACTATAGACCTATAGCTCTGCTATCAGCTATGTCTAAAGTGTTAGAATATAGCATGCTTCACAGGCTCTTACCATTTATCGAGAAGCACCAACTTATTCCCAAAGAACAACACGGCTTTCGCAAAGGACATTCGACCTCGACGGCTATCACTGAGTTCTATAGCAAAATTCCACAAGAGATCGATTACGGCAAACATCCAGTCGGTATTTTCTGCGATTTGTCGAAAGCTTTTGATTGCGTATCACACCAACAATTATTAAACAAATTGTATATATTGGGAATTCGTGGTAAATCGATAAATTGGCTAAAATCATTTCTAACAAACAGAAAGCAATGTGTGGAAATCACATCCAAGAATAAATCTTTCTTTTCTAAACCAGTGAACAGTAATATATGTGTTCCGCAGGGAAGTGTACTTACCCCCACACTATTCCTCTTATATATTGCGGACCTTGTAACATTTATGAAAGACAACAAATGAATACTATACGCAGATGATGCCACTTTCATTATCTCCAAAAACTCTTTGATAGAAAATGAACTTGAAGCAAACAATGTTTTACTTAAAATGGTGCATTGGTGCTCGGCAAATAACCTATTTCTAAACAAGGAGAAAACGGAATATGTAATTTTTCAAACGCAAAGAAGCCAATACGCCAATAATTTAAATTTAAAAATCGACGATTTCAACCTGCATAGAGGGAAGAAAACAAAATTCCTGGGGCTTTATATAGAGGAATGCCTAACTTGGGATAAGACAACAGAAGCCTTACTAAAAAAGTTGGGCTATAAAGCGTACTCAATTCGAACCCTACGCCAAATAATAAACCAAGCTGAGCTTCTCAACTATTATTATGCAGAAGTTCAGTCCATTCTAGCATATTAAATTTTGGCTTGGAGATCCTCCAATATACTTGAGATTATAATGAAGGCTCAAAAGAAAGTCAATCGATCATTAGTGGGTATTCCTCCAACAGCCACATGTAGACCGCACTTCCAACGACTGCAAATACTAACAGTAACAAACCTTTATATATATTAGAAGTTGCCTGCTTAATCCATAAAATGAAAATTAATCTGGACAGAAATAGGTATAACCACTACAATACAAGAGGACGAAACAAACTGTACGCTCCAAAATTTAAACTAAATTGCTGTAGCAAATCACCAGTAATTTTAGGAGTGGTCATATACAACAAGCTGCCAAATACAATCACAGAAGAAATGTCCAACAAAAGCTTCAAGAAAAGAGTAAAATCCCTACTACCAAGGGAGACAATTTATACATTTCAATAATTTTTTAATTTGTTTCAGTGATTATCGTTTATTTTCGATCTGTTCTGTTTTGATATTTGATTTATATTTTTATTTTTATATAAATTTTCTTTCTCTTTTTTGACGTTTTTTTTTTGACGTTCACATATATGTATTTACCATATACATCTTACATGTAATAAAATTGATTTGATTTGATTTGACTAGACGGACAAGACTAGACAGACAAGACTAGACAGACAAGTCTAGACAGACAAGACTAGACAGACAAGACTAGACAGACAAGATTAGACAGACAGGACAACACAGACAAGAGTGGACAGACAAGACTATACAAACAAGACTAGATTGGACTAGGATAGACTAGACAATATTATGTCTTTCATTAGCAAATTTTATAAAATCTTTAATTTATTTTTGCTTGAATTATTTCAAATATATATTTTTGTTTTAATTCCATTGTTCTTTCCAATAAAATTAGCCGCTTCAAAGTAAAATCAAATGAATTTGAAATCAAACACAGTTAGTTCAAAAATATTTATTGAAAATACAAAAACATATACAATATTTTTTGTTCGATATTTGTGTAAAAATAACGTAAAGCAAATAAGCAATTGCTTTTGAATGGTCAGTGCGAGTGACAAGAGCTATTTTCGGTCGGTGCAGATATTATACAATTTGTATTTCAATTAATCTCCTGCATGCGGTGACAGCATTTCAAATATTTTCATTCGATCAAAATTCATAAATGATCATTCTTTCAGGAGGAAATGTACAAAAAAATCACTACATAAAGTATTAATGCGCGCTGCCAAATATGTGAACGATTCGCCGCGGTTTTCAACAAACCAAACAGAACATATATGTGACATAGCGGGAATAGATCAAACAGCGAAATTAATTTAAAACCAATCCAGTACATGTAACTATTATTTACTTTCGAGACTATTTTTCATAACGGAATCGCATATTACTTCGAAACCAGTTTTGTTTCTATCAGCGAGTGATGTTTGTTTTTGAATTGAATGTTACGTTTTACAGTGTAAAATCGATTTAGCAATTTTCTACAAGTAAAATGTTTTCTGAACCGGAATATATTTTAGATTTAAGTAGAAATAACTTTTTTCTAAGAAACTAAAAAAAATCGTGTTTTTAATTTTACTTTTGATAAATTTCTCAAATTATAGAACTATATAAAGTAGCACTTATTGAAAACAAATTATTGAGACATTTTGAGATTAAACAAATTTTTTTGTATTGACTGTATTCTGTTAAGGAAGCCCATTAATATAATAAATTAATATAATAATAATAGTAATTAACGGAATTTATTTAAATTTTATAAATGATATAAAACTTTAATAATATTGAATGCAATTCCTTAAGAGGACTCCCAAATGTTATCCAATTCCAATTTTTATTTATTAGTTTATTTAAAAAATATATTTTATTGAATAGTTTTTTTTATATTTTTCCATCGAAAAGCTTAATAAACTATAAAAAAAGTTCATAAATTCATTTAAATTATGCAAGCAGATAACGATTTTAACGTTGGTGGTTCTACGCCACTTAAAACTTTACGTGAAAGTCTCATCGTTAGAAATATTTGAAAATTTATAAATAAATTAAAATAAAAACCGAAGGAAAAAAGGTTTAAAAGCCTTGTATCAAATTTATCCCTAAAGCCTCCTAACAAATTTATAAATACCACAATAAACATAAACTATAAACATGATTTATTTATATGCTGCGATTACAGCTTTCTTTGTTGGTGGAATTAGTATGGAAATATATGCAAAGGGGAATGATAGTCTTGAGGTAGTTTCTTCGTTGAAGAAAAATTATTCTTTGTTAAAGGGTCGTAATAAAGTGTGTTACAGCTGTAATTGTATGGAATCAAAATTTATCATGTGATTTATTTTAATTACAATTTTGGGAAACGAGTTACTGACGACTAATTAAGTATTTATATTAAATTCTACCACGATGTTTTACTTAATATTTTAAATCTCGTCTATCTTATTAAAAGCTTTGCTAAACAACAAAATATTGTAAAAAAAAATTATGTGAATATTAAAATATTTTCGAACAGAACAATATTGTTTTGTATTTCTGTTATAAATTTATTAACTTTTCAATTCTTGCAGTTGCAAAATATTGAAGAGAGTAGTTCATCTGGTGCAGGTAGTAAAAGTGTTATTACCGGCGTTATTATTTCGCCCCATCAATGGGGTTGAATGAGAATAGCATAAAAATATATTTAGAATGATATATTTGATGTTTATTTGATTTAAAAGAAATATACATATAAGTATAAGGTATTAAATTGTTATTTGAGTAATATTTAATAAGTAAAAAAAAACGGTATAATACTTTGGGATTCAGGATTTACCTTGCGCTAAGGTACGTATGGCTGCTCATCAGCGCTCCACACTCTGCTCCCTCTATCTCAAAAACAGATCGACGTATAAAAAAAGGTTTCAGATGAAATTTGTAGAGAATTCTATTCTCTACAACTTTCATAATATATGCAAATACGATAGGAGGCAGAGAAAACGGGATATTCCTAAAAAAATGATTTTTGCGACCTTTGACCTTGAATATCGAAGGACGCTCACATGTTGGCATATTTGACTTTTGAGACAACATTTGTCATGCTAAAATATATATGCTGTTAGTATGCATAAAATATGCTGTTTCCGCAGATTCCGAGATTGGCCCCTTTTTTGACTAAAATGACTGGACTATATATATATGAAAGTGGAAACAAGGCTAGATATAGACAAGACGAGACAAACAAACTTCGATGACAATAATGTGTATAGCATATAAGAAAGACAAGAATAAATGATAGTAAACATATGTATGTGTACCTAATTTGTTACCTTAATTATTTACCTTAATTGTTACCTTAATTATTAGAAAGAAACAACTTTATATAATAAGTAAAGTAAAGTAAGTAAAGTATATAATAAGTAAAGCTTATTTATAGTCAAATCAATTTTTAATTGAAAAAAACGACATGAAGTTTTACATAAAAGTATCTATTAAACTGCAGGCGAACAATATATTCCAATGAGTTTCCATTATGAGAAATAAATTAGAATAATTAATTACCACATAATTTTAAATTGTCCAATAAATCAAAACTCATTATCTAAAATATAGCAATATCAAAGAGAATCAATTAATTTCTCTAACAAAAGGAAATATCCGTTCAATTTATGTTCTAATTATAAACTATATATATAGACACACACTCCACGAGCGTATCTATTATACTGTGTAAAAAGAGTGATTGCAATGTTGGGGCCGGTGATGTAAAAGTCATAAAGAAAAGGGAGAGAGGACATTACACGGTTCTGCCCGTACCGTGTTTCGCCAACACAATGATGGTAATGTTCGATTGCCAGTAATTCAATGTACTTATATGGTTATTACTTTTCCGATTTACGGTGACCTCTCTCGCCCGTTCCTGCCCCGCACACAGTATTCTTTCGATATTCTTCGCTTATATTTCTCTTTTACTTGCGGACATTTATTAGACGTTTACGTCTATTTTTTCCTAGAAGATAAAGATATACATTGGCTTTGTAAGTCTTTTATGCATTAATTGTATACATTAAGTTTAACTTAAAATTGCTGAATCGTGAAATAGTTTTGACCTACTTCGTTTACCTTTAAATATTTTATTTATTTTATGTTACTCCAATAATCTCAAATAACATCTATATTTGTTTGACTAATTGGATTATTCAGGTATCATAACATAAATTCCTATAAGGTTTGATAAAATTTCAATTATGATATGATTCTAGATTTATAAATACGCTACCAATAATAGAAAATTAAAATAATTTTAAGACTAGTTATTATTACGTAAATTACGTTTATTATCAGCTTTACGTTTTGTGATAAATGTAAAAGATTACCCTAGTATTACACAGTAAATAGGTTCCTATAAAGCAGATCTGTGTAAAATAGATAAACAGCAAAAGTAGAATAAAAATAAAAAAATTGTAATTATTTAGGTTAAAATAAATAAACAGTAAAATAAAAATTTCATGTTTAACCGTTAAACTCATTCTACCGGGCGCACTTTTAACTAATTATTACGTATGGTTAGAATAATATAAATAATAGACGCAATATTTATTATGTAAATTAGAGAAATACGCAAACACTTTCAAAAATAGGATTATACGAAGATAATACTTACGTTTTCTGTGAAACAATCAAACAAGATATAATGGATGTTTTACAATCTAAGTCGAAAATTAGAAATATAAATGAGGATATAAATACCATCGGGTCTTACAGGATGGACAGTAATAGTAATAGTTACATTAGAGTCACAGTAAACCCCAACAAACAAAAGTCAACAAGAAAAACATGCACCACTTCCATACATGAGTCAGGAAACAGGTACAGGTACATATGTTATAATATTGTCATGTATTGCTATGAAATGATATAAATTTTATATACTTACAACATTTTCTATTATACCATTTTTCAGGGATTTATAAGAAATGTCGAAACAATTGGGAAAAAAAAATGATGGAAACATTCGTTTCCTAGCAGAATTCCAAGATTCAGATGAAGAAGTGAAACACAGAAGTGAAAAATTTGAAGTTTCTAATCATGTCAGTAAAAACTCTTACTATAAAGATATTGACAGTGAAGAGGAATTAACGAAATAATATACGTCGCGTAAAACTACAAATCACTCGGCAAAAGATCATAGTGATCATAATGGTATTGCTCTCCTCAAACTTACGAAAGGATTTCAGCACATAATATTGGAGGTTCGATCAACAAAGTTATTTCACCTCTAGGGACTACAATTGAGGATCCAGTGGATGCTTTTCGTTTACTTTTTCCTGATAATTTATTATCGCTAATTACAGATATGACAAATAAAGTTCACACAGAAAAAAAAAATACAAAAGGATGTTGTTAACTGCTGGCCATCTGAAATCTTCAGATCCGGGTATTGACTGCCTATGGCAAGGATGGAGAACCTTTTTGAGTAGTGGGTCAAATTTTGTTCATTATATTTTTTGTACTAACTCGTGGGTCACCAGGTCACTGGCATCACTTGGAAAAGAATAGGGAGGTCAAAGACTAAATTTTTTGTTCTCAATTTTAAAGGCTTTTACAAAATTTAAGTTTCCTTCTTGTTTTTCAACTTCTACTTTGGAAGTGAAGAGCAAAAAATAAAGGTCGAAGTCACAAAATGTATATCAAAGAATAAGTCCATAAAACCTGATGTATTATACAATGAAATCCAATTAGAGGATGTGGAATATTTTTCTTATTTTTCTAAGATTTTATTATTTTTCTTAAGAGAATAAAACCAATATTTTTTTGCACGTCCTTTGTGGATTCCATCATCTGTTTAACAGAAACAATTTTCTGTGGGTGAATATCCAATTTTTAAAAAGCAATATCAAATCCTTTAAAAATATCAAGACCTAGAAACTAATAACATTGAAAGGGAAGTATACCCCCTTTCAACATTATTAGTTTCAATAGCTCTTCTTACATTATATATCGAGTAAAAACTGCTAACTGTGCAAAACCATTTAGATCATTACTCTCATCTCAAGCAATTTCATATATTGCTGCATAATTTAAGCGGTTATATATTTGCGAAAAAATGTCTCTTTGTAATTCTAGTATTCGATCTTTAATTGCATTCCCACGTATTAGTAACTCATACGCTTCTTAATAAAAACACTTGTTTTACTCTCTTTCTGAAAGATGTTTCTCGTGACGAACAATGCAATAGGCAACTTGAAAACTAGCAGCTTTAATCTTAGTTTATTTACTCGCATATCAAAATGAACATTATAGTCGTGTGTAAAAGTATCCAAATCCTGCGTAAAAGTTCAGTATAAATCAAATGGAGTTTCATTACTAATGGATTTCTGTTTCTTGTTAATATGACAACAACTCTCTTCACTAAACAAAAAATATAGACATGTGAAAATAACAACAGTGATAGAATAACGGGATAATAACAAGTATAAATATTTTTTTTGTTATATATTAAAATTGATTAATTTTTTGTTATATATTAATTTTTTTTAATTTTGAAATGGGAAGTCTCGGCGTCTCAGTCTGGATTTATCTGGTACCTACTAATGCAACTTAACCTAATCATAGAATCTAGATTAAATATAGATTAAATCTAGGTTTTCCTAGATTACATCAACATCGACTAAATAGTTAGCAATTTTTGCCACGGAGGGGCTGAACGTTTTATCCTTATTGAAGTTTTTCTGTCAAAATTACAATATCTCAATATTATCAGCAAGAAATAATACATTTTTGTAGATTTAACAGTATTTTAACATGCTTCGTAGATAAAATAAGGTACGATACACGTGTTGGAAAGGTTTTTGTGCATGAGCTGCGAAGTTTAAAGCACGAGTCGAAGGCAAGTACTTTAATCGCAATTAGTTCTTCTACACACTTGTATCATAAACTACTATTTTGGGATGAAAAGCGCATTTAAAACACGAAATGATTATCTTTTTTCTTTTGTGAAAAATGTTTTTCTTTCGGTATCTGTTAAAAAGGCGAGATTAGAATGCAGCATTTCAACTTTTGTACCGCAGTATATTACAGGGTTACAACTAAATAGATATTTAAAATATAGTAATTTGAGAATAAATTTCTTATTGATATATTTAATATTCATACATTTGCGGTTGAGAAACTTAAATCAGAAAATGAATAAAAGTTTTGCGTTATTGAACATTTTTAAGGTTCTAAAATCATTGCCCGGGTCACTTTAAAAGCTTGTGCGGTCAGTGTCTGACCCGCGGGTCAGGTCTATGAAGCTGGCACCCCCACCTCTTCAAAATTCAAATTTGATAGCACTAGAATTATGTGCTATTTATGTGCTAATTATGTGCCGCAATCGCGATTTTTGTGCTCGAAGCCTTCAATCAAATAATCAAACTTGAATAGTGGGGGTGCTAGCTTAACAGTCAAGCTAGCACCCACCCATCCGAAAAATTGGGATACCGATACCAAATAAGCACCACTATTATGTGCTATTTATGTGCTTTTCAAATACCCTGGAGCGAATTCGCTAACTCAACCCCTTGTGCAAAAAACTCACCCCGAACGGAATGAACCATAAGAGGCGAAATCTATAGTAATCGTGCAAACAAGTTTTAACCAACGCAATATTGTCGCAATAATTATGTGTTCTCCAGATATAATATTTCTGATTTTTGTGCTCGCACCCTTCTACGAAAAATTCACCCCGAACTCTAACAGCCTTAAGAGGTAAAATCTTTAATAATCGAGAACAGAAATTTTAAATAACGCAAAATTGTTTCAATAATTATGTGCTCTCCAGATATACTATTTACGATTTTTGTTCCTAAACCCTTGTGCGATAAACACCCCGAATGGAATGAGCCATAAGAGGTGAAATCTATAATAATAGAGCACAGAAATTTTAACGGAATCGAAATTGTTGCAATAAGAATGTTCTATCCAGATATGATATTCTTGATTTTTGTGCTCGCACCCATGTACAACAATTTCACTCCGAAATATATAAACCAAAAGAGGTGAAACCTATAATAATCGCGCACACAAGTATTAACCAAAGCGATATTGTTGCAATAATTATGTGTTCTCCAGATATAATATTCGCGATTTTTGTACACGCACCCCTGTACGAAAAATTCACTCCGAACTGTTCACATGTATGTCTGGGATGAAACCATCACATCCAGAGGTTCACAGAACTTACACAGATTCACACACTTAATGTTAGCCATAAAAAGTCATAAAAAAATTCAGAAGAATAAGTTCATTGTAACTGTAGTAAAATGTGAATGCATTTGAACTAAGGCGAACGCGATTTTTAAAAGGCTGGAAAAAACTGATGGTGAAAGAATAAATTGGTCTAAAATATGTTGGATTAGATTTTAGGAATCTAATCTAGGCGATCCATATAAGTTATTTTACAAAACTACAACGAGGATGCTCCCTTCAAAACATTGGATTTATCTCAGCAATGGGGAAGACCGAAAAACTTTAGTAATAACCACAATAACAATAAGTTAGCACCACTATATAATAAATGAGACCACTTACAAACCAAAAATATAAGTACCTAAGTAAGTACTATTTTTATTACCATAGTTATTTTAAAGTATAAAACAATATAAATTGAAATGTAAAAATTAGTTAACAAAAAATAAAAGTTGATTTGTATTTTTATTTTGTAACATAAATTGTATTTATTTATTATTGTTTCAAAGCAAATTTACTATACCTATGGACATTCGGCTTCTAAAGATTTGAAAACGTTATTTCATTAATTTTGATATATATATATATATATATATATATATATATATATATATATATATATATATATATATATATATATATATATATATATATATATAATCAAATGGTGTACACAATGAGATGTGGTGTCACCTTGAAGTCTACGTTTCTTCGTTTCCCTACTTCTTGCAAATCGTCACACTCGAGCCACAATTTGTTTTTCCGGAGTGCTGTAATGACCTGTCCCTTCACCAGAAATTGGAATTTTGATTGGTAGTTACAGAAAAATTATCATGCCGATGGCCCATATATTTCGGGGTGAATTTATCGTACAAGGGTGCGAGCACAAAAATCGCGATTTATATATCTCTAAAACACACAATTATTGCAACAATATCGCGTCGATTAAAATTTTTGTGCGCCATTATTATAGATTTCACCTCTTAGGGCTCATGCAGTTCGGAGTGAATTTTTCGTACAAGGGTTTGAGAACAAAAATCGTAAATAACATATCTGGAGAGCACATAATTATTGAAACAATTTTGCGTCATTTAAAATGTATGTTCTTGATTATTAAAGATTTTACCTCTTAAGGCTAATACAGTTCAGTGTCAGTTTTTCGTACAAGGGTGCGAAGACAAAAATCGTGAATATCATACCTGTAGAGCATATAATAGTTGCAACAATATCGTGTCGGTATAAATTTCTGTTCGCGAGTATAAAAGATTTCACCTCTTATGGCTCTCACCGTTCGGTGTAATTTTTTCGTACAAGGGCGCGAGCACAAAAATCGCGAATAGCATATCTGGAGAGCAAATAATTATTGAAATAATTTTGCGTTATTTAAAATTTCTGTTCTCGATTATTAAATATTTTACCTCTTAAGGTTAATAGAGTTCGGGGTGAATTTTTCGTACAAGGGTGCGAGCACAAAAATCGCGAATAGCATATCTAGAGAGCACATAATTATTGCAACTATGTTGCAGCGGTTAAAATTTCTGTTCTCGATTATTAAAGATTTCACCTCTTAGACTCATACTGTTCGGGGTGAATTTTTCGTAAAAGGGTGCGAGCACAAAAAATCGCGAATATCATATCTGGAAAATACATAATCATTGCAACAATATCGCGTTGTTTAAAACTTGTGTGCTCGATTATTATAGATTTCACCTTTTATGGCTCATTCCGTTCGGGGTGAGTTTTCGCACAAGGGTATGAGCACAAAAATCGTAAATATCATATCTTAAGAGCACATAATTATTGAAATAATTTTGCGTTATTTAAAATTTCTGTTCTCGATTATTAAAGATTTTACCTCTTAAGGCTAATAGAGTTCGAGGTGAATTTTTCGTACATGGGTGGGAGCACAAAAATCGGGAATATCATATCTGGAGAACACATTATTATTGCAACAATGTCGCGTTGGTTAAAACTTGTTTGCTCGATTATTATAGATTTCGCCTCTTATGGCTCATTCCGTTCGGGGTGAGTTTCTCGCACAAGGGGTTGAGTTAGGGAATTCGCTCCAAGGTATTTGAAAAGCACATAAATAGCACATAATTATAGTGATTATTTGGTTTTTTTAGCTAGCTTGACTGTTAAGCTAGCACCCCCACTAGTAAAGTATGATTTTTTCATTGAAGGCTTCGAGCACAAAAATCACGATTGCGGCACACAATTAGCACATAATTCTGGTGTTATCAAATTTGAATTTTGAAGAGGTGGGGGTGCCAGCTTTATAGACCTCCGCGGGTCATAGGTTCACCATCCCTGGCCTATGGAGTAAAAAATATGAACCACCAATTTGTCGAGCAACTTTTTCTAAGGACATGAGACACGAAATTTGTAAATTCATTAGATTTTATGATATAAATCAAGATCTGAAAAACGTGCAAAGGATAACCGTGCACCTATTAAAGAACTCTGTGAGTTCCCTTAAAAAATTTGGAAAATTCTACATGCCGCCATGTAATTTTACTGTAGATGAACAATTGTTTAGTTTTAACCGAAAATGCCTATTCATCTTTATTTAAAAATTTATATAAATATTTATTAAATTAAAATTGTAAGAAAGAGAACCAAAAATCTAAGATGTAACTGAAAAATAATACATTTAAATACATTGCTTTTGCAATAAAATATCACAGGATAGGCATAGGATAGCTGACTATTTGGTAGCATGAGGTTAACGGTTAAATATTTTCTGCTTGTAATCATCGTTGCTTGTCTTTCTGGTATATTTCATTCAAATTTAGTTTTTGCAGCAGAGTTTTTCAAGGCCGCAGAAATATGGGAAGTGTTGAAAAATTCATTAAAATGTTTATTGGTAAATTGAACTTTATATCAAAATTTCAAATGATTGCATTGGAAAGAAAGTAAAGAAGTTAAAATGTATTCTACAATTAATACTGCCCACGTTAAATAACGAAAATCTTATATAATTTCGTAATAAATTGTTGGTAGCGCAAAAAGCGAATTACAAATCAGAATCAAGCTAATATGCATGTACGCTTTCAGTCTCCTCAGTATATATATATATATATATATATATATATATATATATATATATATATATACATATACATATACATATATATATATATATATATATATATATATATATATATATATATATATATATATATGTGTATTACACAAATAGAATAAACTTTAGGGTTTAGTTAAGTTGTCAATAAAAAATATACACTGAAGTTGAACTGCCCCTGGAAATGAGTGGCTCGCATAAGAACAAGCGGGTTAATTAACCATCTTGTTCAAAATTGTTTTATCGATCCTTGCATAGACTTGTTGAGTCTTACTTTATCTGCTTTTATAAACTTATAAAATTCGGAAAACGAAACACATCTGAATATATCAGATGGTCAATCAACCTCTCCGTAGCTTTATAGTATTATTATGTCTTTATAGGACCACAAAACAAATGTCATGTGAAACTTGTAAGTTATTTGGAAGTTATACATGAGAATTGTTTTGTGATCTTAAAAAGATTTAGTAATATTAAAGAGCTGCAGAAAGCTTGAATATAATTATATATTCAGCCTGTGTTCCGATTTTGATAAGTTTATATGATTATCCATAATGTAGTATTATTTTACAAATTGTAAATTATCTAGTCTTGTTGATAAATAGTCTTTCCCAGTTTTAGAAATGTGAAAACTACGAGAATTTGTCTATAGGAAATATAGACAAATCTTCAGTGAAACAATTCAGTTTAATAGTGATTTCCATCATTCACTTAAAAGTATAGATACCTAGTGTTATAGATGCGTGTCTTAAGTAATATTAGGTCTTATTTTGGTTGCTATATATAGTTTACCTAGATATAATATTTTAATTTAGTTCTTCGAGTGAAGACGCTTTTGTGCTTTCAATCAACTTTTGTAAATATAGTTTATTTTCTACGTCGCTTTTATCTACATAATACTTTCAAGCTAGTTACATCGTCATTTTATACATGTTTTTATTTTATTTCCTAAACTTTCAGGGAAAGCAATATATGCTAGTTAAAACTTATTTTAATAGTTACTTTAATCTTATAACATCCAGAAGACTTTCAAATATGGCTACATTTTATATTAGCATTTCATTAAATTTCTAATGGATAAAAGGAATTGTTTCAGAATTTGATATCAAATGTTTAAAACTTGAAATAAACACAATTTTCCAAACCCCTATATTCTAAAAAGTTTTCAATAATTTAAAATGTATTATAATTTGTTATACAGGGTGATTCTGGAGGAAATGGAAGTATTTTAAAGACATGTCCAGGAAGCAAAAATAAGCACATATGTTCAAGTCCGATCTTCATTTGTTTCAGAGATAAATAGGTTTTTCTTTTTAAAAAGTTAATTATGTTAGATTTGACAATGTTGTCCAAAATGTCAATATGAAATAAAATATTAATTAGGCACATGTCATAAAAATTTACAGTTTGTCTTAAAATTGACAGTAGTTGTTTTACGAGATTATAAAAATGCCTCATATTTTCCGTCATAGAGAATATGCAGATATGGTGTTTGTTTATGGATTTTGTAATGGCAATTCTGTTCGTTCAGTAGAAGAGTATCGGCGTCGTTTTCCTAATGGAAGAATTCCTAATAGGCAAGTGTTTTAAACTGTTTTTACACATGCTAGCGAAACTGAAATATTCCCAAGTGCACGTATTGTTTCTGAAAAACAGCAAAGGATCGGTTTGGAACTTGAAGAAGATATTCTGGATGTTGTAGAAACTAATCCGGGGATAAGTACAAGGCGCATTACAATCCAATTTGAAATTTCACAAACAATGGTTTGGAAAACATTAAAACGGCAAGGTTTACACGCTTTTCATCTGCCGTAAGTACAAAATCTCCAAGAAGGCCACAATCCACATCCATTAAGACTACAATTTTGTCAATGGATTCGTGAAAACAGAAGATTACTCAAATGCATTTTATTTACTGATGCTCATTTTACTCGAGATGGAATAAACAATTCCCATAATAATCATCGATGGTCGGACGAAAACCCCCATTCCACGCAAGAACACAATTTCCAACATCGGTTTAGTATTAATGTATGGTGCGGAATTCTAAATGATCAATTGTTTGGTCCTTTTGTATTGGATGGCCGTCTTACTGGGGAAGGTTATTTACATTTTTTGGAAGACCATTTAGAGGAAATATTGGACGAAGTACCTTTAAATATTCGACGACGTATTATCTTCCAACATGATGGAGCACCGCCTCATTATACAAATATTGTGAGAAATTTTCTAAATATCCATTTTGGCGATCGCTGGAATGGCAGAGGGGGCCCGACATCACCGGATTGTACCCTTGTACCCTTGTACAATGGTACCCTTGTCGGTGGTACCCTTGGCCACCGACAGCACCGGATCTTACTCTCCTAGATTTTTGTCTTTGGGGATGGATGAAGTCATTAGTTTATTATATGATAGTGGACACAAGGGATGCGCTACTAGATCGCATTCTTAATGCTGCGGCGTTAATTAGAGCGAATCGTCTTTCACTGAAACTAGCTACCAGGTCCATTTATAAACGCGCAAATAAATATATCGAAATGAGTGGTGGAGTTTTTGAAAATTAATAAGTCCAGTAGTACATTTTCGTTTAATTTTATAAATTACTATTGTTCAAAGTATCTATGAAACCAATGAAAATCGGACTTGAACATATGAGCTTATTTTGCTTATTTTTGCTTCCCTATGTCTTAAAAATACTTCCATTTCCTCCCGAATAACCCTGTATAATTGCAAAATAAAATGTTGCATATGAGAATTGGTAATTGTATCCAAAAATGTTTTTAAAGCTATTTTACTGTATATTGTATGAAACATAGTAATATAAACAAAATCTAAGTAATTAAAACATAAAAATAACAATTAATTAAATGATTAAAAATTAAATTAAATTGATTTATTTCAATATAACAGAAAATATTTCTTTTGTAAACTAAATTAAGACGTGAGATGTAAACTTTCGAATGCATCAAAACCATAGGGTCTTCCAATAAGAGGTTTCATTTTCAATATCCCACCATTTTAACAGTTGGCATTAGTCAACCTGTAACTACTTGACCGATGACAAGTAAATACTACGCCATTCATAAAAATAATACGCTTCTACAACGAATTGAAATTGCTAAAATTCACTATAACAATGCTGAAAAATGCGCGGTCACAGTTCGCAAAACTATAAAGCACTTTTGGGTCGTCGTGAAGCACAAAAGGTGCTTCCAGCAATTGTGAAACTGGTGGAAGAGTTTGAGCTGTTGGGACAAGTAATTGATGTGAAGAACCGAACTCTTGCAGGTGCTCAAGAACAACTGAGAATATTACTGTTGTAGCCCATAGTGTTGAGGAAAACTCAGGTATGTCCATTTCTCGTTGATCTTTGGAATTAGGTATTCCACAAACGACCTTAGACCGTATTTTGCATAAAGACAGGTCTAAAGGCTTTTAAAGTTCAATTAACAAAATAACTCACGCCTACCAACCATAAACAACGTCGTCTTTGCTAATTGGGTCCTTAAAATGCATCATACTGATCCGGAATTTCATTGAAAAATCATCTCCTGAGGCACATTTGCATCTCGGAGGCTACGTTAACAAGAAAAATTGTCGCATTTGGAGCTCGGAAAACCCAAGAATTATTGTTGAAAAGCCTCTCCTTCCTCAACGTGTGACTGTTTGATGCAGTTTTTGGTATGGCGGGGTCGTCACTTTTTCGAAAATGAGGCCTGAAGCAATTATTACGGTGAATGGATTGCGCTATCGAACGATGATTAATGATTTGGTATGGCCGGAATTGTAAGATTGATGTGGACGACGTTTATTTTCAACAAGACGGTGTTACGTGCCACAAAAGTAACCATACCATCGTTTTTTTACGCAAACTGGCCATCGAGATCTTGTGATTGATCATCTTTACACTTTTTCCTTTGAAGCTATGTGAAAGATAAGGTCTATGTTAGAGATGCCACGAATAGTGATTTTGCCGAATACCGAATATCCGGCCACGATCGTACATTTAGCAACATAACCAACATACATTTTTTATAGCAAGATACATTTACTTGTTCGCGACAGTGGAGCCAATATGATAAAAGATGTACTGGACGCAGAAAATGATTCTGCCAGGTGCTTTATTCAATCACTACAACGAGCTATAGAGGAATCTGAACCGGAAATAACACAGATGGTAGCTGCTGCAAGACGAATTGTTGCACAGTTTAACAACTCAGGTATAGCAGAAGAAAAGCTCAAATCCATTCACCAAAAACTTGACTTGCCACACCACCAATTAGTGTAAGATGTAAGCACTCGTTGGAATTCTACATGCTATTTAATCTAGAGATTATTAGAACAAAAGCATGCTTTATACATAATTGATCACCAGTCATTATAAAATATAACACCTTTCTAAGTGGTAGTTACTGGAACAAGTTATCACACACCTCAAACGAGTTCAAGAGATAACAAAAAATGACTAGCTCGGGTATTTCTTGCATCTCCGAAGTGATTCCACATTTACATTCTTGAAAAACCTGGGAAAAAAGAGATGGTAGATAGAACACCAAATTTACTGAAAATAAGATCTCCTCTACAACCTGAGCTAGAAACACGGTTCAACTTTGATTCAACTTTTGAAAATGACAAATACTTGGTTGCCACTTTTATTGACCTTCGTTTCAAAACCAGTTTCCTGGGATTAATTCAAGCCAAAACAAAGACCAAAACAAAAAATTATTTTACAAGCTCATGAGCTCAACAAGCAAATGAGTTGTTATGAGTCTAGTAGTACCGATAATAAGTTTCCTCCACTTCGTAAGAAAATACTGATCAATGAAAATGATAAAACCATTTAAAAACATGACAGTTTCTGCAATTGTTTTGAGTCGCTACAGAAAATATTGAGACAGAAAAGTGATATTGCAAATGAGAGAGATTTTCATCTAAAAGCGGTATATAGCGGAACAAGGTATCACACACCTCAAACCAGTTCAAGAGATAACAAAAAATGACTAGCTCGAGTATTTCTTGCATCTCCGAAGTGATTCCACATGTTGTTACAAAACCAAGCTCGCCCAGATAGGACAGCAGACACTTACAAGTGGTTGTCAGCAAACGTACAGCAGTATCCAAAACTGACAGAATTCGCAAAAATGTATTTATCAGCACACGGTATCAGTGTGTACAGTGACAGAGGCTATTTTCAGAGCGGGTATAATTTATGAGGAAAAGCGCAATCGGTTGCTATCAGCAAGCGCTGAAAAAATAGTTTTCAATCATCACAACTTACGTCTTATAAATTTTAAGTATTTATTAATTGTAATGTTTTGTTGGTGAAATATAATCATTTTTTAATAATATGTGATTTTTTTTTCATGATTTGGTATTCGGTATTCGGCCGAATAATTAGCAATATTCGGCCGAATACCGAAAATTAAAAAAGTGGCCGAATACCGAATAGATACCGAATATTCGTGGCATCTCTAGTCTTATGCCAATGGCCCACAATCGATTCAAGACATCAAAGATGGAATTCGTGAAGTTATCGAGATATTTTGAAATATATTCAAAAATTCAATAACAATTTGTTCAATAATTTAAGTCAGTCCATTTCAATTTCAATTCTCCAAGCCAGGTGAAGAAAGTTTTCAAAATTATGTAAAAAAATTAATAGGATGGTTGCGACCGTTACTATGTGGTAATCTAAAACATAGTGAATTTATCAATTCGGTGTATGTAAAAAAATGTTAAAATAGTAGATTTTGTAACTAGGACGAAAGGTTATCAATATTACTCTTGAGCGAAAATGTGCGCTCGAACGAAGCGCGCATTTGCTCGAGAGTGAAATTGACAATTTCACCCGTGTTACAAAGAATATTTTTTATCACTCATGCGAGGGGAGGTATCTTACAAGTTTGGGGTGCATGGGCTATCAAAAAAAAAATGAATACAATATGAAGAATTTGCTGTTTCAATTGTCTCCGGTGCTGTGGATTCGTCATAATAACTCTACTCAATCCCCGGTATCACTATAGAATTTACACTCACTTTAAAACATATTCTTTGATTTTTATTTTTATTTCGTTAGGAAAAAAATTCTGAAAACACTTCACGTCACTTTTTCAATACCGTGGTTTTGATTATATTCATTACATTTTTATTTATTTGTTTATTTTAGTGTAACCTAGCGATATTGAATGTTTGCGTGCGTTCAAGTTATGTAAAATACAAATTCAAGTTATGTAAAATACAACTAATATTGACAATTTATCGCACTAAAAAACGTGCACCAAGATAGTACTATTATGCATGAGTGATAAAAAAAACATTAACATATTTACTACTATGTCTAGATTTCAATTATTATTCAATAAATGAAGTTTACTTAAATTACAAATTTTGACATGTTTTTAATGAATTTGATTTTGTTGTTATGGCTATTTTAGTAGAAAAAAAAACAGTCATTAGGTTATAAAAAGAGATATTATAATGAAGTAATTTAAACTTAAAATTGTCCGTATTATTTATTATTTGTCTAACCAAATAAATCAATAAATATATTGAAATGGCGAGAAAAAATAATATTGAATATGCGCCTTGGCAGAGATTGACAGGATTCAATTATGAGCCTTGGAAATTAAAATTTCCTATATGTACTTGCTTTGATATATACATGTGTAAGGAAGGTGTCTGTAATCAGTGCCTGTGATATATTAAGTTTGTGTTGTGTAGTAACTTACTTTTATTTTTGTTAGTTAAATGTGGTTTCATTTAGGAATAATGATGGAAATAATTGCTTGCAATAATTCTTTGCATTTCTACTAGAGACCAACAAGTTTTGTGAAGACAAAGTTGTCGAAAAAAGCAGAATAAACTAAAAATAAACTATAGAAATTCATTTCAAATTTTCCGACTAGTTTCCGTTCAACATAAACCTTTTCCTAATTTTTCTTCTTATAAATCCAGACGAACATCTAACCACGAAAAACTATTAATAAACTAATTGACTTGCAACTTAGTTGGAATCAATTTATTTTAATGTTTTACTGCTAATTAATTTTAGTGGTATCATATTCACTATTTGTGACCATAACTCCAATAAAAATATTTATTGTACATAAAGTAATTTCAATGCAAAAAACAAATATCAAATATTGAAGCAAAAAAATAATTACTTATTATTTTTTTATTACTTATTTTTTCATTATATATCCATTAAGCCCACTTATATTCTATTCATTCATATCACATATTGAACACATTTTCAAATTAGAATTTACAAGAAAACATATTTCATTTTGGTACAGATATGTCGATAACGAAATAGCGTGTTTCTATGGAACAACACGTAAATTGGATCAATTTCTAAATTTAATCAATAACTAAATTTTATTTCAGTTTAAAATTTCGATAAAAAAGAGAAAATAAGTTTTTTAAACTTAATAAAGAAGAAATGTAACTTTAATATATGAATATATTCAACCTGTTGGTAGCTCTACAATATTAAGTCTTATTAAGACTATGACAAATCTCATGTTGAAGCAACTACTTCCCTGGCTAATATCACACAGGGTGTTTAATTATACAACGGATATTCGCATGCTATAACTAGTACCAGCACATTTGCATGTTATTAACACTAGGTAAATAACATTGTTCTTAAGATAATTTCTATCGATTGAAATTAAGTTATGAATCTGCGCGGTATTAGCCAGAGAAGTAGTTGTTTCAACATGAGATTTGCCATAGTCTTAATAAGACTTAATATTATAGAGCTACGGACAGGTTGAATATATTTATATATTCAAGCAACATTTCGTGTTCAATAAGTCAATATGATGATATAATTAGTAACATTTCACCCAGATTAAAATTTCACCCAGAAGTATTGATTATTTGTTGCATTATTGTTAGATCTGTTTCTTGCATTGAATCCTCTTTACGTACACTAACTTTATTTAAAGGGAGTAATTAAGTCGCCTATGATAAACCATGATGTGACCACTACAATTTATTACTAGTTTTTCTAGTATCAGTCTTTTAAAAGGAAAGTCACGTAGTTGCGTAATTTTTCTGTTCGTCTGTAGTAACCTGAAGAAGATTGATGAAAAATTTCTTGGTAGTAAGCTAGTAGAAGGATAATAAACTGAATAATTTATGGAGAGATTTTATTAAATTTCTAGTTTATTGCAATAATGTAAGTATTGGTCTCTAGCAGAATTGCAAGTAAATTTTTCAAATGATATGAAGTAATTATTTCCGTTTTGATGAATCAAATCACAGATAATTAGCAGAATTTAATATAAATTACAACGAAACACGGTAGTGCTAGTAATCTAGCAAGTAATAAAAACGCGTTATATAATATGCAGCTCAAAGAAATATTTTTTGTCATGGTATTAAAAAAATGAGAAATGCATTGGAGTATTTGTAATGTGGTAATTTCAAAAATAGCCGGTATTTTTCATAACAGCTCTAGTTCTTGAGATATAGGCTAACTGATTTTAGTTTTCTCACATTTTTCGCTGAGTTCACAATAAATTTTAAACTGTTTATTACAGAAACTTCTAGTTTTCATCATTTGATTCAGCATGAAAAACCCTGTTGAAAAATATAAAATTTTCTGAGAAAGATTAAAATAGAAAATCGCATCGACACAACCTTCTGTCTCTCGAAGATCTTTAACCGAATTTCCCGGTTAACCGATTTTCATAAACTTAGTTTTAAAAGAAGCGTAAGGAATTTTTTTTAACTAAAACTGAAGAGGAAATTAAAAAAAATCATAAAAATGGTTCCAAAATATGAAAAATTCTATTATAGCATATAACAAAAATTCTATAGATTAAATATGGTGGATATTTTTAAAAAAAACGTAGTATTTAAAACGACTAAAAAAACGAGTATTCTTAAGCCAAATCATCGGATGTTTATTTAATTGTAAAGAGAAGTTTATGCCATTAATATTGGAAAACTATATTAGCCAAATGGCCGCTACGGCTACGCTTGGAGGACCATATTCTTTTCATCAAATTTTCCATAACTATCACTTATATCGTATATATCGATAACTTCACGAATTCCTTCTTTAAGGTCTTGAGTCGATGGCCATTGGCATAGACCATATCTTTCACCTAGCCCAAAAGAAAAAAGTCTAGAGGTGTTAAATCACAAGATGTAGGTGGCCAATTGTGATCGCCTTTTCGAGAAATCACACGGTCAGCAAACTTTTCACACAAAATAGCGATGGTATCGTTACTTGTGTGGCACGTAGCACCAAAAGTCTTGTTCAAAATAAACGTCGTCCACATCAATATCTTCCAATTCCGGCCGTACAAAATCATTAATCACCGTTCGATAGCGCAATCCATTCCCCGTAACAGTTGCTCCTGCCTCATTCTCAAAAAAAGTAAGGTCCAATGACCCCGCCAGGCCAGAAACCGCACCAAACAGTGACACGTTGAGGATGGCCTTTGAACAATAATTCTTGGGTTTTCTGAGATCCAAATGCGACAATTCTGCTTGTTAACTTAGCCTCCTAAGTGAAAATGGGCCTCATCACTGAAGATGATTTTTCGATAAAATTCCTGATCAGTTTGAAGCATTCAAGGACTCAATCAGTAAAGACACGACGTTGTTGATGGTCGGTAGATGTTAGTTCTTGTGTAAACTGATCTTTAAAAGCCTAAGTCTTTATGCAAAATATGGTGTAATGTCGTTTGCGCAATGCCCGAAATGGACACACCTTAGTTTTCCTCAACACTATGGGCTACAACAGCAATATGCACAATTGTACTAGAGCGAAATGCACGAGTTCGGCTTTTCACATCACTAACTTGTACCAACAGCTCAAACGTTTCCAACAATTTTACAATTGCTGTCTAAGAAGATACTTAAAGACCACTCTTAAATGCTTTAGTTTTGCGAACTCTGACCTCGTTGAATTTTCGCCATGCATTTTGATAATTTAAATGCGTTGTTGAAGCGTATGTCGCTCCATATTTATTAAAGGCGTAGTTTTTACGTGTCATCTGTCAAGCCCTTAACACATTCACTGGCGCGCCTGATTTTATGACATTCCTGTATCGCCGATTTAAACCACTTTACAAAATTGATAGTTATAATGATTTGGTATTTATTTTCTTTCTCTAGGGGCCCCATAGAACTATTTTAGGTGATTTTCACGAAATGGGTCACCGGTGACCCAGTGACGTGCTGGTCCGTAATATGCAAAAAAAGTATGCAAACATCGCCGGGTCGCCGGTGTCACGGCGGCAGTGAATTTGTTAAAGGTTGGCTCATGGCAACTGTTAAAATGGCGGGCTAATGAAAATGAAACTTCTTATTTGAAGACCCTTTAGTTAAATTTTACATAACAATATTTGAATAACAATAACTAAAACATACCCATAGAAACTTGTAAGTCTATTTTTTATATATTTTTTATTTTCTTTTATAGAAACAAATTTTTATCGAACCTTGAACATTTAACAATCTTCGATTGCAATTGACAATTTCTGGAACAAACCTATTTTTAATTAAATTATGCGTTGCGTGTCAACAGGTATTTCATTCACATTCTTCTCCGAATTTCATGAATAAAATAAAATTTCGTGTATAAATGACAAACGAACTAATAAATCGTTATGTAAATGTTTTTAGATAATATGTATTTGATAGATCAATAAGACAATACTAGTTAATAATATTATATTAGTAAACAATTTTCTCACATAGCAGTACAAATAATGGAAGATAATTATTCGACGATATTTAAAAAATCATTCATAGAAATTAATAGCTTAAAGTAGCTTAAAACCCTCTGCGACTGACGTGGTTTTTTTTCTATTTTGCATCTATAATGAAGTCATTAAAACAATTATATGGGTTCGTAAATGGCTCACCGAGTGCGATACAATTTTGTCAATATGAATAGGCAATTTTTCTATTTACAAATGGCATAAAAGAACGCAAAATAGAAAAATTGGTATAAAAAACTCGTTCATAAGCAATGTTCCCTTTAAGCTGCGCGGGTGCGCGGATGCGCAGTAGTTTTCGTCACATTTTAAAATCTGCGCAGATAAATTAAGTTTCCGCGCACTTAATTTACGAGACGTTGATTTTGTCTTCGAAATTGGGGAAATTTCGGAAGAAAGAAGATTAATTAATATATTAAGTATATAGGTTACATTATTTAAAAAGACATATTACTCAAAAACAGCATAGAGAAGCTGTTAATATACCACAAATATTGAAAAAATGCTAATTTTAAAAATGACACGGAAGAAAGGGAAAAACAAGAACGGTCAAAATCTGATTTTGAGAAAGTTAATGTATTAATCGAAAATGTAATATTGGCTTACGTATTAACTGAAATTATAATATTAGCTGAATAACGAATACGTATGAATGACTTCCGTTCCTAAAATCCATAAGCATATGGAAAAATTAAGTTGCCACAAAATTCACGAAGTCGAAATTATGCTTTTGAATTTACCGAATGGATAAACAATATCCTGGAAAAAAATGTTTTTAACGAGATGAAATTTCAATCTTTAACAAAATTCAACCTTCCATACATTAATTGTTAACTGTTCGGAAAAAAGTATACTTTAAAAATTACAGTTTAAATAGTAGTATCGGCCTTACGAATTTGAAACTGTAAAAACTAAAAATTGCTTTTTTTAAATTACAGTTTCCGGTATTATTAGTAAATAAGTTTTAAAAATTACAGTATGCGTCTGCAATCTTTACAAATCTGTATTGGTAAGGCCGCTGCTACTATTTAAACTGTAATTTTTATAGTGTACTTTTTTCCGTGTGGGAAGGCAGACAACTATATTACGACCTTTTCTATGAAGTCTATGAAGTGTAACGAAAGCACCGATATTTCAGTACAAAAAGTACTAATTTTGGATTTTAAAAATCTTGATAATGTAATAAATTGGAAAACTGTATTTGTTGGTATTTTGAAAGTCGCACATTGTGACAGAGTCAATTGTAACAAAAAATTTAAAAAAATATGTTAAACATAACTTATACATCAACTAGTATAGGAAAAATTTTTGCAACTAGGGCTGCCAGTTGTCAATTGGTCAAGAGAGCGAAATTGGGCGCACGAACGAAGTGAGTGCGCACATTCGCTTGAGAGGGCAATTGACAATACCGCCCGTGTTGTAAATAATATTTTTTATTACTCATGCGAGGGGACGTATCTTACAAGTTTGGGATCTAGGGGCAATCCAAAAAAAATAGAATTAAAAATGAAGAATTTGCTTTTTCAATTGTCTCCGGTGGTGTGGATTCGTCATAATAACTTTCATCAGTGTCAGGTATCGCCACAGAATTTACACTCATTTTAAAAAGTTTTCATTAATTTTAATTAAATAAAAAAAATTAAATGTTTTAATTATTTAGTTTTTAATTATTTTGTAATGAAACAAAATTTCTGTCACTTTTTTTTATATTGAGGTCATCATTGTGTTTATTTTATTTATGTAATTGTTTTTTAATGTAACTTAGCGATATTGAATATTTGCGTGCGTTACCCAAGTTATGTGGTAATAAAAAAAGCATTTTTCGCACTAAAAAACGTGCGCCAATATAGTAGGTACTTTTAACGCATAAGTAATAGAAATATGATAACTTTTACTGGAGATAATGTCATGCTTGGAAAGAAAAATGGGGTAGCTGCAAAACTGTGTACACTATGTTTCACCGATCGAGTATGAAAAGAGAAAATTTGAAGATTTAACTCAAGTAATTGCACATGTTGCCATATCATTTAAACTAATAAATGCAGTAAGGTAGTTTTTCAGATATTTCGCAGTTAGTGCAAAAATTACAATGTTCTAATTGACTATTGTCAAGTTATGGAACGAAATGATCCTATCTGTAAATATTGTGCAAAAATTCTGACGGATTCTCAATATCTATATTTTCGGTTCAATATCGCGCTTTCATCTTTGTACAAATATCCACAGAAAATTTGTTTTCTTAAACTATTATTGAAGCGCATCAGTATGTTAAGACGAAAATAAGAAAATTCAAATCTCAATAGCTGGGAGACAAAATCATTTGGAGCAGTCATGTAAAAAACTATAAAAATTTTGAAAAATAGAATATTGGTGAATCTCTCCGAAAAATATTCTATATTTATGATAAATCAAAATATTGACATTGATAAAATATAAGATGAACATTCTGAAAGAAATTTACAATATTGAAGAAGAGTAAACTTAGATTGTTGAAAACATTCGACGATCCATTAACTTTCTTACTAACCTATCCATAATTTTCTAATCTGGCTATTCTTTACAAAATTATGGGTACCACCCTCCTTGCGTCCAGTGCGGATTGGGAACGGGGATTTTCAGTCATGATTTCCAGACAGCAATATGAACATCTAGGTGATCTAATGAGAATAAAATTACATGAATCAAATGGGCAAATAACTAAAACCGAGTTTAAAAAAAGTGGGTTAGTCCGAAAGACAGAAGACAATTTTTTTTTTATTGGAAATATTTAAAACTATTGCTTTGCAATTTGATATTATGGTTTCAATAAATAAAAGTATAAAAAAATGCGCAATTTATTTTTAATTGAATTTTTTTTTTGCTCACACACGGCTTTGGACCGCGCAGCACTAACAAAAAATAGAGGCAACACTGTTCATAAGACGCGTGTTGACAAATCGAGCTTATTGAACTCGCTTTTTAATATACTATTACTGACACGGTAGACCATTGAACATCTTTTTAGTACCATATTTTTTAGTGATTTCTTATGGGATGTATGTTAATATCAAAATTATCAGTTATTCTAGACTTTTCAGGATCAAAATTATAATTTTCTAGTATGAAACTCGTCACAGTGCATGACCAGCAGTTTATTCATCAGTATCGTATTTGTCTATGCTCGACTAAGAGGAAAAAACATTATCACTATTACCTTCCAAAGTTCATCTTCTTCACTATATTAGTCAACGCTCATTTTTCTTGAGAAACTGGAAGGAGTGGAAAAGTTTACGAAGGGACTCGAATAGCCAAAATAATACTAAACTTCCACCTTGTATAAAGTAAAATAATTAACGATATGGAAATTAAAAAATAAATAAATCTTACGATATATATTCTTTTTACTGAAGTGAAATCGTATTTTCGAATGCAGCTATTTGATATTATCTACCTATCTGGCTGCAATTTTGGCATGTGGTTTATGGACCACAGCCTCAGTTAAAGATAATCTCGTCAACACATGCTTTACTGTGATTATAGTCCAAAATCATCACTGGTTTTCCATATTGAGTATCGGTGGATTCAGTATCGGTTTCTTGAAAGCGGTGCGAAAAGAAAACCAAAAGCGCTGCTTTATATTTCTCGGGGCGAAGGATACCATTGTAGACAATGAACTACTCTATTTTCGTTTGACAAATAGGCATGGATGTACCTCACGTTTGTTCTTTTTAGTGTTCCCAGATAAGCTTCTATAAAGCTTCCATAACTACTTACCCAAGGCTGGTTTTGTTGGAACTGACTTTGCAGTAGAAAAATAGTCTATAAATGACATCAATTCAGCCTCATTTGTATCCATAAGGTCAATACGGTTAGAGCTATTGAACTTATTTATAGATAGATATTTGGTTTTTGGTTCGTATGTTCGACCAAATTTGCAAGCATTGACCTATCAATTTGAAAAACAATTAGTGCTCAGTTAACAACACAAAATATTAGCATTTCTACATTCATATGACGTCTTGCTATGTGTAACTGATTGTACCAATGCAGGGTTTCTATATTTTTCCTGAAACTCCACTTCGACAGATGTTTAGTCGTCATCGACATGGACAGTTTCTGCTTCTGGATCAAAAATAGCTCAAGAGAAACTCTGCAAATTGAATAATTATACTAACGTGGAAGTAATATTGAGATAGTACAGCTATTCACAACCACTAGTCCAGCGAACCACCAGTGGTCCACGGAGAAATTTTACTAGTTCCCGGATATTTTTAGTGTTCCGTACCGAAAATGGGAACCCTTATAGAATCACTTTGTTGTCCGTCTGTCTGTCTGTCCGTCTGTCCGTCTGTCAAGACCATTTTCTTTAGAAACGCGTAGAGGTAACAAGTTGAAATTTGTACCAAATACTCGGGTCTGCGGTCTCTTTCAGCTGTGAAAAAATCAAACTTGTAAGTCAACGCGATCAAAAGATATGACCGTTTATGTCGCATATTTTGCGATTTCACAAGGGAATCAAAACCGATAGGGTACTTCCCGTTGACCTAGAATCATGAAATTTGACAGGAAGCGGTGTCATACAGCACATGTAAAGGGAAAAATCTGAAAACCGTAAATATGTAGTTTAATTACAAGGAAAATGCGAATTTACTATTAGAAACTTATGAAAATACACTAATGTTGTCGTAGTGGTATTATCAGGCTCCAGAAGCATATGGGTTGCATACAGTTAGGTCCTCCTCGGTTAGGTCCGAAGGTTAAAAATATGTGTCGGCACCAAGTTGTTCATTCTGAATTTTCTTTGTTTATATTCGTTATACATTTCATCACGTACGCTCTATATACATAATATTTACAGGGTATATATTATGTCTAAATTTTGCTTGTTTATAACCAACATGCGACATACTCAAGTCCCGTAACATCCTGTATATATTATATTCCGTCTAATTGTTCTTTATAACCTACATAATATGTTGATAATAACATAATAATACTATACTATAATCTACATCAGTGTTCTTCAACCTGTGTCATCCCGCGGAACCTTTTTTGAGAATTTTCTTTTTATGGAACCCTCTGTTTAGTAGCAGTTTGATTAAGGATGGGGAATCGCATTACATGTTATGAACAAGGTTCGTCCCTGCATTTGTTATAAAATTTTTGTAAAAGTCTCATAATAAAAAAATTTGCATGTATTCAAACAAAAGTATAACTTCATATAAAATATAAAATATTTGTACTATACATAGAAATGAAATTATAATCAAAAGAAAAAAATCTTTAAAAAATTAATGACTTCGTTGTGCTTGTTTACGACTGCATAATTTATCAATATCTGGTTGGATCGGTGTTAATTGAGACGCATATCAATTTCGACATCAAGTCGATTTCTACACTTTGTTTTTGTAGCGACGTATGTGGAAAAGGATGTCTCACATAGATAGGTTGTTTCGAAAGGCATCAATTCCTTAACCGCGCGTTAGGAAATTTCCGTATATTCTTCCTTTAATTTTATCCAAAACGGGCCAATGCCATCCAGTCCAAATGTAAATTGTAATACAGAGTCGGTACATATACAGAAGCACCCTGTATATGTACCGACACACAAAAAAATGTATACACACTTTGAACTTCCATAGAAAATTTATTTACCGTTCTACAAAGTTAAATTTCAGGAAAATAGAAAGCTGAAAGTCCAATGTAAATGAAACATAAATAACAAATGTTAATACTGTTCAAATTGGTGACCTGCAGCATCAATACAATTCTGAGTACGAGTCACCACTGATTCTGTACATCGTATCAAAACGTCCAATGAGATTTCTCTACACACTGCTTGAATCTCATTCCAAAGAATGTCTAGGTTACGTGGTTTACGTTTGTACACCTCATCTTTTACTGTGCCCCACAAGAAGAAATCCAGTGGTGTAAGGTCTGGAGAGCGTGCTGGAAACTCGATTGGCCCCCTGCGTCCTATCCACTGTCCCGACAAATTTTGATCCAGGTAAGCTCGTACGTCCCTGTGATAGTGCGGCGGAGCACCATCTTGTTGAAAATAAAAATCATCGTTACCGTATAATGCACCAATGGCAGGAAATATGGAATCAGCAAGCATTGTTAGGTAATTAATACCAGTTACAGTGCCTTCAAATCGAAAAGGTCCAATGAGTCCCCTTGAAGACAAACCGCACCACACATTTACACCAGGCAAATTTACAGCTTTTTCAATTGTAATGTGAGGATTTTCTTCACCCCAGTAAACACAATTGTGCCTATTGACAGTTCCATTAAGTTTGAATTGGGCTTCATCCGACCAAATGATGCTACCCATAAATCCCGGTTCACGTATCACCATCTCCTGAATCCATTCACAAAATGGCAACCTTCGATCTAGCTGTTGCACCAGCCTTGGAATGTAAACACGATACTTGCCTCTCTTCAGAATGCGTAGCACGCTGCTAGCACTTACATCACTTTCACGTGCCCCTTGCCTTGAAGATTTGTTAGGAGAGCGTTGAAACAGTTCCAAGACTGCCGTTGATGACTCATCACTTGTAGCTGTTCGAGGCCGACCTGAATGACCTTTATGCACATCACACACTGTTCCATGAACTTCGAATTTGTCTCGTATGCGTGTAATTGTTAATCTTGAAGGTGGTTCTGTATCATACTCCCTTCTCCACTGTCTTTGAACTTCATTTACAACACAAACTTCCAGTACAATACAAACTTCCAGTACCACTTAATAACCTGCTTACGTTCTTCAAAACTCAAACGTACGTCCCCCATGTTGATATTACAAAATCCAACTGATAATATAACATAGAGGGACGATTATGCTGGCACCTGGCGAAGAAATATAACATTAGCCTTGTAGAGCGGGAAAACTACAATAGTTTAAAGTGTGTATACATTTTTTTGAAGCACCCTGTATCTAGAAATTGCTCTCTTTCCTTAATTGGCAAGGTACCCACATCGCCACACATAAATAGTATATTAAAGAACGAGTTCTGTACGCGCGATTTTACAGCACGCGTCCAAGTTTGGAAAATGATGAGCTAAGCGGGGAGTTTTCTAATGGACAAGTGCTGCAAAACGCCTTACGAACGAGTTTTTCATAGTATTTTTTTTATTTTGCGCCCTTTTATGCCATTTCTAAATAAAAAAAATCGCCGATGCATATTGATAAAATTGTATCGCATTCAGCGAGCCATAACCGCACGCATATTAGTGCTGTTATGAGTCCATTACAGACGCAAAATAGAAAAAAGATTTTTCGATTTAACTTAAATTATTGCAAATGTGGGGGGGAGGGGGTGGGGGAAATATTCGAAAAATGTCTTTTGCAATCTCCTTAAATGTTGAAAAATATGATTTTTATACTGAGATATGTGAAAATGGAATTTTTTCCACGGCTTGCCCTACATGAAAGTGACATTTTTTCATTCTAGAGATGAAAATATTTTCACATCTAGAGACGAAAATGAGCATTTTAAATTTTTGATTTTCTGGATTAAAACACTAAACTAACAAAATTTGCATGGACTTTCTTATTAATTACATCAATTTCAATGAAATATTTTATGTACAAACGTAAAACGAGCCTGAAACTATTTAAAAAACCGGAATAAAATTAGGACATTTGACTTGAAATGTATCACCTTCTATGAGAATGTTACCATGGCAACGACCAAACCAACAATTAAATTTGTATTGACAGTTCTGACGGTTCGCTTCGAATTGGATTTATTAAAGTCGAATTATGGATTCTACAACCGAAATCAGTAGAAACAAATTGCATTTACTACTCGAGATGAAAGTATTTTTTTTTTTGGTTCGGTGTGATTGCTAACTCGCTGGCGCCGTGAGCAAACTCCCACCTCACCAAAAAAACGCCACTTTCATCTCGTGCTATAAAATATACTATTTTTTAAACTCTGGCCGAATGCGATATTATTGTTTGCCAGGAAATCGTTTAAATTAGAAAACTGTATTACTTTTGGTAATGCATTCCTCCCAATGCTTGATTTTCGATTTGATTGAGTTTACTTTGCTATTGACCCTTATTGACGTTTGCAGCATTTGGTCCTTGAAGCGAAATATGAAGTTAAAGAATGTAATTTCATTCTTGTACGAAAACATATCTGTAAGGTAGGCTAGATTTTGAAGCCAATTAGTGTCATTAAGTTTTCCAGAAAATTCACGTTCAGATAAAAAGATTCGAATTTCATCATGCAATTCCCAGAGTCTGGTCAGAACCTTTCCACTGGATAACCATCTTACTTCAGCATGAAGAAGGAGATTTTTATGTGAGTTTCCCAGATCATCGTACAATAAGGTAAATACCCTGGAATTTAGGGGTCTGGATTTTGATGAAATTAACCATCTTAACGGCCTCATTGAGAACTTCTGAAATGCTTTTAGTGTGTGTTTAACAGCGAGAGCATGACGATGAAGACAGCAATGGCTGGCTTTGATGTCTGAAACTAGTTTCTTTAAACGTGCTATTACGCCCTTTATAATACCAACCTTAGCTTTTGCTCAAGTGCATATATGATGTCATAAATTCCAAGAAATTGAAATTCAAAGTGAATTCAAAATATGCATTAAGTTTTTCGTACACGCATGTTCCTGAGAGCGGTGCAACTCATCGTCTCTAGTTGTAAACGCCGCGCCGGTTCAGATTTCAAGTTCAGATTTTTTTAGCATTGATTCCCCTGGATGTTTTAGTGGAACCCTAGGGTTCCATGGAACACCGGTTGAAGAACAATGATCTACATAATCTATATAATATGTTGTAGATAATATGATTTAAGTATATTAAACTTAAATCACGTACGCCCTATATTTTTTGGTAGTCAGTTGCCCAAAAACAGTCAATTGAACAACTGAATGTTAAGAGTATCGAAATACATCTAGAAATAGTTAATATATTAGTTTATATTAGATCTAGAAATAATTAGATCTTAATATAAGTTAGTGAATAAGTGTAATACTTAAATAAAGTTTTCCTTTAATACGTTTAAAAATATTGGCGTTATTTAAAAAAAAACCTGTATACCTTTATACAGGGTATATAGGTATACAGGCAAAATTGAGCAGTAAAAACAAATAGCGAAGTTCCAGAACCCCTAAACACTCATAGTGAATGGGGGATGTATGGTAATAAAATATAGGGTAGAATGCCATCGTACGACAGGGACATCTTGAGGTTATGCTTGCAGCGGTACTAAGATGGTCGTGATTACAGGAGGGCCACTTGTCAAGTTTCTCGCACTTTTCTCTCGGCCGGTTTTTTTTAATAATAACAAAATTTTAATTTATAAAATTACGAAATACAAATATCTTAAACTATGTTTAATTCTATGTAATTTATGATTAGTACGGCACTGAAGAAAAAAAAAAGAAAAATAATTACATATCTTTACATTTAAAATTTTTTGTAAGTAAATGATAATAAAAAACAATGATAATAACAAACATTGACGCAAGGCGCAAGAGGCAAGGAATGAATGTTCGGTGACTGTGGGTTTATCAAATCAGTAGCAAAGAGTTAAAGAAATATTAATTTTAAAACAGAGATTCATTATAATACCAATATTAACATAAACATATTATTTTTTAACACGGTTTCATTTAATCTACATACCGATTTATTATGCTAGCTTAGCTATAGTATAGATTTTGAGAGTTAGATTGTCATCTAACGCAACTATTTATTGCAGACTTTAAGTTAAGCTTAAGTCTCGAAGCCATCTTTATTTTGTAGACAATGTGCTATTTATTGAGATAACTTAACTATTACATGTGCAAAAAGGTTGTGTGTAATAAACTACCATGAAAACTACTGGCGTTAGAAGCAGCAAAGTGTGAAAGGAAAGTAAACTCACTCTATGACGAATATTCACAATTTTTACGTTTCCAAAAAGTTCGCTTTGTGAAATTCAGGTATAGTTGCATAGGTATATAGATAGACCACTAGTCACGTTAATTTAGGCTAGCTTACAAAATCTTGAGAGTGGTATGAAGACTAATATAATATAATAATATAGACCGTAAGATTTGAAAATTGTTACGAGGGGTGGATAAAACCAAGATCGGATGCGGCCCTCTAACTTGATTTGTTCGGCCCTCGTAACCATTTTCAAATTTTACTAAGCCAGGCCTACTGTGTGCACTGACTGTGTAGACTTCATCTTTAAGGTTTCGTAGATTAAACGGTTTGAGCTTTGAAATATGCAACGGAAATCGTGAATTAAGTAAGTCATCTCAATACAGAGCACATTGACTATAAAATAGAAACGCATCTCTGTTAGAGACTTACGTCCGTAATAAATAATTGCTCATGACGTTCAATACGAATGGTTTATACAAAAAATCATGTAATATATTCCAACATCTGCGCGATGGAAGCGACCTGTAGCTAATTTATAATATTATAAAACGATATGATTTGATCTAGTTTGGTTTAGTTTTGAACAACATTTTATTCAGTTCTTTCTATAAGTTTCTACCAATGTACTTATTATTTTTAGTCGTATCTAAGAGGACCGAAATTAATATGCAATTAAAACGCAATATCTTATGTTGTTAAGTGCGCAAACTGACACATAACATTTTTTTCTCAAAAGTTAAAAAGCAAATTAATTTCGGAAAGTAAAAGAAGAAAGGTAATATAAAGAACGATTTAGTAAACGATGGAAATCTATTTGAAAACTTTTCGTTGCAATAAAACTTAAAAAAAAGTGTTTATTTTGTTCTGTTGAAATCGCGTCAGAAAACTTTCTTGTCAACATAATAATGTTGAACATTTTTTAAATAGGGTACCCGATGTATTATTAAATTATGACATTTATAGACACATTTCAACACCATTGAAAGGCGTACTGTAATGACTTGTCGTAGTAATGGTAAGGCGTAATGTAATGCAATGCGTACTGACTTTGTAGTGTTGATTTAAAAATGTAATATTTACGGACAAAATACAAATTAATACGGTACATGTAGATAGGCAAAGGTGTGTTTGATTTAAATATATATTAAATAGATTAATTAAAAAAATGATAAAATATATCCTATACAATATGTACGGTCATCTTGCATTTCTGATTATAAAATTTTTGTTTTTTAAATTATCTGTTTGTTTTATAGACGATAATAGTTAGAGAAGACAAGACCTCCTGCTGTTAATTAATATTTTGAAATGTGATGTGGTGTTGCATAAATATTTTTTGTTAGTGATAAAAATAGAAGTGTTCTAAGGCTTGTTAATAATTTATGGAGCCGAGGGTTGTAGTTGCTGCATAATTTAGAGAGATAAATTAGAAGCGTAAATATTTTTTGCTTGGAAACAAGTGCATTAAGTGCATAAAACCGCAGCGCTAAAAGCATAAACCGCACATATGCGATTGAATCACATTATAATACAAATGGTACATTTAGTAATTATAATTCACTTACTTACGACTTCGTTGTTCCAGTAATATGTAAACCATAACGCAAAATCTGTGAAATATTTGCAACTGAATTATATTTAAATCTATAACACTTCTCTGTCTATTTTAATTAAAATTAATAAAGCGTTCTAATGCCTTTATGAAAATATATGTGTGCGCGTCTGCATTACTTCGCTAATGAATTATTTTTTATGTCCATGTTTGCGGGGTTGTAATGCAGGATTTGTGTACATAAAAAAGGATAAACATAACCCACAAGACAATATTCATTAAATTATAATACCGGTGTGAGGTCGGAATTCCCCTTGCAAAAATAAAAAGAAACAAGCTAATTTCACACAAGCAGAATCATGTAAGGGATGCCTAAAAAAACGTCCTCTGGAACGAGAAAAAAGTTTTATGATACATCGGAATGTATAAAATTTCGTCGCGCTTTTTTTGGTTACCCTTAAAATTAAATTGCGCTTTCATAATCGCATGGCCTTAAGATTAAAGTATGAGAACACGTGACTTATGACATGTCAAAAGCATTTTGCATTTTACCTGATTTATGTTATTTGGAATTGGTTTCCGGAAATTCGTTCCCTTGATTTGTTTTCCCCCGCTGTAAGTGCTCACTATTGATTGATTTCGTTATGCACTCGCTTGCTATCCTATTTGCACAATCGTACTCAACATATTACATTTGTTTAACGTATTTTCTATTCTAATAATAATTAGATAACTCAACAAAATTATTTTTTTTCTTGGTGTCGGAAAAGTAACACTTGGTTTTGATTAATTTAGATGCGTACATTTGAAAACTACCGGTTATCATTCTTAGCAGCTCTAGTTTTTGAGATGCGGGCAAAGCTATACAAAAATATTCTAATAAGGTATAATTAAAAAACTATAAGGTACAATTATTAGGTATATTAGCAATAAAGCCAATTATGGTATGTCTCTTGATATCTAAAAATTCAAACTTCCTGCTTTATACACAAAGAAGTTACAGGGGCAAAAGTGCCGTTTGTCGCTTCGAGAAAAGAGAGTACGGTTGTGCTCGACTTGGCGGTGGCACTGCCGTGCCCTCAGATATTACTGAACTATTCAGTTTAGTGTATTGTAGGTTCAGGTCCTGACTCAGTTGCACCTTACGACGGAGTAACGCCGCCAAATCGGCAATTGTAAGGTTCAACAAAGAACAGGGAGATGTAAAATATTCGGGAGCATAGACCGGGACAGCCTCGCTGCCAGATCCCCTGCTGGAAGTACCAAAAGACGAAGTGGTATGCTAATACCACTTCGAGAAAAACTACACAGAAATATGTAGCAGTAAAGCCGATCGAAGCGACGAATCTTCAGAATACCACATTAAACAACCGGCTATCGAGTGTTATTCAGATCTATTAAAACAACGCGGTTAACTCAAATATATATTTTACTACACTGTTGGTAATACATTTTTTTGTGTTACCGAAATATAGTTAAAAGTACATCAGTAACTAATAGATGTCGTTAACAGTTACATTTTGATATATACAAATCTAACATCCCCACTATATCAAAATATTATTCCCTTTTAACTACAACACAACCAACATAAATTTTATTTCTTAACTATACCTAGTTGATGCATAAATTTGTAATGTTTTATCCCTGGTAACCCTTTGGTTAACAAGTCAGCAGGCATATCGTTAGTTGACAAGTATTCTGTATTCACCAGGTCATCATTAATAACATTCCTGATAAAATTGTACCTTACATCAATGTGTTAAACGTTTATATGACAGATGATTATTTGCCAACTTCAACGCACTCTGACTGTCGTGCAATACAATGTTTTTACAAAAACCTATTATTTCACATTCTAAATTCTTTAAATATATAGCTTCACGACATGCTTCTGACAAAGCCATGTACTCGGCCTCACACCTACTTAGAGTTACAGTTCGTTGTTTCTTACTTTTAGAAATAGAAGAGCCAGATTTTATGAAACAAAATCCTGTGTATGTGTCTGTCTGTGGCTTCACCAGCTCAATCAGCATCAACAAATCCTTCAAGTTCTGCTTTTCCTTTGGAATATTTTAAACAGTAATCTTTTGTTTTTAACAAATATTCTAAAATCCTTTTAGCATAATTCCAGTGAATAGGTGAATAACAATTGTTAAATTGACTTAGATAACTAACCGAATAAGCAATGTCTGGTCGTGTCAAAACTGCTAAGTACATCAAACTACCTATTAGTTTTTGATAAGGTAATCTATTTTCACAAATATCACACTTTTCCAAATTCAATTTACACTCTATAGGAGTTTCTTTACTATTACAATCAGACATATCAAACTTTTCTAATAATTGCTCAATATAATGCTCCTGGTCTGTTGTAATTACATTTGAATTTCTGTCAATTTTAATTCTCATGCCAAAATATTGTTTGACGACCCAGATTTTTCATTTTTAATTTTTTACTCAAAGCATCTATCAGAGAATCAGTTTCTATTTTATTATTTGAAAATATGATAAAATCATCAACATAAATACCTACAATAGTTTTCTTGTTATTATTATGATTTTTTATAGAGACAGAGCTCTAGTTTACTTTTAACAAATCCAAAATCACATAATGTTTTCTCTACTCTCTGGTACCAAGCAAGTGATGATTGTTTTAAACCATAAATAGCCTTTCTTAATTTTAAAACCTAATTTGAATTTTTGACTAGGAAACCTGCCGGCAAATGCATAAAAATGTCTTCTTTCAAATAAACATTAAGAAATGCTGTTGTGACGTCTAGATGAGTAATGTCCATATCTAATTGCACACTCAGAGCAAATAGTAAACGTAAAGTTGAATGTCTAATTACCGGGGAAAAAGTTTCTTGATAGTCCACACCAGCTTTCTGCGTAGAAACTTTTGCCACTAATCTAGCACGAAAGCTCACTACATTATCACAATCAATTTTCTTTCTGAATACCCATCTACACTGCACAACACTCGAGTTATCTGTAGCATCAACAATCTCCCACACTTGGTTGTCTTCGCATGACAGCAGCTCTTCTTCCATCGCCTGCAACCATTGTTGATTCTCAGGACCACTGATGGCCTCTGCATAAGTCAATTCATTTTCTCCTATGAAGTTTGTACACATGTTAACATAACCATATCTTTCAGGTTTCTTTCTCTGTCTTTTATTTCTTTCAGTGTTCGTAACTTCTGTCGGGTATCCAGCTGCCTCTGATGTCGATAGAGTAACATTTGACCTTAACAAGCTTTCATTTTGAGATTCTGTCTGTGTGTTTTCATCATTAACATCAAGATAATCTGATTCACTTGAGCTTGATTTATCAATAAATTTCAATTTTGTCTCAGGTTTGTCCACTGATTCCCCCATTGAATCTGAGCTCTCTAGAACAACATCAATCATGTCTTGTTTCTTCTGGTTTTCTACCACAACAATGTCTTTACTAGTTGTAACAAGGTTATTGACAGGATTATAAATTCTGTAACCTTTGACATTTTCACAGAAACCTACAAGTACGTGTTTCCTAGACTTTTTATCCCACTTAGCCCTTTTTTCTTTTGGTATGTGTACCATTACAGGACTCCCAAAAATTCGTATGTGTTGTAAATTTGGTTTCCTACCTGTCCATAATTCATATGGAGTCTTTTCGATGCCCGAAGCTGCGGATCTATTCTTTAAATAGACTGCTGTGTTAGCTGCTTCCGTCCAAAACTTCTTCTCCAAGTTAGCTTCGAAAAGCAGGCATCTTGCTCTCTCCACAATGGTTCGGTTTGACCTCTCACTAAGTCCATTCTGTTCCGGTGTATAGTTATTTGTCTTTTGGTGTACAATGCCTTCAGACCTCAAGAAACCGTCAACATCATTGCTGCAGTACTCACTACTATTATCTGTTCTCAAGATTTTGATTTTCATATTCAAGTGATTTTCTACCATTGACTTAAATTCTTTGAAATAACTCAAAGCTTCACTTTTTGCCTATAAAAAGAATATAAAGGTCATTCTACTGAAGTCATCAATGAATAAAATGAAATATCGTGCACCACCAACTGAATTGACATCCATTGGGCCGCAAATATTTGATAATCGCTAGTTTTACTGTGGCTCGTGTACTTGTATAAAAAGGTAATCGTGACTGCTTACCTTCACAGCATATCTTACAGTTTGATATATTTGTCACAAAATTATCAGGATACTAAACCACATTTCATTTTGTTCATATCACTACTATTAATATGTCCTAGTCGTCTATGCCATGTATCTCCATTAATAAATTAATTAATTAATTAAATAAATAAAATTTAGTAGTAAGTTAATAGAGAGTTTAACTCTTTTTTATATTTTCAAAATATATACTTATACAAGTTCATTAACTAATTAAATAAAATTGAGTCTCAAATTTTGGCGCTTACTGGGTTAATAATAAAAAATTAACTGGGTTAATAAGCACAGAAAAGGTCAGAAAACAGGTCTCATTCATTTCAATTTGTAAACACCATCAACGAGTTCAGACTGAGCAACCAAATCACCCTGTTTGTTGCGCACAAAGCACTGGTTGAGTTCAAAAACAACACTGTTTCCATTTTAGATCAATTCACTCACTGATAAGAGATTAGTCGTAAGACTCGGCACACATAGAACATCTTTCATAGTTATCTCGTAATTGTTGCTTGTTGTAATTTCTACATCATCCTGACATAGAACTGGAACTTTTATCTTGTTCGCAACTACAATCTCTGGCAAACTTGGTGAAAACTTAGGAGTTTTTAACCAATTTTCATTTGCAGTCATATGCATACTAGCACCTAAATCGATGTACCACTCTGTTTTACTAAACTTTCCACTGAGAAAAACAACGCATTTGTCTGTTTTTTTCTTCTCTGGATTCTCATGCAAAAGTGGATTGATTACGATAATGGCTAGTTTCCTTGCATCGGTAACAAGTTATTGTTACAGTTGTATCTTAAAGAACTAGAAGACAATATCAAATCAAATCCGACCGGATTATGGACTTATGCTCATATGAAAGAAGGTACTACAAGAATACCTAGCAGAAATACCGATGAAAGGCAGGAGCATTCTACACCTAGTGACATCGTTAACGGTTTTGCCTCACTATTTTCTAAAAGTTATAAACTTGCTAACGCCACTAATTTGTCTGACAATCATAGTAATTGTCTGTCTTATACCTTAAATTCAATCTCAGAAAATGATTTAATAAGCATTATGGCGCGTTTACCTAATAAATTATCAGCTGGAGATGGCTCTGTTCCTTCCGTCCAAATTAAAGATTGTAGATTCATATTTGCTAAGCCCCTTCATATTATTATAAATCTTGCTATTAGCACGTGCATGTTTCAAGGTGGAAGTTGGCTAAAATTACTCCGGTATATAAAAAGGGAGAAAAACATGTTCTGAGAAATTATCGTCCATTTGCTTTATTAAGTAATTTTTCAAAAATATTCGAGGAGGTTATTTATTCAACTATTTTGAAAAACGTTTATTCATTTATTTCTTCCAACCAACACGGTTTCATGCCAGGTAAATCTACAACAACCAATCTTGCATCATTCTCGCAATATGTTTCAAAAGTGATAGATAACAGGGGTCAAGTAGACGTAGTATATACGGACTTTTCTCGAGCCTTCGATAACCTTGACCACGACATAATACTCATGAAACTTGCTGAATTTGGAACTGCTCCAAGTCTACAACAGCTTATGAAATCATATTTATCTGATCGTCAAGCATACGTAGCTTTTCATGGTTTTCACTCGTACAAATTTTCAATGGATTCTGCTATTCCGCAGGGTTCAAATTTGGGGCCGCTACTCTTTAATATTTTTATTAATTCCCTCTTAAAATCCTTAAACTGTCATGTAATGCAGATGACATCAAACTTTTTACAAACGTCACTTCGCCAAATGATGTTATGTTTCTTCAACATAACATCAACAAATTAGTATCCTGGTGTGAAACTCATAAACTGTACCTTAATTGATAAATGCTGCTCCATGTCATATTCCCGGAAATCTAACCATTTCACAACATCATACACAGTGAATGGATTCAGTGAATGGATACACAGTGAATGGAAATATAGTTAAAAGTACATCAGTAACTAATTGTTGTTGTTAACAGTCACATTTTGATATATACAAATCGATGATGATTACACGAAGACGAAGGAAAGTGCAGGAATGGATAGTACCAAGTACTTAGAATCCATGGGAATCTACCCAAGTATTCTACCCAAGAAGCAGATGTACATGCAACCGAAAGATGCGCACAATTTAACGTGAACAGAAACTATCTCAAAATCAAATTGTTATCCTGCTAAATAGTCAAGCAGTCATCAAGACTATTAGCGTATACACCATCAGATCGAAACTGCCACGGGAGTGTTTGGGAAAGTTAAACAAACTTTTCAGAGAAAATAAAGTAACAATATACTGAATACCACGACAAAAAAGTTTAGACGAAGAAATAAGAAAACAATGGATGAAAACCTGAAAAGAACATCCAGGGCTAAGACAATCTGAAATAAAGTAAAGACAGATATTTTAACCAGAAAAGAATAAAAGCTTGCCTGAAATTAAATTAAATAAATTAAACAGGAAGAAACTTCGAATTCTGACGGGAGCACTGACTTAGAAAACACCTCAAGATCCAAGGCCTACTGCAGCTCAGCAGAGGAAAACCCCATACAAAAAACACCATACTCAAAGACTGCGGAACATTGCTCCGTAAGAGACAAATGTACCTTAGGGCCCACGGCTTGAACGAAGAGGAGTTGCAATCCTTGAATCCCACCCAGATCCTGGAATTCCTAAAGGAATCGGGACTAGAAGAGGCGCTCTAAATGGGTAAGTATACCAACGATTAGAGGAAGAGGGTGGGATACAATAGATCTATAAAGGTCGCAGTACAAGTCACCACCTAAACCACAATCTCTTCTTCCTTGGCGCTACAGCCCTCTATGGGTCTTGGCCTGCTTTACAACGTCTCTCCATATCCTTCTGTTCTGTACTGTGTGGGGCCATTGCCGTACCTCGAGTACTTTCAAGTCTTTAATAACGTCGTCTCTCCATCGTATTCGTGGCCTGCCTCTAGATCTCTTTTCGACAGGCAACCATAGCGTCAGAGCTTTTGGGGTTCGGTCGTCCTTCATTCGCATGATGTGCCCGAACCACCTTAGCCTCTGCGCCTTTACATGCCTCACAATGTCTCTTCCCTCGAGTATTCCATCTATTTCTGCGTTGGTTCTTATTCTCCATCCTTCCTCTTCCTGTATCCCTCCATATATTTTTCTTATGATATTTCTTTCGCATACTCTTAAAGCTTCCTCACCACTTTTGCATAGTGTCAATGTTTCCCCCGCATAAGTGATTATTGGACGGATTAGTGTTTTGTACACTTTCAGTCTAAACCACAATCTACAATCTAGTATTTTGTCACTCTAAGGTTTCCGTGATATGTTATCAAACATTTCATGCATAAAATATAATTACATGGAATTGTCTATTCTCAATTTTTGGATCAAATAGACCAGTATAACGGCCAAATTCGGACAAGGCGGGACAAGAACGGATAAGCCAGGCTCAAAACCGGATAAGTCGGGATAAGACCGGAGAATATCGAACAAGACCGGGAAAAACCGAACAAGCGCGTGCGTGCGTGCGAAAAGGACAAGGTCGCGCGTGCGAAAAGGTTTAACTCAAGTTAGTTAGTCCAGTTTAGTTTCATTACTAAATTACTAGAAATGGGCTGAAAATTTTCAAGAGCAATTTTAAGAAAAAATCAGGAAAATATAAAAGTAAAAAAAATGTGTGAACAAAATGATACGATTTAGATCTTTAGTTATGATTTCGCAAAATTCTTGTTTACTGAAATTCCTGCTGAATAGGGGGTTTTGGTAAGAAGCAAGGTACTCTTTTCCAAAACCCCTTTGCACTGGTTTTTAATAAAATGTTTTTAGTAAAGAAGACATTAGTGGATATAAAAGAGTTGCAACAAACAATTTCTTTGAATTATATTATTTATTCATAAGTTCTTTGAATTATATGATTTATTCTAATTTTTTTTTAAATACTGCCTTAAATTTTGTATTTTGTTTAAATTGTTAAAAATCTTTTAAAACCCAATAAGGATGTAATTAAGTTTAATAAGGATCAACCAGGAAATAAGGATGTTATTTTCCATTTGTAAAATCCTTATTATTCTAATTTGGCTTTCTTATAATTAAAAATATTACTTTTGGCAAAAAAACAAAAAATAGAAAATTAAATTAAATTTAGAAAATTGTTTTCAATTAATTGAACAATATTTTTTTAATCAATAATATGTTTTAGCATATACTTTTTAATATTCTGATTTTTTTAATAATGTATTAATCATTAAACTATTTAATAATGAGAATTAATAATATACTTAATAGTTATGTTATATAATAATAATAATCATTATTTATCTTTTGGAAAGCAATTGTAACATTTAGAAAATGGATAGTAAAGTGAAAGGCATTTATCTTAATAATATGAAGTATAATTCAATAAAGTTCTCTAATATAACAAATACAGTGACGGGCAACGGAGAGTATTGAATTGATGAGAGTAAATCACCGGTTAGTGTGGGTCTGCCGTCATTACATTACAAATGACCATCATCTATCTGTGTTCGTCTTCCGCTCGCCTCAACAAATTGTGGCTATATCCAGTCACACTCCTGGCCCCTGTTACACGTTCCAGAACGCGACCCCCTACTCACACTTCCGCTCGGACCTTCACTCTAACACTTCATCTTATCATATTTCATATCTATATACATCATTATATTCGCATTGTTTTCATGCAAACAAACAAAAAGGGATTATGTCGCTTCAAAAATACAGCGGCAAAAAATGACGAGATAACACCAAAAACCCGAAACAATGTTGATTTAAACAGAAAATGAAAATTCGTTGTATTATTTTGTAATTTTTCAGAAATATTTATGGTAGTTGAAACTTGCAAAAACGAAAAATATTTCCATAAATATTACGTTTAATAATATGTTATTATTAAATAATACGTTTTTGCAGGTGCAAAGTTTAAGCTAAAAGGAGATTAAATGTATTGAGTGTTTTATCACATCATAAGACAGAATATAAAGGTTTTAACACCAATTTATTTCAAATTTAATTATTTATTCTGAAGCGTAAAGAAATATTAAAGTCAAAGTTCCAAAATTTTTTGTTCGACTTTTCAGATTTTGGAAATATTTTAACTTTTTAATTGATGGTTACAAAAAAAATAATATCAACCTTGAAAACAATTTTAATTGTTCGCTTTGAAAAAAAAACAATTTGTCATGTACAATAAAAAAGTCAACATGAATTTTGAGCCTGAAGTTAGGGTAAATTCAGTTCTGACTTAATATAAACGTTATTTACTACCAACTTGTCATACAAAAAATCACAAAGTAATAAATAAGGTTTCTTATTGAAGATTTGATTCTCTACAAGTTCTGTTTGAAATATTTTTTTAAAATTACACAAGTTTCCGTGTTATTTGCGAATCGGGGTGAAAAGAAAGATGTGAATCAAAAATAATGTTGAGACTTGGTTCAATGTTAATTATTACCCACTCGACAGACAAAAATCACTAAATGCTTACGTTTCTTATATAATATTTAATTTTCTGCTAGTTTTATTTGTAATATTTTTCAAAATTTCTCTCAGTTTTCGAATTATTTTCGAGTCTTACAGACAAGAAAAATGTGAACCAAAAAATTACTTTGTTTCAAAGTTGATTATTAAAAATTTGGTAAATAGAATGTCCCGTAGTTTCGTATACAGAACATTTTATTTTCTTCAAGTTTTTGGAAACATTTTTCAGTATTGCACTTAGTTTTTTTGGAATTATTTTTAAGAAAATATGTAATATTGCTATCAACTGCAAATGCGAGTACTGGCGTAGTAGTTCTTTTTCAAGCCGAAGCTATAAGCCACATAATGCTATGATACTCGCATGTTTCTTCGACTATCGTTACTCGTACTGATCTCATAGACAAACATGTGGTTCAGTATTTAACGATTTATATACATGTATACATTATATGTATATAAGATACAAAAAGGATATGCGCCGGATATATAATACGATCAATATATAATAAAAACAATTATTATCTTAAACTTCTAATGTCACTTTGCATCGCAACAAGCACACTGCCCTAAAATATATTTGTCAATAAAAAGATTTGCAAAAATAGTTCATTTTTCTGTTTTTTGCAGCATAATAATGCATCTTCTCGACGGTAGTTCCTTTGTTGCAACAATAAAAATACACTTTTAACAATATATTGGTAAAATATATAGCACATACTTATTGTTAGCACAAAAGTACCTAACCGATAAACAGGCTATTTAACTAAAATTGAATTGAAAAGACGCCGTAAATATTTTTTATTTATGCTATTTATAAAAATATATAAATAAAATAATAGAGATAATTATAAAAAAATAGAGGTAAAAAGAGAAAAATAATAGAGATAATAGAGACATTTTTTCGCAATATCATGTGGAGCCTTATTATTATTGAAGTAAAAACTTCTTGAAGTGAAAACTTCTATAGCCGCGCTGAATGACATTTGGGTAGAGGGTAAACTCATAAATTTGAGTCATCGTCATCAATAGCTGCGTTCTATAGAAAAAAAAATCTATTACTCAAAGATGTGTTCAAAAGAACACATCTATACGTATGTTTAAAGTTGGCTCTAATCATCAAACTTAATAGTCAAAGGTTTTGTCAGGATTGACAGAACGTAGCGTTTCTAAGGAAATATCAACCCCTGTAATCAGTGTACAGTACAAGAGTAAGTACTTTTGACGGATGTACTAGTAGATATACTAGTGCCTGACTATTGGAATGTTCGGATTACTGGATTGTATCTAAGAATTCATGGTACATCATGAATCAGACCCATCAAAGTTTTAGGCAACCAAATGTACTCGTGTGCTCTCCAAAGGAAGGAAAATCCAAAACGAAATTAATAGTCAGCGATATTGAGATAAAAATAAGAAAAAAAACTCTTGCAATAGTTATTTCAGAAATTTCTAAACATCGAACAATCACAACTGAAAAGGAGAACAAAATTATAAGTCGTAAAGAATATTCCAAACAAAAATTAATTTACATACAGATAAATCTTCAAAAGCAGTTATAAGGCATGTTTCTAGAAGTCAAAATTTCCATAACTCACAAATTGCAGACCCATCAACAAGAAATGTGCCATATATCCTACCAATTCATTTTGCTGACCTATCAACACAGAATCAACCAAACATTCCGGATTAAAATTCATATTATGATGATGACATTAACAGTCTTTCTCCTTCAGAAGTGAGTTATGTTCCAGAATTACATAAAACAATAATAACAAACTATGTACCAAATTTGATGAATTAACATATTGATAAATCCTCAAAACCATTGTTTTTTTTTCAAAAGTTTTCACTTCAATCCGCAGTGCATGACTGCCTAAATTTTTTTTATATTATGAGAGACTACTAGGAGGAGCATGTATGTCTCGAAAAAATGATGAGAGAAATAATGACAAATGAATTGTAGGCCGTTGATATGATAAGACCACATTTACTGGCGCGATTTTTAGTTCAGGGTGCTCCTAGATATATAAAATATCAGGATTTAGAAAATATGCAACTTTCTTCAAGATCATCCAGTTGCAAGAAAGGAACGACAGACTGGAAGATGCCATAATTGTGGTACAAGAAAACAGAAAAACGCGCTATTTTTATTAAACTTCTTCTAACAAATCTATGTTACAGTTTTTTGATAGAAATCAAGGTAAAATTTATATATTGATCCTGTTATATCCTTGTTATATCCTTTTTGTGCCTTATATAAATAGAAATCGCTAAATACGCTAAACATTATGCTTTGGTTTAAGAAACCAGTAGGAGTAACCAAAGTCGAAAAAAAACATGGGTTTACCACAGGGTTAAGTGATATATTCATATATTTCGATAATATTGGATCAAGTTATTAAAATATCTAATACATTACAATTTCAATTAAAATGGACAATTCACTCCATTTCAAACATCGTTGGTGTCTGCCGAAAGTGACCAATTCAAAAGTGTTTCAAAAGTGTTTCAAAAGTGTGCCAAAAGCTTGTTTTTTTGCGGGGTTTTAATCCTTTGATTGGCATTTGGAATGCTTTTGTATCGATGCAGTGGAACGCGTGTTGGCCAAGAATGCGAAGCCAAGGCCAAGAATTCGCTTTTTCCTTCCTTTGGACTGTCGTTGGAAATCGATTGAGCATATTTTTCACGTTTTTTTTTTGTTTGCAAAATTCGTTTTTAATGTCAGACGAATTTGGGTCAGGATTTTTTACGGTCGACTTGCTTCTCGTCTTGTCTTTTTCGAATTGAGCATTATCTAGGGATATTTTTTTGCTTAACTTGTCCAAAAATGCTATCCTAGGTCAAACTCTAGTCTAGTTAATCCTTGATAACTCGAAAACTAACTTAGTTATCGTTATGAAATTTAGCACAAATGTAACTGAATTAACTCTTTCAAACTATAGAGATTTTGATCCACAAGACTTGGCCACTTTGGCCACAGTTGCCAGACGTCCTACTTTATCAGTTATACCATCTTTAAAAAAAAGTATTCATCTCTTTTGTAGTTATTTTTAAAAGCAAAGTAATAGGTGATACTTACTAACACTTTTCAACTAGAAATGTAGCTCGTATCTGCATTTCTGTATTAGTATTAGAGGTCATAGCTAGTAAGTTCTCTATGATAAGTAAGGTTAAATACAAAATGGTGCAAAATATTTTCCGTTACGCCACTTGTCTGGTTTCTACATATTCCTTTTTTATGGTTGCAAGTGCACACATGTATGAATGTAAAAAGAAAGATATTTCAATTCAATTGGTTGTGGTCCAGATAACAAACGGCGCAGTGGCAACCACAGAAACGCCGTTTGCACAGCAATGAGGAAGGCAAGGGGAAACCACCTCATTATATTTCAATAGTATAATTACAAAGCTCATGGATAGACACAGAGAAGAAACGACCCCCAGTCCCGGGCACCCCTTTAGTGGGGAGAGGGTGCGAAAAATCCCCCGGTGAAAAACCGAAAAAAGAATAGGCACTTGGAACGTAAGGAGTCTGTATGGAGCCGGAAAGGCAGCAAACTTGATAAGGGAAATGGAAGTACTGAAAATAGACATATCCTGGGATGCAGCGAAGTCAGATGGCCCAACACAGGAACAACCGCAATAGGTAAGCACACAGTCTATTATTCTGGCGATAGCACCACACAAAACAGAAAAGGGGTTGCTATTATAGTGGCGAACAGCATGGCTAAGTCAATAAGAGGTTTCATCCCCGTCTCAGATAGAATAGTTCTATTGCAGATAAGTTGCAAGCCTGTCAGTATAAATATAATGCAAGTATACGCACCAACAAGCCAAAGCAGTGAAGAAGAAATTGAACAGTTTTACGACGGTGTAAGTAAAACAATGAACCTTCTAAGAGAAGAAGAGGTTAACATTATACAAGGAGATTCCAATGCTAAGGTTGGTCAAGGTTAAACTGAAAATGTAACAGGAGAACATGGCCTTGGGATACGTAATGAAAGAGGTGAACGATTAATCCAATTCTGCCAGGAAAAAGAATACTGTATAATGAATACCTGCTTTAAATTACCGCCTAGAAGAATATATACGTGGAAAGGTCCGGCAGATGGAATAGTAGGCCGGCTAGTCAGAAACCAGATTGATTATATTACTGTTAATAAAAGATTTAAAAACTCTATAAAATCAGCCAAAACATATCCTGGGGCAGACATACCAACCGATCATAATCTCCTACTGGCAACAGTAAAAGTCAGACTGAAAATAATTGATACAAGGAAAAGAGAAATTAGGAAAGACTTCAACACAGTAAATGCAGAACCAACAAAGTCACGTATAATAACAGAGATAAACAATCAAAGAAAAACCGTTAGAGACACAACAACGTCGGAAGAAAAATGGGGAAGCATTAAAACAATTCTTAAGAGTACTATCGACAACTGCATACCAGAAGAGACAAGGCAAAAGAAACAAGCATGGATGACGGACAACATAACTGAATTAATGGAAGAAAGAAAAAAGTATCGAAATAAGGAAATGCAAAAATATAAGGAAATTCACCGAAAGATCAAAAAGGAAATTAAGAAAGGGAAAGAAGCAATGCTTAACAACAATTGTGACGAAATCGAAGAACTGGAGAGGAAACAAGACACCTTTAACTTGCATAAAAAGATAAAAGAAGCAGCAGGAACACGAAAGCAGCAACATCATGGAATCATAGAGGATGGGAATGGAAAGACAATAACAGACATAGGGGCTCAACTTGCGAGATGGAAGGAATACGTGGAAGAAATGTTTGACGAGGACCAACGGGGCGACAACAGGAAAACCAAGTCAGATATTGAAGGTCTATCGATTAGAAGGGAGGAAATAATACATGCAACAAAGCAGCTAAATAACAAGAAAGCAAACGGGGAAGACGGTATACCAGCTGAGATTATAAAACTCTTTTAACCTAATCAATACATTGACGAAATACAAGACTTGTTTAACACTATATACAATACAGGAGTAATACCAAAAAACAGGTTAACATCTATTTTTATTCCGTTGCCAAAAAAGCCCAACTCAAAAAAATGCGAGGAATATAGAACCATTAGCTTAATGAGTCACGCTCTAAAACTATTCATCCGGATAATTCATGGACGAATATATAATCAATTAGAAGAACTTACAGGTGACACTCAATTCGGCTTTAAAAAGGGACTGGGTACAAAAGAAGCTCTGTTCGCTGTACAACTACTTATTGAAAGATGCAGAGATGTCAATACAAATGTATACCTATGTTTCATAGACTTTAGCAGAGCGTTTGACCTCGTGAACCACGACAAACTTGTTGAAGTGCTGGCGTATGGGGGTGTAGAAGCTGCTGATCTTCGTATCATCTCAAACCTATATTGGAATCAAACTGCCAAAGTAAAAATAAAAAACAATACAACAGACAGTATCAATATAAAGAAAGGAGTAAGACAAGGGTGCATTCTGTCACCTTTACTGTTTAATGTATATTCGGAGGAAATATATAAAAAAGCACTGGAAGACGCAACAGATGGTGTTATTATCAACGGCGAATGTTTGAATAATCTGCGATACGCGCATAATACGGTGATCATGAGCAACAGCGAAGAAGGATTGCAGCGGCTAATGAACCGAGTAGTTACCGTCTGCGAAGAATATGGCATGAAACTTAATATAAATAAAACCAAAAGAATGGTAATCAGTAAAAACCCAGATGCTAGCGCTGAAATAAATGTAAACGGGAACACCCTGGAAAGAGTGACAAAATAGCTGGGATTATTCGGTTGAGATAAAGGCTAGAGTGGAAAAAGCAAGTGCAGTATTTAACAACATGCGCAATGTGCTGTGTAATCTCAGGCTCAACCTAAAAACCAGGCTCCGTGTTCTGAGGTGTTATGTTTTTAGCACACTGTTTTATGGTGTGGAAACGTGGTCACTAACAGAAACAACGCAAAGGAGAGTGGAGGCCTTTGAAAGGTGGTGCTACTGCAGGATGCTGAAAATTCCTTGGACAAGCCATACTACCAACATAGAGGTCCTAAACCGCATGGAGAAACAAACAGAATTAATGAATAGTGTCAAACAGAGAAAAACAAGCTACTTTGGACACATAATGAGAAGCGACAAATACAAAGCGCTTCAACTCATAATTGAAGGAAAAATAGACGGAAAAGGGAGCCAGGCAGAAGAAGGATTTCATGGCTGAAAACTTGCGACAATGGACGAATAAGACTTCAGTTGAACTGTTCCGAGCTGCAGTGGATAAAGTGAGATGGGCTAATGTGATCGCCAACGTCCTGAGAGGATAGGGCACATCGAGAAGAGAAGAAGGTGCATTTTATACCAAATATTTATAATTAGAAAATATAATCTGATTTTGTGAATGCGCTTTTGTATTAATTCATTTTAAATATTTTTTTAATCTTAAAGGTATTTGTAATGCAAAAATCTAAGAAGTACTTGTACTTACAAAATAAAACATTACATTTCAGAGTTGAGGCAAAATGGTTTAATAAAATAACAGTTTGGTTACTTTATTATGGAATGAGTTTTATATTTACTAAATAGAATAGAATTTATGAAATAAAAACAAAATATATTTTACTAATAATTTGAATTGTTCTTTTAATTAATTTAAATTTTTTGTTTTGTTACTTTAAATAAATGTTTACACATGTTATTCTGTAAACTATAAAATACATAAAATGTTATAACAATAAAGGAAGAAAAACTCATCAGAATACAACAGAGTTATTATAAATTTATGTTATGTTTATGTAAATCAGCTCGAATTTGGGACAATGATATTGAATATAGTTTTGGTATGAATTATTTAAAATTTTAAGAAATTGAATATTTAATATTTTCAATTTGAATTGGCTAGTCAAGAATTTAAAGTTAAAGAATTTATATTTTTACATTAATTTGACAAAATTAGTTTTAAAATTAAAAAGTTAAGAGAAACTAGGTTGTATTGAAATTAAAATTACTTAAAATCATTCCAAATAAGTTTCACTTAAGGACAACAAAAGTGTCACTAGAATTGATACTCTGGTACGAAATTTTTCGTGGAGTATAATTTACCTAAATATTTATGTAAATCGTAAATATCATTTTTATTATAATTTGTATTTAAATTACCGTTTACAGACAAGACCGAGTGGATATAGGCCTGAAAGTTAATCCAGTAAAGATTTATTTATTTATTAAGATCTGATATCAGGAAGCGGATATTCGCTTCCGAACGTTTTCGATTCGATAGTATCTCAAGTATAAAATTTATCTCCACTTCTTCCCTCTAATAAAACGCCGCCTCAATTCAAACACATAAAATCAAAAGGTTTTCGACTTTGACTTTTTTAACTAAACTCCCTAACTAAATACAATGTTAAATTATAAAGTGAAATTCTAGAAAATTCAACATCCATACAAATGAAGCGATTTTATTGAAGATATATTTACGTAGGGTACATACGAATTAGCTTCATACAAAAAGAGCTTCAGTACAGATTTAAAAAAAATATGAAATATAGTTTTTTCTTACGAGCTGTTTATATTTACATCGATTTATTCCAAAAGGACGTTATTCTAATGAATATATGTGAAATAATAGGTTGTGTAAATAACCTTTTAGCATAAAGGGCTTCAGACCAGGAGTAATTTCATCTGGATTGACCAGCTGTGGTGGTCAAAATCACTGCATCTCACTAATGCCTCTTCGTATATAATTTGTTAGTTTGTGAAAAATCGAGTTTTATAAAAAAAAACCCTACTTTCAATGTAGGTACATAAAACTCTTCATTTCTGCAAATAGGGCATTAGCTCGAAATTTCAAACTTCATTAAAAATAAATTATAAGGGTTTTTTTTTACAATAACCACATATAAACAACTAAGGAAAAGTTTTTTCCGAAAATTTTTAAAATATGGCTGAAGCTTTTTTTAGTATGAAGCGATTCAATTGTGTTTCTAATTTGTAAAATTCTTATGGAATCCTCATTTTTAATTTTGTTGTTGACAATTAAAACGTCTTTAATTGATAACGAAATATCTGAGACATTTTAATTAATGATTGGTTCCATTTTATAAACTAGAACCTAAAATTAATTGAAAAGTGAAAAATATAAAACACCAATTTGTTGGAAACTTTTTCAAGTATTTTTCATTATTTTAAATGAAAATATACGTAGCCTAGCCCCATCAATTATTTACTATTGACTGACTTCCATGTTTGTAACATTTACAAAGTAAAATCTATAATACTTTTTTAGAAATAAATGTAAAAGCAAATTTTCCAACATAAGTACATAATTAAACATAACAATACGAAAAAATAGCTTGAATATAATTAATATTCAACCTGTTCGTTAATCTACAAAATTAAGTGTAACTTGGACTTAGACAAAGGTCATATTAAAACAACTACTACCCTGGCTAATACCACGCAAGACATTGAATTACACAATAGACACTTGTATGCTACTATTAGTACTACTAGTAAAGTAACATGTAACATGTACATATGTTACTTAACTAGTAGTACTAGTAGTAGCATACAAGTGTATATTGTGCAATTCAATGTCCTGCGTGATATTAGTCAGGGAAGTAGTTTTTTCAATATGACATTTGTCTAAGTCCTGGTAAGACTTAATTTTGTAGATTAAGGAACAGGTTGAATATTAATTATATCGAAGCTATTTTTTCGAATTATTATGTATATTTAAATATAACTACAACTAGTAAGGTCCCCTCAATTTTTAAGTACATAATTGAAATCTATAAATATTAAATAAATCTTTAAGATTTTAACTGCTAACACAAACACAACTCATCTACCGATTCGACTTTCTTTGAACTTAAAACATTTTAGATTCAGCAACTATTTTAATAATAATTTCCCTCATTTACAATGCTCCTTTGCTACAAATCACTAATTTATTCATTGTTTTTCAACCCCGTTTAAAACTCTAAAGCACTAAAGGTAAAATTATACATAGTTTATCGTGAACAAGAAATAGAGAGAAAAAGAGGTTGTAAGGGAAATGTTGGCATTCAGAGCAACTAAGTTTACTGCTTCCTTCCTTCGACGGGAAAACCCCTGGCCGGTCACTCCACTCTTATTATACACAGGAAGAAATAACATAACGTTGCTGGGTATTCGGTGCGTTTTTATTTTGGTTTTAAAAAGTAGTTTTAAAGAGGAGCTTTTATAACATACCGAGGGTGAATAATAAAGGATTTTATTATTGTCAGTCAAGTCATAATATGCGATAATTATTTATAACTATGCTCTACTATTTCCACAGCAAGTTAATTAAATTTTAATATTGAAATCATTCATATCTCTCATTTATACTTTATATTGTCGACTTTGTTTGTATCTTAGTTAATTAAAATAACAGAAACCTTGAGAAAATTTAATATTCACTCATAATTAGTTTGTTGACTAGATATGTTATATCATTATTTGTATGATCGACTAATTGCAAACTTATTGGGAAACTAATTTAAACGTAAGAATTATTCACACTTTTTTTGATTCGAGAGTTCGAGTAAGTAAGACGTGCGAGTGTTGGACAGAAAGTTTAGTTGAGATTATAACCGCTGGTAGTTCGCTAGCCTCGAATTTCCAGCGCAGCCCTACGACAGAAGGGGCCACGAAAACCCCAAAAAGCCAATTAATCATACCAGGAGAACAGGAAAGAGAAAAGGGGGCTGGGTGCAAAGAAACAGAAAGAAGAAGGAAAAAGCAAAGATAACGGTAGCAAAAATTTTTTTTTTTTTAAATAGAAAGGATAACATGGAGTATAGTGAGAAGGAACGGAGTTCCGATAGTGAACAGGCCAACCCATTCCATTCTATTCAAATTTGGAAAACTTCATTCTTACGTATAACAGCTTTCATTGATAAATGCTAAGTTTGGTATTATGAAAGGTATTCTAGAACGTTATATTTCTAGATTCTAGAATGGTTAACTATCTAACAACTAGTCCTGTACGTATAATCCTATTCTTGCTCGCCTAGATCCAATTTTCGATTCATCTCACCTAGATTATCGATTTATAGATTTCGGTGGGAGCTTGTATTGCGGCCTAAATAGATCTATTGTACTCCACCCTCTTCCTCTAATTATTGGTATTCCTACCCATTTAAAGCATCTCCACTTGTCCTGATTCATTTAGGAATTTTAGGATATGGGTGAGATTCCAGAACTGCAACTCCTCTGCGTTCAAACACCATATGGGCCCCAAGGTACATATGTCTCTTACGGAGAGCTCGTAGTCATTGAACAGATGTATGGGGGGCCTCTTCTGCCGAGCCACAGAATCTCTCATCTATCATATTCCTCTAGGTCTAGGGTCATGAGGTGGTTTCTAAGTCTGCAGGGTCTCGTCAGGACTCCTGTTAGAATACTAAACTTGTTCCTCTTTAGTTTTAGGGAAGCTTTTGTTCTTCTCTTGTTAAAAGATCCCAGCATTACCTTGGATTGTCTATGCACTGGAAGTTCTTTCTAGGTTTTCTTCCCTTGTTCTCTTATTTTTCCAGCTAAACTGTTGTGGATGGTGTTCATGCTCATACCGCAAAAGAGTTCCGGAACTATAAAAGGATTACTGGATCTCTTGTTTGCTAGGTGACCGGCTTCCTCGTTTCCACCAATACCAGTGTGTCCTGATACCCAGTATAGCGTTATTCTACCAAATTTCTCTACCGAACTTGTAGAATTCCCATACAGTCCCATACCAGCTTGGATCTGATGGTGTTGATAGGTGCTTGGCTATCTGACAGGGTAGTAGTTCGATTTTTTGCGATAGTTCCTGTCGAAGCAAAATTGTGCACAGTTCCATTGCCGCTGGCGGGAATGACCCCCATTCTCCCAGTGATGCAGACACGCGCCTGACTTTGAATTTTCTGAAGCTGCTTCTTCATAGAAACCAGCTTGATTCTACTTTCCAACGCAATTGCGCATCTTACCTAAATATGTCAACTAACTTCGACTATTAGTATTTGATTAATAACCTATATCCTGTCTTATTAGTCAAGGTTCACTCTAGTCTATCTAGTTGTCTTGTCTTTACAATCTTGTCAGTCTTATATTCTCTGACTAGTATTTTCTGACTAGTTTTACCTGTCTTGTCTTGCCTGTCTGGTCTTTTCTGTCTAATATTTTCTGTCTTTATCTAATATGTATGTATGTCTTTATCTAATATGTACTGTGTTTATTCTCGTCTGTCTTGTTTTGTCTGTAAATTGTTGTCTCTGCAACCTTGTTTGACTTGTCTTGTCTATCTGGTCTAGCCAGTCTTGTCTATCGAGTCTTGTCCGTCTATTTTTGGTCGTTTAATGTTTGCTGTCCAACACTTGACTGTCTAGTCTTGAATGCCTAGTCCTGTGAGGCTTGTCGTTTCCGTCTAGTTTTGCTTGTCTAGTCTTCTCTAATGCGTCTTGTCTAACAACTCTTCCTTGCATAGTCATCATATGTCTAGCCTTAACTATCAAGTATTGTTTGTCTAGTCTTTCTCTTTAATCTTTTCAGACCCTTGTCGCTTCCTCCTCGCCTTTCCTCATGGTCTTAACTGTTGAATTTTGTCTTTCTAGTCTTGTTTATATATGGCTTGCATATTTAATATCATAGGTCTGATGTTTGATGCTTTATATAGTCTCCATAGTGTTGCCCCTTTAGCCTTTTCTATTTAGTCTTGTCTGCCTAATCTTGTGCACCAATACAATGGAGGTCTAAATGAAATGTGTTTCTATAAAAATACAAAACGTATATAATACAAAGAACAAAAAAGAAAATCATTAAGGTAGTGTCTAGATAAAAAATAACTAAAATAATCTAAATAGGAATAATCTAAAAAATAATAATTTAACTACCAAAAAATTCAAAAACTTCTTTTCCTAGTGTCGAAATATTGTTGCACGTAGAATGGTTCCAAATTAACAAGGAAACTATATAATTCCTTTTTAAATACTTTGTTTGCTGCTATTTTCTTTTACATTTTTGGGTAATCTATTGTAGAGTTAAAGAGTTACGTATCGTTACGTTATCGAAAGGAATCCTCCCTTTCAGTTAAGCTGAGTTAATGATGAGGGTACACATATGTTTCGTTTTTGTTCCTGGTCGCTTCATAGGTTCTTAGGTACTCTTTAAACAAGTATCTATATTTAACTTGGAAAAGTATATCTATTCTCATATATAAATGTTCCTGTTGTTAGTATTATTGCTCTGTAAAACTTACCACTACATGAATCTTTAAAACTTAATTTAGATAATATGCATAGGGTTTGCTTCTGTAGTTTAAATATCAGATGGCTGCGAAAAATATATCAAATACGCATGTGCCCCTTTTTCTCTACAAAACTTTGTCGCCATCCGGAAATTTTGAAGCTTCATAATTTCCAGCTCAAATTCGTTTTTCCAGTGTTCGGTAATGATTAAATATTAATTTACTTATTAGCTATAATTAAACAGATTCGAATGAATTTCCTATGAATTGTATATTTTGGTTTATAATTGAGACTATAGTGTAGGTATTCTTCAAATTGATTTTTATTCTATTAAAGTTCATAATATTTGTATCGTTCTTTCTATAAATCGGAATCGGTTATTCCATCGATTTTTGCAAAATATGAAATGGATAAAATATTTTATGTTTAGAGATCTTTCTTAATTATCGTTTTAAATCTTTTCTCTCGTTTTTTTTTCAGTTTCAGGAAAAGGCTTCTCTTAAAATTCCGTTGGAACCGAAATGTTAAACGAGCAGTAGTCTTCAGGGTGTTTTGACATGATGTTCTTGCAAATTACAGAATTTAACTTTTTACCAGAAAAGTACTTGAAAATCTCGCCCTAGGACAAATTAGGGTCTAGTCTGTAAACATGGAGATGTTCATATTTAAAGCGGCTTTTATTTCACCGCATTCGCTTGTGCCATGGTACAGTTGATTTTCTGCTTCCTTTTTTACCTTTTTCGGACGTCGTGGCCTCGTCGTTTCGGTTATTTTCGAGAGAAATCTCAGTATGGGATACTGTAGCAAAATCATTATTTTTGCTCCGGTATGCTCTCCTATCTTATTGTTTCTGCTACTTTCATTATCAGAGCTAATTGTTGGCTTATCGCTGGCGATTGGTGGAGGTTGCCCGATTTGTGCAGTTAAAGAACTTTTATGTAGCACGGGAAGAATAGCGGGGTGCGAAAGGTGTTGCTGTTATAATTTTGTGATTTTATTTGATTGGTGAGTACTTTTATTTTTCCTAATAAGAACTCCCTTTTAACTACTGCAGATATTAACTTACTGAATTCCGCACTGTAGAAATGCGGTGCCATTTTGTCGCCTTGAGTTTCTGATTGGGTGTTTGAACGCAATTATCTGGGCATAGTTAATTTGATTGTTGTTATTACGACAGCTGTTATTAAATTCAGTATTCTGTTTTTTAATTTAATTTTAAATGCTACTTATTTAAATTTGCTTGACTCGTGTTTCCGCACTTAAAACGTGAACCACTCGCGTCGAGCTTCAACTCGCGTATGTCTAGTATTGTTTTGTCTCCTTTAGTCTCCTAGTGCCCCTGTCTAGTTTTGCTTTGCTAGCCTTGGTTGCCTAGTCTTGTTCGTTTACTCAGGTCTGTTTATTCTTATCTGCCTTTGCCTTGCAAATTTATTGTTGTTTATATAGTCATATATTCTTTATCTAATTGATTTCTAACATAAATAATCATAATTAAGTACTCCTTTTGCTATTCAAGTTATTTGTAGCTTATAACATTACATGGGTTTGATTAGTTTTTGCCCGGCACTTGCACCATATTATATTGCACAATGAAATGTTTTGTCACGTACACCGTCATCATGCAGTATTATAAAGAACCTGAATCTCATTTAAATTTAGTTACGATTGTGTAGACTTTATATTTCTTATTTATAATTATTATGTTCACTAAAAGATATCCTAAAATAGCAAAAAAATAACTTAAATTATTTTAAATCTTTTTTCTATTTTGTTACTTAGCGAATCAAACAGAATTAACAACATACATAATTAAAATTGTGAAAATTGCTTTTATAAATATTAACAGTTTTTCTTATAAATTTTAAGCTATACAAATTTTTTATATCATAATATTTAGTGTTCATATTATGTTAATATAATTAAGATTTAAATTTAGTTAACATTCATTCTTGTTACCTAAACATATTCCTTATATCTTTATGAAAGCATAACTTAAAATGACTTTAAAAGAAAGCATGAATATAAAGCATAATTTAAAATAACTCGATTTTTAAAATCAAATCTGGAACATTCTCCAAAACCTGAAGGACCTTCCTTGAACTTGTTATTATGAACTTTTTTGTATACATTGCAACAAAAATTATTTGTTGAAACCCATTTAGTTATTATTAAATATTCTTTATTATATGATCGAATCATTTTCTTTTCTAAAACATTTAAATCTCTTAAATAACATTCCAGCCGACATATAGAAAGCAAAGTGATTTAACAAGAAAATGTGAATAAAAATGTAAGATTAATAAATTTATATTTCAAATCATTTTGGATATTATTCCCAAACTTATATTTACTTTTTAATTGAGCTTATATTAAGATTTTTTAGATTTTAGACAATATTCATTAAACAAATAATTAAGCAATATTACAATATATGTAATTTTTTAAATTTTATATAATTTTTAATATTTATATCAGGTTATTATAAAATATGTACACGTTCTATTTATGGTAATGGGCGATGCAATAATATCCGAAGGCAGTTCACATGTCAACCAAACCTGCACGTGGTACCATTTGCTAGAAACTAACGAGGCGCTAACAATCAAAATCACGGCGGGATAACCGTATAATAATAAAAGAAAACTTCAAAACTTGGCTAGTTCATTAGCATAAAGGTTGCTGTCCAACCAATGAACCACTGAAATACAGCAGGCTGATAACCCACACATTCGATAACACATTCAATCCTTATTAACACATTTTGAGCGGGTATCCTAATAAGATATGAAACTGTGCTGCGTAGCGGGTGTAATTTTCGAGGCCTTTTTTATCAAAAGTTGAGTATTTGAACGATTGCACCCTGAGAAAGGACTTCTGATTGCACCCTGAGATACTTTTTCTAAAAAAAAACCTGAACGGGATGAAATAGGGGATGTATGAGGAACCGATCATTTTCAAGTTAGGGAGATGAAAATTAATATTTAGGCTTTTGGTAAGAAATTAAACAAAAATACGTATTTCGTCGTTTTTTGCAATATCATCCCTGAAGGGGTAAAATAGGGGATGATTTAGGTTCTTTGTAAGCTACAATACAAATTTTGGAAAAGCAAAGTTTGTGAAGGTAAAACTGGCTATATTTTCAAAATTTTGAAGACAAATTTTAGGAGGTTGAGTCAGGATCGCTGATCCTGATGGTGGATGCTCCGGATGGATTCGTAATGGTAGATGCGCAGGTGTACGTAAAGTTATTGACTGTTGAAGGAAGGGCAAAAAATTTATAAACAAATAAAATGTTTTGTCGTCGTTCAATCAATGTTATGTAATAAAACCAGTTACTAATATTTTTCGTGTGGAATTTAAAAAAACAATCTCCCTTGTGAAGAGGCACTTCGCAAAATTGGCACATATGACATGTCAAACTTTTCTTCTTATGCGCGGCCCAAACGCGGCACTGTCTCTGGGGTTTAAGTTTTATGCCGCCTGAAATTAGTTTAACTAATTTATGCTTGCTGGTATCCTTTGACAACCTTCCTGGAGGGTCATCCCTACTGGGTGTAGCTGATGTACCTGGAACAGGATGCTCTTCATTCACATTTTCCGTAGTCGGTTCGCTTATCCACTCTTTCATGGATGTAAAAATATTTTGTATTTTTTATTACAATGAGGATTTAATGTTGTATTCACTCTAAAAGCATTAAATAGTGCACAGTTGACAATAAACATCACAGCTCTCTTTGTCCATTTCTTCGTACGACGTACTAACGAATAATATGATAAATATTGATCGGCGCGATCTACACCTTTCATAAATTTATTCTAATCCACTACGCATATTGGTTTCCAGATTTTTTTCTTTTGTCGCCCAATCAATATTATGGCTTTCTACAATATCAGCTGAATGTATAGTCGAAATCATACGCACAGGCCTTTTTGATTGCCAACATTGTAACAAAATGTTTTGTCGCCGACGAAACATAGATTCCCCCTATTCAATTTCGCGTTTTTTAAACAGAGAGGAAGGCCTCTGTTTATGCGAATAGTGCCACAACTCCGAAATCTATATTGTAGAAGTATTTCACAAGTGTCTACACTATTGTAATAATTGTCCATATATATATGTGATGCCATAAGTTTATATGTGGCTGAAGAAGATTCAAAATTGTGTGTTGCAGTCGATTTCCTTCACCACAGCATATTCGGAAATTACATATGTAGCCGGTTTTCGCTTCACAGACCATTCTTATGAGAATACCATATTTCGTTATTTTTGAAGCATTGTAGACTTTGAATGCTAGACGACCTCTCCATGGCATGATGCTTTCTTCTAAGGACAATTCTTTCTGTGGTTTATAAACTTCTTGAAATTTGGGAAATATGTATGAAACAATGGGGCGGATTTTTTTAATGCGATCTCTATCATCGTTGTCATCGTTTTTGGAAAAATGCCATGAATACCATATTTGCCTAAATCGATCCCTGCTCATTATTTGAGGAAAAATTGGAATTTCAATTGTTTCATCTATCGACTAGTATTCATCCCTCGTATCCTTACGAACTCTTCCCATTAGTAGAAGCAATCCGAGCATTTTTTTTAGTTCTATCACAGATACATCTTTCCACTTTACGGACTTAGCACGATCTCTAAATAAATGTTCATTCTGTGCATGGTAGCGGTTTGTTTCTGTCCCCATATATTCAAATAAATCGTCTCCAATAAATAACTGAACCACATCAATTACATTTTCTGAATTATTTGGCATTACGAAAACCCCACTTTGTCCTAAGAAATCTTCGATAATTGGCACATTATCACTTTCCGACCAGTCCAATACTTCACCATCACTTTCTTCGTCGCTAGAAGGTATTGGCAAGACTTTGTTTCTTCTTGGTCGAATCAATTCTTCCTCGTCATTTTCGCTATCAAATTCGGGAATCTCTGCATCGCTTGAAATTTGCGACAAATCATCTGCATAGACATCACTATCGTAATCCATTGCTAATAAAATTATTTCATTTATATATATATATATATATATATATATATATATATATATATATATATATATATATATATATATATATATATGTGTGTGCTTTTTTAAAACTTTTAATGAAATATTGTTGCATTGAAATAGTGGTACGACAAACTGATTTAATTTGACGAGATAAATTAAGGTTTTCTGTACGATAGCTCTACGATAGGTCTACGATTAAATATAAGGAAGACCAAATGGATAGTCGTCAGAAAAACAAAAATATGTCCGACAACTTAACAGATATCAGCATAAATGGAGAAATAGTGGAAAGAGTACAAAAATATAAATATCTGGGCTGCTAGGTGAATGAAAAATGGGACTTAACTCAAGAAATCAAAAGCAGAATAGAACAGGCACGAACATCCTTCAGGAGCATGCAAACACTGCTTACCAACAGAGCTCTAAAAATTCCCTTAAGAATACGCCTATTACCTTGCTATGTCTTTAGCATATTGTTCTATGGGATGGAAGCATGGACCCTCACTGACACAATATGCAAAAGGATTGAGGCCTTTGAAATGTGGACCTACCGAAGAATGCTGAGGATATCGTGGATGGACAGGGTGACGAATGAAGCGGTTCTACAGCGTATGAATAAACAAAGAGAGGTACTTAATATCATAAAAAGAAGAAAGCTGGAGTACTTTGCCCACGTAATGAGAAACCCGAAATATGAATTGCTCCACATTATTATTCAAGGAAAAATAGAGGGAAAGCGTGGCCCTGGGCGCCGAAGAACATCTTGGCTCAAGAATCTCCGCCAATGGTATAGAGTAAACACCACGACACTCTTTAGATCGGCTGTGGACAAAGTGAGGATCAAACGAATGATCGCCAATGTTCTGGGAGGACACGGCACTTGAAGAAGAAGTACGATAGCTCCTCTGAGTTTGGAAGATTGCATATTCCGTTTTTGTGCTGTTTAAAAATAGATTGTTACTTGAGAACCACTTAACAATTTTAGATATAAGTTTATTTGCTTCTCATTAATTTTTTACTTCGTGAGGTTAGCGACAGAAGAAAACTATAGTTATGAGCATATAATGTGCAATGGTTACTATAAATGTAGCACGGTATATCAGCCATGTAGAATTTAAATAGTATAGAGGCAAGCACACTACCCTGTGGGACACATTTATTTATGTTTATCGGTTTTGATATGAAGGATTTATTTTTAGATGTAATTTCCACACATTGTTTTCTATTTTTTTAAAATTGTGAGACACAGTCAAAAGCTTTTGACTAATCGCAAAATATACCGATTGGGTTGTCCTCCACTGCCAACTTCCAGTACTTTGCTATAGAACTCAATTATAGCCAGCGATGTAGATTGTCCTCTGCGAAAACCGTGTTGTTGTTTTGGAATTAACTGATGTTATTCAATAAATGGTAAAAGCCGGTGGACCAAACAACGTATTTATTTATAAAATGTGTTATACTTTGGGAGAGCTGGCTTTCGCACTGAGTCGGTTATCTTAAACTAATTTATATCTAACTTAAGCTAAATCGTAACATTGATTTAGTTTAAGAAAATTAAAAAAATAATAGTAATAGTAAATATATAAGTAATAATAAACTAATTTTAGAATTAGTGAACTAAACCAAGGTAAATAAAATTAATAAAATAAAATAGTAAAGTAGAATATCATGCTAAAATTAAAGTAAAACAGGCAAATTTATATAATAAAATAATTCAGACAGTTATAAGAAGGTATATACGACATGAAGTACAGGATGAGGCAAATACAGTTTGATGTAAACCTAGAAAATGTAGGTTGGAGAGGGTAAATAAATTGAACGCCAGTAGGTAATTTTTAATCGAATCAGCAATTACATGAGAATACTCAGGAAGAAGTGAAATTATGAAAAGTAAAGTTTATTATTGAGGGAAGTTTATTTATTTATTTTTTATTTAAGTAAAGTTTATTATTTCATTCTCAACGTCGTCCAAAAATATCGTTTTGTCATTAAAAGCTAGATGATAATAGTTAGATATATTCGAGGGGCGATATTTTGTGCTACAAACGCAGCAGTTTGTTGGAACAAATTATTTTATAGGGTCGCTATTCTTTCCTGTTCCTCAATAATGGAGTTGACACATTGACACTTATTGACACATTAAAGTGTCTTATTGACACATTAAAGGCGGGTGCGGGTATTTGTACCCGTTTCGCCGACTGCTGTCTATTAGCGGGCCGGGTATTAGTATCCGTTTAAAAGTACGTGCGTTAAAAGCGGGACAAGATATTAATTATTACCTGTTTAAAAAGGGCATATGGCCATAAAGGAGTAATGAATTTAGTATTTATTTTCGAGATTATTGATTATTTAGCATATTTAATCCGGATATCGCCCTGCAATAAAATATTACCACACATTCTTTGTGTTCCATAAGCATTTGTTAAATTATTTCATTTTACAACTTACACAGTATTTAAGGTTTATTGTTTGTCATATTTTGGGTCTTAAACCAATTTGTTATTCTCACCCTCTCCTACATTTATCTGTATATAAACGGCCTATCTCGTCAAAATAAATCAGTTTGTCGTACCACTATTTCAATGCAACAATATTTCATTAAAAGTTTTAAAAAAGCACACATATACATATATATTTATATATATATATATATATATATATATATATATATATATATATATATATATATATGTGCTTTTTTAAAACTTTTAATGAAATATTGTTGCATTGAAATAGTGGTACGACAAACTGATTTATTTTGACGAGATAGGCCGTTTATATACAGATAAATGTAGGAGAGGGTGAGAATAACAAATTGGTTTAAGACCCAAAATATGACAAACAATAAACCTTAAATACTGTGTAAGTTGTAAAATGAAATAATTTAACAAATGCTTATGGAACACAAAGAATGTGTGGTAATATTTTATTGCAGGGCGATATCCGGATTAAATATGCTAAATAATCAATAATCTCGAAAATAAATACTAAATTCATTACTCCTTTATGGCCATATGCCCTTTTTAAACAGGTAATAATTAATATCTTGTCCCGCTTTTAACGCACGTACTTTTAAACGGATACTAATACCCGGCCCGCTAATAGACAGCAGTCGGCGAAACGGGTACAAATACCCGCACCCGCCTTTAATGTGTCAATAAGTCAATCTACACCTATTAACTCAATAGAAAAACACATCGAAATATGTGGAATTATAGAGATCAAAATTAGACTACATGCATTAGTAAACTATAATCATTAATTTATACAGACCGCCAAATAGTTGCATAGCTAGCTTTATATAACTTTATATACCTCTAGATAACACTTCACCATATCTTCAATAGAACAAGAAATATAGTGGTCACAAGAGATTTTAATAATAATCTTATTGGAACCCCCAAAAAAGGTTAACTCAATAAAATAATGTTATCAAACGGCTTAGAAAAACTAGTTAAAGATTTCACCAGCATAACAACTATCTCAAAAACCTGCATCGATAAAATTTTTGTTAATTTAATTCAAACTGCAACGTCAATTATAAACACGACAATAACTGATCACAGAATAGTTGTTCTCAATAGAAAACTGAAGTTGAAAGTGTAGATGCATTTCTTCTCAAGAGAATTCTTAGTAAAAAAAACAAAGGACAATTAGAAACAAAGATTAACAGAAGAATCATGGGCGAAAATGTAGAGAACAACAAATTTAAACGATAGATGTACATGTTTCATAAATACGTTATACTACCATTTCAATACGTGCTTTCCAATTGTCAAAGTAAACCGCAAGAATAAGACCTAAATTACAAATTAGGCGAAATGGGAAGTAAGGAGCTAAGAAGCTGTTTGTACTCCAGAAACAATACCCGTTTTTGCGCCAAGCATATCTAATTAACAAAAATAAAAAATAAAAAATATATATATATATATATATATATATATATATATATATATGTGTGTGTGTGTGTGTGTGTGTGTGTGTCTTTTAACAAATTTAAAGAGACGGTTGTTCAAAAAACAACTACAAATGTCGGAGAATAAACAAAAAAACAGTTTCGAATATAATAAACCAGGAAACAAATATGACCCGGACAAAAGAAGAGATATGTTTAAAACAAAACAACTCCATTATTGAGGAACAGGAAAGAATAGCGACCCTATAAAATAATTTGTTCCAACAAACTGCTGCGTTTGTAGCACAAAATATCGCCCCTCGAATATATCTAACTATTATCATCTAGCTTTCAATGACAAAACGATATTTTTGGACGACGTTGAGAATGAAATAATAAACTTTACTTAAATAAAAAATAAATAAATAAACTTCCCTCAATAATAAACTTTACTTTTCATAATTTCACTTCTTCCTGAGTATTCTCATGTAATTGCTGATTCGATTAAAAATTACCTACTGGCGTTCAATTTATTTACCCTCTCCAACCTACATTTTCTAGGTTTACATCAAACTGTATTTGCCTCATCCTGTACTTCATGTCGTATATACCTTCTTATAACTGTCTGAATTATTTTATTATATAAATTTGCCTGTTTTACTTTAATTTTAGCATGATATTCTACTTTACTATTTTATTTTATTAATTTTATTTACCTTGGTTTAGTTCACTAATTCTAAAATTAGTTTATTATTACTTATATATTTACTATTACTATTATTTTTTTAATTTTCTTAAACTAAATCAATGTTACGATTTAGCTTAAGTTAGATATAAATTAGTTTAAGATAACCGACTCAGTGCGAAAGCCAGCTCTCCCAAAGTATAACACATTTTATAAATAAATACGTTGTTTGGTCCACCGGCTTTTACCATTTATTGAATAACATCAGTTAATTCCAAAACAACAACACGGTTTTCGCAGAGGACAATCTACATCGCTGGCTATAATTGAGTTCTATAGCAAAGTACTGGAAGTTGGCAGTGGAGGACAACCCAATCGGTATATTTTGCGATTAGTCAAAAGCTTTTGACTGTGTCTCACAATTTTAAAAAAATAGAAAACAATGTGTGGAAATTACATCTAAAAATAAATCCTTCATATCAAAACCGATAAACATAAATAAATGTGTCCCACAGGGTAGTGTGCTTGCCTCTATACTATTTAAATTCTACATGGCTGATATACCGTGCTACATTTATAGTAACCATTGCACATTATATGCTCATAACTATAGTTTTCTTCTGTCGCTAACCTCACGAAGTAAAAAATTAATGAGAAGCAAATAAACTTATATCTAAAATTGTTAAGTGGTTCTCAAGTAACAATCTATTTTTAAACAGCACAAAAACGGAATATGCAATCTTCCAAACTCAGAGGAGCTATCGTACTTCTTCTTCAAGTGCCGGAACATTGGCGACCATTCGTTTGATCCTCACTTTGTCCACAGCCGATCTAAAGAGTGTCGTGGTGTTTACTCCATACCATTGGCGGAGATTCTTGAGCCAAGATGTTCTTCGGCGCCCAGGGCCACGCTTTCCCTCTATTTTTCCTTGAATAATAATCTAGAGCAATTCATATTTCGGGTTTCTCATTACGTGGGCAAAGTACTCCAGCTTTCTTCTTTTTATGATATTAAGTACCTCTCTTTGTTTATTCATACACTGTAGAACCGCTTCATTCGTCACCCTGTCCATCCACGATATCCTCAGCATTCTTCGGTAGGTCCACATTTTGAAGGCCTCAATCCTTTTGCATATTGTGTCAGTGAGGGTCCATGCTTCCATCCCATAGAACAATATGCTAAAGACATAGCAAGGTAATAGGCGTATTCTTAAGGGAATTTTTAGAGCTCTGTTGGTAAGCAGTGTTTGCATTCTCCTGAAGGATGTTTGTGCCTGTTCTATTCTGCTTTTGATTTCTTGAGTTAAGTCCCATTTTTCATTCCCCTAGCAGCCCAGATATTTATATTTTTGTACTCTTTCCACTATTTCTCCATTTATGCTGATATCTGTTAAGTTGTCGGACATATTTTTGTTTTTCTGACGACTATCCATTTGGTCTTCCTTATATTTAATCGTAGACCTATCGTAGAGCTATCATACAGAAAACCTTAATTTAGGAACAAAAACTTACTAATAAATGGAACAATCTCTACAAAGTTCCTAGGACTGCAAATTGAAGAATGTTTAACTTGGAATTTACATATAGAGAAATTGTCTTAAAACTGAACTGTAAGGCTTTCTCAATAAGAAGATTGCGGCAGATGGTAGTTAAAGCCAGTCTATTAAACTAATTTTTTCTAATTAAATTATTTTGCCGAAGTACCTACTGTCTTTATCTCCTACGTCATCTTAGTAGGGAAGGCCCATTCAAATACAGAAACGCTTTTAAAATAACAAAAAAAATGTACTCGCTCAATAATTGGCATTCCTAGGAGAGTTTTGTATAGGCCTTACTTCAGAGAATTCGGAGTTTTAACTATCTCAAGTATATACATTCTAGAAGTTTCTTGCTTCATTCACAAAAACAAAGCGAAGATGGAAAGAAATATGGACACACACTATTATAAAAGAAGAGGACACCGCATATTCTATCGCGCCAAAAGCAATCACCTGCAATGTATGGAACTTTCTTTTATAATAAGCTACGTGCTAGCATCACCAAAGAAAAATTCTACAAAGCTTTTAGAAAAAAAAACTAAGATTTTCTTGGTAGGAAACAATTCACAGTTTCCATGATTGTCTAAACTTCTTTTAGAAGACTAGAAATGTTAAATTGTATATTATCTAATTTTCAATGTTTTTTCTTATTTTGGCCATACACGTATGTATTTATACATCTATACAGTATATACAAATTTCTGATTCTGATCCTGAAACAGCAACAAATATTATAAAACAGATTGGAAAAACAATGCCGATGGAAGGTATAAAAACCCGGACACGAATAGGATCATAGAACTTTAGAGCAATGAACGACGCAGGAGGCAGCCCAAATCAGCAAAAATGTCTACACGCATCGTAAGAATATTTTTGCGTGATAGAATGTCCAACTACGAACTATGGAGATGTACAAATGATGATACAATTGAGCTGCAAATCAGACAACGCAGTGGACGTGGATAGAGCATATCCTGCGTCCACCAGAATGTCCACCTCAGGAAGCGTTATACGGAAACCCACAGGAATAAAGAACGAGGAGCAGGCCGAAATCCCAACCAACAAACAAACTGGCAGCCAATGAAGTTCTGGGCTGGAAGCTAGCGCTGAAGCGCGCTAGAACGCGTTAAACAGGACTATTTGGAAAATACACATTGCTTCCCTATGTTCTTAATTGGAAAACAAACACACACGCACACAGACATGTTATATTTAACTTTAAACAATGTTAAATTTGAAATAAAAGCCTTCATAGACAAAACCTGTTATATTCTCAGAACATTTCTATTAACTTTACATTTTAAAAATTAGTTGGTTTTAATTGGCATCAAACAATTATAAATAAATTTTAAAAAAATAATTAGTTCTGAAACAAATCAATATAAATACATTAAAGCACTTGCTTCTTGCTCAAATCACTTGCACACAATCATAAATTAAGGTACCAAATTAGTAACGAAAGTATTTACTAACTCAACAATCGAGGATTTTCCCATATTTGATTATTTTCAAAATACCTATTATTAAAAAATTGAGGGATTCATAATATTTGAAGGTAAATTTTGTTAAACGTTTTGTGGGATGCTATTAAAGCAGTAGAAATAGATTATCAAGTATTGATTCCCTTTAAATACCAGTTGTAAGATTTTCAAGAGCAAAGAGTAAAACACGAAATTTTACCTCCCCATAAAGCGACATAATGCGGAATACTTAATCGCTTACGCCGTAATTAGTCCTTGTTAAAGATATTAATATAGTATTTGTATATCCCGTACACATTTATCTTAATTACGAGCAATTATTTTTTGCTTAATTTCCCGAAAATGAAAAGAAAACGATAAAGTGTAATTTATAATATTAATACAGCATTCGAGACACGTATTTCGACGATAATCCGGACAATAAAACCAAATACCACTTCATAAAAACGAGGTAATATTTTTCAAAAGCAAACTGGAAGGAACTTATCTATAAATTAAAAGAATTACGTATAAGTTTCTTTAAATTTGTATTTATTTTTAAATCATTTAAATTTTTATTTTTTTACTTGAAAACTTTAATGCATATAAAAAATGTAAATTTTCTGTAATATTAATATCTATTGCAGCATGAAAATGTAACAAAACGCTACCGTTCTTGAGGTTTTTTTGTCAGAATTTTCTATATTTATTATAAGAAACCAATTTAATTTTTGATTAGTAGTTTAATTGTTTATTTAGATGGTTGTTATTATTGTTTAATGTATAGAAAGTTGACATTATAAAGGAAATTGATTTAGTTCCATTAGTGCCGGGGTAGATATATATGTTCACTTTTATGATTAGACAATTTGGAGCGAAGTGTTTTCCTATTATCTTAGGACGTTTAGGTTGATAGATAGTAGTAAGAGCATCGTTTATATAAGGCCCTGGCGACGCATAGATATAAATACGCAGCGACTGGGGCTTAACATCACCCCTTTATACTCCAGCCGGATTAATTTATGATTTTTACTTCGTACTTTTTAGAAGCACCAGAAGTTTTCAACTCGAAAAAAAGTTTTAAATTTTAATGAACCACCAACAAATTATTCCCAGTTTATATAGAATGTGTTTTATTTTTCTTCTTCTTTATTTAAAAGGGATGTAAAAAATTGATTCAGTATTTATCCCCGATAAAAGATTTACATAGGTAACCTTCCACATACGTTCCTAGTAAAAACTTCTTTAATATATATTCTTGTGTCAAAATAGACTTCACAGTAAATAACTATTATCCATTTCAACGTTACTAAAACTTCTGTTTTTTTTTTGTTGGTGGATGTTTTGCTTTTGTGGTATTGGGTCTAACGGTTTGTAGAGTATTAACCCGCTCGATTCAAAACAATGTTTGACGTACTTACCAGAACTTTGCAGTAGGATTTGCAGGAAAACTCCGGAAATAGCGTAGATCAACATTGTAAATATTTTCTCTGTCGCCATTCAAGATTTAATCTTGAATTAATACAACAGGTTTTCCATAACACTAATCCTGAAATGAAACAAAAAAATCAATATGGAAAAGTTTATCCTAAAATATAAATAAAAATGCTATAAATCAAGACTTAATTAAAGCAAAAACATTGATGTTATTTCTTTGTGACGTTATCTACTCTTAATGCGTACATGCCAAAAATGAATTTGTTAGATCCTTCTGTTCAAGCATTTTTATTACGTTTATTTAATTTATCATTTTGGAAGCAACAAATTTAATTTTTTTTTATATTTTCTATTAAAATTTTTATGCAAAAAAATATTATGTTAAAGAACTTGCAAAAATAGAAACATCCATTTTGTATACGTGAAAAATTTATTTATTTTTTGTAATTCATATGAAAATGTCCATATTATTTGATTGTATTGAAAAAAGCAAATCAAATATAAACAAATATGTGACACAATTTATAGGAACATTTCAATATTTTCATGAAATATAATATAAATTTAGCTGGAAAATAATTTATAGGCACTTCAATTCACAAAAGCGTTTAGTTCCAATCAATAAACATATAACTAAATGCACAGTAATAAAAAATAATTTTATGCTATAAATATTAATTTAAACAAGTTGGAATTGACTCTAAAACGACAGCTAAATGGTTTATTAGAATTCAGTATGACACACACACGCACACACATCCAGATTTATGGAAATAAAATTTATGGAAACGGATTCATTTTTATTTCATCCGAAATTGAAGTCGAAAATGAAACTAATCTATAGTTGTTTTTATTCTTATAAACCATTTTAATATCCAAATTTAGAAAAGCATGAAAGTGGTAAAAATAAATCAGAAACATTGTTTCACAATTTTACTGCGATAATAAATTGAAATTATCCAATGCGACTTTATTTGCAATAAAGCTTGACATGGAGAATCCTATCTCATTTTAATTGAGGAAACAAAAAACAAACAAAAAACGATCACTTGCAACGTACAAATATTAATTGATAAACAATAACGATTTATGCAATTTCCAATTGCATATTAATAGGTTTAATGTATTGTAAGCGGGGGTGGTTTAGTGCCGGACCGTACTTGATTTGTCTGGGCGGCGCAGCAAAACGATGATTTAGAAACTGAAACAATAATTACTGAAATATGCATTATGACCGGCCCTTCTCACCGCATTCGTTCCAACAATTAGACCCCATTAAATAAACCATTTAATTTGCATTTCTGATGTTGCCAATTATTTATAACTTAAATTAAATTATTAACAGCTTAAAACGCAGACACATAAACACAAACACACTTTTTCCTATTGTTACCCATGATTCACATCCATAGAGTAAGATAGACATGTAGATTATTTTATATACCGCGAGTTTTGTTCTCATATTTGTTCTGGATTTATAAAACCATTTCTCATGCTGTGATAGAGTTTGGTCGTGTTTGCTATTCTACTATTAATTTCTTTTTCATAGCTCCCTGCTTGGTTAATTGTTATTCCTTTTAACCTTTTAATATAAACTTTTTAAATTTTTCCTTTTAATTATGTGTGGACTTGCTTTGGTACGTTGGGGATAACTAAGGTTTTAGTCTATTTTGCACTTATTTTCATCCCTTTTTCATCAAATGATTTTGCCCATGTTTCTACATTGTGTTGTAATGTCTCTTCACTGTTTGCAATTACTACGATGTCATCCGCAAATACACATTCGCTGATGTTTATATATTGATATTGCATTCTTTTGTATCCTGCACTTATGTTTCTGGTATTATTACTGCATTCTTTTATTATTTCGTTTTGATATAGGATGAATCTACAAACTGTGGAGTGAGTCTGAGCACCCCTCCTTGTCTAACTTCCTTTGTGGTAATGAATTTATATGATTCTTCGTTTAATACTTTCACAATATTTCCACTATTTTTGTACATTGATTGTATAGCCTCAATCAGGTTATCTTGGTACTTTCCTAATGTTTTCCATATGTGATGTAGGGGAACTTTGTCAAACGCTTTTTCCAGATCTATAAAACATGCTTTGTCATACTTTATGTAATTTTCTGTTAAGTTCTTATTGTGGATATGTGATCCTCCGCACTACAGCCGGGCTGAAAACAACTTTGGGCTTCATGTAGTTCTCTTTGCGTGGTCATTCTTAGTCTTTCTTCTAATTTTGTTTCATATACTTTGCACGCACTGCATAGGAGAGATATACCTGTGTAATTTCCACATTCCCTTCTAACCCCTTCTTTCGCGCCAATTTTAATAGATCTGTATTTTTAATTCAACATTTGAATCGATTTCGGCACCGATTAACAGAAGGGGAAAGGTGCATCGACCTGGGCCGAAATCGCTCGATTTACTTATCAATTTACTTCGCGAATTTATATATTTGCGGGCAGTACACTTTCAGTGTGCGAAGCGTGTAGAACGAAATCGAAGCGTGAAGCCAAGTTCGACACGTGCATGCGTTATTCAGTTTAGCGTTTCAAGTCAAATTAACCAGGGGTGTGATCACGAGCCCAAAGGGCTGAAGCGGCATCCAACGTCTGGAAGACAACAATTTTAAGGGAATCCCTCCACTTACTATCCCCATTTCCTCCCTTAAAAAGGCGTCGGAAGGACGATCACACGTGGCGGAGACGCGAGCAGCCCTAATAGGTAAGTGATCAGACCAGCCCTGTATTTTGATTGAAAATTTTGATTTTCGTGAGACACGGTCCAAACATCCTTTCTTATATATGGGTATTATTACTGAGCTCTTCCAGTCATCCAGGACTTCTTGAGTTTTCCAGGCCATTTCTATTATGTCGCGCAATAGTTCAGTACCTTTTTCTCCCAAATGTTTTAGCATTTCGGCTCTAATGTTGTCCAGGCCTGGCGATTTTCCATTTTTTGAGTGTTCTTATCCCTTCCCGTACTGCATGTATTTATATCCCATTATTTGTCTTTGCTTTATTTTATTTGTCCCATTTCTGTTTCAATTTATATTCTTTCTTCATTTGTTGACTCCAATATTTCTTTAGTATCTCTTTAAGTATTCGCCCCATCATTTTATTATTTTCGATGTTTCTTCTAATATTTGGCCTTCTTTATCTAATTTCTTTACTATCTGTTTAATCTTCTATCTTCTCCTTCTTTACTATCTGTTTAACTGTTTTCACTTTATCTCGTCTCATGTTCTTGAGAACTTTGTAGAAGAGTTTTTGGTTATTTTGCTATTATACTCATTCTTTTCTGCAAATTCTTCCCTTTGCTGATTTTTAGCTTGTTTGACTTTTTCTTTTACATCTTTCCTCATTACATAGTATGTAACGTATGTTTCTGCTGTTTTTCGGCTAAGGTATTCTTTCCAATCTTTTTTTTTTGGCTTGACAATCTGTTTTAATTCCTCGTTCCACCAGCTAGTTCTTTTCTTGGATTCCCCTGTTATTGTAATTCCGCATGCTTTACTTGTAGAGTATTTTAGTATCTCTTTGAATATTTTCCATTTTTTGATGTTCCTTTTTGTAATTCGTCTTGTCTTTTATTTATCTCTATTTCTATTATTTCGGAATATTGTTTCCTAGCGTCTAGATGTTCTAATTTGTATATTCTGATAGTTTTGTTTCCTTACTTATTCTCCATTTTGTCTGAAGTCTCTCTTCTTCTTCTTTCTTCTTTTTGAGTTTTGGGCTGACTAAATAGTGGTCTGTACCTAGTTCTGCTCCTCTATTTACCCTTTCATCTTTTATATCTTTCTTTTGCTCTGTTTGTGTCAGAAATTAGTCCATTATAGATTTTTCGTTTCTCCCTTGTTCTTCCCTTGTATACTTATGGCAGTCTATTGGGTCTTTTTGCTGATCAGCTTATATATTTCATAAGTTACCTGATGGGATAGTTTTTTGTCTGCATTTTAATCCTATAATTACAAAATAATTTGTGGAAATATTTGTAAACCCCATTTAAATTACCCATCCAGGTAGAAAGTCTTACACCTTTCTCCCCTACCCTGCATAGTCTCCGAAGTGCAGGACTTGCTAATTATCCCGCCTTCTAATCACTTTCCTGTTTCACTATTCGTTGCCGAATTTTCCTACCCCTGATTTTCCTACCTTGTAGGTGTAACTCCTAGATTTATTTTAGCATAAAATAGATTGTGTTATCTTTTTTAAAAGAGTTATTTGAGTTATTCAAGTTTCATACTTTGTAGCGCACAGCCGCATTTTGTTTGAAGTGAAGTTTTGTCAGTTTTAAGTTAAGTGTAAGTTAAGTTTAAGAATAAAATCGAGTAAATTTACAATCGTGTCTCTTTTAATAGAAGAATTACTTATATTCTTAACTCAATTCACCCAATCAATTAATTCTTTCTGCTACATCATAAAGACTTTTTTGGTGCAAATATAACATAAATTTGCACGTAACATCTTAACTCGAGGTAAACTAATCGTGAGTCGTCACACATAGATTATTATGATTCTCGTAGTTTTTTGTTTTGTAATACTTATCCCATCCGTCATAATTCGTTCGTTCACTGCTTTCCATTCGGTAAATTTTTCTTTATATTTTGCGCTCAGTAGGCATCCTACTCCTCTGTTGGTGCTGCTCTGTTATGCATGCTTACTACTGTAACGGCAACGGGCCTTTCAGAAGAAGGTTTTTCAAAGAAATAAGTTTTACAATAGGGTCGTTGCTATAATACCCAGACAATTTCTAAAAATATTTTGTCTGTTTTATTATAGGGTAATGATATATAAATTTATTTATAGGTTTAATAATGTATTCACTCGAACGGTTTTCAGAAATATTTCGTTGAATATTTTATAACATGGTCATTACAGTAATCTTCGAACGATTTCTAAAAGATTTAATATTTGTGTTTTATGGTAGGATTATTATTACAATTTTCGAACGATACAAATCTTTAGTTTACGACAGTAGAGAAGAAAAACAATTCCCAATAAAACAGGCCCAGATACTTGAAGGAACATATAAATACGCTCACCACCGAAAAACAATAAGTTCACCGGAACAGTTCAGTCGATAAGTTCACTCGACAAGTTCACCCAGTTCACCCGAGCCGCAGTCACGCCAACAAGTTTATAGTAAGTTGCAGCTTCGCGAATCCGTTGTTATAGTGTTATTTAAGTGTTATTTAATTATTGTAAATATATTTCCTCTTATCACAAAACGTGAGTGATAAATTTATTCCTAACACCTATCACCCACACTCCGCCATATATTATTTCATGGTCTTTACTTTTCATTCCCCCTTTTCCTTTTTTCTTGGTTACTGTTATTGCTAGTATTTCTAGTTTTGTTTTTCTTTTCCTGTGATGCTTCGAATGTTTCAAGTCCGATCTTAATGTATTTTTCATTTTTCAATTCCTTTGCATTGTTTTTTTACTACCGGTTTCCATTTCTTATTGTTATTGCCTTTTTCCTGTTTATATCCTGTTTCCTTTAGTTTTGTACCTTTTTCGTGCCTGTTCTTCATCTGTTGTGTTTCCGTCCTGCATAGTTTTCTTAGTATTTTTGTGATGGGTGGGTAAAAGTCTTCCTATTCTTCGTTCCATCTATATTCCTCTTTACCCATCAAGAGCTTCTGGTATCCTACTTTAATGTCTTTGCTATTTGATTTTTCTCTCTATTCCCGTCACAACTTCCTGATTTTGCCTTGTATTTCTCTCTCTTCCTTGGTCATATAATCATTGGTGTAAACCTGTTTTTTTTTTGCATTCATCAATTTATTATTATTTTTCATTATTTGGTACTTATCGTTCGTGTTTTTAAGTTCTAGTAGGCACGTTTTTAATTTCCACGCTTCCTTGATTTTCACTTGTATTTCAAGGTTTTTATCCAGGAAGTTTTCTATGCCCAGTTTTAAATTCTCCTTTTCTACTGTATCTACAGTCAGGCCCTGTACTAACATATTATTTCTTTTTCTTTCTCTCTCCATATTTTCCATTCTCTTATTAATCATTCGCATCTGTCTCTTCATTTCATCAATCTCTTTCTGTACTTGCTCATTTTCCTCCTTCAGTTATTTTATTTCCTCTTTTATTTCTTCTTTGTATTCTTTTTGGTTTTCTTTAATTTGTTTGACCTCTTTCATTGTCACCTCATCATTTCTATCATTTGTTCTAGTTTTTCTTTGCTCATTTTGTTCTTATTTGGGGAACGCTTTTGCTTTTTCCAAATACTTCGTGGTATTCTTCGCTTCTCCTTCCTTCGCCTGTAGAGATTTCACCCACGAACATATCCTTCGTTATCCGTTTATTTAATTACCCTTCTAAGTGACTAGTCTTTCTTTTTCCGTGTTGGTTTATGTGTACACATCGTTTATATATTTTTTGTTCTTATACTTCTTATATATATATATATATATATATATATATATATATATATATATATATATATATATATATATATATATATATATATATATAAATATATATATATATATATATATATATATATATATATATATATATATATATATAAGAAGTATAAGAACAAAAAATATATAAACGATATGTACACTAGGGTGGAGCGAAATATTTTTTTTGGGTTGTGAGTGATCTAACAGTGAAAAATCTGTGCCTTTTAGACTCAAATTAATCCATGCAAAATAGTACTTGATTTAATTTATAGTAATAGCCTCCGCAAAGTCATTGAATTTTAAAAAAAATATGATTTTTAGACTAATTGAAATTTTAATGAACTGACGTATTTTATTCCCAGAAATTATTACAACTACAGTTTATTTTCGATACAAATAAAAAAATGCATGAGCTTAAGTTTATAATATAAAATAAGGGGAGTGAGGGTACGCAGGAGGGGACAATTAGAACACTTGTCGTGTCGTCAGTGGATTGGTTATATTGGTTTTGGCTCGAATTGGACTTGCGCTAGTTATTTAACAAATAACCTAACGTCAATTTTGTTTCGTAAAAGACATGCAAAGAACACGAAGTGTCTTTAAATGTCCTATTTTTTGTGATATTTGTGATTTTTTTTTTTTACTCCAAACCTTAGAGTACCGTTAGGTGTTAAGGTAATAATCTATATAGACTCATGTACAGTATTACATAAATGACAAACTCATATTAGTTGTGGACTAGTCTAGCCCATTACTTTCTGTCCTTACTGATTCTTTTTCCCTCGTTCCATGACAGTCCCTTCTCGCTTTAAGTTTCTGTCCGCCTCATCCCATGTTTTTCTTGGTCTGCCCCTTGATCTGCGCTTGTGTGTTCTTGCCTGCCATATTTGTTTTGTTGATCTTTCCTCCTTCATCCTCACTAGGTGTCCAAACCATTTTCTATGATGGGTTCTACTTCCAGTTCTTCTCTTACTAAGTCATTTCTGATTCTATCTTTACGTCTAATCCCCTTCTCTCCTCGTAGGTACTAGGTACCTCATTTCCATTGCTTGGATCTTGCTTTTTGCTTGTTTGGATAACACCCAGCTCTTGCTTCCGTAGGTTAATACTGGTTTAAAAATAGTTTTGAATACCGTAAGTTTTGATTTGCTAGATATTTCATTTTTCCTTATGATGGCGTTGTTCTGGCAGTCTATCATTTATTTCTGCGTCCATCTTTCCATTTTTGTGAATCTTCACTCCCAAATATTTAAATGTTTACACTTGCTCTAATTTTTTTCCATCTAATTTTATTGATATATCCAAGTCTTCCTTTCCTATCACTATTACCTTGGTGATATTTGTGAGATAAAAGACAATACTCTACCTACTTACGAAGATATAATTGAATACTATGAATGGACAAGACATCAACTAAAGTTGCGATTGGAAAATGCAAAAGAGCCCACATTTTCAGAAATTGCAAATATAGTGACATCCAGAATTGAAAATATATGGCAAAATGGATCTATTCCGATAGTAACACCAGCAAGGGTCGTACAGATGTTAAAAACATACCATTTAAAATGCAAAAACCTACTCAAATCTCAAAGGCTCTCTCAGGAAAAGTCGACAAAGTAGTAAGATACTATTTGATATTGCAGCATGCAAGTGTAAAGATTTCCCTCAATGTATCTGCCGCAAGGATAAAAAGGTTCCCAAACAAAAACATACTTTTTTTCAATTGTTTAAAGAACCTCTCGATGGATGATAATAGGTGGAATCGACGTAAGTGTTACAAAGAAGTTGCAAAAGACCTTAAAGAGGAAACAGGTTTGAGAAAACCACCCTTAATACCAACAAATAACCAAATTAATTATCTGTGATAGAAGTTAGAACTTCTCTGGAATCGTCAGGGTCTGAAAGTAGTAGTAGTTCAGATAATTCCACTAACACCATAAACAAAAGCATTCCGAAAAAAAAGTATGCGTCGATTTTCCTACTTTATTGAAGAGCTGCGACAGGTATGGTGTATTAGATAGAGCAGCTGCAGCGATTGCGTCGTCTATAGTGGCTCCTATAAATTTCAATATTTCAACATATTGATTTAATAAATTGGCAAGAAATATTAAGTGAACCTCCGATTGTGAACCACTTGCCTGACAAAAAAAATAGTCTATCGTTTAATCAGGTGGTGAGGGTGAAATGTTGTTTTTAAGGCTTCCATATCACCATGCCAATTGAAGCTGTTGAACGGGCTGTAAAATTGATGACGATAGTTGCCACTTCTCAATGCATAAAAAAATCACGATTAGGTGCAATAAGAGGCAAATTGGAATCACGAAACGTAATGCCTAAATTTCAGACAAAAAGAGATTTTCGAGCAAATTAATTGTTTTTTTTTAATATTTTTATAAAAAAATTGTTATATTTTTTATTAAAGGTGGTTAATATATATCTGAATTATACATTGCGTATCAGTTATCACCCATTTATCATTAAATTAAGCTTAATATTCGGCCATAACTGTACTAGACTTTTATCATTAAATTTAAATTTTTCAGGTCAGTGCGGAGGCCCACAAGATATTCAACAAATTAATTCAAAAATTATATTTATTTCAACTTTAATATAATGCACCAATCCCCCCCTATTACAACTTTAAATCTCGCAAAATATTATTTGATTTAATTTATAGTAATAGCCATAGCGGCGGCTATGTCATTGAATTTTTGAAAAAATATAGTTTTTAGACTAATTGAAATTTTAATGAACTGACTTATTTTATTCCAAGAAATTATTATAACTACAGTTTATTTTCTATACAAAACAAAAAAAAATGCGTGATCATAAGTTTATAATCTAAAATAAGGGGACTGAGGGAGCGCAGGATGGGACAATTAGAACACTTGTCGTGTCGTCAGTGGACTATTGGTTTTGGCTCGAATTGGACTTGCGCTAGTTATTTAACAAGTAACCTAATGTCAATTGTGTTTCGAAAAAAACATGCAAAGAACACGAGGTGTCTTTAAATGTCCTATTTTTGCTGATATTTGTGAGATAAAAGACAATATTCTACCTACCTACGAATATGTAATAAAATACTGTGAATGGACAAAACATCAACTAAAGATGCATTTGGAAAATGCGAGAGTGTGCACATTTTCAGAAATTGCAGATATAGTGACATCCAGAATTGAAAATATATGGCAAACTGCATCTATTCCGATAGTAACAACAAGAAGGGTCGTAAAGATGTTAAAAGCATACCATTTAAAATACAAAAACCTACTCCAGTCTGTCAAAAAGCTCTCTCCTGAAAAGTCGACAAAGTAGTAAGGTACTTTTTGATATTGCAGCGTGCAAGTGTAAAGATTTATCTCAATGTATCTGTTGCAACAATAAAAAGGTTCTCAAACAAGAACATACTTTTTTAATTGATCAAAGAACCTCTCGAAGTAAGATAATAGCTGGAATCGACGTAAGTGTTAGGGAGAAGTTGCAAAAGACCCTAAAGAGGAAACAGGAATGAGAAAACCACGCAACTATAGCCTTAAATACTTCATTATCTGTTATTGAAGTTAGTACTTCTCCGGTATCGTCAGCGTCTGAAAGTCGTAGTAGTTTGTGTTGGTTGTATGGTGTTAGTGGAATTATCTGTCCACTAAAAAATATTTTTGCATACATCCGTACTCCACCCTAGTGTACATATAAACCTGACCTGTCTGACATTGGTACTTCGGTCCGCTTATTTACTCGTCTTTTTGGTCGTTTAGCGGTTGATATTAGGCAGCGTTTTTCAACCAGGGCGCCACGGTATATTGGGGTGCTACGGCGCCACTATTGGCTAGCCACACAATTTAGGCATTTTCTTGTTAATGTACTTAAGCGTAGTTCAATGTGATGAGTTATCTTGATATTCTTGATTTTAGTCAGTTGATTTTCAGCTTTCTTGCATTAAAATTCTACTTTTCAATTTTCTTAATATTTGTTTCCACCTCTGCGTTGCGCGTGATATTTGTTTTCGCAAAAAAATCACCTAGCCCATTAACCCACCCTTATTCAAATTCTAAATCCGCCGCTGGTCAAGGCTGCCACGATTTTTTTCAGTCAGGGGTACCATGACTTTTTGTTTTTCAGGCAGGGTTTCGCACAATGAAGCTTAAAAGCACTGTTATAATGGATCCGCATGCAGGGTGCAGTCGCAGGAAATGGTCTATATCGTGTTTACGCTATGGCCTCGTTTCTCTATCTCAATGGATTTTCAGTGGACCTTCGACATTCCGTGGCTTATCTGTGCAGTAGTAGTTAAATTTTTATAAAAACCATGCAGTGGCCGATAGTGGTATGTTGGACAATAGCGGACGAAATTTTAATTTTATGTCTGACACAGTTCATGTCCTCTTGTATCCTAACTGATATTTTTCAGTAGGTATGAGCTATAGAGGTTTGTTCGCAGGTCCTTCCATGGTATTTCCTAATTTCCTTGAGATTCTAATAGGATAGTCTCTTTCTCTGCGTAACAAATGTCTCTTTTGTACAAAATATTGGCTCAAATGTGGACTCAAATGTTGTCTCATTAGTTTTTCGCGATTTTATCAGTTGATCCATGAACATTTGGTAGGTATGCTATGCTGACGGGTTTCTGAAAATCTTCAGTTGTTTGGTTTTTCAGTTGTGTAAGCTTTGTATATTAGACTGTTTGGATATTCATTTGCAAAAAGAGCCTCCCATGTTTCAGTTCTTTTGGTAAATTAAGTTGTTCAACTACTTTTTAGAATCGGATGAAGACAGTGATTTGGGGTCATAGTGCGAAGAGGCGATATCTGTATATATGAGTTGCTTTCCGGTGTACTGTGTGCTGTCTGGTTTCTTCTGTGCCAAAACATCAGAAAGGAAATCATTCGTGTTGGAAGTTAAGATGGATAAGAAATTTGTCTAATTCCAGTCTGCTGTGGCGCCAGAAAAGGTGTTGTCTACATATCTCACCCAGAGTGCAGGATAAAATTATGGTTTAACGAGATTTAAATTCGCGAGTTAAATCTTATTTTTTACAGCGAGCGTAATACAATAATTCAGTCAATTTTGCTTAAGATTTAACAAATTAAATTCAAGTGTTTTATTAATCCTATATGAATACATTCAAAGAATTATTGTTATATGGTGATGCAATTGCGAAAATATTTCTCCCGCATAAATCAAGAGATTTATTCAAAAAAATGTATAATAAGTTTTGTGATGATCAAAAAAGAACATCAGGGTCAACATTTTGGATTTTGATTACGGAGCCTGTAAGTGTGTTATTTCGATGAGTTGCCATGGATACTTCTATTTCACTAGTGAAAAAAAAATATTTCAGAAATGAAGAAACCACTGTTTTATTGATTCACATCCATGGAATTAAATATGACTGATATAACAAGGGAAAAATTGAATAAAATGAATTTATTATAATCTGGAAAGATGAAGGTAGAAGTAGGTTATAACCGCTTAATATATCAACAACTTAGTTACCTCCCAATTATGATATTAATTTTTATTGCAATAATACCATGTAAAAAGTGGTTATAGGTAAGTTTCTCAACTGAAATTCACCGACAACAATTCAACGAAACTCAAAAGTATGTGACCCATGATTTTATAGATTTATTTATTTATTCTTTTATAGATTTTTATAGATTTTCTGTTATCTATTCTATTTTCTGTAATCATGAATCAAAATTGTAGGTCGGTAAATTATCAATTCGTCTAATTGCTGGTCGGTTAACTATCAAGTCCGTGAATAGTTGTCGGTGAAATTTCTGGATACGGAAACAAATGGCTATCGACCTCAAGGTCTTCCTACCATTTATATAATATTTATTATTTCTACACTGCTCAAAACAATTAGCGGGTCACTAATTTGTGCCTCCATAAAATTCAAACGGGAAATTACATAGAAATAAAATTTTCATTGGTTTGCATAAAGTCGTAACATAGTAACGATTATGTGCTCCCATATCACGAATAACGGCATTAAACCATCTAGGCGTGCTTCGAAAAAGTCTTCGAAGGCCTTCTTGTGGTATAGCGTCCCATTCTCAATAAGAGTTAGCCGTTAGCTGCTGGATGATGTGCGGAGGATGCTGCCGACCACGAGCACGTCAGTCGAGTATATCCCAAACATGCTCTATGGGATTTAAATCAGGGCTTAACGCAGGCCACACCATTGTTTGAATTTCCAGTTCCTTTAGGAAATTTAAAGTGATTCGCGCAGTAGGTATATGGTCTTGCGTTATCCTGCATTAAAAAAATTGGATCTATTCCATTTACCAGAGGGACAACATGTTCTCCTAACACAATGTCAACATAGAGATTATCGTTAAGATTTCCTGGAATTACAACAAGGACGGTTCTACTGTCGTTACTACTCCCACCCTAAACCATAACTGAACCACCATCAAATCTTTCGACTTCCTGGAGGGTAGCAGCTACAAGGGCATCACAACAACTAATACGGAACCATGATTCATCATGGCCAAGCGAACTCACGAGCAAAATTCATCTTTGCTATTCTGTCGGGTTGTGTTAAATAGTGTTTTCGGGCGGGTCGTCTTTGCCTCAAATTTGATTCCAACCTATCCCTAATTGTCTGGTCTGATACAGTGACCCCATGCATCGTCCTGAGATGAATTAAGATGTCCATCAGCATAAAAGCTCTGTTGCGAAAACTCGAAATCAGTAAAAATGGTGGGTCTCGGTGTTGATTTTGAGTTGTTTTTCTTTTCACCGCTCTTGGTATATTAACCTTTATCCAATTACCTGTTCCACAATCGTTGAATAACATACAGACTTACTTTGAAATTTCTTGAAACTTGTCGAAGGCTTTCGCCATTTCCAATTAATGTTATAGCATGAACAACTACAATGAGATGTCTCATTTTCACTTATGTCAACCTGTGGTTTGCAAACATTTTCGTCTGGGTATTGACCTGAACAAGGCTTTCTAAGCTCTTTGAATCAAATTTGGGATACATTATTTCATATTAGTTTTGGTAGTTCATATTAATTATTACGGATACTCCGGAGGTATGCGATGCTGATAATTCCCTATGTGTCAATTAAACCATAAATAGAGCGTGTTTCGGACGTTCTTCATTTTATTTGTATGTAATTTCCCGTTTGAATTTTATGGAGGCCAAATTAGTGACACGCTAATTGTTTTAGCAGTGTATACTAAAAAGTAAAATTAAAAAGTTTGGTCCAATGTGGATACCGGGTTATTTACAATTCAAACACTGCGGCCAAGTAGCCTATTGTATTTTGCCCCCACTTTTCTCTTATGGGTCCAGAAACCTAGATGTTTTTAAAAATCTGAGCTAATTTTTTACACATTTATCTTCTGCTACAAATGCGGCCGACACTCGGGATAGAACTCCGGATCTATAGATTTGTTAGTTAGCGAACACTAAACCACCAGAACCGACTGTGGAGTCATTTGTCGAAACGTCATTATGATAATAAAGATAAAAATACAACACATGTTTCAAAAATACTGTGGCTTCTTCAAGTAGTGATATTCAAATTCAAATTTCAAAAAAACAATAACTAATAAATTTTAAGGTTGAAATTAAGATTTATTAGTTGAAAATAAGATTTATAAGAATTGAAATTTAAATTAAGGTCGAAAAAAGATGAGATAAAAGAAGAGGTGAGAGTAGTACAGTGCAGAGTGAGCAGCTGGATAGAATTTTACAGGAATTAAAAGAAATTAAAAAGGACTTCACAGCAGTAGACGGAAAGCTGGAGGAAATGAGAAGGGAAAACAGAAGGCTGGAGGAAAAGCTGGAAAGAGTGGTGAAGAGACAGAAGGAGGAGGAAGAAATAGAAAAGGACTGGAGAAAAGAATTGTTATCGGAGCTGAGGGCAATAAGGAATGAGAATAAGGAAATAAAGAATAGGATGTCGAAGCTAGAGGATGCAGCGGAATCAGTTAAGGAGGAGAAGGAAAGAACCGAGCGTAGGTGGGAGGAAGAACGATAAGCGCTGAGGGAAAAACTGATTAGCCAAAAGGGCCAGCCACGGTGTATAACAATAAGGGGCTAGAAGGTGTAATATAGAAGGTACGGCATCGACAAACTTGCTGCTAGGAGGTGATTGGAATGTGAGGATATTAGAGGAGCAGTTCAACACGGTGGATAGAGCTGGTAAAGTACTACGAAGGAAATCTTCAAAAAAGGACAAAACGAGAAATGCGGAAGGAAAAGAATGGGCAGAGTGGGTAAGGGAAAGTCAATGGGATGTCTTGAACGGGTGTGTGGAAGGGGATATTGAAGGATATTGAAGAGAGGAGATTAAGGAGGGAGATAAGAAATAACATCGTAATTTACGGAATTGAAGGAAAAACATGGTGAGAAGAGGCAAAGAAAACGTTTATGGAAAGGTTAGGAATTAACGAGGGTTACGTGAATGTCAAATGAAAGTGAAAGTCAATGGGATGTCTTGAACGGGTGTGTGGAAGGGGACTGGGAGGGGCAGTACACGTTTGGCAGTTTAGGGGGGGTGTCGGTGATAGACATTGCAGTTGATAACGACTCCGCGAGACAAGAAATTAGAGAGATGGAGATCGGAGTGAAAGGTGAATCTGACCATATGCCAATACTGATCACGTTAAAGCAGCAGATAGAAAAGGGGTCCGGGAAAGAAACATGGGTTACCAGGTGGGATAGCGGCGCGACGGAGCTGTTTAAATTAAGAATTGAGGCAATAGACTGGGATAATTTAAAAGATATAGATATGATAACCGAAGAAATGGAAACAGCATTGGTCAGGAGGAAAGTCACAGAGGGAACAGTGGGAAGATTATGGGCGGATAAGGAATTCATAAGGGAGAAACAAAAATATAGAGGTGACGAGAAGGTGGAGAGAGGGTACCGGTGACAAGGAACTGTGGTTAAGTACGAGAGCGGACTTACGAAACCTGGAGTGGAAAAAGAAAGAAATGTGGGAGAAGAGAGCGACAACGAATACTGGAGATTAAAACTGAAGCGCAGCTGTGGGAATATTTAAAGGAGAAGAGCGGGAAGAAGGAGCGAATTCCAGACAGTATACCTGGAAACCTGGTTAAGGCACTATATGGTTCTATTGGAAGAAGTGGAGATAATGGTGGATCGAGGGAAAGACAGTGTTAGAAGGGAGCAGACTGTTGAAGAAGTAGGTGAAGAAGAAATTACGGCCGAATAGCGGCAGGACCGGACGGAGTTAGAAATGAAGCGTGGAAGTTGGTACCAGAGAAATGTATCGACAAGCTTACGGAGGAGTTCAACAAGATATGGAAAGGGACAAAGGGTATCCCAGAGAGCTGGAAAGAAGGGATAATACAGCCAATCCACAAAAATGGGGACAAGGAAAGGGTGGAGAATTACAAGGGGATCATGCTGATGAACGCTTCCTACAAAATGATCGCCAAGATTCTAGAAGGGCGGTTGAGAAAAGAGGCAGAGGAAAAGCAATTAATACCAGAGGTGCAAGCAGGATTCAGAGAGGGAAGAGGCACAGTCGAGCAACTCATAACGCTTAGCTTTATATTTGATCAGAAAATTGGATCTGGGAGCCATTTTGCTCTTTTTATCGAACTGAAAGCAGCTTATAATTCCGCAGATAGAGGGAGATTGTATGAATGTTTGGTTAAAAAGGGTATTTCGGAGAGAGTGAGGAGGAATGTGTGGGAGGTGAATAGGGAAACGGTGTGTAAGATCAGGGTGAATGAGTGTGTAACGGAATATTTCTAGATAAAAAAGGGCCTGAGGCAGGGATGTCCACTGAGCGCCACACTTTTCAATCTCTATGTGGCTGATTTGGAAAGAGTTTTGGCAGACGGGCAAGCTGGAGGAGTGGTGGTTGGGAGAACAAAAGTGTGGAGTTTAGCATACGCTGATGAGGTAGTCGTATTTGTCAAGACAGCTGGGGAATTGAGAGTGGTGATTGAAAGGGTGAGAGGGTTTTTTGAAAGGAGAGATTTGAGTGTGAATGTGGAAAAAACTAAATGGATGCGGTTCAAAAGAAGTGGGAAGTTCAAGAAAGAGCGGTTTGAACGGAGAGGGAGGGAAATCGAGGAGGTGCAAAGTTTAAGTGTCTGGGGTATGTATTTGGAAATGGAGGTAGCAATAGAGATCATGTGGAGTATGTAGCGAAGAAAGCGTGGGTGGCAGCTGGGCGAGTCTGGAATGAATGGAGCAATAAATTCGAAGGAAACTTCAGGGCGGCTGAGATGGTGTGGAAGGTGTGTGCGAGAAGCATTTTATTGTATGGCTCAGAAGTCTGGGGGACGAGAGAGGAGGACAGGATAGAGAGTCCAGTTAAAGTTTTTCAAAAAAATCCTGAAGCTTGATAGGTCGACACCTGGTTACATCGTCCTCCAGGAGGTAAATGCGTGCAAGGTGGCAGTCTTGGCAGCAAGAAAGGTCATAAGGTATGAATATAAGGTGAGTGAAATGGGAGATGAAAGGTTAATAAAAGAGGTTTTTGGAATGGTAAATCGAGTGGGAGGAGGCCGTATGATTGGGAGTGACTGGGGTAAGAATAAGAGGAAATTGTATGAAAGAGGTGGTATATCTGGTGAAGGGCTCGAAACGCTAAAGCAGGAAAGGGCACTGTGGGCCGAAAGGTTGGTAGAACGTTTGCAATAAGTGGACCTACAGGAGCGGTAAAGATACAGGTACATGGGCGGTTACCAAACTATTTAAGTGTAAATCAATAGGACGATGCACAAGTCATGTTAGCAAGGTATAGGTGTGGATGTGAGGAGCGTGGAAGAAGATACTGGATGAGTGAGGAGCATAGAAAGTGTAGTGTTTGTGGGACAGCAGAGGATACTTGGGAGCATTGGATGGAAGAGTGTACAAGGGGTGAATGGAATGAGGGGAGAGGCGGGAAGGAAAGAAATGGGAGGAATGTATGAATGATAGCGGAAAGGGTCTGAAACTGCTGAGACGGATAAAAAGATGAAAAGAGCAAACTGGTAACAGAGAAGGAGTATTATGAAGGAAAGTGGAGTTTATTTTGTGTCAGTTACAGATATTTTTGTATTTTTATTTTTTAAATTTATATATTTTTTTTGTGGTTTCTATATGTCAGTAGGTTAATAAATAAATAAAATAAAAATAACTAATAAATTGACAATGTCAAACAAAACATGATTACTACAAATTTTTAAATAAATTTGTAGTAATCTATAAGTAGTATGTTTTACGTAGGGCATATATTATAAGTTTACATTAAGTAAAGGAGAATTCTTTAAGTTTTTTGACAATTAGAATTTGAATATCACGTCCTGAAGAAACCATAGTGTTGGTGCAACATGTGTTGTATTCTTACTATAAATTTGACACTTAAAACTACCTATGTTCCCACATTTAAGATCAAAATGAAGTTTCAACAAGTCACTCCACAATCAATCAATTACGTTAAATTATTAGCTTCTAAATTAAAAAAAAAAACTGGAAAAATTTCTACTTAATAATTTTAAAAATAATAATATTAAAAATTAGTTATCATTTTATGTCAAAAACTTTATTAAATATATATGTGTTGCGTTCTTTATGTAATCATAGAATTTATCCAGGAAAATATTAATGGAACATTTCTGCGCTACATATAAGTTGTGTAAAAATTTCAAGTGTTTATTACAGTGTTGTGTTAATAGATAAAACTCGGCAGGGTTGTGCAGCAAGCATAGAGCGATTAGGCTTTTGTGCCCCCTCGATATTAGGTTCGAGTCTCTGTCTACACCCAAGTTATTATGAATTCGCTAACTTTCCACAAAGACAGTATAATCATTGTTGTGCTCGAAGTCTCCCTTTAATTAAATTATACAACTATTATTATATAGCTGATTTAACAAACGAAATTTCCAACGAAAACCTAACTTGGCGAAAACAAATAATAAGAAGCAAAAAAAAGCTCAACAGTGTGTACATAATTTACCTTTAAAGACAAATTATCTCTAACTTATTATCTACAATTTACAAAAGAGTTATATAATTATAAATAGAATCATTTAACTTGACAATATTTATATGGTTTTGTTTGTGTGATTTGCAAGATAATTACATTTGAAATGTCATTAAACAAGGACAAAAATGTCTTTCCTTTATTTGGTGCCAGCCATATTGTAACAATATTTCTTAATAAAGCCGGGGTTGGGACGTTAGTATAGCGACCCAAATAGTTTCATAATGTCTACACTGTCTTGACCAGCCATATATTTCAAGTTATTACGTATATAGTGATATATCCTAGGCAAAAATAATATCAAATATCTCTTTGAAATATTGCTAAATTGTTTTCGTATTGTTTGATATTGTCTTATTAAGGAATATTAATATAATAATAAATTTGAGATTAAATATCCTTGTTATTAGAGAATTTGTAGGAAATTGAAATTAAACTAAATGTAATTATTTTTCTTAGAATATATGGATAAAACTCGGCAGGGTTGTGCAGCAAGCAGAGAGCGGTTAGGCCTTTGTGCCCCCGATATTAGGTTCGAGTCTCTGTCTTCACCCAAGCTATTATGAATTATATATTGTATTGAGTTTTCAAAATGATTTTTGTTTGTAGTTCAGATAAATATAATCACAGAAGATGGATTAATTTGTGAATCAAAATCTTTTAATTAAAAAAAGATCGGAAAAATCTCTTAAATAAATAAATTTTGATTGTTAATACAACATTTTTTTAATAAAATTATCAAAATTCTCTTTATTAACCATGAAAAGTTGCAAAAACATAGAATAAATACTAAACCCAATTTCACTCTCATTAGCTTTAAAATTGTAATTATAAAACTATTCTCAATTTCTAATAGTTGATAAGTTATTACAAAACTGTTTGCAAATAATTGTATGTATTAGTGTCAAACACAGTACGTGTAGTCGAAGTATTGCGGGTAATTTTGATCAGTCAGTTAATAAGTTAATGAGTAGTTTTTACGATGAAAATCTTTTTTCTACAGAGATTTTGAAGAAACAAGAATTACCTAAAGAGTCCGACCAGGGATTGCATTTGGCTAGACAATTAAAAGAATTAAGTACTCATAATTTTTAACGATCGCATTCGGCTAATTTTTCGGCCAAAAAGCATAAATTGGTTGGCGAATTATGTGGAGAATTATTGTTTGTTATAAGAGTGTAATTATTGCAACGGTACAAGATGAGAAGGTGGAAATTCAAGTTGGGAAATGTTAAATTTCCAAACCTACTTGATTTATTTGAACCCTTTTGGAGGAGGACTAGCATTAATTGCCGAGGATCCCAATTTCTTTTCAGTATAATCACTTTTGATTGGTTTAGAACTGCACTTTAGATTGCATGATATTTAATGAGATGGACTCTAAATTTAAAAAAATAAACGTGATATTTTTTCGATAAACACATTACTTCATGGCTGAGACTATGGTATGAAATTATATATTATATATTGTTATTTACAGCAAAAAAAATCCATGAAGGTCTTGATTTTGTTTCAAAGCTTTAATTATTAATTAAACAACTTTACATACAGAAAATCAGTAGATAACAAGATTTCTTATAGAAAATGTAATTCTCCCGATAAGTGTTATTTCAAACGTTTTTTAAATTTCGCCTAGTTTTTGAGTAACTTTGAATTTTCGCGACAAAAGATGAAAAAAATATATATTATTACTACTACTAAATCTACATTATTACTACTAACAGAACAAAAGGAACCTTCTTAAGGCAAAATTAGTTATTTTGCCATAATTTTGTTGCATGACTTAAAAAAAGACATAAAATAACCCCAAGCACCAAAAAAACATTTTGTTTTGTTATATAATATACTTTGACTTTTAAATTATTGAACGCTGGTTTTTTTAGCAATATGATTTTACTAAAATTTGCATATTTTATGTCGTTAAATTTCGAATGTAATAAAATTTGGGTTCAAATTGCACTGTCCATAGTATTGTGAAGAATTTTCTGGTTTAGTTTCCAATTTTGGTGCTGAATATAGTCCTTTAATTAAAGTAAAGTCTGTGTCTTATCCAAGTAAAACCAGTGCATTGAAATAATCGCATGTATTTACTAAGTAAATGTTTATACTCACAATAACAGAACAAAATATGTATCACATTAGAAATTCAAATAGATCTCAATTATACTACACGTCTCGTTCTTGATGATAATTTGTAGTAATGTTCGTCATTGCCAACATTTCACACTTTTTAGAGTTTGAAATTTGGCGGCTGGTGTAGCCGGTTGTGCGTCGTCTATAGTCATATTTGTTCGTTGCGTATAAGATTTCACCGTACTGAGTACTCTAAATGCAAAAAAATACCAAATCAAAATAAGAATAAAAGGTTTATATTGTCAGGAGATGAGATAGAAGAGATGAGATGAGAAGAAGAAGAAGAGAAAATCATGTTCGCAATCACGGAAAGAGATAGGAAGAAACAAAAAACGGTTGAGACTGAAAAAAATTGAAAAGCAGAACGAAAACCTGAAACACATCGTTTGTAAACTGGCAGAATTAAATAAAACCACTTATAAAAATCAGAATGGATTTGCAGGTATCACATAAAAAAAGTATTTAGCCTCCATACGAAACACTTCCTTAAAATGCTTAAGTATGGTGACTCGTTCACACTTGTGTATGTTTTTTTTTGTACAAAAACATCATGTACAAAAACTGATTATGACAAACTGTTTACACAACAAACTGTACATACGACAAACTGTCTGTATAACAAACAAATATATGAAGTTCCATACGAAACCAGTATCACATGAAAAGTATATAGCCTCCATACGAGACACTTATGCCTTGATCACACGAAACGAGTAGAGTGGCGAGACAGTAAACTCTGCCGAGTACTTGGTACGTATAAACATGTCACCGAGTACACGGCTGAGTGCTCGGCGCAGTAAAATGGCGAGGCAGTTACTCGGACCCCTGTCTATTTACTAGGCGGAGTGCAGGCCGAGTGGCTACCCCCACTCCTACCGCTGTCCTACTCGGCATGTCTGAACAAGTACTCTCCTCGTTTTGTCAGTACGGTGACGGTGGCTAGTTTGTTTGTTTTAATTTTAAATACTACAACTTGAAACGTTTGATGAAGTATTGCTTTATTTAATTATTAATTCATTTTGGTTTTACGTTTTTTAAAAAAGAAAAGAAAATGTCGTTAAAATGGGACAATGAAAAAACAAGTAAATTTATTCAAATATATAAAGTGAATCCATGTCTGTGGGACTTTAGTTCACAGGACTACAAAAATAAGCAAAAAAAAAGTGCAGGAGTCAAAGAAATCGGGTGCAGCCGTAACAAATGTATATGTTTCCAACATAAAATGGCTCAATCAAATGGATTCTTAATAATTAATTAAAAAGTTTTACATCCATTCTCAGTAGCGCTTTAAATTCCCCTGGGTCTTCTAATTCCAATTCCCGAAGTAGATTGTTACTTGCTCCAAGTTCGGGTCTCAACATCCAAGGCCTTGTCCAAACGCGCTTCTTATCGTTTCGCAACAATTCATTTAACTCCTCAATTAAATGAGGTATAAGCATCCTACAATTAGTGCATTTTTGAATCAACCTTTTACCTTCTCTCTCGGCCGAATGACATTTTACTGTCTCGCCACTGTACTCGTTACGTGTGATCAAGCCATTACTTTTAAAATGATTAAGTGTGGTGATTCATTCACACTTAAGTATCTTTTTTGTACAAAAACAACATGTACAAAAAACTGTCTATAAAACAAACTATCCATACGACAAACTGTTTATATATGACAAACTGTTTATACGACAAACTATCCATATGGCAAACTGTCTCTATAACAAAATGATATATGAGTTTCCATATGAAACCAGTGTAACATAAAAAGTATTTAGCCTCCATACGAGACACTTAAAAAATGCTTAAGTGTAGTGATTCATTCACACTTAAGTATGTTTTTGTGCAAAAATAACATGTAGAAATAACTGTCTATATGACAAACTGTTAATACGACAAACTGTCTACATGATAAATTGTATTGACAAGAAACTGTCCATACAACAAACTTTCTGTTATCATATAAAATACGATATCATATAAAAAGTATTTAGCCTCCATACTCAGACACTTACCTAAAAATCTTTAAGTGTGGTGATTAATTCACATTTAAGCATGTCTTTGGACAGAAATAACATGTACAAAGAGCTGTCTATAGGACAAACTGTCCATACGACAAACTGTCTGTTTGACAAACTGTCCATACAAAAAACTGTCCATACGACTAACAGTCCATACGACAAGCTGTCCATTAGACGAAGTTACAAAAATACTTACAATAAAGGTCCATATTATAAAATAATTTCTTTTTTAAGAAAAAAATCTGTATAAAATGTTGGTCCAGGTAATCGTATTCGACAATCCCCAAAAGCAAAGAGAAATCAAATGAGATAAGAGAAACCAGAAAAAGAAACCAGAGAACCAGACCAGAGCTAAACAGAAAAAAAATCAGTTCAGACCACAATGTAAGATTTACAATACGACAAAAGCATCAAAGTCAGACCTCAAATCACCAGCAGCCCTTAATGAAGTAGATGAGGTAAAGGAGTCAGCAGGTTGTCTAAAATACTTTACGCAAAGCTGGGAATAAATTACTTAGTATAAATTTATCCTAGATTGTCTGAAGCCTTATAAAATACCTTTCAGGGAAATCCATATTAAACAAAACCACTAACAGACCAAAATTGGGCTACAAATGGTCTTATAAAAATTAGGCATGAAATAAATAAGCTCTTAGCAAAAAATGTAATAGAGCCTTGTCAAAATGAAGATAAAAAATGCGTTTCCTCTTTCTTCTTAGTTGACAAGCCAGATGGCTCCAGTAGATTTATTATTAATTTAGAATATCTAAACACATTTATCGATACTATCCATTTTAAAATGGAAAATATTAAGTCCACCAAACACTTAATAGCTAGTGGTTAATATATTAGTTCGATAGATATAAAAGACATATGCTACTTTATTCCTATCGTCATACCTCCCGTCAGTTATGAATAAATAGGCTGATTTAGCATCGAGAATCACTAATATAGATACCGAATGTGAACTTTGTAAAGTCATTTGAAACAATCAATAAAAAGTTTGGAATTTATCTCAATTGATCTTTTTGCATCAAGGTTGAATCGAAAATGTTCTAGATTTTGTTCTCGCTTCCCAGATTCAAACGCGATGACAGTAGATGCATTTACTACCAGGTGGACTAATGAAAAACCTATTATTTTTCCTCATTTCTCACTTACCCTTAGAACTCTGCGAAAAATAATAACCGATAAAGCTGAGGGAACAGTCGTGGTACCATTGTGGTCAACCCAACCCTAGTACACGCTCTTCAAATCACTACTTACCAAACCGCCTTTAGTTTTTATATCTTACAAAAATTTATTATTGTCTCCTTCCAAGCAAGAAATACATCGACTGGCATACAAACTTTCATTGGTGGCAGGGAGCATGTCCGCAAAGCGTTCCTAATTAAATGAAAAAAATGAAGCATCAACAGAAATTATGATCAAGTCCATAACATCAACACTCAAACAATTCCAAGCTGCCCTAAAGCTATGGTGGAAATTTTCTACACCAAACAATATTTCCAATATTTAATGCAAGTGCAGTAGATATACTACGTTTTCTAACGAAAAGGTTCGAAAACAGAGCAAGCTATGGGATATTGAATTGCATCAATTCAGCTATATCACTCATCTCTACTCAAAATCTCGGTAAGGATAAACTGCTGTCCCGATTCTTCTGGGGAATGTTTCAGGAACGGCCGACAAGGTTTAAATATACAAGTATAGGGGCTGCACAACAGCAGCAGTCTTACAGTACATAGAAGGACCTGTCCCGATTGAATCAGCTGAAAGTAGCTAAAAGCTAAAAACAAAACCTCCTCCCTACATGTACCCATTAATAAATATACCCAAGATCATCCTGCAGGGAAAACTCAACTACAAAAAATGCTAAAAATATGACTATGACGACGCACAACCGGCCACACCAGCTAAGGCGCCAAATTTCAAACTCTAAATAGTGTGAAATGTTAGTAATGACGAGCTTTACTACAAATTATCATCTTCGAACAAGGCGTTTCGTACAATCACGATCGAACGTCGCCCTCCTTCGGCGGGCTCGTTTGATCGTTCAATTTCATTTGATATACAATAAGTTTACAATTTATTGCAAATAATAGTGATTTATAAAATTCTCACAAATTCGTGTAGAAAGTTAAAAGAAGTGCTTGCGGATATAAAATATTTAAAAATTTTCAGATATAATTTAGAAATGAGGCGTTTAGTATCAAAACCAGCTCAATCCATTAATTTTCAAAAGTTTTTTTTGCGTAATTTGATAGGTCTTTGTCGTTTCTATCAAGCTGCAAAACGATTTGAAACGAATCCGTCTTGATCCGGTCGAAAACCGGTGTTTTTTAAAAGCCAGCTCAATCCACGTCTCTACTAAAGCCCACCAGGCGCGCCACCTGCTTCTTACGTCAACATATCTGATCGCGTATTTGGCCGAATAGATAGGGATATACAGAAGAAAAATACAGTGATAGTCACCGAGGAATATACAGCAATTTTCGTTCATCAGGGATTCACATTTTCCCTTGCTGGAAGAGGAGAATTTTTTCATTATTCGGACATTGGAGCTTTCAAGAGTGTGCCGAAGAAACATAAAACTATTCAGGCCCTACTTCCTTCCCCTGTGGCTATTGGTGTTCCTATTGCTCCAGCAAAGACAAATGACGTTAACAATTTGCTCACTAAACATTTTGGGGATCAGTATTCCCTCAAATATTACAAGGACGTAGTGAAGGAAACATGTGTTGCCAATGTAAACTCTGATGAAAATGCTTTTACCTAATGAATTTCTTTTTATCTACCTTTTTTCTACTTTAAGTTTATACTAATAATTCTGATTCCAAGAAGTCTATATTTTTTTTCATTACCTAGCAGTAGTTTAGACCATTTTCGATATCACTGAATATTCAGAACAACAACTTATCGACATTATTATAATAAATTAATTAATTTATTAATTCATTATTAATTTTTATTAATTCATTATTATTTAAATTAAAAAAAAAAATTATAATTTTATTTTTTCCGAAATAACTCACACTTTTGATTTTACAGGCTAATACCTGAATATAATTAAGATACCTCATGGATTTAATTGAAATTTGAACCGAAGGATTAAAAAGACCTCAAATTTTTGCCAACCCAGCTCAATCCAAATTATTTTTATTTATAAACAATTATACAATACTACTAATTAAAATCAAAAAAAAGATTTCGAATCGTACACCGAAGGTTATCCGAATGACCTTTTAATTTTTTGAAAAAATTAAATGGGCAGAGCGTGAAATGTTTTTTGTGTCTGCTGTAAAATTTATAAAAATGTATTGAGCTGGTTTTGATATTAAACGCCTGAAATATAGAAATTTATAAATACACAAATATATGTTATTTGAAATATATTTTGAAATGTGAAGTTGGTAGTTTAAATGGTTAAAGAAGTTTCAAAAACATTTATTTTAAACCATAAAATTTGTTTTTCACAATTATTTAATATTTCAACAAATTATCAATAAATAACGAATATAATGGGATTCAGTTTCATGTTCAAGGAAAAATATTAAATCAACTCAAATAAAAATATAAAGTTTATTTTAAATTTCATTCGAAACCTTTCCAAAATTATCAAAGAGTCCCGAAAACAATAATAAATTTTTACAACAAATAGTTTCATACGAACTATTCAAAACATTATTAAATGAGCTTAGAATTGTAAATTTATTTGTATTGAAAGTTAAATAAACAAAATGATTTATAATATTATAAAATCGATTTTTAACCCATTTATAACCATTATTATAAACTAACAAGAATATCTACTGCTCGTGAATGTTTCTATTTGTAATAATTACTTGCTTATACTAACTTGTCGTATCGTACTATAAATAACTACTTGTTTATACTAATTAGCCTTGTTTTACTACAAAAACTATATCTAGTCTAGTCATACTAAAACCACTTGCTTCGTCTTACTATGACTAACTTGTCTTGTATTGTCTTACTGTAACTACTTGATTTTCTAACTGGTTTTGTCTTGTCTTACTATAATTTAAGTTTATAGTAACGAGTCTTGGGTTACTACAAACGCTTGTCTATATGTTGTCTATATCTTGTCTAGTCTTATTTTAACTTACTTTAGTATAAGCAAGTATACTAACTTGTCTTGTTGTGTCTTTCTATAACTACTTGCTTATACTAACTTAAATTGTCTAGTCTTACTATAACTACTTGTTTATACTTATTTGTCTTGTCTTACTACAAATTCTATATCTAGTCTAGTCTTACCATATCTACTTTATTTTTCTAAATTGTCTTTTTTTTTCTCCGTAAAACTATTTGCTCATATTAACTTGTCTTGTTTCGTCATACTATAACAACTTGCTTATACTAACATATTTTGTCAAGTTTTACTATAACTACTTGTTTATACTTCTTTGTCTTGTCTTACTACAAATATTATAACGCGTCTAGTCTTACTATAACTACTTGCTTATACTAACTTATTTTATCTTGTCTTACAATAAGTACTCGTTTATACTAATTAGTCCTGTCTTACTAAACATAATATATCTAGTCTAGTCTTAGTAGTAACTACTTGCTTACACTAATATGTCTTGTTTATGTGTCTTTTATATGTCTTTTATATAGCTTCTGTTTGTATATTGTTTCTTTCTAAATCCTTTCTTATTTTGTCGACCCAGCTTGTTGTGGACTTTTTACTCCATAGATATTTAAAAATATCACTGGTTAATCTGCTGTCTCCGAAAAGATTGAATATTTTTATATATTCAGGTTGTGTTCCGTTTTCTTCTAATTTTGTACAATTTAGATAAGTTAGAAATACTAGAAAGGCGAATTATAAGGAAAATATTAGAACCACAGATTAGAAACACAGCATAAGATTGGAAATTACGAAGCAATGCTGAAGTATACGAAAATATAGAAAATATAGCAAACGTATTGAGGAAAAGAGGACAGTTTTTCGGACATTAATTTCGATTGAAAGACAGCAGATTAACCAGTGATATTTTTAAATATCTATGGAGTAAAAAGTCCACAACAAGTTGGGTCAACAAAATAAGAAAGGATTTAGAAAGAAACAATATACAAACAGAAGCTATATACAGCAGAGAAGCCTTTTGGGAAAAAAATATTGCAAATGGGGATTGCACGGCAGCGCAGCTAAGAAGACTGGTTCAAAATGGTCTGATGACAGAAAGAAAAGACATAGTGAACAGATGAAAGAATACTGGAAGAAAAGAAAAGAACAAAGAACACAAGTAGGAATTGAAAAAAAATGAATTAGTGATCTTTCAAACATTGCAAACTGTTGCAAAAATGGCAAACATCGACGGTATATCTGTTCGGGCAATTTCATAATCTGCATTTATTCGGAAAGCAATAGCTGGCAGATTTCCCAAACAAATCTTGCCAACATGTCCTTCAGGTGTTATGGTAACTTAATTCAAAAGGAATATGAAGAAAGAAAGACAGAAATGAATTTAAAGTTTCAAGAATTAAAAGCAAATGGACAAAAAAATAGTTTTACGCAAAATGAATGGATTAGATTGAGACGCCGAAGATACTTAAACATTAGTATTTATAGAGAATACAATTTTCATTAAAATTTAGGCTTTCTGCGAATTGAAGAAACTTGGTATGCAAATAATATCGTAATAAGTGTTTCAGAAAGGATATTGTAGGAACTACAAATTATGGTGCCGGGGTAATTAAAAAAATGGCACAGATTTTCCTGCTGAACCACAAATCTCGTTGTTGGCAACACTTTTTACAAGTAATCATCTCAGGTAGAAAACAGATGCAACAGTGAAGATTAAAATTTATTTTCTGAAGAATCTCACGAAGGAGATGTGGATAATGAGTATTACGTCGAAGAAAATGCTAAAATTAAAAGTAATTTACAAATGGAGTTTATCTCTGATAAAATCAGTTTCCTATCATGAAACGTATAAGCTCTATTTGGAAAGGAAATGGAATTATCAATGTACATCAAGAAAAGGTGGTCTTCTCTTGAACCAATGTAAGAAAAATATATTCTTTTAAAAGTTGTAATATTACACATTCTAACAGCTTTAAATTTAGTACATTTAAAATGCAACTTTATCTCCAGTAAGTGTAGCAGTAACAACATTAAGCCGCCATGATTCTAAGATATTGACGGCACAAGGCATAAAAGGATTCTTTGAAAAGAAATAATTGGTTCTGATATAAGCAAAGCTTCAATCAAAAATATCGTGGAACGTTTGAAGACCTATGATAATCTGGAATTGACAGAATTGGCTAGATGCTTATTAGATTCTTGAAAAGTTGAAACAAAGTCTGTTGTAATATTGGCCGAAAATCTTTTTGATCGACTTTATCCAGACTGTTGGAGAGGTCCAATATACAATAACAACTGTTAATACAAAACTATTTAATACATAATAATTCATAAAATATATAGACAACTTATTAACAACTCCCAACTAAAAACTTAACCAAAAATACATCCTATAAAAATAGTTCAAAACCCTACTACCACTATAAACACATCTTTAATATAGATGGCGTTATATAAGAATTAATAAGTATATATTTAAATATTCTCAACACTTCCTCTTACTTCTTCATTCTTATACCTCATTTAAGCCTAATTGTTTCATATATTGAGTATACTTTATCCTTGATAGAGCCTTCCTTAATATGTCAGCTACCATATCATTTCCCTTTGCATTCAATGTTTATTACTTTATTTTCAACTGCATCTTTAATGAAATGATGTCAAACATCAATATGTTTTGTTCTACGATAATGTCCATTACTTATTAATTTCTGTGCACTTTGATTATAGTTATACAATGTTACAGTTATTTCTTTACATGTTATTTCTTTGATCAAATTTTTGACAAATATAATTTCCTTGGTTGCGTCACTTAAGCTTAAATATTCTGCCTCAGTACTGGATAATGTGACAATTTTTTGTTTTCTACATTCCCAGGTTATTACAGAACTTCCTAACTTAACTACTAATCCAGGGTATGATTTTCTATCAACAATATCTCCGCCTCAGTCTGCATCTGCAAATGCTTCAAGTTTACCTCCACTTCTTTAGAATGTCAATGCATAATTAATTGCACCTTTTAAGTATCTAAGTACACGTTTTGCAACAAACCAATGTGTCTTATCATGATAAGTATTGAATTGACTTAATAAACTTGTAGCATATGCAATATCTGGACGTGTAAATTGAAGGATATTTAGTCATAGTCGAATCAGATTTTATTAATTTTTCATTTAATGCCATAGGTGTTAAAGCCGGTTTTGCTTCTGTCATCCCAAATCTTTTGAGTAAATTCTTTGTATATTTACTTTGACATACGCTCAACATTCCTTCAGATCTGTTACGAGTAACTTTCATACCCCGACAATTCTTTAATGGCCCTAAGAACTTAACTTCAAATTCGTTTCTCAACATATTAATAAGTTTTTGTTTTTCATTCTTTGAATTACTAAATATAAAAAATCATCTACATATAAAGCAGTATTATCAGTTCATTCTTGTGTTTCTTTATATAAACACATTGTTCATATTTTGATACTGTATAACCATGTTCTTTCAAAACAGAATAAATTCTTTTATTCCAAGCCCTACTGGCCTGTTTAAGTCCATATATACTTTTCTGCAATAAACCTACCTTATTAGATCCCTCGATTTCAAATCCAATAGGTTGTTCCATATAAATTTGCTCATCCAACTAACCATTTAAAAATGCTATTTTCACATATACATGATCCATATCCATGTCCCGCTCATTTACGATGGCAAATAGCAATCTAATGGTCGAATGTTTGACAACTGGAGCAAACGTTTCCTCAAAATCTATACCGCATCTTTTAACGAATCCTCGATCTACGAAACGTGCTTTATGATTCTCAAATTCCCCAGATAGGTTTCTTTTGATTTTGTAAACCCACTTGCATTTAATTATGTTTTTCTTTTCAGGTCGATCAACTAATTTCCAAACTTGGTGAATCATATTCAGCTTACATAGTCATGTTCCAATCCTTTTGGTCTGCACCTTCAATTGCTTCATTATATGTTTGTGGTTCATTTCGATCAATACTATTTATAAAAGATATGTCTGATGTAACGTAGTCTTTCAAACACACTGGATTACGTCTCTCCCTTTGAGGTCTCGCATTATCATCAAGCGAACAAATCGTTTGAACTTCTGGATTAATCATATCATCATCTTTATTTGAAGAAATAAGTATTTCTGAGTCATCATCCTCTACTTCAGAAAGTTCTAATGACACGCTTTCAGAACTAGATGATTCTTCCTCTGAATGTATGATTCTTCCTTCAGGTTCAACATTTTGTGTTTCGTCCATTATTGATGTATATTCATGTACTTCTTCTTTATTATCCGGTTCAGGTGCATCTCCCTTCAAATTTCCAATGAAAATTACACGTCTTGCTTTGATTACTTTTCCGAATTGTGCTGGATCTGCGAGTCTATATCCTTTTGTGTGTTGAGAGTATCCAACCATTACATATTCTTTTGATTTTGCATTAAGTTTCTTCCTAAGCTCATTAGGTATATCAGCATAAGCCTTGACTCCAAATACTCGTAAGTGGCTTACGTCAACTTTAGATGCAGTCCAAACTTCTTCAGTTGGACTAAGATTCTTCTTGATAAGTTATATTCTTGTTGCTACCGCTTCACCCCAGTAGCGTTTGGACAGTCCTAAATCTTGCAACATGGTTTTCGCTTTATCAATTATAGTCCGGTTCAGCCTTTCAGCTAAACCATTTTGTTGAGGTGAATATGGTACAGTTGTTTCAGGAATATAAATATATATATATATATATATATATATATATATATATATATATATATATATATATATATATATATATGTTTATATAACTGTAATGTTCCTGAAGTCGAAGCAAATTCAGAAGAATTAGAAGAAGTGACCAATACAAACTATTCCTAGCAAGACGAAGTGACCAATACAAACTATTCCTAGCAAGACGAAGTGACCAATACAAACTGTTCCTAGCAAGACGAAGTTAAAAAACCTATTCAAGTAGCATTAAACAAAAATAATTATATTCAAACAAACCGCTATCAAACCGCTATGAAATTCTATGAAACAGGAGTATGCTAAATATAAAAAAAACTTAAATATGAAAAAACAAAAAGATGAAATATTTTGTTTCAAGCACTCTCTACAATTAAAGCTACTCCGAAAGATCATTTTACCTAAGCGCCAACTTTTGTACAAAACTAAGATCGCGTTGAAATATCAGACAATACACACACACACACACACACACACATAAATATATATATATATATATATATATATATATATATATATATATATATATATATATATATATGTATATACACCTATATATAGTAACCAATTTTACAGAGAAAAAATCTAAAGGACAAGATTTGTCATAGGAAATATAATTCCTTGCAAGTTTTTCAAATAGTGAGTTATTTTGATGGGCAAAATAATAAATAAGCAAAAAAAATATTTACTAAGACTGATATTTAAAACTTCAAGACCAGACAAGACCTGAGAAAATCAGATAAGACCAGAATAGAATGGATATTCAATATTTATGAATATTTTCAATTAATTGTCAGATATAATTTAAGGTACGGTAACACTGGCACAAGTGTACGAGTACTTGTGTGAGTCAACATACATTTCCTCATACATTTTGTATGTTCTTATACATTTCCTCATACATTTTGAATGAGCAGAAAAGCTCGCATATTTGACTTGTGTGAGGTTGGTTATATTATTTTAATTAGCTGACATTATCTTGTTTTGTTTCTTGTTGAGTTTTATCTTGAATTTGTTCTATAAAAACCTAAAATCTTGGATTTGTGAATAGTCCAGTTTGTGAATTATCTCTCCCTATGGATGCTACCGACCCAAGTAGGACCTGGACCGACCTACACTTGCGTTTGGTGTATCTTGGTTGATCTTAGACACAAGTGTAGGGAGCCCTTACAGTTTATAACGTGGTTGGCGAGCTACTATTAGGGGAGGTTTCGTGGCAGATTTTTACTGTGATGACTTTGCCTCAGCCATTCACAGCCTTAGGTTAGGTTTTTAACGGATAGGTATATAGATATTTTTAACGGTTAGGTTTTTATGGATAAAACCTAACCTAACCTAACAAATTTGGAATACAAATATATAATAAGTTCCTGAAACTCTCAGAGAAGAAACATACTACAAGTTTTTTAGACGAGATCTAAAACGGTCTAATTTATATTATATATATATATATATATATATATATATATATATATATATATATATATATACATATATATATATATATATATATATATATATATATATATATATATATAGACATATATATATATAAACTAACTGATATTTGAAACCTGAATTTTGAACCTGTAATTGAAACCTGATATTTGAAACCTGATATTTGAAACCTGATATTTGAAACCTGATATTTGAAACCTGATATTTGAAACCTGATATTTGAAACCTGATATTTGAAACCTGATATTTGAAACCTGATATTTGAAACCTGAGATTTGAACCCTGATATTTGAAACCTGATATTTGAAACCTGATATTTGAAACCTGATATTTGAAACCTGATATTTGAAACCTGATATTTGAAACCTGATATTTGAAACCTGATATTTGAAACCTGATATTTGAAACCTGATATTTGAAACCTAATATTTGAAACCTGATATTTGAAACCTGATATTTGAAACCTGATATTTGAAACCTGATATTTGAAACCTGATATTTGAAACCTGATATTTGAAACCTGATATTTGAAACCTGATATTTGAAACCTGTTATTTGAAACCTGATATTTGAAACCTGATATTTGAAACTTGCAAAATTGCCAAAATATCCTACAAAACAACTATCAAATTTATTATAGAAAACTATAAAATTTATACAATGAAACGTTTCATACATTTGAGTATTTCTAATTATTTTTCTTGGTGCTAATTATAATAATTATAATATTTTTTTGCAAATATACTCGATCAAGTGGACTCATAACGCATAATTGGACGCATAATTTCACCGCACAAAAGTTGTTTGTTAAAATTAAATCTTGGTCATTTCGTTTCCAATATTACTTAAATATTATAAATAATCTATCTATAAAATATCTATATAAAATCTATAAAATATCTCAATTAACTTCCCATAAAATTTAAATACATGAACATTGTTCTGAATTACAAATTTTACAAATACCTTCGTGCGTGCGATATTACAAACCTGAAAAATGTATATAAGTGCATTTGTAAATTTGGCATTAGTTTTACATAGAAAAATATTTAAGCAAACGTTTAATTTAAAATTTTGTTAAACATTTCGTTATCCGTTGATACTTTGTTCTTTGAAACTCACAACTTCGCTATAATAAAAAAATCTTGTCAACTATTTCTATTAGTTTTGTTGATTGTATAAAATGATTAAAGATATATTTTCTTTATACAAAAATTCGTTTGAATTTACCGATTTTGTATACCGGTTGTCCCATTTTAATCCGCCAGTAGCGATAATTCTCAACCAGTGCATAAAAGTGTTCTGAATAAAAGTTAACCGTTATGAGGGGGACATCAGCCGTCGACTTTGCCTCCCCAGCCCCCACACGGCGAGAACAGGGGGTAACTTTAAAATCTTAAGTAGATACCCCTATTTTTTACTGCAGATTCGGATAGAACGTTAAAAAGTAGGTAAAACATATTCGGGTTGTTTTCCAAAATTGTTGATGGATGGGGCTGCAAACGTGATGTCCCATTTAAATCCGCCAGTGGCGATAATTCTGAACCAGTGCATTGAAGCAAAAAGTGTTCTGAAATAAAGTTAACGGTTATGAGGGGGACATCTGATGCCGTCGACTTTGCACCCCCCCCCCCCCCCCCCCCCACGTGGGGGGGCGGTAACAGGAGGCACTTTTAAAATTTTAAATGAAAACCCCTATTTTTATTGCAGATTTGAATAAAGCGTTAAAAAGTTGGCAAATTTTATCCGGGTTGTTTTCCAAAATTGTTGACTTTTTTCTTTTTGACGTTTGCAGATCCAAATCTGCAATATAAATATGGGCCTTTGATGCGGGGTGAGACAAAAACAAACTTGTAATGTTGTGAGTGAGTCTTAAGTAAGAATAACAATTAATTATGTAATGAATTATGCTATTTAATTGATAAAAAAACAAATTTTCACGTTTTCGGCGCTATCCAACAACCCGGATAAAATTTATCTACTTTTTAACGCTCTATCCAAATCTGCAATAAAAAATAGGTATATAATAGTTTCCACTTAAGATTTTAAAGTTGCCTCCTGTTCCTGACTTTTTATTGTTTTTACTTCCGGACTGTTCTTAACTTTTTATTCAGAACACTTTTTGCTTCAATGCACTGGTATAGAATTATCGCTACTGGCGGATTAAAATGGAACACCCGGTATTTACTTGATTATTAGAAACGATTAGTGAGATATTTTATTAAGTTTTCAAGCAAAAACAATTAAGTTGCAAATACATTTGTATACATCAAAATAACTGAAAAGTTTGTGTGATACTATAAGATTGCAAAATATGAATAACTTCCACGAGAAACAAGTATATATAGTTTAAACAAAACATTTTTATTAATATAAGGAAGGTCGAAAAATTATTAAATCATACGGAAACGATTTCAATAGCACTAAACCATTAATTATATAATCATTAAATAAAAAGTTTCTAAAAAGTTTTTTTATATAAAAAAAAAATCTAAATTTTAAAATCTGAATGTCTTTCTCGTGAAAAGTATGAATTCCAAACAGAAATTAAGTATGAATTGAACTATTAAACCATTCTACGTAATTTATTGTAAATCCTTTATGTAAAAAAGACAACTTTTTTTAAGAATAATATATCATATTAATTTATAATCGTAAATGTTACTTAAAACAATGTTAATAGTCTTCAATAAAATAAAATCTTAATATAGAAAATTGAAAATAAAATTTTCTCGTGTAGTAAAAAGAAAGTTTTATAAAGAACACAAAACTCCCTCAACATCACTGAACATAAACACTATCCTGGGTAATCAGGCAACGTTAGCCTCTGCCTAATGTCGACCATTATTGGCCACTGACTCTAGGTGCATAAGCATCGGTGCTATCGGATTGACTTGAAATAACAAAATGTCGAAATAACAGCGACATGCAGTATTTATGTATGTTTTTACCATTTTATAATTTAGACATTCGTACTGAAAGATTGAATAATTTAAAAATGCTTTATTATGCATTATTTTGAAAACAAAAACAATTTATTATGAATTCCTCATAAGAGTCGATAATTAGTTTACTCGATGTTAAAACATAGTAGTAACTGTAATAATTCATGATTTTATTTAATTATTCATTTTATCATAATATTATTATTATTCATATACTTAAGTGTTATTTATTTTATTAATTCTGAATGCTACTTAAAATTTATTATAAAATAAAATCTCAACAAGACCAATAATTTCAACAACAAATTTTTACTAACTCTGCCAAAATCGTTTTCGATCAGACATTATAAATAAAAATTAACTTTACTTTGATTAAATTTGAAACAAGATGTTAATTAATACAAGAATAATATTTTCAACGTTATAATTATCTTTCATTAAACAAATTTCATGAATGTTACATAAAAAAGTTGAAATAGCATAATTCCTTACTGAAGCATTTATTTTTAACAAAAATATCTCAAAAGAAATAAAGTTATTTTTTTAACATTCTATGCTGATATTATTACGTATTTATTCTTGAGTGTAAGACTCATCATTCCAATTAGCCAATTTAAGTGGTTTTAGTGATAATGGTAGGCATAGCTTACACTGAATAATTGAATACTTCTATTCTGACTATATAGGTTTATAGCACTTAAAATAACTTTATGGAAACTTGCTATTGCTAAAACAAATTTCGCCCGTAAAATACTCTTCTACTTTAACGCCTCACTTATATAAAACTTTGTGTATTACGAATTAATATTAAAACTGTAAATTACACTAAAACTTTTTGAGTTTTTTGAAAACTTTGGACAAATTATTTAGTGGTGAAACTTCATTAAATATCTACACTTCTATAACTCCTGCCCTAATATATCTACAAACTGAATTTTGGTTGTAGCGCAAACAACATAGTTTGTGTATTTGAAATGCAATGTACATTTGTTTGTGCATACTAGTTCTTTAAAACACAAATTAATTAATTATTGTAAGACAAACAAAGTGGAAACTAACAATGTGTATATAAAATAAGATTAGCTAAAATTATTGAATGAAAATCCTATTTAAATTTTCAACCAGAATTAACAAAATAAGTTGTATTATCTACGTGGAATTGTTTGCATAACAACTAGATGAATTTTGTTTTGATTTTATTATTTAGCTTTGATGCAGCAAAGTTTATTCTGTCATTTTATTCTCTTTTCAAATCCACTGCCAATTATTACTCATGAGCTTCATTCTGGAGATTTACTTCCCTTTGTATATTTATGTCCCTGCATTTGCTCAGCTAAAATTTTAGAACAAAGTTTCAATTAATCACACACTGGAGGTTCTTAATTAAAATTTTGTGATGCAACTTATTATGCTGCTAAAGTATTTCCAAGATTTACAAATATATTATATCAATAATTTGATAATAAAGTGTTTAATATTTCATGTTTGAATAAAATAAAAATTTATAAAATTGCATTAAGAAATTTGGTATTAAAGAACTTTTTTTATTAGAATATAAGAAAAAATCAGTTTATTTTTAATAAATTCATTCGTATTTATGTATTTACATCCTCGCATTGCGAAACTAGAGTAAACTTTTGAAGCAAACTTTTAACTAAATACACACCGAAAGTTTCGCATTAAAAATTTTGTCATGAAAATTATTTAGCAATCTACGAAATTAATTTAACCCAGTTCCATAAACGAAAAAAAAGAACGCATTTTCGTCCGACGGGAGCAATTAACTTTAAACAAAACGGACACAACGAAAATATTTGTTTAAACCAAATGTCTCGTGAATAATAGCTTTGAAAAATATACTCTGTTTCCGAACAGGAACGATTTATATAAAATTTATGAAATATTCTTAATATTAATGGAATAAATAATTAAATTTTTATAGATAATAGAGAATACACGTGAATAGTTTCAAATTTATTGTGATATTTCTTAATAAAAGTTAGAAATAAATAATTGTAATCTTTTTGAAAAACATTTTGGAAAACAGTTTCCTTTTTTCTACTCCTTTAAATATGGTTAGTGTATCGAATTTTTTCCTGGACGAACGTTAATTTCTTGGTTCATAAACATATTAAATAGTATAAGTTACCTGGAATAGAACTAATACTTGTCTAGTTACCCGTTAGTAATATCTATCTGTTAGTATATGAACAAATTATTATTTTGAATGAGCTTAAATTAAGCCGTGAATATTACTAAATTTATCATTGCTTTTAGAATTATTTATAATTCTATTATAAAATATGATACACTTCTATATTTATGTCATATATTAACAAAAAAGCGTATTATTAATATTACAGAGATTTATAATTCTATTTATAGATTTGGCGGATATTACGTTAGCAAATATAATGTATCTTTTTTGACAGAAAATTGAATTTTTGTAAAAAAAAATGTCGTACTTAAAATAATTGTTTTGCGTGTCTTTCCTACTTATAATTTCCTGAAAAGCATTTCACATTTGAATTGTGCAAAATCATGCGTGTTCTACCCGAACTTATACAAAGAAAAAAATCTACATTTACCTTTTATAAATATAACCAGAAAGATATTTTAAGAGTTAACATAATTGTAAACGAAAAAACTCCGTGATTGTCGCGTCACACATCGCACCCCCGTGAGTGAATCAAACAGACGCCCGCGCGACGTAGTTTGGTCGGCGTGCAAACACCATGTGGCGTCAGGACGACTACCGTTCAACCTATACCACAGAAGGAAGCTTGGTGGGGGAAAGGCAGACGCCTGCGGTCGACGCCGCAACTTCAACCTACCTGTGGGAAATTATACGATCGGGGATTTTGATTGTTGCAACTTTCTGATATACTATTTATTATGTTTAAATAACTCACCCTCCTCTACTCTCATTGCATACACTCCACATCAAGTTAGTTTATATATTCGAGAGTTTTACTAACTTCCTAAACTCCGCAACAATTACCCAATATATATGCGATTTAACAATTTCATAGAAACTTCACAGCTATTTGATACACCGATTATAATTCTGTACTGCAAACGCACAGCAACGGCAAATGCCAAATCCTGTACATTTTTTGTTTCTTTTTTTTCACATTGTGCTCGTTTTGATTTACTAGGAAATAGAAGCACAATATCCAGTTAAACGGGAACATTATTTAGAACAATACACATGTAATAAATAAATCAAATAAAGTTCAGAACAACCCTACTTTATATATGTTGTAAAGACTACCACAACGCGATATTTCGTATTAGTAAATTGCTACTCTGCATGTTAATATGACGGCTTCCATATTTATACAAAACTACTGACACTCGGTCTATGAGACCAAAGCAGATATTGATAATTAAATTTCGCGAGAATTAATTTTTGTTTTATATTGTGCTTAGGTATGTATGATTAAAAGATTAGTGAGTAGTTTGGTGAATGATGAAGGTTGTGGGTGTTTTTATCGCTTTGTTAATTGTCGTCAACTGCGACTCGCGGTCTGAGAGACCGCTGAACACTGGAAACGTACCAAATATTTAACCCAGAAATTTTGTAGATTTGGTCGTAAACTATCTTATAGTTAACCTCTGTTAAGTTGGCTGAACCAACTCGGAAAAAAAAATCCGCGACGGCACATAATAATCCGCTTTTTATCCGCTAACGATTGTAAAAGAACAAAATTTCCCGCTCTTCCCATTTCCCGGGAAAATGGGGTCCCGCTAACTTAACAAAAAGTTAGCGGTACCCATTCTAAAAATAATTATATTGAGAAAATAATTGCACCAGAATTATCCGCTTTTTATCAGCTAACGATTGTAAAAAGAAAAAAATTTCCCGCCCTTCTCATTTCCCGGGAAAATAGGATGCCGCTAACTTAACAGAAAGTTAGCGGGATCCATCCTAAAAATAATTACATTGAGGAAATAATTGCACCGTAATTATCCGCTTTTTATCCGCAAACGAATACCGCTAGAAAAAAAAATTCCGCACTTTTCATTTCCCGCCAAAATTTGGGATTTTTTTTCACGGAGTTCGTTTGTGGATGAAGCAAAGGTTATCATGTACTATCGCGGATACCGGGGGAAAAATTGCTGTGAGGTAATATTAAAGAACAAAGAAAGAAAGGGGTAGATAATGAGGAAGAAGAGAAGAATCTACGATTATTTAGAGGAAAATTTGATTTATTAAGTTCTGTTAAAATTCTGATAAACCTCTGAAAACAATTCTATAGTGAAAGCTTAATCGCAACGAGAATAAATAAGTAATTGCGGGCTGACACGATTCCTCGTATCCATCACAGGTATCGGTGATTCATGAAACTTATCATATTCATTCCAACCCGGAAATAGATTGCGGATTTCGGAAAGGGGTGGAGTCTAAATGTTTTTGGTTTTCCCCGGCCGAATCGTCACACGTTATTTATATTGCCCCGTTCAAAAAGGCATCGGCGCGGCGGCGAAATGCTAGGGGCCTTTCAAAGATTCGGGCGGCATGCTAGGACCTTTCAAAGGGGCAAGTGGCATGTTAAGGCACTTTCAAAGACGCAAGCGGTATTTTAGGTCTTTTCAAAAATGAAATGTTCTTATGGTTGCCTTCCTTCCACCTACGGTGGGGTGAGAGGGCAGTTGTAGTGGAGCTATTGCCACCCCTCTCTTTCTTTGTTCTTCAAAATTACCTCTCAGCAATTTTTTCCCCTGATATCTTTATTTCTCCGCGATAGCACCTGATAAGCACACTTTTGCTTCATCCATAAACGAATTCCGCGCAAAAAAAACTCAATTTTTCCGGGAAATGAAAAGTTTGGAAATTATTTTTCTCGCGGCATTCGTTTGCGGATAAAAAGCGGATTATTCCGGGTCATGTATTTCCTCAAAATATATTTTTTTAGGGTGGGTCCCGCTAACTTTCTGATAAGTTAGCGGGATCCCATTTTCCCGGGAAATGGGAAGGGCGGGAATTTTTTTGTCTTTTTACAATCGTTAGCGGATAAAAAGCGGATAATTCCGGTGCAATTATTTTCTCATATAATTATTTTTACAATAGGTCCCGCTAACTTGCTGTTAAGTTATCGGGATCCTATTTTCCCAGTTGGATTTTTTTTTTCGAGTTGGTCCTGTAAACTTAACAGTGGTTTATAGTTATGTATCAATATGATAGTAATACAATCTCTCATTTGGGACGCTAAAAAAAGTAAAAAATGGTAGCGTTATGTGCAATAATCCGCTTTGCTTCAAATGTTCCTGAGAAACTTCTAAAGTATGGCTTGAATTGAATGTTTCAATTATAATTTTGAAGCATACGTGGTCTGTTAGAAAAGTATCCACCCTCAGTAATCACCCTCAAAGTAGTCTCATTGGGACTCCACACACTTCTCCCAACGGTGCCGCCATTGTTGGAAGCATTCCGAAAAAGCCTCTTTTGGAATCGATTTTAGTTCGGCTGTCGTTGCATCCATAATGTCCTCTCTTTTCTGAAATCGCGTTCCTTTTAATGGCCTCTTGACTTATAGCCAGAAGTTGCCGGGGGGTTATATCAGGAGAGTAAGGAGCCTGTCGAACCAGAGGAGGGTTTTTCGTCAAAAAAATGTGAACCTACTGCGAAGAATATGCTGGAGCAATGTCGTGATGGAGTCGCCAATTTCCTGATGACCACAACTCCAGTCGCTTGCGCCGTACAGCATCACGTAGGTGACGTAGGACATCCATATAGTACTCCCTATAGTCCTTCCGTTATTTTACTTGCATTGAAAAACCGACGAGAGCACTACACACTACGTCACTCGAACTACGTAATAGTTGCTCGACAGCAACTGACGCTATCTACAGTCCGGAAAAAAATCACGCATGCGCACGAAGGTTCAAGGACGGCTCATGCAAGCGCGATTGATTCAAATACATACAGGTTTTCTAAATAAAAAATAAGGTCGGATACTTTTCTAACAGACCACGTATATAATATCTGTGTTTATATTATTATTAGTTCTTTATTAAACTTAATTTTTAGTAAAAATGCTTACAAAAGGGTGAGCGTTCTTTCAGACCGCACCTCAGAGAGTATGTTCCAGAACTGAATCGTCAGTAGTTACGGGTCAATTTAGATTGATGCATTTTGCGATGTTCAAGAATACGTAGGCAGAAATACTAGATTTCACTATTAAATCGGTGTTTCTCAATTGTAATAGTATAATCATTTCATGTAAAATTCCATTCGTAATGATGTTTTATCAAAATCCTTTTGTAATCACAATTGTAAAAAGTTGAATAAAAGTTACAAAACTTTTCCCAGAATCATTACGATTTGTGTGAACTTTGTAATATAGTTTTAATTGACGTAAGACCTAACCACAGTCAATTACTTTTACAAAATCTCATTGAAAATAGGTTGTAAATTCAACAAAGAAATTACATTTTTAGTTTAATTAGCCAAATGTATTTTTAGCCTTTATACCTATTCAGTATTCGTTAATTATTCATCCACTAAAGTTCTGTCAACTAAAACTATTTTATCCGTTTGTCGCGTATGTTGATATTTCATATTTCAAATTTAATTGCTAGAAATTTTTTTAATTAATAATTATATTCTTTATTATACTATTATATATGTATTTTTGAATTTGAAGATTTTGATGATTTCAAATGAAAACACTTTGGATCTTGTTTTCAAAATTATATTTTTCGAAAATAAATCTATACATTCATCATCAGTATAGTTGGTTATACTGATGACATAGAGTTATACTAATGATGTCAACTTATTTGACGGAATGTATACATTTATTTTCCAAAAATAAATTTTGAAGGCAAGATCGATACTGTTTTTACTTCATATTATTATACCATACTTATTTATAAAAGACTTATAGACTTGTATACAAAAATCATCCGTAAATAGAAATATAGTGCAAAATGGCACACTGAAAAACGGTTTCAGAGAGGAAAACTAATTTCAGCGTACCGAAATTCTAAACACACATAAAACCTTCTCTTTCTGAACTCGCAGAACTTTACAACAATTACCTTTTCTAGTTTATAACCTATATATACTAGGTTTACGCCGTACCATTCCGTATAAACTTTTGAGCTCTTTCACACAGAGATTATAACTCCCGACGTCGAACCCACAACAGTCGCGCACTCCTTACCATGTTTATTTCACAATCAAAATACTTTCAATATAACACAAATTTGGATATACATAAGTCACTTATGTTAAACAAGTTAAACATTTCTAAAATAGTCTCAATGGATGTATTTTTTAAAAATAAGATTTGTGCAATTCGGTTTCAACCTCTATGCAGTTTGATCTATTAAGGTTTACGCAACTTGTCTATTTAGTTTTGTCGATTTAAGTTTACCTAACTCGACTTTGTGCATTTAATTTTGTCTATAAAGGTTCGTGGAACTCAATTTTATCCTCTGAATTGAAAAATCACTTTATTTTTACGACTTATTTTGTTAAAAAATTATATAACTTGTGAAGTTATATAAATCTACACACTTAACACGACTCGAGTTTCACGTAGGTCACTTGACTGTCACTTAAGAATGACATTCAAAATTCAAAACTAGATTCGTGTTAAGCGTCTAGATTTATATAACTTTATAAAGTTATGACATCTTTAGAAAATTAGTGGTAAAAACATAGTGAATTTTTCAATTCAGAGTAAGTATGGATTAACAATTAGTAGCGGTCGCAACCATCGTTTTCATCCAATTTTGTTCATTTTGTTTTATTTATCAAGGTCATTTTTATCCATTTAGTTTTGCATATCACGGTTCATACAACTCAATATAGTCCTATTACTGTTGTCTGTCAAGGTTTGCGCAACTCATTTTTATCAACATAGTTTTATCTTTTAAAGTTAGTGCATCTCAATTTAATGTAAATAATTTTGTTCGTCAAAGCTTGCGTTGTACAATCTTGTCGATTTAGTTTTGCCTATCAAGGTTTACATAACTCAGTTTCGAATATTTAGCTTTTTCTATTCAAGTTTATGCAACTAAACTTGATTCATATAGTTTTGTGTATCAACATTTGCGCAACTTAATATTTCATTGAAGAGACCAATTTCATTTCATGAAGATGAGACCAAGAATTTCCACATAGAAGACAAGGAATATAAAACAAGGCGACACCATCTCCACGCTGCTCGAATGCATGAAGAAGGAACTGAACTGGCAGGAGCTGGGTATAAATATAGATGGTGAGAGAATCAAGTACCTTAAGCTGCCTGACGACATATCCTTATTAACAAATTCTGTTGAAGATGCTAGAATAATGCTAGAACTGCTTCACACCGAATCATAAGGAGTCACACTCAAGATCAACTTCTTTCAAAACCAGTTCATGACGAACCTAGTAATCAGCGAAGACATATCAATAGGTGACGCCAGAGTAGAACAGATCTTTGCATACAAGCATCTAGGCCATGAAATCCTGGTGACACGAGGTAACCATAGATGCCAGATGCCCCATGCATCGCAGAATAGTATTGGCGTGGGCAGCTCTTGGTAATTTAAAGAATGCACTTTCCGAATTACATTCCAATCTGATGAGAAAGGTATTCAAGCAATGCATCCTACCCATTATGACGTACCGTGCTGAGAAACTAACACTAAGAAAAATGTGACAAAAAAAAGGTTTTACACAGTGCACAACATTTATAATATACTAATAATATCACTGATGTATAAAGTTCCTAGTAAGATGATAAGATGCTGAACAAAAGTGGAAGATTATCGAAAGGATAGCCATTTTAAAATGGAACTCAGCAGATAGACCTCCAGATGGACTAGGAAGATACTAGGGTGGAAGCAAGAACACGAAGCTCAGCAAAACAGGAAAAAAAATCTAAAGAAAATATAAAGCGTGTCTACATCAACTGGATGAAACTGTCACGAAATAGAGTAGACTGTATAAGTACGTATCGGGAAGCCTAAGTAGCAGATGAAGGGAAGCCAAAGATGATGATCGAGATTTGCAACCCAATTTTGTATATCATGTTTGCATAACTCAATTTTGTTCAATTAGGCTTGACTATGAAATCTACGCAATTCAAGTTAGTCCATTTAGCTTTGTCTATTAAAATTTTTTTATCCTTTCAATTTTGAGCACTCATATATTTGGATGAGGGTGGTCATATATTTGGGCTAATACGCTGAGTATCTAAATCGCAATGTAATACCCAAAAATATTTACTCAGCACGACAAATTAGACATTCGTGAACGTGGTTAAATATACACTTAACCGCAAAATTAACGCACCAATTATACATTCGGATTTATTTCGCAAAATAGTAGTAGGGTAAACACTCCAATTATTGGCAGTTTAGAGTTTAGTTCGAAAAAACAAGGAAACCATAGATTATTCAAGTTTGGTATGCATTAAAGAGTAAAATAGTATTATTAGTTTCCAGTTAAAAATTGACAACACTGTTCCAATAACCAATATGGCGCTTTCGAAACAACAGGTAACATTTTGTGTTGGTGAAATGGTGTAGTTATTTTGTTTATTTCTTAAGGCAAGCGCTTCATTTTTCATAGTACATCGCAAGAAATCGCTAATTTATACTTTCGAAATAATTTGATATACTTAATAATACCTCTAGGCAGTAGATTCAAAGATTATTTCTTGAATATCTATATCACATTTTATTTATTACATGTGCCAACATATGGAACAATAATTTCATCAAAATCCCTATGTGACAATAAGAGGAATTTTTTGACTATTATCAACCAGCGAGTTTATGATGTATTTGTAAAGGTTTTAAATGAGTTTCTCCATAGAATTTTTTTTTCTTCAATAGCAATTTCCAAATGTTGGCCCACAGTGCCAATAGCACAAGCTAATTATTGGCAGTAGTGCCCATAATAGAATATTGAGTGCAAATAATGGGTTTTTTATTCATTTAGAATACGTCGTAAACAATGAAGAAAGGAAATGAAAAAGAAATCGATAAAAAGAAGTCAACAAAAAGTATATAAAGTGCTTTAGACGCGATTAAAATTGGCATGGCCAAAAAGCAAGCGGCGAAACAATATCTGGTTCCTCGATCTACGTTACAATTTCGGATTAAGGAACCAGATCATAAAGCCTGATCCAAGTCTAGTACTTAACGCAGACGAAAAGAATAAATTAAAGAATTGGTTAAATGTTTGTAATGCAAAGAGTTTTCCTAAACAGAAAGAAGATCTTTTGAATAGCGTATCAGAATTTATAAAAAAAGGCCGGCCGATCTAACCCGTTCAAAGACAACATTCCCGGAGATAAATGGTTTAAACTCGAAAATGATATAAAAGGATGGTTTTAAGCAATTCAAATATACCTGAAAGATCATGGTATGTTTGGAATTCTATCAGACCCGAATAGAATCTTGAATGGTGGCGAAACCAATTTCGGCCATGCCCAAAGACAAGTGTGTTCTTGGCCCAAAAGAGTGCAAAGAATGTTTACGAAACCGACCACGCCCCAGCTAAAAGTTCACTAACAGTGGTGTTTGCTTTTGCTGCCAATGGCGAAATCAACCCACCTATGGTGATATTCCCGTGCAGGCTCGTGCTAAGTAAAATTGCATTAAAGGTACCATCAGATTGGGGTATAGGCCTCAGTGACAATGGCTGGATGAAAACAGAAATTTTCTCTCATTAGGTATACAGAAAAATTGTTCTTCCGCAATTTACATCCGCATCTCGTGCGAAATCAAGTACCATTCCCAGTAATTTTATTTGTAGATGGACAAAAAACCCACCTCACTTATACCGTTAGTGAGCTTTGTTCCTCATTAGATATTGTGCGTATAGCACTTTATCTCAATTGCATTCGATTGCTTCAGCCTGCAGATGTCTCAGCTTTTAGACCTCTAAAAGGTGGTTGGCAAAAGACGATCTTAGAGTGGCGGCGTGAGAATACATAACGAGCTCTTAAAAAAGTTGATTTTGTGCCACTGTTGCACAAAACTATTGATAAATGCGAAAAACCAGATACAATTATTAATGGTTTCCGGGCTTTTTCCACCGGTCTTTTTCCATGGGACTCAACAGCTATAGACTACTCGAAATACTTGGGGAAGAATATGAAGAATAAGCTCGAAAGTAAAGCTTCCAGAATATTGGAAACTTCGAAAATGATGAACGAAAAGGATTTTCTTATTCAGACTGATTAATATTTTGTTGGTAAGTAAGTACTAAAGTTATAAGATCCCAAGGATGGACATTTAAGTACTGATAAAGTGAGACTGCCAAACCGTGTAGAATAAGAGAAATTGTTTATATTATAAAAGTTGATTTCTTTAAAAAAATTTATTAAAACTTTAAATATTTTAATACCTAAATTAAAGCAGATATTTACCTACTAAAACAGTGTTTTAATTATACCCTAGGTATAGATAGATTTTTCTTTTATTTTTAATGATTGGTAGGTATCTATCTTCTACTTTAACTGCATGCCAATAATTAGACGAGTAGATGCCAATATTGAAAATTTCCATGCCAATAATAGGATTTTCTGTAGTCTCTTGGATTCAAGTATAAAATGTTCATTCAATACTATTCAATCACATAAATATTGTTTATTGTTACGCCTTTTGTACGTCATAGCAGCTTTTCATAAGTAGTATGTTTTTCCAATAATTAAACCTCGCTTCTAAAATAAAAGTAGGCATTGGTTTTCACTTGTTTTATTAATAGATACGATAATTGTCATTTGTGCAATACATCTGATCGCAATGCAACGTGCTACACAAAATTTAAATCGTGATGAATGTGTTAAAATTGTAACTTTGTCCAATGAAGAACTAACAAATCGCGAACATGGTAGAAGATTGGAGTGTCTCATACAACGGTCAGTGGGGTTCTACAGAGGTTTATACAGACCAATGATCCGCTACACGACCTAGTCAAGGCAGACCATGACCTACTAATACCGTGGAGGACCGATTTCTAATGCGTCGAACACTGAGGGAACGGTTCACTGCTGCACGATGTCTTCAAATACAACTTGCTGAGGTTTATAGCACTGTTGTTAGTCAAGAAACCATAAGAAGAAGACTTCGTGCTTCAAATTTACGACCTCGGGTAGCAGCTGCTGGTCCCAGATTGTCTGTAGACCACCGAAAAAACAGAATGGCTCTTGCAAGGAGGCATTTGGCTTGGAAATCCATGATTGGGAGCAAGTATTATTTACAGATGAGTCAAGGTTTTGCCTTATAAGTTCTGATCGCCACCCAAGAGAAAAGACACGAAAGACATTCCGCTTGTAACATTCGAGAAACCACTTTATATGGAGGTGGTTCAGTGATGGTATGGAGTGGCAAATCTTTAACAGCTCTCACAGAGATTTTGATTGTTGATGGTGGACGTCTGCATTCTGAACGATACATAACAGACATTTTAGAACCTTTTGTGGTACCTTCTGCACCTTACATTGGGGATGTTACATCGTTTTTATGCAGGATAATGCTAAGCCATATGCGCCACATGTTGTTACTGTATATTTAAATTATGTTAATATTCAAGTCCTGGAGTGGCCTGCCTGCAGTCCAGACCTGAACCCAATAGAGCATCTATGGGACATAATGGGATGCCGGGTTAAAAGTTACAGCCACCACCTAACAGCTTAGACGAGCTACGACAAATTCTTATCCGCGTTTGAGAGTTATCCGTCAAGAAACGATTAAATCTCTAATTGAAAGTATGCCACGGCGATGTTAGGCTGTAATAACGTCTAGAGATGGTAACACTAGTTATTGATAAGCCAAAAACGTATCAAAAGAAGTTGTATTCGTGTGTATAATAATAATGATCATTTTATATTATTTTGTTAAATAAACCATATTTTTGGTTTTTCTCGACAATTATTTAAGTCAAATTTATTAGTATTATCGAAATAATTCTGTTTATGTGTTCTATTCTTAATATGTTTTTCAAAATGTATGATATACACATGTATGATATTGACAACAATTAAAATAAATCGAAATGTATATGTGGTGCGTTAATTTTGCAGTTAAATGTATTTTGATATTCCGAAGTCAATGTATTAGTGTTTTTTTTTCAGCAAAATTCAACAGAATTAGGAACGGGACTCTTTAACTTTCTAAAAGATTTATGTCCTATTATTTTTGTGTCGCTAAAACAATTGTGTTTTTATCACGCGGTCGAGTAATTTAAAGCAGTTTTTCCAACACACTTGACGCATTTTATTGTTCATGTAGTTTTTAATGTTAAAAACGCTTATTACAATTGTTTAGATTTAGCATTTTACTAAATATTTGGTCGTAACTTGGTAAAATGCATAAAATTGTCGTGAAAAATCTATAGTGGAAAACCCATTTGTCAATCTACTAAAAACACCCGATAATTAAAGCGAACTATGAAACAGATTTAGAAACACAGATTTTAAATAACACTTCAAAATAGAGTTGTGGTTAATATATTTATTAAATGAATATAAAATAGTTGCATATTTTTACATTACTAGAATATTTTGTTAAAATGTTATGTTACGTGAAATTGAATATTTTTTTTCTAAATAAAACTTTCACACAGTCTTCAAGTGAACAAAAAACCTATTTCTCAGTGTAAAAAAACCCGATTATTAAGTGAATTAAGATTTTAGAAGCCTTTAAGTCTTAAAAGCCTTTTGCTATGAAATTAAAGAAAATATATATAAAAAATATTTATTGTGGTTAATATATTAAGTTAAAGCATTTAAAATAAGTGGTGAATTAAAATTAATGACTTTCTAATAGAATGAAATGATCGGAGACTCTTAAAATGTTATGAGAAATTCATGGTGCAGCATTGAATTGTAAAAGATTGGGCCGAATCGTCTTCCCTATTACATATGTATGACCCTGGGATAGTATGTTTACACGAACGCATTTATCTTCGCGATTCTGGTTAAAAAGGGAGACGTCAGCATACACCTAGTAGGAAAAGCGGTGGAAAACAGTCGGTAAATTACAAGCGAGAAATAAAAATATCCGCCCGTGACGTCGGGATTTATGCCGCGCGAAATTGCTTACCCAAATAAAGTGTTTTTGTTAAATAATTCCTCGCGATTTTCTCGAGATTAAGAGCTCAATTATGTTTGACTTTTTGAAGTGTCCCTGATTTATAGATCCATTAATATATCATTAAGATCGGAATCGGGTCTAGACTTACTTAAACCGTAATTATTTACACATCGTGACGAGAAAAAAGTAAATAAAACAAAACGCAATATAAATTATATATTCGCGACAGTCTTGCCATTTTTCGTTACGACGGCGACGTCTGAGCGAAAAAATAAAGTTGGCATAGAAGTTTTATACTAATGGTGTAAGTTGTAGGAGACACCTTAGTCATTTCCTCCGGATTCCAAACGAGCTCCTTGCATGCTCCAACACTGTGAAAGCGGCTAATTTTATGCTCTGCAGTCAAGAGAAGAAAAAAGACTATCCGTTCACTACCCTAACTGAAATGAATCCTTTTTAACGGAATATACGAAGACAAATCCACGGCACCTATATTAACAAAAATTATTATGCCTTTTTAATGCATAATTTACAGTAAGTAAATCGTTATTACTTCGTGCACGACAAGAAACAATAAAGTATACATTTTAAAATATTGGATGGAACCGCAAAGTATATTGAAAAAAAAATATATAGTGCAGGAATAATAAACAATAGTGGACTGAATTATCAGATATCAATATCAATTTTATTAAAGATCTTCTAGACCTTTATTCCCTCGTAATATTTAAAAATATTAATAGGCAACATACATTTTTTTATTTGTTTAACACTAAACCTACCACGACCGGTCAAATGACCGTTTTTAAATTTTTTGTTTAAAATTAATAATAAATGATAAATAAATACACACCATGTTATTATACCGCCATTAAACTTCATTACTTTTATTAAAATATACATACAATTATTTTTTTTAATATTTACGAGTTTTCCGATTATTTGATTTTTGAGAAAAATATGTAATCCGTTTTAACTACCACGACCGGTCATTAGACCGGCTAAACGATTTATATATTTTTGTGATAGAATACTCTCGAAAACTCAATTTATGAAATAGTTACAAATAAAAGATAATACAAAAGAAAAATGAAAATATATTTATTTCGATCTCTTTCGTCGGCATATCTATTACGACATATCTAGAAATGATTGCAGAGCCGACTTCAGTATTTTCTTGCAACTTGAAGAAACAGTTGCGGTTTATTATATTTTATAAATTTAATGTTATAAACGTATATGTGGATCGAATTTTTCCGAATGGAATAGTTTTTGTGGATGGAAGAGTTGAAAAGAATGGAATAGTTGCTAAAGGTGGAATAATTGATGAGGCTGGAATTGTATAAAGGGTTTTTAGGTGCGCGACATTTGTGGCGTTTTCAGCGCCACATGATAGATGTGCAACATGAAGTTGTATATGAAAGAGTAAGCAGGATGCAAGATGCGCGATTCTTATGGCGCTTTCAGCATCAGCCACTGAAATATATACTAACTGGAACGAGCGCTGCCTTCTAAGCTTGTGCGGGTAGAGAGAGAGGTCCCAAGGGGAGCCCTCGTATCGCTCTGTCTTCGCCTAGTACAGTCTTAGTAAAAAACTAATGTATAGTATAAATATATCTATATTATTTTATACATGTAATATATAATACAAAAAGAAAATTATTATATATATATATATATATATATATATATATATATATATATATATATATATATATATATATATATAATACTAGTAGCACATGACAAAATATTATTAGTTTTAATATTTTGTATTTACATAGTGTGGTTAAATACTAGATTTGGTTTGATAAAACTAGCTTTTCGCTCTGACTGTACCACATCCTCCCACTCTCGAATTCACTGTTGGCTAGACAAGCTCCCTCCTTGTCAAGCCAACAGTGAGAGGGCTCCCATTGGGACCTCTCTCTCTACCCGCACAAGCTTAGAAGCAAGCGCTCGTTCCAGTTAGTATATATTTCAGTGGCATCAGCTTAAGTTGTATTAGTGTGTGCACAATAGGGGGTGTGTTGCTAATAATTCATTAGTCTCAAATGATTCTAATGCGGTCACGTTTGTAAAATAATATAATCAAACACATTTGAAATGAACTTAATCATATAGTGTTGCCATTAGTCTGAAATCAAAGTTACTATAATTAAAGGAGTGATATTAGAAATGAAAACCTGCCAACGTTCACAAAAAAAGTTACTATATCTAACGATGTGTTGTTAGTTACTAAGGCTTACATGGACGAAAAAAAAATCAGCTGTGGCGTAAAAGTTACTAAAACTCTCACTAAAAATGTCATAACCTTTAAATTAAATAAGTGACATTGCTGTTAAATAAGTGAACATATATTGTTTTTATCAAGTTGGTAACTTGTGTTGTTGAGTTACCAACATACTCAGACAAAATCTCACCAATTGTGTAATTGACGTTGTTTTTGTCCAATTTGACAAACAACATAACCAAGTCAACAAAAGCCAGCTGCTTCGACAAAGTCTTTTTTTCGTCAAAGATGTTAGCCTTAGTTACAAACGTCAATTCATCATATATAGTAACTTCCTTTCATGAAGGTTGGCAACTCTTGATTTGCAATATCACTCCTCCAATTACAGTTAGTTTAATTTTAGACTATTAACAACACTTCAAAATCCAATGTCAAGGTTAAAATGTTCAAATTGCTTCAATAGAAAAATCTATGAAAGAATAATAAGGCAGCTGGATAGGATTCTATCGTTGCTGAACTGTGGAAAGGTGCTGGAAGCAAAGCCGAGCGCAAGCTAACCGAGATCATCCAGGACAACTGAGAAACAGAGAAATTACCACCCAATTGGAAATCTGCTCTGATCCGTCCGCTTCACAAAAAGGGAGATTTTACTGATCTAAACAACTAACGTGGAATTTCTCTCGTCCCGGTAACATACAAGATTCTCTAGAAGGCGTTACAAACAAGGGCAGAAATTCAGCATAACTCTGAGCTCTACGAACATATTGAGATGCTCTCTGACTGTGCAAGGAAAAGAAGGGTAGCTTTCTAGGGCCACGTTGCAAGATTGCTTCCAAACCGACTAACCAACCGTCTGTTCACCTTCTGGCAAAACAAGAAGCTTCGTACCACTTGGTTGACAGAGACCGAGAAGGATATTAAAGAACTGGGAATAACACATCTCAAAAACAGAGTCTGTGAAACGCACCCTGAAGGAAGTCCGTGGATTTCAGGAAAAACCTCGAAGGAAAGGTACGTCCTGGACAGAAGAGAGAAAGGAGTTACACCGGCAGAAGTTGCGACAATACTGGGCATAGGTCAAAGCCCAACAGTTGAACAAGCGTGGTCCAAAATAGGCCTATTCGAAAGAAGAAGAAGAAGAAATATCTATGATCTTAATAGATCTGAAAGAGATTGAATTATATCTATTACAGTTTTCAAGTTGCTATTTGAATCTATTAGTATCAGTTCCGGTTTGACTTCGAGGGATGCATATGTGGTCTGGATTTATATGGCGCATTGCGACATGTAACTAAATAGCCTAACCCAGGTTAAACCAACATTCAGCCTTACAGCTTTATCTTATTTTTGATCTCTTGGGTTGCGCTATAGCTTGTAGTTTGTCTTAATTTTTCTGCCGCTTTGCGGTATGCAACCCCACCTAAATTAGGCTAACAGACTTTGCACTTTAGCTTATTTTAGATCGAGGTGGTCTAACCTAACCTACCTACGAGTGTTTAACAACACCTCTTGCTACTTTATTTTATTATGGATCGAGAGGTCACGCGGCCACAAGGTTTAATCTGGAAGGATAAAAATTGAACATTTTTTAGAAAAAAAATCTGCTTTATCGAACAGTGTTATTCGCTCCGAGCGCAACAGCACTAGCGCCAAAGGTGACACTTTTAAGAACTTCACGTATAGTTTTATATTGACATGTATTTTGTAATATATTGAAATTTTGCTCGTCAGAAGTCTTCGATTCAATAGTGTCCTTGTTAATAAAATCAATCAGTGCATACATATGTTTATATTTTCCGCATACTTGAGAAACGCATGCGGCTTGCGTTTATCATTCAACTAATATTAGAATATAATTAAAATATAATAATAAATATAAGTTTCATAATATATTACGACATTAGTTATTTAATAAATAATCTCAACTTACTTGCAAATGTACTTTATATGGAGCTTCAGTAACATTCGTTTGCCGAAACACCTTACATTTAATTGTAGTTCCTTGATTATTAATTTTAAACTCTTCAACATCAACAACGTTAATCTCACTTAGTTTTACACCATTCACAATTTTTTGTTTATTTTTAAAAATTTTCATGTTAATCAAATTTTTCATTTTAATCATTTCATCCATAATGAATTTAATTTATAATTATTATTCCGGTAGTATCTTATTACAGAATTGACGTAACAAAACCTATACATAACCTATAATTTTTTTTTTCTGTCAAATAACGTAGGTATATTTTATTAATTTTTTTGTTTGTGCCTGTTGTTTTTATACACGATGTTGTATTTTTGGCCACGGGTGGCGCTAAGCGCGGTTGTGCACGGAGCGAATACGCAAGTTTGGTAGGAATCAGAAAAAGCTTTGAAACATTTTATTACATAGTTCTTTAATTAAATCCTGCGGCAAGGCTATTGGCGTCAAAAATACAAAAACGGAAATAGAAAACTTATAATCTATATAGAACTGAAAGATTTTTTACTGTACCACTTAAACTTTTCAAGCTATAGTCATTTGATATAAAGTATGATATGCGACTGTTGCTACAAAGTATCTATACTTACTCTGAATTGAAATTAAATACGTTTTTACCACTATTTGTGAGTAATTAGTGGTAAAAACATAGTAAATTTTTCAATTCAAAGTATCGTTATTAGAATTTATTACTCTCTGTAATGGTATGAATTGGAGGGCCGAATCGCGAAGATGTCAAAATATCAATTTCAATAGAAAAATGTATGGTCTATATAGAACTGAAAGAATTTTTTAAAAATCTGTTACATTTATCAACCTAAAGATATTTGAATTTATTGTTTTCTCTTCAAGTTTGGCATAAAGCGGGGACGGCCGCCGTCAGATAAAATATTTTGCAAAATTGACAGAGTGGTATCATAGAACGATGCCTTGTGTACAAATGTGTACAATTTTACTGTTCTACGTGGGGTGGAACTTATAAAGGCTGTTTTTTTAAGGAAATCAAACCTGTCAATCGCGAATTTTATCCAAAACCGAACGCGGAAATTTCAAAATACTCAAAAATGGCGAAAAAATGCATTAAGTATTCCAAAGAAATTTTTACTGTACATGGATACCTATAAGAAGTACACTCAGACGAAAATTCAATGTTGCGGTGCCATCGGGAAAGACGCGGGAAATTATTTTAGTTTTGGAGGATTTTGGAGTCTCGAAACATAAAATAGGGATTTGGTGCACCGTATGTGGAATTCTGGTATCTACAAATAAGTAATCTTTGCAAATTTTATAGTCTTTTGGTTTTGTCACAAATGTGAAAAGCGATGTTTTTTAAATTTTTAAAAATCCCATGACCAAACAATTAACAGCGGAGCTATGAAATTAATGCGTTTGTTGAAAGAAAATCTTCTTTTCTGCTGAAGCAGAAAAGTAGACGACATTTTACAACACTCGTCATGTCGAGGCTATCAGCCGCAAAAAGTTCAAGCGGCACAATTTATGAAACATATTTTAATAGAATTTGATGAGTTGTATTTGAATCGAAAATGCCGATAAATATGACTGTTCCTTCCACAGTGAAATGGTAAAACTGACAGTTTTTCGTCAAGAACTCTGTTGCTATACATCCGAGGAAGACCCGTGTTGTACCGTTGGAATCAAAATTCAATTTAAAAGCTCCAATTATTCTTTAAAAAAAACTCTATATACTCAATTGCGGTTTATGAAATAAATTTTAGAATTCAAATGTGAACGGAAGTAACAGTTTCTGATGTAAAATGGTCTGAATTTTAAGAATCTGCTAAAAGAAAAGTGTAAAATCTTCGTTTCCTTGTAGAAATTTGTGAAAAATTGCGAATTTTGACGTTGCTATGTGTTGCTAATCAAGAGCCAGAGTCGCCAAATCTGCAATTTAGAGATTTGAAGAAATCTCTTTGAATTTGATTTGAATTTCAACCTAACAATGAGCGAAAAATCAGAATTTTGATTTAAATTCTTTTTCCTAATTTTATCTTCTCATAAGCACACAAATAATCATAAACGGATAAACTTCAACAATGACAATTGCACATAACCTGAGGGAAAATAGTGTCAAAATGATCAGCTGTAAGTGTAAATTGGCGATTCAGAGTCAAGCAATGGTCGTAGTTTTTTTGACCTGGAATGCGAATCCGTTGATGGATTTGAGAAATTCAAACGCCATACTGTCGGCCTTTTGGCCGGGCATGCACTTCTCAGACTGGAAATGCAAATTTTCTTTTTCGCGTTTCCGTTTGAAGAGGTGAAAAAAAGTGACTTTCCCGGAGTTATAATGCGCCGAGATAGGTGTCGCTCGAAAGTAGACACGTGGGGCTATAATACCTGAAAAGAGCAATATAATTCTAAAACATATCACAGGATATTAAAGGTTTCAATTTGCTCAATTTTGAAAAATTCGTTTCGAGTTTGGACGGGTGTCGCGACTCCCAGATGCGATCGAGCAATAAGCCGTTCCTATAGCCTTATAGACCCTTTTGTTCTCTACTTAGAAACCGCCACCGCGACGCGCTTCTCTTTAATTTAGCGAATCCCGAAGGGTTCTCGTAAACGTCTGCAAAACATGGTTTTTCGGGCGTCCCGGCGCCATCCGGTACGCAATCGCAATTAAACTCCAAAACAAACTAAAATGCACTATGCCAAATCGATTGGTGCCGGTCCCGTACCGATCCGACTGTTGGGTTTACCAGGAGAGGGATCCCCGCAAATTAGATGAAAAAAAGCACCGCGTTTTTCCGATTTTTGCGTTAAAATTGACCCATATCGGGAATAGGATACCACAGGTCCCAGATTCTTCCACCGGCCATTGCGGGTAAACATCTCGCATCGAACGAACCGGTTTGGAGACACGGCCCTCCTCAATCAAGAGAACGGCGTCCACAGATGTGATGGAAAAAAACGTTTACATTTTCCGCCCCACCGGGTGAACCGACGGTCGCATACTTTTCCGCATGACGTCAAAAAAAACTTGAAATCGACGCGGCAAGATGACCCAGTAAAAGCCGCGGACCAAATCATGTAATCGAGCCGCGGACCAAAATTGCTCCTCAAAGATGCTAGAAACGATCTCCTGTTTTTGGCACCTGGAGGACGCCGAGTGGGACTTGCCCCTTCAGTTTTACAACAGAAAATGACAATTTCCCGTTTCGACGCGCAAGAGAAGTTGTAAAATGTCGTCTACTTTTCTGCTTCAGCAGAAAAGAAGATTTTCTTGCAACAAACTTTTTGAAGAAAAAGTGACTTTTCTGTCTACGGATTATCCGAAAAAAAATCAAATCCGTAACCGTATCCGAAACCGGTATAACATTATTCCTATATCCGTATCCGTATCCAGATCCGAAAATTCATATCCATAACATCTCTGCTCTATATACATAATATATACAGAGTATATATTATGTCTAAATTTTGCTTGTTTATAACCGACATGCGACATACTCAAGTCCCGTAACATCCTGTATATTTAAAAAATGTAATTATATTTCGTCTAATTTTTCTTTATAATCTACATAATATGTTGATAATCTACATAATAATACTATACTATAATCTACATAATCTACATAACATGTTGTAGATAATATGATTTAAGTATATTATACTTAAATCACGTTCGCCCTATATTTTTTGGTAGTCAATTGCCCAAAAAGCAGTCAATTGAATAACTGAATGTTAAGAGTATCTAAATAGATCTAGAAATAGTTAATATATTAGTTTATATTAGATCTAGAAATAGTTAGATCTTAATATAAGTTAGTGTATAAGTCTAATACTAAAATAAAGTTTTCTTTTTATAAGTTTAAAAATATTCGCGTTATTTAAAAAAAAATACCCTGTATACCTTTATACAATGTATATACAAGGTTTTGTTACCTTTACCTTTATACAAAGTATACAGGCAAAATTGAGCAGTAAAAACAAATAGTGAAGTTCCAGAACCCCTAAACACTCATAGTGAATGGGGGATGTATGGTAATAAAATATAGGGTAGAATTCCATCGTACGACAGCGACATCTTGAGGTTATGCTTGCAGCGGTACCTTGTCAAGTGGGGGGGTGGGCCACTTGTCAAGTTAACTGAATGTGCTTGCTACGTCCTCCACAAAAAAAGATACCTTACTTACAAGTTTGTACGGAACCCTCGGTGCGCGAGTCACAACCCGCACTTGGCCGTTTTAATAAACCGGAATAAATTCAAGACGTAAACCGCATTTTTAGACAATTTTTCTTAATTTTCAAAAAACTTGATTTTTTTACCCCTTTTTAGTTCATGGCGCCTTACTCGATTAGTATATTGTAGCTAGTACATATGAATCATATTTTTTAGGAGAAATGTTGATGAAGATGGAAGAGTTGTTTTGGGTGTAATTGTTGTTTTAGGGTGGAATAGTTGTAGAGGGTGAAATAGTTGATGAGGATGGAATAATGTGGAGAATTTAGAGGCGCACGCCACTGGTGAAGATGAATGAACGATATGGTATTTTATTTGGCAATTTTCTGCGGCTAGGCGGCAATCAACCCTGTATGGAAAATTTAAAGGTGCAGGCCACCTGGTACGGCATATGGTATACCATAGTTAATTGTTAATAAACCGCATTATTTTTAAATTTTACGCAATTTTGTGCAATTTAATGGAGGCGGTAGAGTCTTTTAAAATTTCGATAAAAAATGTATATTGCCACATTACCTTAGACTTTTCTTATGTGTATGTAGACTTTTGTCAGATAAATGAAGACCACATACCCGCTGCCTCGCGTATGTGGTTTTGGTCAGATAAATGAAGACCATATATATCAAGACCACATACGCGCGGCAGCGTCTTAATAAGGTGAATCAAGACCGGCTAAATCAAGACCAGGTATATCAAGATAAAAAAAATTGGTCAGATAAAAAAATTCTGTGTCAAGGCTACCACAAAAATATCAAAATGTAAATTTCATTAGAAAAATCTATAAGCTACGTCGAACTGAAGGAATTTTTAATACAACTGTCCAAGTTTTCAAACTACAGTTTGAATGTCTGACGTCGTGTGCGATCTTGAGTTTGACGGGCGGCTACTGCCGCCAGATAAAATACATTGAAAAACTAACTAAGGGATATAATAGACTGACTAATTCTCTACACAGTTGTAAAATTTTATTCTTCCACGTTATGTGAAAGTAACTAAAATAATTTGTTAAACAAATCCAGACACGTCAATCAAAAATTTCTACCAAAAACGAACAGGAAATTTAAAAAATATGCAAAAATAGCGAAAATATGTATTATCAATTGAGCTATTTCAATGAAACTTTTACTGAATGTGGGTATCCACCAGAAGTATCAATGGACAAAATTTGAACGCTCCCACACCAGTGGGGACGTCGTGAGGAATCATTTTCTCTTCAATAATTATATGGAAATATCTCGTCAACGCCTCAAGATGGAAAATTATAACCGGGATATCCGTATCTAAGACGTTGGTGTCTACAAAAAAAGTATTCTTTGCAAATCTTGCAAAATCCTTCGGTTTAGTCACAAAAGTAAAAAATATAAAACCCCAAAATTTATCAAAGGGGGGAATTTCGTTTTTAAACTTTTTCGTTTGTAAAAAAAAATTCGGCCAAACGGTTCGCTTTGGAAAGATGAAAATTACACAATTTTTAGATGAAAATCTGCTCTATATAATAGCGCTAAATGCTTGTTTGGTAGACTTCGAACAGTTGAACAAAACAATATATTTGCAAGTTTACACGAAGAGGTTGAACATCGGCATCCCAACACTGATATAGTCGAATCCAAACGTGATAAAAATGTTGGAACCGTACCGAGAAAACAAAAAGCGCATTCCAGTGAGGACACAGAAAAAAGCATTGAAAACATAAATGATAAGGAAAATATTTGGGAGACACAAAAAAGAAAACAGCGACGGAACAGACAATCTAAAATAATACACGGTAACTCCGAAACAACAACAATTAAAGCAGCTAAGAAATGGGCCCACATTCATGTTTATAAATTGGAACCAACTCTCACGGAATTACACATAATCGACCATCTTCGTAGCAAAAACATACACTCAGCACTATGTAAACAATTAGAGTCAAAACATCCCGAAGAGTATTCTTCTTTCAAAATCTCTGTGCCGTTTGAGTTTTTAAATGATTTATATAATCCAGACACCTGGCCAAAATATGCATGCGTTAATCAGTGGTTTTTTCCGAATCCGAGAGAAGACAAAGTAAGGCACTAAAAATTAATTATAAAACAACATATACAGGTACTAACCGTCCATTTTCCCCTAAGTCCGCATCGTCTAGCACTATTACTAAAGTTATCCTTATAAATCAAAATGCCCAATCTGTCGGTAATGCGATAGATAGAATTGAGTATATGCTTGAAAAGTACAATCAATGCAAATTCCTAGTTATAACTGAGCATTGGCAGAACACGGATCAACTTGAATTATTAAGAATTAATAACTACGAACTGGCTTCCCATTTCTGTCGAGAAAAGGGAGAACATGGGGGATCGGCCATATACTGTAAAAAAGGAACAACATACAGAATCAGACGTGATATTAATACTATTGCAGAGAAGCATATTTTTGAAGTTTCCGCCATAGAAACAAAAATTAACGGAAAGGTACTGATCATTATAAGCCTTTATAGAGCGCCACTAACAAATAATAAGATTTTTATAATCAAAGTACATGAACTCCTGGAATATCTTTCCAAAGAAGACACTGGATTTGTAATAGCTGGAGACTATAATATAAATATCTTGAAAAGCTCAAGCACAAGCTATCAATTCTTGTCTCTGCTTGAATCTTTTAATGCGGTTATGGCCTCAAGGGAAATAAGCCACCCTGATTCTGGTTCATGCCTTGATAACTTAATTGTAAGAATTAATACAACATACAGCGTTGTGACCAGGGACCACCATATCTCCGATCATTATGCACAGATACTCAGCATGGATTTTGATACTGCAGCAGTAGCCGCGACCACTAGATACACAAGATTTTTCAATGAAGAAAATATGAACTTTTTTAAGAGATTAATGGAGTCAGCTAGTTGGGACGATTTACTAGAAATCGATGGTAATGACATCGACAGTCAGTGGAATTTTTTCATGGATATCCTCCGAGAGAACTTCGAGGAAGCTTTCCCCAGAACTCCTATCTCTAACTCTAGACGAACATCTCAATCAGCATACACTAACCGGCATTTGGTGCAGTTGCAAAAAGACCTGCAACTCTTTCAAATGTTAGCGTTCCACAACGCAGCAGTTAAAAGTATTTACAATAACCTTCGTAGAAGATATATCAAGTTACTTAGGAAAGATGAAAAAGATTCTTTTAAAAAACAAATTGAAGTGTCACCAAATCGCCAAAAAACTACATGGAATATAATTAGAAAAATAACGGAGATGAAAAAGTGCAACGAACCCTATGTTAACCACAATGAGGACCCATGGACAAGTGCCAACAACATAAATAATTTTTTCGCAAACATTGCTAAAAACTTAGCAGATTCTCTAAATAATACGGACTATAAAGATAATATAGTGAAGACTTCTACAAAATCGATATTTTTAACACCAGTTAGTAAGGATGAACTTTATAATACCATCATGAATTTACAAAATAAAATAAGTGCGGGCCATGATGAAATTTCCTCCAAAATTTTAAAAAGTGTGCTCTCATATATCCTCCACCCACTTGAACATATCATCAATAACTCCTGGAAAACGGGCAAATTTCCGGAGAAGTTAAAAACTGGACTGATCACCCCGTTATATAAATCAGGAGATAAAGCTGTCATAGGTAACTATAGACCCATAAATGTTTTGTCGGTTTTTTCGAAAGTTTTCGAAAGACTTATGTGTAAAAGATTACTCTCCTTCTTCAAGAAACAAAACACAATAAATAACCAACAACACGGATTTATAAAAGGAAGAAACACGGACACGGCCTGCTATGAGTTCGTTAGCGACATAATACACCATTTAGAATTACGTTATATCCCTGTTGGGATGCTAATGGATCTCTCTAAGGCATATGACCTGGTTGATCATGGTATATTGCTGGATAAACTTTCAAAGTATGGTATCAGAGGAGTGGAATTAAATTGGATTAGTTGCTACTTAAAAAACAGAACACAAAGCACTAAACTGAATACTCCGCATGGATTCGTTAATTCCAATTTAAGGACCGTAAATTTGGAAATACCACAAGGTAGCACAATAGGACCTCTACTTTTCACAATATTCTTAAATGACTTACCTCAAACGGCCATCAAATATTTCTTTATTAAAACAATCCTGTGTCAAGGCTATCGACCACAAACCAAAATGTCAATTTCAATAGAAAGATGTACAATCTATATTTCGTAGTTATATAGTGTAATCCGTCAGATTGTGTAAAACAGATTATTTTCATGATTTGACGGCAGTTCGTGTATTACACGATATGACTAGGCAGTTCATGAAACAGCCACACTTATATTTGCTTATTTATATCTTTTTTCATAGGTCTGATAATTTACACATTAACTCAGTAGTTTTATCAAATGATTGCACTTAGTCATTTCGTGAAACGTCAAAACGGTAAGTAATTCAGATTCTTTAATCGTAGGTAAATATAATGCCGCCTAAAATCGGTGGTTTTATGAACTACAAACTACATCATCTGCCGTCAGATCATGAAATTAATTATCATGACTACGACATATATAAAACTGAAAGATTTTTTAATAGATCTGTTAAAGTTTTCATTCTATAGTTAACTGAATCTATTACTTTTTATTCGAGAGTGTTTTAAAGGGGCAGTGGCCATGGAGAGGTAAAATATATTGCAAAATTAGAAAAGGAATTTCAAAGACTGGCTCATTCTCTACAAATGCTTTCATTAGTTGAAGTTTGATTTTGAATTGAAAAAAAGATTTATTCACAAAACCGGATTACTTTGGAAAGATGAAAATGGCACACTTTTTAGATGAAAATGTATTCTATTCAAGAGTGATAAAAACATGTTTGATAGAAAGTGAGAAAGTTGGACAGAAAAAAGACGAATTTCAGCAAACATTTCTGAACACAGCCTGAATATATAAATATAGTCAGCCTGTCCGGAGCTCTATAACAATTACTGAGTCTTATTAGGACTACCAAAACAAATCTCATGCGAAATTTGTAAGTTATTTTATAGCTTTCAGTCCACCTTCGTGGCTATCAATAAAAACCATAAAAATAACATTGTTTCTAAAATCATGTCTTTCCGATACCTTAAGTAGATAGCCATCAGTGGACACGTTTCGAGACAGATGATCTTAAAAACAATGATATTTATATGGTTTTTGTTGAGTGCCATGAAGGTGGATTGAAAGCTATAAAATAATTTACAAATTTCACATGAAATTTGTTTTGGTAGTCCTAATAAGACTCAGTAATTGTTATAGAGCTCCGGAAAGGCTGACTATATTTATATATTCAGGGTGTGTTCAGAAATGTTTGCTGAAATTCATCTTTTTTTCTTTCCAACTTTCTCACTTTCTATCAAACATGTTTTTATCACTCTTGAATAGACAAATTTCGCATGAGATTTGTTCTGATAGTCCTACAAAGACTCAGTAATTATTATAGAGCTCCGGAAAGGCTGAATATATTTATATATTCAGGCTGTGGTCCGCTTGTTTTCAAGTTTGTATGATTATCTATAATGTAGGATGGTTTCACCAATTCTATCTAACCATTTTTGTATTTAAAAACATCGTGTGTTAGCCTATCTACCACAAAGATACTAAAATGTAAAACTTAATAGAAAAATGTACAATCTATATAGAACTGAAAGAATTTTACAGAGATCGGTAACAGTTTTCAAGGTATAGCTATTTAAATGTCTAACGTCTTACCTTTTGTTTGACCCAGACAATTCATAGAATGAACCTTTCTCTACATTCCAATAACGAAGTTAGTGTAAGTAAATTGTTTAGTTTAAATCCGAAAGAAAAGGATTCTTGTGGGAAAAATATACAATCTATATAAAACTGAAAGATGGATTCCAAATCGAGCGGAGCGGACGTGTTTTGTGGAGCGGGTTTTGCGGATTTAGTTTTTTTTTTTTGACGCGTGTTTTTACGGCGCGCGATAAGGAAAAAAAATTTAAAAAAGTGAGAGTGAAAGCGACCGAGACGAAGATTATAAAAGAAAAAGAGAATAGGTAAGAGAGTCGGAAGAAAGATTTAATCCCTTTCTAAAAAGTAAGAAACTGGAAAGATCACCGGCTAAAAAGGAAATGGGTGAGGAAATGAAGATGCTGAAAAAAATTACGGAAGATATAGGGGAGATAAAGGAAGAGAATCTATAAAAAGAGACATACAGAAGGAATTAAGAGCGCTAGCCAAAGAAGAGCGACAAAAAGGACGGTGGGTGAAAGGCGGTTATAAAAAGATATGGATAGACGGAAAAGGCTTTAAGTGGGATGATGAAAAGGGGGAGTTAAATACAACAAATTTTTGAATAAGAGCACAAGGAAAAGACGACAGGACAGAAAACGGAAAATGAACACGGAGAGGAATTAGGAAGAAAAGGAGCAAATAAGAATAGTATACTGGAACACAGCGGGGATAAAAAACAGAGACAATGAGTTTTGGGAATATTTGGGAAAATTTGACGTAGTGGGAATGGTAGAAACGTGGATGGAAGAGAAGGGGTGGCAAAAATTGGAAAAAATAATGCCGAAAGAGTTTAAGTGGAAGTGTCAATTTGTAGAGAGGGTAAGCAGGAAAGGGAGAGCTAAAGGGGGGATAATAATGGGAGTGAAAAGGGGTTTGGAAGAAGAAAACAGAACCGAAGCAAAAGAAGAAAGAGGGATTATGGAAAGAACGGTGAAAAGTAGACAGAGAAAATGGAGAATTATAATAATATACAGCAGAAGTATGAAAGAAACGAAGAGAATGATAGAAGAGCGAGTAAAACAGCAAGACGAGGGAACTCTGGTGATTGGGGGGGATTTTAACGCAAGAATTGGGGAAAAAGGAATACGGATAGAAGAAGAACAAACAACAATAGAAAGAAGACCAACAAAAGATGCAACAGAAAACGCCGAAGGGAGACTACTGAGTAGTCTAGTAGAAGAAAGAGGGTGGGACATACTTAACGGAAACATCATAGGAGATGGGAAAGGGGAACACATATATGGGACCAAGAGGGGAGACAGTTATTGACTATGTTATAGTGAATGAAGAAGCATGGGATGAAATAGAAGAATTCAAGGTGGGAGAAAGAGTAGAGTCGGATCATATGCCATTGGAAGTAAAGACAAAAGGAAGAGAGAAAGATAGAGGAAGTGGGAAGGATGTTACAAGAAAAATTGTGAAGAATATCTGGACGGAAGAAGGAATAGAAAAGTATAGAACAAGACTTAGGGAGGCAAGATACGAAGAGGAAGGGATAAACGAAAAAGTGAAAGAACTGGGTGATCACGTAAAAAAAGAAACAGAAAAAAAAAGTGATAGAGACAAGAGTGAAGGTGGGGTCTTGGAAAAACGAGTGGTGGGATAAAGAATGCAGGGAAGGGAAGCAAGCAGTAAGAAAGAAATTAAAAAATTGGAAAAGAGGAAAAGCAACTAAGGAAGAGTACAAGAGAACACGCAAGAGGTACAAATTAGTATGCAAAGAGAAGAAGCAAAAGAAACGGATGGAAGAAAAACTAAAGATGAAAGGCATAAAGACGGAAGAAGAGGTATGGAAATACATAAATAGGGAAAGAAAGAAAAAAGTAGAAAAAGTGAGAAATAGAATTACTATGGAGGAATGGAGAAAGTACTTCAGTGAGCTGCTGGGTGGTGAAGAAATCAGACAAGAAAAGAAAAAGAGACAACACAGAGTGGGAGAAATAGAAGAGATAACAAGAGAAGAATTAGAACAACAACTGAGTAAACTGAAAAAGAAAAAGGCACCTGGGAGGGACGGTATACAGAATGAATCGTGGATATATGGAACGGAAAGGGAAGCTGACAGGCTGTTAGAGATAATGAATGGAGTGTGGAAGGAAGAGGGCTTCCCACAGGAGTGGAAAGAGGGGATAATATGGGCCATATATAAGAAAGGAGAAAGGGAAACAGCCTGTAATTATAGGGGGATCACTCTGCTCAATACGGCATATAAGATATATGCAATGTGTGTGGAAGAGAGACTGATGAAGGAAATGAAGGAGTGGGGTGTGATACCAGACGGGCAGGCGGGATTTAGGAAGGGGAGAGGGACCATGGACAATGTATACATCTTGAATCACATAGTAGGGAATGATATAAAAAAAGAGGGGTGGCAATATGTATGCATTTTTTGTGGACCTGAAGGCGGCCTTTGATAATGTGGCAAGAGATGCACTGTGGGAATGCTTGAGAAAGAAAAGGATAAATGAGCATCTGGTATCAAAAATAGAAGAGATTTATGAAGAGACAGTAAGTAGAGTGAGAGTTGATGAAAGAGTGAGCGAAGGTTTTAATACTCATAAGGGAGTGAGACAAGGCTGCCCTCTAAGCCCCAGCCTGTTTGCAGCGTTTATTGGAGATATAGAGGAGATGTTCAGCAAGGCGCAGACGGGTGGGGTTGTGGTGGGCAAAGAAAAAATGTGGTCCCTAGCCTACGCGGACGATTTGGTGGTGCTAGCGAGAGACGAGAAAGGGATGAAAGAAATGATAAGAAACATGGAGAAATATATGAGGAGGATAAAGCTGACAGTGAATGGGGAGAAGTCCAAGATGATGGTGTTAGAAAAGGGGGTGGCAGGAGAAGAGTAATTGAGTGGAGATGGGAGAAGGAGAAAATTGAAGAAGTAAAAGAATTTAAATACCTAGGGTAAGTGTTTATTGATATAAATACAGAAACAGCACACGTGAGAGAGCTAGTAAAGAAAGCTAATAAAATACTAGGAGTGGTATGGGGAATAGGAGAGAGAAAATTTGGACATAACTATAGAAGGAGAGTGATGATGTTTGATAGCCTGGTGAAAAGTGTGATGATGTATGGAGCGGAAATATGGGGATGGAGAGAGCAAGAAGGGCTGGAAAGGGTGCAAGAAAAATATTTGAAATGGGTGCTAGGTGTAGGTAGAGAGACCCCGGGTATATAGTGATGGAGGAAACAAAGAGCGATGGAATAGGAATAGAATCAGGAAAGAGAGCAATAAGTTTTGAGGAGAGAGTGATAGAGAGAGGAGAGTGCAGAATTCTGCAAGAGTGCCGCAAAGAAAAAAGGAAAGAAATAGGAAAGGGGGTGTGGAAAGAGAGGGAGACATATCTAGAGAAAAACGGGTATGCAGGAGCAGAGAAAGAATGAGAGAGAGAGGCAGAGTAATGACAGAGGAATTAGTCCAGAGAGATAGAGATGTGCAAAGGCAAAAAAAGAGAGCAAAAATTAGGGAGTCTAGGTACAATGGGAAATATGAAAAAATAATAACGGAAGAACTGCCAAAGTACCTAGGAAGAGAGAGTAGAAAAGACAGAGTGACAATGGCAAGATTCAGATGTGGAAATGAAGAGAGATAGAATAAATTTCGGATGGAGGATAGGAATAGAGTATGCAGGATGTGTGGAGAAAACAAGGAAACAATAGAGCAGTTGCTGAACGAATGTACAGAAATGAGAGAAAGAGATGAGTGTAGAGAAGAGATTTTAAACGAGGATAGAAGAGGGATAGAATGGATGAAGAAAGTTGAGGGGAGAAGAAGAGAAGAAAAGAAATATGTGGGGCGGGAAGCTGGTAATCGGTTTAGGGATAGGAATTTAGTGACTTTCTTTTTTTGTTTTTAGTTTGATTAGCATATGTTTCTTTTTTTTTTCTCTTTTTATTTATATTATGTACTATATTAGTTTTATTTATATATGTATTGTGTGATGTGAAAATTTTGGAAGCAATTTATAAACCTGTAAGGGTAATAAATATACAAAATACTACTACAAAACTGAAAGATTAGAGGGAAGACTTAGGAAACATCTCAAGGCCCTAGGCCTAGAGGAGGATGACGGATGCAGATTCTGTGGTTCAGCAGAGGAAACCCCCATACTCCTGCTCAAAGACTGCAGAGCATTATTCCGCAAGAGACAGATGTCTGGCTCACTACTTGAACACAGAGGAGCTGCAGGCCTTGAATCCCACCGAGATCCTAAAATTCCTAAAGGAATCAGGATTAGAGCAGGCGCTCTAAATAGGTAAGTACATCAATTGCAGTATGAGTCATCACCACCTATCTACATCATCATTATCTACATCTACAAACTGAAAGATCTATTGAATAGATTTGTTAGAGTTTTCATTCTATAGTTAACTGAATCTATTACTTTTTATTCGAGGGAGTCTTTAAAAGGCAGTGGCCATCAACAGGTAAAATACATTGCAAAATTAGCAAAGGAATTTCATAGATTGATTAATTCTCTACTAATGTATACAATTTTATTCTACCAGATATTCATTTGTTGAATTTGGTTCCTCAATTTAAATGAAAAAACAGATTCCTTCACAAAACCGGTTTCTTCGGAAAGATGAAAATGGCACAATTTTTAGATGAAAATGTGCTCTATTCAACAGTGTTAAAAACATGTTTGATAGAAAGTGAGAAAGTTGGACAGAAAAACAGAAAGTTGGATGAATTTCAGCAGAAATTTTTCTGTTTAAAAACATTGTGTGTTGAGCCTATTAATCACAAAGATACTAAAATGTCAAACTTAACAGAAAAACATTCAAATAGATGAATTCTCTACAAATGTATTCAATTTTATTCTAACAGATATTCATTCGTTGAATTTGTTTTGGATTTAAATGAAAAACCCAGTCAGAACCTTGAAAAGCAGATTTCTTAACAAAACTGGTTTCTTCTAAAATGTCAAACTTAATAGAAAAATTAACAATCCATATAGAACTGAAAGAATTTTGAATATCTCTATTACAGTTTTCAAACGGTAGCTATTTAATATCTTGCGGCTTACCTGATATTTAGTTTCGACATTAATTAGCCAGTCCCAGATAGAATATTTTGCAAAATTAACACAGACAATTCTTAGAATGATCCTTTCTCTACAAATGTGTTGAATTCCATTGTTCTACGTGGTGTTGAACTTTATGTGTTTGAATCCGAGACATGTCAATTTCATAGTGTTACTAAATTGTTCAGTTTAAATGCGAAAGAAAAGGATTCTTGTGGGAAAAATGTATGTATGAGGTAAAGAAACTATCTGTTAATAAACTTGTAACAACAGCACAGATTTATTATAGAAATAAATGTATAAAAAAATCGGAATAGAAACACACCATAATACATAACCCCTACAATTTTCACACATAATTCAACAAATATCACCGTTTACACAACCATTTTTACTTATTTGCCTGTAACAATCGACGCACTTGTATTTTCGACGGGAAACTTGGCCGGACACGGCGAACTTTTCTCAAACAACGGACTCGTCGGTAAGACGGGTCGGAAGGAAATTTACACGTGGGTTATGGGATAAGTGACATTTCCACTTATAGAGTCTAAACGGCGCACGAGAGCTATGCGAAATTTTCAGGAAATCAAAGTAAATACCCACTGTATCCGCTTACGGTGAGAAACCGCCGCGACAACTTGAGGAAATATCGAGTTCATCGCCAATAAATATTTCATCGCGTTTGTTTACGTTTGGAGAAACATGCCGTCTGATAGTAGTTTTTTGGCAACTGTGCGTCGGCGCGGGGGGAGGAGTTTCTCAGAAATTTTTAATTTGTAAAAAAAATCTTCAAAAAGTTAAACGTTTGGCGACATATCGCACATCAGAAGAATCGACAAAAAATAATCTTGATTTCGGTATATTTTGTTTTCCGGGAAAACGGCTATTAAGAAATTTCATAAAATATGTCGAAAAATTTCAAAGTCCCGGCTCTTGTTTTGGTAGAGTTTTATTTGAAAAATGCTCCCTCTGTAACTCGGCGTTGCGCAAAGCCAAAGTTGAATCTAAAGAACTGCGTCCGAAAAATTGCGAAAAATTGAGTCTCCGCGGCACTTTGAACGCAGACGGCGGTATACTTGAAAGTGAGTACAGTGCACCCTGCACATTTATGGAGATATTTCCGGTTCGGGGCGCCCTACAGATGTGCCGATCGGTTTTTTTAGATTACCGCATCTATCCTGCGCGATGCGAACCCAAATTCTCGCCACTGACCGTCGAACTCGCAAATTGGCGGCCAAAGAAGCGTTTGCGTTTTTTTTTTTCAGCATTTCGGCGAGTACCGGATGAAGGGAGCGACGCAGAAAGCTACGAGTGGTACCGAAATACGCGTATCGGGTGGCTGCATCGCCCCGTGCCGTAAACTCGGATTCGGCTGCGCGATGAGGGGGGTAATTGTCAATAAACCGTGCAAAAAAAGAGTGGTATTTTCAGACGTCGGCAGCTCGACGGCGACGGCTCGGATCGCGAACCCTTAAATGTAAGGGAGGCGCGGGCGTCCTTCCCGAATTGAACGCGTGCAGTTTCGAGTCGCTAAGCCCAGAAACGGCGAAACTGCAGCGGTCAGAGTGACCCCACCTTCCGGCGAAGATTTCGCGTTTTGGGCCGATACGTTTCGATCTGTGGCGGGCGACTCCGTGGTCGCAGCGACGCGGCACCGGTACCAAAATGCGCGTCTCGGCGGGGCCCACGAGCCGGTCGAATTGGAATCTTGGAATTTCAAAAAAGCGACATCCCGGTGGCCTAAAGCGACATTCAAGTTTTTCTCCGTGTAGATTAACAGTTATAAGTGGGCGTCGCGACGCGATTCTGCGACGTCCAATTATGGGTGCCTACAGCCAAAACACCGTTCTATAATCCACGGAAAAATCTAAAACATTCATCGGGGCGCTGCCAAAATATCGACGTTTTACTATCGTCACTTGTTTCCTGCATTGCGGCGAGTTTGGGCGGGCGTTGGGACGGTTCCAGACGACGCAGCGCGATGCCGCTTACAGGTTACGTTCAATTCCCTGCGGGAATCGCGCTAAGCCGTTCCAGCAGAGCTCAAGTTGGCGGTTCCGTGGCAGTTTTCCTGAACGTCCAAAAACGTGGTTTTTATGGCGTCACGACGTCATCTTCGGCGCAATCGAGACTAAACTCCCAAACAAACTAAAAGGTTCTATGACCGAACGGCAGCGGTCCGGTTCCGATCCGCCAATTGGTTCTGAAGTTATATGTACCCCCGCAAAACGCCTCTGGTTCACTTTTTGCGCTTTTTTCACTTTACACTGCCACAGATTCGCAAAAAGTCGTCGTAGTTAAAAAATCTTACCGGAATGGCTGCGGGCAAGTGTTCTGAAGAGAACGAGCGCAAGCGTCGATCTGGAGCCCTACAGATAAGTGCGGGGCGTCCGTGGAAGTGATTGCAAAATCGGCAAAAAAAAACATTTTATATTTTCACGGCGGGCGTGGGCCATAAAAACGTGGCGCGGCGGCAACTTCAGAATCCGTATAAAAAATTGAGATTGGACGAGAAATCAAAAGGTCAAAAAAGGACTCAAAGGTCAAAATATGGTGATTTTAGTTTTCGGTCTGGTGCGTCCGAACCTGGGGGAGTCAAGACGCGCAAACGGCACCACTCTATGGGGATCTCGGTTCTACATCAGAAAAATGTCCCGTTCTCGTTTTGCGCCGCCGTCTCAGCTTCTTGCTGGACGTTTCCGCAAAAACCACGATTTTCGGATGGGTTTTAACCCCCTGGAGGGGCGGCGCAGGACGTAGGACGAAACTTGGGGATGCACAACGTACGGACGAACATTCCCGGTTAAAGCGCGTGTCGAAGACGCGCGGTTAAAATACCCAAGCGCGCGTCGAAGACGCGCGGTTAAAATATCCAAGATCTGCTGCCTCCGGCGGCATAAACATGTCAAATTTGAACTTTGTAAAACCCTCGTGGTTCGGTCCACCAGGTGAAATTCGGGATACGCCACACGTCAGTCGTCTTAGAATCGTTCGAAATTAGGGATTGCGTCGTGACTTGGCCATTCAGTGCGAACGCTTCCCCACATGAACCCCAAAATCTTACATAAAAAAAATTTCCACATTTACGGAGGACGCAGAGAAGATGCCCATGGAAAATTAATTTCACGCAATTTCACGATTCCGGTAGAAAACTTCGAGACGCGTCCTCAGAGCAAACTCTATTTTTCACTACCGCCGTAGTTCAAATAATGGGCGCTTGGCGGCGCCCGAAAGAACATTTTCTATGAAAAATAGTGGAATATTTTGTGAAATTGTTAAGCTTTTGCCAAATTTCTACAGAGAAGACATTCTTTGAATACCGTGGGGTATTGTCATGTTTTATTTCAAATATTTTTTATTTGAAATATTTATGGAATTACATAGTTATGCAATCTTTGATAATTTTAAACTTAAAACAAACGGAACACAGCCTGAATATATAAATATATTCAGCCTTCCCGGAGCTCTATAATAATTATACAGTCTTTTTAGGACTACCTAAACAAATCTCATGTGAAATTTGTAAGTTATTTTATAGCTTTCAGTACAATTTCGTGGCACGAAGGCTGTGTATCAGGCTATATATTCAGGCTGTGTTCCGTTTGTTTTAAGTTTGTATGATTTTCTATAACGTAGGATGGTTTCACCAATTCTATCTTTGATCATTTCTATTATTTTCTACAAGACATTCAGAAAGTATTAAATTGATGAAGAAATATGAATATAATCCATTATTTGTCATAGAAAATGTTTTATTTAAACTGTGGTTAAAGATTCTAAAAATTGTTTTTGATAATGTTTAGCTTATGTAAGATTTTGGGAACGATTTTTGTAAAGAAATTCTACAAACTGCATAATTTTCATAATTTCAAATTTATCGCAATTTTTCCCAATTTTTGATAGATTTCAAGAGAAAACAATTTTTTTGTATAACAATTCAAGAAAATTTTTTTCTTTGTATAATTTTGAGCTTTTGAATATCTCTCCAAACGTTTGATAATTCTTTAATAAATCTTAAAAGGACAATTTTGTATGAATATATATAGAAACATTTTTATAAAATATTTTAACAATTTTGTATATCCACAATCTCTTTTCCGAATAATTAATAAATGTAAGATTTTGGGAAAGATTTTGGGAAAGAAATTCTACAAACTGCAGAATTTTCATAATTTAAAATTTCTCGACATTTTTCCCAATTTTTGATTGATTAAAAAAAACAATTTTTTTGTATAACAATAACAATATTTGAAATAAAACATTTTAAATGACATTTTTACATTTCTAATTTTCAAAACCTTTAATAAATTTTATAATTTTTTAAAAACACCTTTCCTATCAAAAAATGGTATATTTTCGTAAATTTTTGTAACGATTTAATACATTACGAATGCTAATACAAAACAATATTTAAATAGAACATTTTGAATGCCTTTTTTTGTATGACATTTTGATATTTTCATTTTTCAAAATCATTCATAAATTTCGCAATTTTTTAGAAACACATTTTCTATCAAAAACTGAATATTTTCATAATTTTTTGTAACAATTATACATTTTTATCGAATCTCAATAGAAAACAATGTTTTCAATAAAACATTTTGTATGCCATTTTTTGCATTTTTCCAAACTCCGTTCCATCCTTTATCAAATTTAAAATATTTTCCAGATTATTTTTATTACATAACAATCAACGATGTTTTTTGTTACAATTTTCCAAAATTCTTTTACCAAAAACTTACATAAACTAATAATATTTGTATGCAAACTTGGTATCAAAAACAATTTTTAGAATCTTTAACAGTTTAAATAAAATATTATAAAACAAAGCTATAAAATAACTTAAAAATTTCACATGAGATTTGTTTTGGTAGTCCTAAAAAGACTCTATAATTATTATATAGCTCTGGAAAGGCTGAATATATTTATATATTCAGGCTGTGTTCCGTTTGTTTTAAGTTTGAAATTATTATTTTTTTTTTGAAATATTGCATAAGTAATTCCATAAATATTTGAAATAAAAAATATTTAAAATAAAACATGACAATACCCCACGGTAATCAAAGAATGTCTTCTCTATATAAATTTGGCAAAAGCTTAACAATTTCACAAAATATTCCACTATTTTTCATAGAAAATGTTCTTTCAGGCGCCGCCAAGCACCCATTATTTGAACTACGGCGGTAGTGAAAAATAGTGTTTGCTCGTCCTCAGACACCAGTCTCGTCACTGTGTGAGTTTTATCGGCGACGCTATTGACATTTTTCTGCGAATCCCGGTTCCCCCGACTAAAACGCCGCCTGCGGCGGCGCCCGCCGCCCGAGGGCGGCCGTGCATCAGATTCTTGTAGCCAAAGAACAGACGAACGACCCCACCTACGACGATTTTCGATTAGACTTCCGGATCGCATCATTTATGCGTCCAAAAATTGACGAAATTTTTGGAAAAAAGTCACTTTTTGTCACTTTACAAAAAAATTAAATTAAAATATCGAAAAGTGAGGTGACAGTCGGACGTGCGGCGACATTCCGGACACGCCGGTGCCGGAACCACGTCCGTGCAACGAAGACTGTCAGAGTTATTGGTGTAAATGTGAAAAACTTATAAAAATACGTGCAGCCGCCCCCGGAGAGGATAGATTGTTGAAATTATTTTAGAATTTAATTTCATCCTTTGGAAATCGATGGTGCGAAATTTCGTGAAAATGTAACACGCAAATATTTTTAAAATTTAAAAAAAAAATCATCTTTTTTGTATAACTCTTTTAGTACAATGTGCGATAACGATAATTACTCTTTAATAATTACTCTTTCAACGAACCACATTTTTTTTATTTCATTATTTGTGTGCCTATATCAGGCTAAAAATGTCAAGGCATGCGACAAATAACAAATTATTAGAGAAAATAAATAATATTGAAGATGAACGGGAATTTTCTGATAGTCGTATTGATGATGACAAAGGGGAAAATGATTATGATTTATTTGGCAAAGCCTCTGACACCAATAGTGACCTAGAAAACATTTAAAACATACATAGAAGAAATAAGAGAAGGATATTTGTAATTAGCTCCGAAAATGAGAATGAAGAAGAGTTAACTGAAACTGCTATAGACGGCAAGAAATAAAAGCAAGGTCTGATCCTGGAAGAACAGAGATGCATAATATTTTTGGGGAAACATCAGGCCCGACGGGGTGTACAATGAAACATATAAGAACATATAAGAATTTGCACGGAAGCCGAGGCATTTTGAGTGTTTGTAACTAACAAATTCGTAGATAATAGCCAAAACTGTTATAAACCAGGAGCATATATTACTATAGTATCAGTGTTGTTCAACCGGTATTCAATGGAACCCTAGGGTTCCCCTAAAACATTCAGGGGTTCCGCGATTCGATTCTAAAAAAAATCTGAACTTTAATCGGCGCGGCGTTTACAACTAGAGACGATGCGTTGCGCCGCTCTCTGGAACACGTGTTCGAGTTTCATGTTGGAACTATTCATTTCAAGTCTTACCTCCTCTTACAAATGCAAACGGAAGTAAGTTAATTATTTTATAATAAATTGAGTTTTGTTTTAACTTATCCTAAAATCCTTTAGAAATATAATGCAGAATTGATTTAAAACTGGGAAAATGGAATCAAAATCCAAAGAACAAGCTTCTTGCTCTCTTGAAAATTCCACCAGTTTTCCGCCAACATCGGAGCTGACGGCTAATATTAAAGAAGAAAATAAATCAGGATCTAAAAGTATGATGAAGATATTTGAATTTTGGATTTACCTGGATTGATGATAAAAATGAGCCAAATGGCTTTTGTGTGGTATGTGAGCAAGTACTCGACAACAGCAGTTTAAATTCTGCAAAGTTAAAGCGTCATTTGGAACATAAACATCCGACTTTAAAAGGTAAAAGCGAATATTTCAAAAGAAAATGTCTTGAAATACAGCAGAAAAAAAAATGTATTTGGAAGGTATGTTCGTGATGATAATACAAATGTTCTAAAAGCATCTTATTTAGTTATTTTGCGCGAAGCTCATACGATTGCAGAAAAATTAATTAAAGCTTGTACAAAAGATTTAATCAAATGCATGATCGGTGAAAAAATTGCAAACAAAATTGATCTCGTCCCATTGTCTGAGACGACGATTTCATGACAAATTAAAGATATGTCAGATTACTGCGAAGTGGAATTAGTAAGTCGTTTGAAAAATTCTAAAGATGGATTTACTCTGCAAATGGACGAGTCTACAGATGTGGCTGGATTAGCAATTTTGTTAGTTCTCGTGAGATACATACACGAATCCAATTCTAAGGAAGATATGCTTTTTTGTTCAAAGCTCTGCCAACTCAAACAACAGGTGAAGAAATATTTAATTTACTTAATGCATATTTTGAAAAACATTCAATTTCTTGGAATTTATGTCCTCGTATATGCACTGATGGAGCTAAAGCTATGGTTGGTATTATAAAGAGCGTAATAACACGTTTAAAGAAACTAGTTTCAGACACCAAAGCCAGCCATTGCCGTCTTCATCGTTATTCTCTCGCTGTTAAACGGACACCAAAAGCATTGCAGCAGTTCTCAATGGGGCCGTTAAGATGGTTAATTTTATCAAAATCCAGACCCTAAATACCAGGGTATTTGCCCTATTGTACGATGATCTAGGGAAAAGGTTCTGACCAGACTCTGGGAATTGCATGATGAAATTCGAATCTTTTTATCTGAACGTGAATTTTCTGTTAAATTTAATGACACTAATTGGCTTCAAAATCTAGCCTACCTTGCAGATATATTTTCGTACATGAAAGAAGTTAATCTTTCACTTCAAGGACTAAATACTGCTGTTTTTAAGGTCAATAGCAAAGTAAATTAAATCAAATCTAAAATCAAGCATTGGGAGGAATGCATCACCAAAAGTAATACAGAAGGTTTTTCTAATTTAAATGATTTCCTGGCAAACAATAATATCGCCTTCGGCCAGAATTAAAAAAATCATATTTTGGAACATTTAACTGGATTACAAAAGACATTTTGTGAATATTTCCCCCCATTTGCAATAATATAAGTTGAATCAAAAATCCTTTTTTCTAGTTTGCGTCTGTAATGGACTCATAACAGCACTAATATGCGTGCGGTTTTGGCTCGCCGAGTGCGGTACAATTTTGTCAATATGTATCGGCGATTTTTTTATTTAGAAATGGCATAAAAGGGCACAAAACAGAAAAAAATACTATCAAATACTCGTTCGTAAGGCGTTTTTCAGCACACGTCCAAGTTTGGAAAACGACGAGCGAAGCGAGGAGTTTTCTAATGGACAAGTGATAAGTAAAATCGCGCTTACTGAACTCGTACTATAATATACTATTAATGAGTGTTGTGATGTGGATACCTTGCCAATTAAGGAAAGAGAGCAATTTCCAGATATATGTACCAACACTGCATTACAATTTATATTTGGACCGGATGCCATTGGCCCATTTGGATAAGATTAAGGGAAGAATATCCGGAAATTTTCAAACGCGCGGTTACGGAATTGATGCCTCTGTGAGAAATCTTTTTCCACATACGTGGTTTCAAAAACTAATTGTAAGTATAGAAATCGACTTGATGCCGAAAATGATATGCGACTCCAATTAACACCGATCCAACCAGATATTGATAAATTATGCAGTCATAAACAAACACAACGAAATCATTAGTTTTTGAAAGATTTTATTCTTTTTATTATAATTTCATTTCTATGTACGTATAGTACAAATATTTTAAATGAAGTTATAATTTTGTTTGAATAAATGCAAAATTTATTTATTGAGGCTTTTACAAAAATTTTATAAGAAATGCAGGGACGAAGCTTGTTCATAACATGTAATGCGATTCCCCCCCGTAATCAAAGTGCTACTAAACAGAAGGTTCCATAATAAGAAGATTCTCAAAAAAGGGTTCCGCGGGATGACAAAGGTTGAAGAACACTGCTATAGATGAACAATTGTTTCCGACAAAGTCAAGATGGAGATTTACTCAGTACATTAAACCCGATAAATTTTGCATCAAATTCTGGCTAGCGTTCGATGTTAATAGCAAATATATAATTACGGCTTTCCATATTTGGGGAAAGGTGAAATCAGAAATCCTTCAGTTCCCCTTTGGGAGTTAGTCGCTCTGAAATCAGTAGAACCCTATATAGGCCTGGGAAGAAATATAACTATAGATTTTTTTTTTGAAGCATTTCAATAGCGACAAATCTTCTTAGAAAAAAAAACTACGGTTGTTGGAATACTTCGAGCAAATAAAAGGGTGCTAGCAAAATTGGCGAAACAGAAAAGAGACAAAATGACACAATTCTGAATAAAATTATATGGGAAAAATAATTGTACTCACACATACAGTTTAGAAAGCTAAACAAAATAAAAAGGTATTAATTCTTAGCTCAATGCATAAATCGGTGAAAATTGAAAAAAATGATTCCTGTATACCGGAGACAATTGGTTTATACAATAGCACCAAATTCGGTGTAGATGATCCTGACCAAATGGCCAGAAATAACTCTGTAAAATCTAAATTTCCGAGATGGCTAGTATATTTCAATATCCTAGACATAGCCGGGACAAATGCATGGGTTTTATATAATGAAACAGCCGGAAGTCCAATATCAAGGCAAACCTTTTTATTTCAATTGGGAGAAGAACTAATAAGTGGATATCAAAAAGAGCAACAGCCACAGGCATGGAAGAAGAGCCAGCAAAAGAGCCAGAAATATTAGTGCACACGTACAAGTGATCTGAAAACATTTCCGATAGGATATTTCAAAGACAATAAGACTAAAAAATTCTGTCTAAAATGTAAAAAGTACGAATGCGGCAAATGTGCGATTGAGATGACTATAATTTGTAAAAAATGTTGTTATGAGGAATAAAATGTAGATGATTTATTTTTAAATTAAAAAAAAAACTATGTTTTTCATTATTAAATAATTATTATCTTCTATTTTGAATAGAATGAATTCTATTTCATATTAAGATATATAAGTAATTTCAAAGACCGGTCATTTGACCGGTCACGGTAGGAGTTATACATGCAATGTTGGTAGGTTTAGTGTTAATTCACTTTTTACTTCGTTTTAACAAGCATAAAAAATATATTTTTTTAAAAATAATATAGAAAATACCGATTAACTTTGACCTGTTTGAACGGCCACAGTTTTCACGCGCTTTGGAAGACGTCACAGGGCACCTTCAGTATTGTATACCATTTGCATTGACAGCTATTAGTTAAGCATTTTCAGCTTGAATCGCTATTTCGATAATGAAAAAGCCCAAAAACCCATTTAATAGATATTATCTAGTACGGGAATGCAAAACACTAAGTATTATAAGTACAGATATCAGATAAAGTGTCATTCTTTTCTGTTCCAAGAAATGCGAAAATACGTGTACAATATTTTAAGGTTATGAGAAGAGATGAAGCGATATCTCTAATATCGCATTTATCATGTCCAATATCGATTGGTCATCACTTCGTTGGGTGTCTGCTTCTCTTCAAATATTTTATCCAAACATCACTAGCATCTATTGAAACTTAATAAAGCAAGGTATGATCTTTAAAAACAATTTTTTTTCTGGTTTTAGTTGAGTGCCACGAGGTCCACCTTCGAAATCTATTAAATAGCTAGGAAATTCCACACGAGATTTGTTTTGGTAGTCCTAAAAAGACTCAGTGATGTTATAGAGCTCCGTTTTATATATTCAGGCTGTGTTCCGACTTTATACAATTTTCTATAATGTAGTATGGTTTTAACAATATTGAATCATAGCGTAAGGTAGCCTATTATTTGTAGGTTTCGTAATTTGGAGAGGTTATGTATGAGACTGTACAGTACTGTTTGACAATGAATGAAACATTTAGATAAAATGTCTGTGGACGCCATGTTGGAAGGATTCCAGTCAAACGGTAGTTGTGCTGACACAATGTTGTAAAGTGTGTTTTAAAGTTTTTTTTAATTTTTTTGTGATTTCTATTTGTGGATTATTTTATATTAAAAGGTACGATAGTTTTCCAACATTAATTATTACTTTGTGTTCTATGTATAAATTCAAAACCACACAGCACATATTGCTTCATAATTATTCACAAAAGTAGCCAAAAAATATTTTGTTTTGCCTGCACTCAAGATTACCTAATTTGGGGATCATTGTATGATGGAAGATATCAAATTTGGTGACCACAATTTTATTTCTTTAACTTAGTTTTTATTCTACAAATAGTCTTTTTGTTTCTATTTTAGATGGCTCCACGGAAACAGTGGGATCCAGATAAGATGAAAAGTGCTTTTAAGGCTGTGAGAAAGCGATTATTGGGTAGCTACAAAGCCAGTAGCGTCATTTAAAGTCCCTCAGACAACATTAGAACGGTACAGTGCTAGTGACAAGGATGAAGTGGATGTTATTAATACAAAGATGGACAGAAAGCCTGCTCTTCCTCTTATCTTAGAAAATGATCTAGCGGAACACTGTCTTTTGCTTGAAAAAAAAAATTTGGTTTGTCCGTACAGGATATAAGAAGGTTATCTTTTCAACTTTAAAGGCATAATAATGTCAAGACCACATTCTCAACTTTCGCACAAGCTGCTGGCAAAAATGGCTGATTGGATTTTTAAAAAGGCACCCTGCATTATCAATTCGCGGGCCTGAAGGCCTATCAAAAGCCAGAGCTATAGGATTCAATCCCAAAGTTGTAAACGATTTCTTTGATATTTTTGAACCTGCTATGGAAAAAAATTAAGTTCAATCCGAATCGTTTATATAATTGTGACGAGACTGGAATTACGGTAGTGCAACATAAAAGAACAAAAATTGTTGCTATGAAAGGTAAAAGGCAAGTTGCAGCTCTTGAGGAGATGGAAAGAGGAAAGTTAATAACTATAGTAACATGCATGAATCCAGCTGGACATTTTATTCTTCCCATGATCATCCTCCCTAGGAAAAACATGAAGAACACTTTAATGAAGGGCACCCCACCAGGCTCAACTGCTGCTGGCCATCCGAGCAGATGGATTCAGACAGACATTTTTACACAATGGTTCCGGAATTTTATTTCATGCACGAAACCAACAAAAGAAGACCCCGTCTTATTAGTCCTGGATGGACATTATTCGCATACAAGGAACTTAGATGTCATAAACTTGACACGTAAGCACGCAGTTGAGATCATCACGATATCACCGCATACAAGCCAAAAACTTCAACCACTTGATGTGTCATTCATGAGACCTTTAAAAACTGCTTACTGCAAAGAGGTGGAATGCCACATCCGGACTGGTCAGCCTCTTACTCATGACTATGTTGGAGAAGTTTTTGGCAGGGCGTATTTGCGAGTTGCTACTGCAGAAATTTCTGAAAGTGGCTTCCGTAAAACCGGCCTATATCCATTTAGAAGAACTATTTTCCAACCATCAGATTTCTCACTCCATGAAGAACCAATTTCAGCTCAAGAAGTATCGGCTGAAATGGAATTTACTGTTTCACTTTGTCAACCCTCTACATCGGGAACTCAATCAACAAATGAGGCTGCTCAATCCTCCTTATTGTCTACACCATCACCACAAATAAACGTGAAATGTTTACATTTGAGTCCCGTACCACAAATATCACTGAAAGTAGGGGAGCGAGCACAAAAATGCTTAATCCTAACCAATTCTCCGTACAAAAATAAGCTCGAAGAATCGATGAGACAAAAAGTGGAAACCCAGAAGAAAAAAGAAGATGCACAGAAAAAAAGGATCTGAATCAGAAAACTGCAACATGTAACGGAGGTAAGAACACATCAAAAGGTACAGGAAGTATTAAAAGAACGATCAATGGAAAAATGAAAGATTCAAGAAAACTCGACTGAATAAAAAGAAGAAACCTTCTTCAGAATCAGATGATGATGTGCTAGCTGTTCCTTTGCAAGACACAGATGATGAAGTACTAGTTACAGGCCCAGTAGCTCAAGAGGATGCTGAATGTTTTTATGGCAATGGTTTTTTTACCGAGGACACATGCGGAGAAGCCTGGCTTACGTGCCTCTTATGTGAAAAATGGGTGCATGCCCTTTGTGCAGGGGTGGATGAGAACTATGTCTGTGAGTTTTGTAATGATTTCTAATGTGAACTAATCAATCTTTATAATAAATTTAATATTTTATTAAAACTATTTATGGATCATTAATTATTAGTTTTTAATCTGATTTATCCTAAAATGGGTCTAGTATAAAACTGCTGAATCATACATGCTGAAAATTGACAATTTTTATAAAATGATTAATACCACCTTCCAGGAATACGATTTTTCAGAATAATATTTTTTAGTTACAGCCAGACATAATTGTGGAGCATAACAAAGAAAAACGTACTCGAGCATGCTCCCAGAAGTTTTGTTACGACGTTTTTTAAAAAGCCTCCCCATAATAGGCTACCTTACCCTATATTACAATAATTACCTTGAAGTTTTCACTCCGTTGACCTCAGTGGACCTAAAATCTGGATTTGATACAAAATATGCTGTCATCATAAAAGCATCTATTTATGGTAGATTAATAGGACAATCTGAGCTTTGACAAAACCACGTTCAGTCATTGTTATTGATAATTTCTAATATCACTATGTACCAAAATCGCACTAGGTGATGGAAAAAAAACTACGAAAATGTAAATAAAAACAAATTTTCTTTCAAAGACGACTAGCACGGCATGAATATCGACGGCGATTAATGTCATAATGTTCCATGTGACGTCATGCTTCGATTCGTCCAATGCAATGGTGATGCGTTTCGCAAATTTGAATTTTGCTCGCTAATTTTAGACTTTTTGATTAAAGTTTTATTGAATTAAATACAAACTAAATGGGAAAATAATTGGTTAGATGTAATGTCAAGACCATAAAGTAAACATGAAATAAAGCAAATTTCCAGGGTTAAAAAATAAAGCAAATTTCCAGGGGACAGGGTTCTCCAAACTACGGCCCGAGGGCCACATCCGGCCCGCGGACAGATTTTGTCCGGCCCGCGGAGAGCTAGCATACTTGAAAACTCCTTTTATAGAACATATTTTTTATAGCAAATTAAATTTAGTTTACTAAAGTATTCTAATTTTATGTTGACTAATTATTAATATGACATCTACATTGATATGGTCATGGGCTAACTACTCATAACATTGTTGTAGGCTTATTGTTATTGTTTTTGTGATAAGTTGGATAAAGAAACACAGAATTGTAATGAGTAAAGACATGTATAATATGCAGAAAATTTAACTTCAGTATATAATAACTAACAAATTATTGAAATGAATCCAACTAACATTTTATACATTTTAAATAAAAACATAACTTATAACAAGCATAATGACATATGAAATACTAATGAGATTTATGTAATTGAGATTTTCCACTGACAATAGTTTGTAGTTGTGGACTAATTGTACTTCTTCAGTTAATTTAAATCTGTAAACATTATTTGTGTACTTCATTTTGGAGAAGGTCTTCTCACACAAATAAGTAGTACCAAAAACAGAAAACAGCCCACGAGCAAATTTATGCAAATTATCAAATTGTGTCAGTGGAAGACTCTTATAAAATTCCAACAAAGATGAGTTTTGATATTTGTTCTTAATTATATCACTGCACTATAGATCAATCATTTCCATTTGAAGTTCCGGGGCTAGGGTTTCAATGTCAGTAACAAAAGGATTCTGAAAAATCTTAATTTGATTCGCAATGGCATCAAAGTCCGAGAAACGAGTATCAAAATTTATTTTCAAAGTACTCAAAGTTTCGATTGCACAATCGATAGGAAACTCAGTCTCAGTGGTGTGGCTGAATATTTCATGTTTTAAAATGTGAAAAACATTTTCTTCGTAGTTGTGATTGAAACAGTATCAATTTCTTCCGGAATGATTTGATATTAGTGTATAAATCAGGAAGATGCTGGTTTTCTCCTTGCAATCTCAAATTCAGTTCGTTCACATGTTTTGTCAAATCAACATAGAATGCTAACTTCCACAGCCATGCGTTGTTTTGTAATTCAGTAAGAGGGCGATGCTTTTCATTCAAAAAAATTTCGATCACTGCTCGAAGTTCAAAAAAGCGCTGAAGGACTTTCCCACAACTAAGGAAACGTACGGCAGTATGATAAGGTAAGTCATTTTCTCCAATCTCTTCAATAAATTGTCGGAATTGTCGGTGATTCAGCTCAAAAGATCTAATAAAATTAACAGTTGATATGACTGGTTTCAGAACTTCAGGCACATCCAAACATTTTCCGCACAAAGACTGTTCATGAATGATACAATGTAAGACTAATGGTTTTGAACCACCGACATTTTCTACAGCCTTTGACACAAGAGCGACCACTCCTTTATCTTTCCCACTCATGTTTTTGCCTCCATCAGTTGTAATACATTTCAAGTTTTTCCATCGAAGTTTCTTTTGATAAATGGCCGTTTCAACTCCTTTAAAAATATCTGTACCAGTAGTTGTGCCATGAATACTATACATATCAAGAAGTTCTTAATGCACTTCATAGCTTTTATCTACTCCTCGAATATAAATCAACACCTGAGCAGTATCTGACACATCCGTTGACTCATCCAAGGCCAAAGAAAACCACTCAACATGTCCATTTTTGTCGAACAGTTGAGAGGATATATTTTCAGCGATGTTTTCTACCCTTCGAGCCACAGTGTTTGCTGACATACTGAGAGTTTTTAATAAATTTACCTTTTCAGGGCACATTTCTTCGGCTACTGCAATTATGCATTCTTTGATCATTTCTCCAACGGTGAATGGTTTTCCACGTTTTGCAATTTCAAGAGCCACACGAAAGCTGGCACGAGTTGCAGCCTCTTGTTCAGTTTTGAGTTTTGTAAATGAAGATTGCTGCGATTTCAATCCTCGCTTCATAGCTTCGAATTTTTCTGTCCGCAAACTTCCTGTATATTTTGAGTAATTTTGAAAATGTTTTGTTTCATAATGACGTTTAATGTTATATTCCTTGAGAACGGCTATGCTTTCATTGCAAATCAAACATAGCGCCTTGTTACTGGACTCAATTACGAAATACTGAATGTTCCACTGATCTTTGAATTTTCTGCATTCACTATCAATTTTTCGCCTCTTTTCCATGCTACTAAATCACACACAAAAGCAACAATTCAAATCAAAATACTGTTACAAAGATGTCTTAAACTTAAACACGCACAAACACGTTTTGAGGAGGTACGCACTATTTTATTTCACAACAGTGTCATAGGAACTGACTTGTGGTTGCGCCACTAGCCTTCTTATATATTCCAATAATTGCCATCTAGAAGTGAGTCGAAGACACCAGAACTTTCTCGAACCAACGAGATTATTCTGTACGTGCTATTAGCGCCATCTGTTAGCGATAGAAGGTATTACCTATTTCCGCTTGTGTCCACCAGATGTCGTGTCACGTTACTCCTCATGGCTCGTACTCTACGACTAATCTAGAAATTACAGATAATGACAGGAAAATTAATAATATGTAGTGTTGCCATTTTGCGGACTTTAGTCCGATTTGCAGCCTTTTTCAAAAGTTGCGTACTTTTCCGGACTTTTTTTTTCATCAGTGGACTATTTCACTTTTTACCACCGGCTACAATGATAATATGGTTTTGGCCCTCGGAACTTACTGGAGTAATCAGTATGGCCCTAAGGCTGGAAAGTTTGGAGACCCCTGATGTAGAGAAATATTTTTTTAGTTACCTACATACAGTATGTATATCTTATGCTTACCTACAGTATATAAGTAAAATATGTTTTAACAATATATTATAATGTTAATATTAAATTAAAAATGAGAATGAATTCGAAGTAAGGAAACAATATTTTATTCAAAAAGCAAGGATATTTAATCTGCATCATACAATGATCCAAAAAAATATATTAAATAAAATTTACGTATATTTTACAATTAGAGCATTTACCTTCTGAACGTATTTCCCGTTTGTTTATATCTATATCAAGTCTTTCTAATCTAATCTTCTCGGTTAGATTTTATCAGTCTTATCTAAATAAAGCTGTTTGTGTATGCCTCCATTAACTTTGTTTATATAACTCGAATTTAGCCAGTGTTTGTGACTCAAAACATCGAGGTCTGTAGATGTCAGTAACGTCCATTTTAAAATAATTTGAAATATCGATTTAAGAACTGTAAATTTGTAAGTTATGGTATCCCTAAATGAGCTTTATCAATAACATGGCAGTGCTTTTAATTAACAGAATTTCATCGATCTAGCAGTGATTATTAATTTTTTATAATTAACTAAATTAGAAGGGAGAAAACGAGCGGCTCATAATTAAATCAAGCTTATATAACGATGTGAAACTCGTAATGAAAATATCCTTTCGCCCCAGAAAAAAAAAATTCGACTTGCGCCGCTTAATTTTACTCCGTTTTTATATACAGAAGGATATTAAATTCATGCACACACATAAATTCCCTAATGTCGTGTGACGTTCTAGATATAATCGAGTAATTTGTTACCAGATGCATTCTCATATTGTTCGGTGTTTTATGCTTTTATTACTCCGATAACACTAAATAAATAACTACACATAAAGCACTTTATCGTTAGGGAGAGAAACTTACAGAGAATATAAAATTTAGATTTATAGAAAACTTGAAGTTTCAATGTTTTAACTTTCTTTCAGAATAGATTATGAAATGCATTAACATTTTACAAAGATTCTGTTTACATAAATAGTTTATGGTAATTTAAGTATTTTTTACGCCAGAATCACTGCAAAAAACTAAGCACAATACAGAAAGTAGATAGGAGACCAGACAAGCAAGAACACATAGACAAATATAAATAGTTAAATCATGACAAACAAACTAGGTTACATTGAAAAGGCAATGAATTTATAGAAACTATGTGAAATATACAAGTTCAGACAGTTTCAAGAATAAGATTTACTACATTATTACATATATTCCTGGATACAATTGAGTCTTCATTTGATAGTCTTTAATATGTATTCTTTTTATTTTAGACATTATACTAGATAGGTTTGATTATTTCTAAATTTCTTCCTTCGTCTTGTAAATGGAATAATATATCAAATAAGATTAAAATAGATAAAACTTGTCTGTTGAGACTTGTCTGTTCAGACTCGTCTTCCTAGACTTGTCTGTTAAGTGTTATTTTTCTCCTCTTGTCTGTCTAGTCTTGTCTGTTTGGTCTTGTCTGTCCAGTCTTGTCTGTCTAGTCTTGTCTGACTAGTCTTGTCTGTCTAGTCTTGTCTGTCTAGTCTTGTCTGTCTAGTCTTGTCTGTCTAATCTTGTCTGTCTAGTCTTGTCTGTCTAGTCTTGTCAAGTCTGTATGTCCACCTGCCACTAGTGTCGTTATCCCATCTTGTCTGCCATCGGTCCTTGAGTCTCTTACGTGCTCTCTCCTTAGCGGCTGCTCTTTCGTGTTTTACTTCCCTTTTCGCCCTGTGTTGTTGCAGGTCTTCGTAGACTTCTTGTTTCTCGCGAATCAGTAAGTCTATTGGGGGCGTGCTTGCAAGTACCAGCGCCGCGGCCTCCGAAACCGTTCTGTAGGCAAAAATTACTCTTAGAGCACTTCTTCTCTGTACTCCTGTAAGTTGTTTTCTCGCTCCAACCTTTTTCGTTACGCCCGCCCATATTTCCGCCGCGTAGAGAATTTTTGAGTGTACCACATTGTTGAGAAGTTTCCGTTTCAATTCCCTCGGTCCTCCAATGTTCGGCATCAACCTTACCAGAGCTGTCACTGTAGACGCTGCTTTTTTCGATGTTTTGGCTATATGGTCAGTGTATCTCAGACCGCTATCGAGTTGGACGCCAAGGTACCTCAATGATTTCGATAAAGGGATATTTTGCCCTTCCAGAACGAGTTTCGGTGGGGTGAATAGTCTCTTATCCGTGATAAGTATCGCTTCTGTTTTATGAACTGCCATTGTTAGACCCTGCTCTTTTAACCAATTATTTGCCCGCCGAAGGGTTTCGTTAGTTGCTAGTTCTAGTGTACTTATTTCCTTTGCAGTCACTACCACTGCGGCGTCATCTGCGAACCCAACTATTTGCGCTATTCTAGGCAAGTCTAGGTTTAGCAAGCCATCGTACATAATGTTCCACAAGAATGGTGCCAAGATTGATCCTTGTGAAACACCCGCCGTTACCTCATACTCAATTTCACCTTCGTCCGTGTGGTATATCAACCGTCGGTCGCTCAAGTAGCTGCGTATCATCTTTCTCAAGTATTCTGGTGTCTGTCTTGATGCTAATGCCTTCATGATTACATCCCACCTGGCTGAATTAAAGGCGTTTTTAAAGTCAAGGGTCACTAATGCACAATAACCTTTCGATCGCCGTGTTCCATTTTTGACCGTTTCTGCTGCTTTAATTACTTCAGCAATAGCGTCCACGGTTGATCGACCTTTTCGAAAACCATACTGCCATTGGGACAGTCCTCCGTTGTTTTCGATGTATGTCTCAAGTCTTCTAAGTATTAGTCTTTCAAAAAGTTTCCCTATGTTGTCCAGGAGGCATATCAGTCGGTATGACGATGGTTCTTCCAATGGTTTGTCCCCTTTTCTCAGTAAGACGAGTTTTTGTCTTTTCCATTTCGTAGCGAAAATTCCCTTTCGAAGACACGCATTGTAAGTTTCCAGCAACAACTCTGGCCACATTTCCACCACTTCTGTGATGATCTCATTTGGGATATTGTCTGGACCAGGTGCTTTCCCTGACAGTAATCTTTTCTTAGCCTCAACGATCTCCTCTACGCTGAAAGGTGTTACGAGATTTTCAGTGGTTTGCCATTTTTTTGCCGGTATTCGTTCGTGAACTGGAAATAGTGTGGTAACTATTTCTCTCATCCGTTGTGGGCACGATATCCCAGGTATCAGTTGTCTACCCATTAGTTTTTTCGTAGTAATTCGATATGGGAGGCCCCATGGGCCTTCATTTATGGATTGGCAAAGTTTGAGCCAGCATTTCTGCTTGCTATTTTTGATGGCCATGCGCAATTCCTTTCTCGCTTTATTGAAATTCGCGTCTGGTACTAGACGCGTCTTCTTGTCCAGCCTTCCTGTCTGTTGTGCTTTGCCGCCGTCTTCTGTGGCGTTGGGCAGACCTGCGTGCCGTAACGTACTTCTTCCTTAGATTATTGATTTCAGTGTTCCACCAGTAAACTGACTTTTTTCCATTTAAGGCAAATTTGCGCTTTGGCATCGTAGCATCGCACGCTGTTGTAATGGTTTCGATCGCATATCCTACAAGTCCATCTACGTCACCTATCTCTGAGAGTCTTTGCAACTCTCCATGCATCTTGGCTACTTCCAGTGTCGTTCTTAGCTGAGTGCTATCGAGTTTCTTCACCAGCCATCCGTTTCTGTTTCCATGTTCGATGGTAGTGTTTCCCTGTTGACTCTCTGGGTTCGTTTTCAGGCTAAATTCCAGATATTGGTGGTCGCTAAGGGTGGCGTCCTCAAGTACCCTCCACCTCTCCACCCTAGGCGCGATGCCTTCCGATGTTATTGTAACGTCAATAACCGATCCGGTATTTCCTCTTGTAAGATACTTCTTCTTTTCCGGAATGTAAAAGAGTTTCCCTCGTTAAGGATCACTAGGTCCAGCCTCGCTATCATTTCAGACAGAACTTCGCCTCTTCTGTCCATTATTCTTGAGCCCCACTCAGGTGATTTGCAATTAAAATCACCTACCACAAGAACTTCACTGTTCGCCGATCTCAGATTCTCTTCCAGCCCATCTATCTGCCTTAGGAAATCTTCGTTGTCAATATTTGGTGAGATATAGCAGCTACATACTCTTAAACCTTCGATATCGATCCATACAAAGTTGGATGTCTGCTTACTAACTTCCCTGATTCGTAGGTTCTGATTCAGCACGGCGATGGCTTCTCTATCTGTCTCATCCTGGAATGCTGGACTGCTATACTGCTTGCTGATTATTAGCACATCCGTACATTTTTCAGCAGCAGTCTGTTATGTTATCTGTTATCTGAAGAAACTTCGTCATTACTTCGTTTTCTTTATTGCGTCCTGGAATGACTGACATCTTATACCGCCAAGGGTGTGTTTCGCGTCTCTTTTTTTTCATTACAGACTGCGCAGAAGGCTTCCTCTTTGCAATCTATCGCAAAGTGGCCTTGCTTTCCACAAAGACGGCACGATTTTGATATGTCTGTCCCTTTGCAGTGTAGTGCTACGTGACCAAATCCTTGGCAGCGGAAGCATCGAATAACGTCTGGCTTCTGTCTAACTCTGCATAAAATCCATCCTACTTTGATTTTGCCAGTCTTCAGCAGTATTTCTGCAATTTCCTTCGATGTTGTCACTACTGCTGTTTTAGTGCCACTGAAACCTTTTCTGAGTGATCGCACTTTCATTAAATCTGGGGAGGTTTCTTCTATTACCGCTAATATGGCGGCAGTCACATCCGCTTCCTCCGTAATCTCATCTAGATCCCGGATCTCGATTATGCAGTTCCGTGTCATGGTCCGCACAGTTGCCTGCTTTCCCAAGAGTTTGACTACCTCAGTTCTCAAGGTTCCAACATTCCCTTTCTTTATTTTTAACAGTAGTAATCCTACAAGCAAAAGACGCTGCCAGACCTTTCAACATCACCAGCGGTGTTCCACAAGGTTCCATATTCCAAGGAATATACTCTACGATGGTATCCTCAAGCTGAAACTCCCCGAGGGAGTTGACATTATAGGTTTCGCAGACGACCTAGCTCTCACCATAATTGGAGAAACAGAAAGGGGCATTATGGCCAGGGCTAATCTAGCAATTGAGCTTATTACTGACTGGTTGTCAACTCGGTCCCACAACCTAGCACCGGAAAAGACCGACGCTGTCCTGCTGGCGGGCTATAGGAAACTTTGACCACATCTCTTTTAAAATGATGGGTGTAGACATAAAACCGAAGAACAGCGTAAAATATCTAGCCATCACGATTGATAAAAGTCTATGCTTCACTGAACATATTCAAAAGGCGTCAGTGAGAGGAATGAGAATGACAGCAGCGCTCGAGAAGCTAATGCCCAACGTAGGAGGACCTAGAAGTCGCAAGCGCTGGCTACTAAGCACTGTTGCACATTCTGTCATGCTATACGGTGCTCCCATCAAGTTCGCTCCCAGCGAAACGAGCTACGGATCAAAGGAAAATGGCCCTACGTATATGCAACGCCTATAGAACGGTATATCGAAATGCAGTCCTCATAATCTCAGGAATCCCCCCAATTGAACTGCAAGCTATGTACAGGAAAGACCTGCATGAGGCAGGAAAAAACAAAACTGCCAGGAAAGAGGGCAGCGAGGCCAAAGAGGGTCAGTGGACAAAAATACTCATCCCGATCATAGAAACATAAGCTAGTCGTATGCATGGAGAATTATCATACCACCTAACCCAGGTACTCACGGGTTACGGATGCTTTAGAGATTATCTACACAACATCTGGAAGGTATCTGACCCAGACTGTGTCTACTGCGGTAAGGTGGATAGTGTGACTCACCCTATATACGAGTGTCCAAGATGGGATAAGGAACGGCTGGAACTAAAACGCATAAAACTCGACCCAAAAAAAAGATGGATCTACTCTTGCAGTCCAAAAAAGACTGGGACACAATAACTGGAATTATAACAAAAATCATATCCCAAAACGAAAATGATGAGAAGCAAGTGAAATGTATCGAACCCCTAATCGTTCCTAGAGCGGAAGGGGAAGTAGATAAGAGCCAGTATATATATATATATATATATATATATATATATATATATATATAGGTCAACCAAGCACCCTGATGTAATGCAAATAGCAGTCCCAGGGTGCTCGGTTATTTCCAAGGGGATCACTTGTCTGTATGGTTAACCGTATGGTGCCATCTACACCCTTATAAAAAAAGCCTTGTCGGTCTAACCTTGTTTGTCTAGTGTTGTATATCTAGTCTTGTCTGTCTAGACTTGTCTGTCTAGTCTTGTCTGTCTAGACTTGTCTGTCTAGACTTGTTTGTCTAGGTTTGTCTGTCTGGTCTTGTCTGTCTAGTTTTGTCTGTCTACTCTTGTCTGTCTAGTCTTGTCTGTCTAGTGCTTTCAGTCTAGTCTTGTCTGTCTAGTTTTTTCGGTCTATCTTTTCCTATTTAGTCTTTTCTGCCTAATCTTGCCTGTCAATTCTACTTTGTGTAGTCTTGTCTATCTAATTTTGTCTGTCAAGTCTTGTCTATCTAGTTTTGTGTGATTTTTGCTTGACTAATATTCTCTGTAAAGTCATGTCTGCATATACTTTTCTGTCTTTTTTATTCATCTTGCCAAATCTTGTATCTATTTGGTTTAATCTCTGAAAAATGTGTTGTTACGATTTGCTATAAATCGTTACATATTATATGCATAGAAATAAAATGGTTTTTGATAGAGTTGTCGGTGGCTATAAATAATTAAAACAATAGTTATATGTGCAAACAACCCTTTAATCGTTTAATAATACATGTGGTTAGTACCATTAGGGAGTTATAAATCACAATATATTATTCGCTCAATGTTTATATTTGTCGTTAAAATAATCAATTCATCACAAACTTTCGGGTATTATTATTTGTTATAAATCTTTGGATGAAATTTTACAATAATTCGAAATCGATAATGTTTCTGTATCTAAAAATTGTATCTTGATTATTTTGGGTTTGATTTCCTGCTTTATTTTGTGCGGTCGAACCTATTTTGCGGATATACGCATTTACATCTAATCGGATTCGAGATTAAAGTAAATATATCAGTGTGGGGCGCCGGAAGCCGAGGTTTCTAGTCGTCGGTCAACCCCTTTTATAGGTCTCCAAGGGTGACAAAAGCAACAGCCGATTTCAGACATTAATGTCTCTATTTCACTCGCATCTACTGAACACAAATTACACTTGATGTTTTTACGACACCTTCGAATCCAATTGCCTTTTTTTAAAAAAATAAATACTCTAAACTTGATGCAAAGAAAAAATAGTTAATAGACTCATTCAGATAATGGAACAATTCCCACAAAATAAAATTATCGCACATTTCCTTATCTATTTCTTAAAAATGTTGTTTTCCGTAACATTAAAAGCTGTATTAAAAAATATTTGTATTCATGGTATCTTCCCTGGGTAGCATTTTTATTTGCAAATGGCGTTATAAAGCTGTCCGGTCGAGTTAGATGATGTGTCACAAGCGATGGTTTATGATTGAACCGCCGGCGACTTTCTGTACTGCGTGTAATACATTATGTGGAAACCTAACCGCGGTTTTCCTTATCTTATTGATCATTTCCTCTGAGTATATAAATAAATAAAATTTATAATTCTATGCAACGCATCGCCATAAATTGTCCTCTAAACTCTTTATTTATTTAAATATTTCTTTGCTTCAAAATTTACATATAAAACATGTTTAAGTTTTTTAATAACTTTGGTTCATAAAGGTACCAAAAACATGTTTAAGGCATTCACATTTTATAATTCGTATTTGAATTTTATCTACAAACATTTATTTCAGTTTATAGTGATAGGGTTAAGCAAGGGTTAAGGTTAAGCAAATCGTACCCTAAATATTAGGCATATTATCACTTCAGCTGCGCTTGTGCCGACAAAACGAGTTACTCTCTAGTCAACCATATTGTTTCACATCGTATTCGTCTTTCGTTGATACCGTGAAAAGGCAACCTCTCGACAAATAATTTTATTGTATGATAATTTTTACTTCCTGTTTAGTAATTTATCTTGCAAGAAGATTATTGATAAAATCGTGCTTCATTTTTTAAGCCATGCAGTAACTTTAATATGTTAGAAGTTGTTTACAGCAAACAACATTCTTGTTAGCTTTATTCTGTGTTTGGTTGTCCTACCTACATAACATTACAAAATCGTAGCGGCACGACTTAGCAGTTCACTGTTTATTAGTACAAAACTTTGATAAATGAGAATCAAATTTAGGCAGTCAGGCACTGCCGACTAAAGTGAAAACTTTTGAAAAAAAAAACAGCTTTAAAACTGGTTTTGAGGATTTATCAGTATGTTAATTAATCAAATTTGGTACATAGTTTGTTAGTATTGTTTTATATAATTCTGCAACATAACTCACTTCTGAAGGAGAATGACTGAATGAAGAATGTTAATGTCACCATCATAATATGAATTTGAATTCGGAATGTTTAGTTGATTCTGTGTTGATAGGTCAGCAAAATGAATTGGTAGGATATATGGCACATTTCTTGTTGATGGGTCTGCAATTTGTGAGTTATGGAAATTTTGACTTTTAGAAACATACCTTATAACTGCTTTTGAAGATTTATCTGTATGTAAATTAATTTTTGTTTGGAATATTCTTTACGACGTTTAATTTTTTCCTCCATCTCAGCTGTGATTCTTCGATGTTTAGAAATTTCTGAATTAACAATTGCAAGAGTATTTTTCTTATTTTTATCTCTATATCGCTGACTATTAATTTTATTTTAGAGTTTCCTTCCTTTGGAGAGCATACGTGTACATTTGGTTGCCTAAAACTTTGATGGGTCTGATTCGTGATTTACCATGAATTCTTCGATAAAATCCAGTAATCTGAACATTCCAATAGTCCGGCACTAGTATATCTACTATTTGGGGAAGGAGGGGGGAAACCGAATATGGGGTGAAATCAGATAGTTGGTATTTCATTACTCCGCGTATAGCTGTCTCGTTCTAGCTAGGGGAGAAATACGCGCGAAAGCTTACTCAGTGCGGTTACAAATGCCGGCGACTGTAAACTATCAGCGGGTGCGTCTATAAACGAAAATTAAAAACAAAGGTAAGTTATCTAATTTTTGATTCGATTTGATTTTGATTTTTTTTAAGTGTTATCATTAAGTTTGCCTATGTGCTATCATATACAGTTGTATTTCTTAAGAAATAATACACATTTAATCTTTTAAAGCGGTATTTCGTGTTGCTATTTAGAGAAACATAACGTGTAAGTTATTACAATTTCAAACATGGTACCTGTGGGGTACAAGCGGATGGGGTGATTTCGACTATCCGGTTTCACCCCGATTGATTTTTTATGTAGGTATTGTAGGCGTTTATTTTATTCTTCTTTTTAATTACTTACTTTTTTTTACTTTTTACAGAGTGACATGCCACGAACATATGTGAAAAAGTCCAGTAGACTGCAATGGTCAGAGTAAAACATGCTTTTAGCCATAAATTCGGTGATGGAAGGTAGAATGGGATATCTTTTAGCGTCACACACATATAATGTACCCAAAAGTTCTTTAGAAGATCGTATAAAAAAGATTAAAGGTGGAAAATCCAAATACGAAGTGTTTCAAAAGTGACCTGTTACCGCAAAATGCGTCTTCACTGATGAGCTCGAAGGTACGCTAGTCGAGCATATCAAAACTATGGAATCTAGGCTGTTTGGATTGACTAAAACAGATCTGCGACGTTTGGCATTCTAACTAGCTGAAAGAAATAATTTAAACCAACCTTTTAATAAAAAAACTGGACTCGCTAGCTTAGATTGGGTTAGTGGATTCTTAAAACGACATTCTGGATTGTCACTAAGATCACCTGAAGCTACATCAGCTGCAAGAGCAATGGGCTTTAATAGAGCTGCAGTGTCATCATTTTAAATATTTTAGATAAACTTTACGCTAAGCACGCTTTAAATTCCACGAGAATTTATAACAAGGACGAAACTGGATTGACCTCCGTACCTCAAAAAATAGGAAAAATCATATCAGTCAAAGGCAGAAAACAAGTTGGTGCCCTAGCTTCGGCTGAAAGAGGACAGTTAGGTAACGGCAGTTCTTTGCTTTTCTGCAGATGCACATTATGTTCCACCTCTAATGATTTTTCCTCGAGTACGAATGAAGAGTGAGCTTTTGGATGATGCACCACCAGGCACAGTAGCTATATGCCATCCAAGTGGTTGGATGCAACAACATATTTGATCGGTTATGTAAAACCAAGCAATGAAGATCCTGTGCTTCTCATCTTAGATGGTCACGCCACTCACACTAAGAACCTAGAAGCTATTGAGTTAGCTCGTGCTCATGGTGTCATAATACTCTGCTTGCCACCTCACTGCACGCATCACTTTCAGCCACTAGATGTTAGTTTTATGGGACCTTTGAGCACATTTTACTCGCTAGAAGTCCAAGTATGGCTTCGAAATCATCCGGGGCGTGTTGTCACCCAATTTCAAATGGCATCTTTATTTGGAAGTGCTTATAGTCGTGCCGCTACTAATCAAAATGCAGTGTCTGCTTTTACCAAAACCGGAATTTGCACTCAAAATCACAATATTTTTACAGCTGTAGATTTTGCACCATCGCAGACTACAGAAATATCATTTGAACCAACCACAAATGAATTCTCTCAGGATCCATTGGCTCGAGGAAGAACTCCGTCCCCTCAAGTAGGAACATCTAAAGAACGACAAACGTTTTCAAATTCTATAAGTCTTGTATCACCGAAAGATATTATGCCGATTCCTCATTTTAAAAAGACTATGCGACCATCAGCCCGTCGAGGAAAAACCGCAATTTTGACTGAATCACCATATAAAAATGAACTGACTAATAAGGCTACGTTATCAGTAACTAAAATAAAAAGAGGTAAAGGTAAAGGTATCGGTCAAAGAATGAATGAAAAAAACTATCAAGAGGATTCGGAGTGTTTGGTTTATGACGAAAAATACAGTCAAACTAAGTCCACAGATGAATGGTACCAATGCACTGCTTGTCTTAAATGGGCTCACAAAAGATGCATTAGTTGTTCTGAGCAAGAAATATTATTTTTTCTTTGCAAAAACTGCGAATAATTCGAAATTTTATTTTATTGTTAGTATCTGTATTCACCCCTTGAATATAAAATGCCTATCCGGTTTGACGCATAGGTATGGGGTGAATTCGGATTTATAGTTTTTTATTAAAATTGTTCTATTTTGTAGTTATTAAGATTGATCTCAAACATTCACATACCAGATTTATGCCTAAGGTATACTTAAGCATTTATGATATTGATTATCTCAATAAATAACATAGTGAATTATTTATTGTGTCTTTTCCTTACCTATCCGGTGTCACCCCACATTCCCCTACATCCGTCAAAAGTACTTACTCTTGTACTGCACACTGATTATAAAGGTTGATATTTCCTTAGAGGCGCTGCGTTCTGTCAAACCTGTCAAAAACTTTCCAATAATCCGGCACTAGTACATCTACTATTACATCCGGTAAAAGTACTTACTCTTGTATTGCACACTAATTCTACGGGTTGATATTTCCTTAGAAACGCTACGTTCTGTCAACACTGTCAAAAACTTTGACTATTAAGTTTGACGTTCAGAGCCAACTTTAAACATATGTGTATAGATGTGTTCTTTTGAACACATCTTTGAGTAATAGAAATTTTTTCTATAGAACGCAGCTATTGATGACGATGACGCAAATCTATGAGTTTACCCTCTATCCTAATGTCATTCAGCGCGGCTATAGAAGTTTTCACTTCAAAAATTCAATAAATGTGATTTTCCCGTACATTTAGCAGAAATAACACTTGCGCTTGAAATACTGTTTGGAACATTTGTTTTTACATTTATATTATAGCCTTCACACGCGACAAAACGAATTCATAATAGTTTGAAACAAGAAGATATGTAAGAGATGTTAATGAAATTATCTAATTGTGAAATTGGATTGAATGAAGATCACATAAAATGCAATATTTGTAATATAATCCAACTCTACGACGCCGCACAGTGGGATGAAATCCCAAAAAACTGGCCAAAAACCCGAACAATAATTATTTTATAATCCGATTTCAAGAATGCATCTCATTAGAGAACGAATGGAACCATCGGATTCCGGGAACTAAAAGAACCAGATACTGAAAACCAACTCAAACTTTCATATCAAACGAAGCAGTTGAGTGCATAGAATCGTGCGCGCAACAGTTAGTGAAATTACGTGAAACTTTGATTGTGTATTAAACTGTGAAAAAATTTTCGAATTTAATTTTGCAAAATGGATGAGGCACAGAAAGTTATGTAGAATTTAAATACATCAGCTGTAAATAGATTGTTATTGTGTAGCAAGTATTAAAGAATAATTCATCTCAAAAACTACAACGTTTTGAACTCAAAGATTCAAGTTTATGGAAAGATACAAAAAAATGAGGGCAAATGAGTGCTCTAAATCTGCTCAGGTTTGCTTTATTAGACATTTATTGTTCGAGAAAATCAAGAATTGGCTGCTACTAGCTGCTACTTTGTCTTCAGTATAATTTTTATCAAACCATTTATGAAATTGAGAAATTCTCACATTTATTTTTTACAATGCACCGACTAAATAACCGATCATAGTTATTTACATTAGAGTGCGGAAACATAATTAATTTATTTTGTAAGTGTCCCTGAAAGGTTAAAATTAACAAGTTTAAATAACATAGTGTAAAAATCTAGTTTCGCTGTCAAATCTAGCAATTTGACACGATGTCAAATGTCACGATGAATCTCAAATTTGACACGATGTCAAATCTAGCTTTACAATTCAGGAGGCCAAACACTTTATTTTTAACCGACTTCAAAAAAGGAAGTGGTTCTCAATTAGGTTGTATGTTCTTTTTTTTAATGTTTGTTACCGTTAACAGATTTCGAAAATTCTTTTTTGTTTGAGAAATCTCGTTCCTGTCAAATTTTCGCCATATTGGATCCGCCATTTTGTTTTTGGAAGAATGGAACTCAAATTTCAGTGGAACTCAATTTTCATCAGCGACCCAAAAAACCCTTCCATACCAAATTTGGTGTGGATAGAATAAAACCTTCTATTTATGGCCAGTTTTTTGAGATTTTATCCCACTGTGCGCCGACGTATTTTTAAAAGATTTAATAAATATTCAAAATTTGGCGGAACGACGGATTTTCACGTATGGAGGAAAAGTTAGTAGAATGGAATATTTTTTCTTTATAGGCAATCTTTTTTGGGCTTACCTCTACTGATCTATGAAAGATACATTTCAATTAGCGCAAATACAAATTGCCCCATCGTATCAATAAGGAAAAGGGAATGGAAATGAAAGAAAGAAAGGGAATGAAAGAAATAGTATTACCGATTCATGAAAGATCATCCTTGCTGGTCTCTACGCATCCCAGAAGTAACCTCAATGGCATCAGCCTCGGCTACAGATTTTATAGATAAATACAAGTCTATACCGAATCACATCCTATCAGATTTACAACATGGATAAAGCAGGTCTTTCTGTTGTCCACAAATCGTGCAGAATGAATGCGGAAAGAGAAAAACATCATGCTGCAGCTAAGTACGAATAATATTATTTAAAGGGGTTATAAAACAACATGAGTGTGTTCTAGATGAATTTGTACCTTCTGTGTTAATTTTCACACGGATTGTACACTACCGGGAAATCAAAATACATGTCGGCGCCGGCCGTTGGACAAGAAAAGCACGTTTGTGTATCTTAAGTATGAAGAATATCGGTGCCATGCACTGAGTGAGAACACACGCGTTTGTTTGTTTTCTAGTGACGAACCTTTAAGGGCGCGAGGGGAACACGGCAGCGGAAACGGGGCAGTTATCGTTGTAAACGAAAGCTGAAAGGTTGTGACGTAATACGCTGGGACCACTAGTTCTTGACTGTGCTGTACTATTATTCATATTGTTTTGTTTTGTGTTTGTTCCTATTATACGGAATAATAGTACTGTAGTTAATAGTTTAGTGTAATAATGGAAACAATAATATGGTGCTGTTTATAACAATGTCGTCTCCACACACCCCGCTCGACCATGATAATATTGACGCTCCGACATATATATATATATATATATATATATATATATATATATATATATATATACATATATATATATATATATATATATATATATATATATTATTATTATTATTATCCTCGGATTGCACCCAAAGTGGATGGCGCTAAGTTTTCATGGTTTTCAAATATTTTTTGAAATTTCCCAGATTTCCCGCATTTTCTGTGAGTGTGCCTGTTTTCTTTCTTCGGTCCAGGAGGTTCCAGTCTACTTCTTGGTCTCCTTCACTTCCCACTAGTGTATTTGATGTCTGAGAGTCGTTCTGTCCTGAGTATCTGTGATGTTTGCTGCTTCTAGGTCTTGTGTTACTTGTTTCATCCACTTGGTACTGACTTTACGTTTCTGTAGGAAGTTCAGCATCTGTTTAGTTAGTCTGGTCTCCGGGAGTCTTGAGATGTGTCCGTAGAATCTAAGTCTGCGTTTTCTGATGTCGTTCTCTATGTTAGACAGTTTTCCGTGGTATCTATTGATTGTAGTCTATCTCCTTCCTCTGTGAGTTTTGGTCCAATAATTTTTCTGATGATTCGCCTTTTTTCTTCCTTCAGGGCTTCCATGTCACCTTTATTCGAGGCTATAGTTTCTGATGCGTATAGTATGGCGGGTTTGATGACTGTATTGTAATGTCTGAATTTTGTTTGGATGCCAAGGTTCTTCTTGTTGTAGATGTTTGCAGTCATGCCGTAGCCTTTTCTTACTTTCTCTATCCTTGTCTTTTGAGTTTCTTTCTCAATTCCTGTATGTTGTATGATTTCTCCTAGGTATTTGAATTTTGTAACTCTGTTTATTGTTCCGTATTTCGTCTGTAAATGTTGTGTGTCTTTTTTGTTTGTTGACATGTACTCAGTTTTCTCGAACGATATTTGTAGTCCAACTTTTTCAGCGCACTTTTTGAGGGCTTCTACCTGTTGGATCGCTAGTTCCTCAGTGTCTGCTAGAACTGCAAGGTCATCTGCGAATGCTAGTCATTTAAAGGTGATACCGCTTCTGCCTAGAGTGGTGGGTGTTGTGTTCCATTCTCTAATTACTTTGTCCAAAATGAGGTTGAACAGGAGTGGGAAGAGGCCGTCACCTTGTCTGACTCCTGCTTCAATTTTGAAAGGTCTTGAAATTTCTGCCATGAATTTCACTTTGGAGTATGTATCTGTGAGTGTTGCCTTTACTAGGTTCAGTGTTTTTGTGTCCAGTCCGAGTTCGTTTAGCGTGTTGAAGAGTGATGTCCGGTCTACTGAGTCGTACGCCTTTTTGAAGTCAACAAATGTGCAGACCGTGGGTTTGTTGCTTAGTGTTCTAATTCTTAGGCAGCTTTTGAGATTGAATATTTGTTCTACGCAAGATCTGCGAGGCCTAAAGCCCGCTTGGTACTCGCCTATTTTGCCTTCAAGTTGTGTCTGAACTCGTTCTTGTAAGCACGCTGAGAAAATTTTGTATCTTACTTGGAAAAGGGAGATCCCTCTGTAGTTGTTCACATCTGTCTGGTCTCCCTTCTTGAAGAGCGAATGAATGAGAGCGCATCTCCAGTCTTCGGGTACTTTTTCTGTGTTCCAGATTTTGTGGATAATTTCTTTGAGTTCTTGGAGTGCGTTTTTGCCTAGGTTTTTCAATAGTTCTGCGACTATGCCATATTCACTTGAGGTTCTGTTGTTCTTTAGCCGTTGGATGTGTCTTTTGATTTCTTCTGTTGTTGGGGGAGGTGATGGTGGTGTTGTGGGTTCTCTGTATTCGTGTTGGAATCTCTCTGGTGGGGGTGGGCAGTTCAGTAGTGAGTCAAAGTATCGTGCTAGGAGTTCGCAGTTCTCCGTGTTGGTCAGTGCTAGTGTTTTGTCTAGTTTTCTGAAACACAGATTTTGAGGTTGATAGCCTTTAATTTTATTGGCAAATGTTCTGTAGAAGTTGTGTGAGTTATAGTTGCGGAAATCCTGTTCGATCGAGTCTAGTTGTTCGTGGATGTATCTGCGTTTGATCTGTCTGATTGATTTTGCCGCTCGTTTTCTGATCCCCAGGAACTCTTTTAAGGTTTCATCTGATTTTTTAGTCGCGTATCTTTTGAGTGCTAGTTTGCGTTCTTCCATCGCGTCTTCACATTCTTGGTTCCACCAGGGATGTTTGGACTTTCTTTTGAGTGGGATTGTCTGTTTGGCTGTATGTGTGATTTTCTTCTGGAAGTCAGGCCAATTATCTGTGGGGATTTTTTCCCATTGTTCCTGTAAGTTGAATGTGTGTATTTTCTCTATGTCAAATTTTTGTGGTGTCTGCTTGAGTAGTGGTCTTTTTCTTGGAGTGAATTTGACTTTGGCACGTGTGAGGTAGTGGTCTGAGTCAATGTTGGCTCCTCTTCTGACTTTAAGATCTGAGATCGTCCTGTAATGTTCTCTTGATATGGCTATGTGATCGATTTGGTATTCTCCTAGGGATTGTACTGGTGATCGCCATGTCGTTTTCTTGTTTGGTTTGCCTCTGAAGTGGGTGGTCATAATTTTGAGGTTGAATTGTCTGCAGAGTTTGACTAGTTTCAATCCGTTGCAGTTTGTGTTGTGGTGTGCAGAGCATCCACCTGCGGTGTCTCTGATATATTTTTCTCTGCCGATTTGTGCATTGAAGTCTCCTAGTAAAATCTTCACATCATCTTTGTGAATTTTACTCAGGGTTTTTTCTAGCGTGTTGTCCAGAATTTCTCTGTGCTTTCTGGGTGTGTTTTAGTTTCCTTGTTCACAGGAGCGTCTGTGTTATTAAAGGTATAGTGCTTGTTGTACGTTCTAATTCTCATGGTCATTAATCTTTCGTTTACTGGTGTGACTTCTTTGATTGAGTTGACAGCATCTTTGTGGACTAGGAATGCCATGCCCAATATTGGGGTTCCGCCCCTGCCTACTCGTCTCCCAGTTTTTCCTTTGAAGTTCCTGAATTTTGCGTAGTCCATTGTGAGATCGTCTGTTTACCTGGTTTCCTGTAGAGCCGCTATCATGATGTGCTGTCTTTCCAGTTCTGTGGTTAGGTGATGTAGTTTTCCTACTTGTATTAGTTTATTGATGTTGAGTGTGCCTATATATGTGGGAAGTGAGGACTCCGATTTCCTCTTTAGCAGTTTAACTCTAGGTTCCCCAGAATCCGATTGAGTAGATGACCCTGTGGCGTGTGGATTGGTTACCACCTGGGGTATAGTAAAGTTTTGGTTGAACTGCCATGGTTGGTTGTTTGAGTTTGCCTGGTTGGGCATAGGGCTTCTAGTACTACTTCTTGTTGAGGCCTTTGTAGACATGTATTTGCAACCGCACCTCTGGTGAGGGTCTATATATATATATATATATATATATATATATATATATATATATATATATATATATATGTATATATATATATGTATATATATATATATATATAACACAATTTTAATATTAAATATATTTGAAGACTACAAGGAAAAAACGTGCAAAGTCAGTTTTTTGTCAAATTAAGGCAATAGTGCCATCTAGTAGTGAAATTTCAGTAGTTTCGTGCTGTATATTCAAACTTGGAAAGAACGTGCAGTGTCACAAGATATTAATACTTTTAATATTGCGGTGCAGGGAAAAACGTGTCAAGTCAGCGCGTTACTGGGAATAAACGTGCTAACTACAAAGTGAGTTTGACGTTATTATTGCTTACTGTCTTCGTGACTCAGTTCAGTGATATAGCGTCAGTTAACATGGATGCCAACCAGAATTCTCTTAGTTAAAATATTGTGCCAAACTGTTCTACAACAAAAAAAAAGCAAAAGGACTGGACGAATGGCAGAGGTAGCCAAAAAATTACGACTCCAGTCCCATGAAACTGGCCCAGATTGTCATTGCAAACGATGGAAATGTTTTAAAACTGTTCCATGTGCAGAAAGAAAAAGGATTTTGAAAACTTTCAACGAGATGGAATCATGGAATGAACAGAGTGCATATTTGACTGGTTTAATTGCCCTTACACCAATACAACAACGAAGAAATCGGCTAAATGAAGAAGATAGTAGTTTTCGGGAAGCATCATATCATTATACCCTACGAATTTTTGATGAAACTCATCAGGTTAGTGATGTTCCTGTTTGTATGAAAGCTTTTTGTTCTATTCATGGAATAACACGAAGACGACTGCAAACAATTCACTCGTCTTTGAAAGAAACAGGTAGCGCTCCTAAAGGCAAAAGGGGCAGTAAATCATCAACGCACAGACAACTTGCTGAAGAAACGATGTCTTGCGTGAGTGAGCACATAAAATCTTTTCCTGGAAGAAATAGTCACTATAGTATGACGAAAACCAAGAAAGTGTATTTGCCGGAAGAACTCAATATCACCAAAATGCATGAAATGTATAAAGAAAAATTTCCGGAACAACCAGTTTCGTATGAAACTTACTGGACTATTTTTTCCACGAAATTTAATATTAGTTTTGGTTATCCACGTGCTGATACATGCAGCAAATGTGATGAGTTTAATGCTTCAATAAACTCATTAAATACCAAAATCAATGGAACTACTTTGACTGTTAAGGAAAAAGATGAGCTGCGAAATGAAGTTAACAGTTTAACTATTAATAACACCGTCCATTAGAAGAAAGCGGAGACATTCTATGCAAGAAAAAGAGCAGCTGGACAAGAAAGTAGAAAACGAGTAGATACTGAGGCCATATGTATGGATTTTCAAAAAAATCTGCCACTCCCAAATATATCCACAAATGATGTGTATTATAAACGGCAACTCTCGTTTTTCTCTTTTAACATACACAGACTATCGGATGCAGATTCAATTTTTTATACCTACACAGAGACAGTTGGCAATAAAGGAGCCAATGAAGTATGTTCTTTCTTAGAAGACTATGTATTACACCATCTATCTGCTAATGTAAATCATTTGAAAGTTTTTTGTGATTCATGTGGCGGACAAAATAAAAATTTCACGGTATTTAGATATCTACATTATCTAGTTCATGATAAAAAACGCTTCAAGTCAATGGAAGTAACATTTCCAATAAGGGGACATTCGTTTATGGAATGTAATAAGAATATGGGACTTATCAACTGCAAAGCAAGGACTCAACTTCCTGATGATTGGGTGCAAGTATTCGAAGTTGCAAGATGTAAACCAACACCATTTAAGGTAGAAAAAGTAGATCAAGCCATGGGCATGGTTAGAGATTTGATTTCTTTCCTATCAAAAACTTATATAAAAAAATGCCCCTTTTAATCACGACCAGTGAGATAAATGAAAATCGTGGCTGAGCATCCTAGAATGATACTACATAGGGATTCTTATAACGGCGGCTGGATATCGTCCATTGTTACAACACCGCGAGGGAAAAATATAAAAGGACCCCCACTCAACTCTAATGGATTTTTCTATCCATCTCGAGCATACAATGGTAAGAATCAAAGTTACTGAAATTAAATAATTAAACTCAGTTCGATTATTTCAGATTTATTTCCGATTAGTGGTGAAAAGTATGATAATTTACAAGACTTGAAAAAATTTTGTGAAGAGGAAGCTAAGGTTTTTTATACCAACTTACCATTTGTTGCAAAAAAGCTAATAATAAAAATAAAAAATAGTTTTTCTCTGTAAAGGCGTTTGCAAAATTTGTCTTATGCATCAATTTGATGCATAATATTGTTTTATTTCATTATATACATTGAAATTCGGATGAGTTGTATCGTTTTTTCCCTGTATGTTGGGTACTTGCCAACTTGTTTTCAGCATTTTTTCCAAAGTATAAACCCTAGCTGAATATAACATTACATTTGGAAAAAAATGGTTTGTTAAAGAACTAAAGGGTTTTTAACTTTAAAATTGTCATAACTCAAAACTACCATAGAATGACTATGCACGTTTTTTCCCTGGAGTCTTCATTTACCTTCAATTTAGAAACTTTTTATACACATTTTTACTATCCTCGCATAAATATTAATTTTAACCTTCAATTAAAACCACGTTAGCAATACGCACGAGTTGTCACTTTAAGAAAAGATTTTTGTTTAATTCTAACCAAATAACAATGTTCTAAATCAGGCGTCGGCAACCTATGGCACGCGTGCCAGGCTTGGCACGCGACGAGTTTCTGAATGGCACTCTACAAAGTAAATAGCAGAGTTCGGAATAAATACGGTGAAAAATACGGTATTTTAAAATAATATTATATAATTTAATTATAATATATATTTAGGGGGTAAAATACGGTATTCCTAGCGAATGTTCACTTGTCTTTGCTATAACTGAATAAAAACGTGGGGGAGGGTCTGAATTTGCTATAAATTTCCTAGTAAACAAGCTAATTTTTGTAAAAAATAAACATTTAAATAAAATCAAAAAATAATTTGTTTACAACTATTTTTTATGAATATAAATAAATGCCCTTATCAAAGATTTCAAAGCAAAATTTCACCTTTTATAAATTCTGTTAACGCCGAATATTTGTTTAAATTTTTCATGAGGGCCGTTTTTTTAATATTTACATAAAATATTTAATTTAGCTTATTACAACAACATAAAAAATACGGGTTTTCGAAAAAAAAATACGGCACCGTAATTTTTTCTGACTTCTAGTAATCAGGGAAATCGTGAAAATATCGAGATGAAGTGATTTTTAAATAAGAGAAAATGTTTAATTATATAATTTATGTAAGGAGGCTTGCCAATGTCACGAAAATCTGCGCGATGCTTTTGTGGAAACGCATTCGGAGCAAAATGAATGAAACATGCGCAGCACCGACTAGTTATCGAAGCGGACTTATACGAATGTTCAAGCCGGAATACATTCGCCCCTCTCTTTCTCGTTTTGTGCTGCGCATATTTGCCTGCAATCCAGTAAAACTTGCATTTCGTTTAATACTGGTCGTTACTTTCCGTTCTAACTTTTTTTGTAAGACTTGTATCTTATTGGTTTAATATTTGTTATTTTTAATCCATATTTAATCATATGGAGGTAAAGAAACAAAAACTAAATATTCGCGGGTTTCAAGACTATTGGACGAATGAATATGGATTTATACAACAAAAGGATCGTGCTGTATGTGTGATATGTCACGAAAGTGTCGTATGCCGCACGTCAAGCGTACAAAGACATTTCCAAACCAAACATCAGTCCACATTTAATAGCAACGATGAGAAATGTGAAACTATAAAGAGAGCTGTTTCTGGTTATTAGAAACAAGTAGCTTTTTTTGTGGAATAACTGGAACGAAGCCTAAGGCGACAGAATGCAGCTTCGCAATTGCTCATTGCATAGCTGCCAAAGGCAAACCCTTTACAGATGGGGAATATATAAGGGAAATCTTTATAAAAAGTGCAGAAAAGTTGTTTAGCAATTTACCTAACCAACAAACCATACTATCCCGAATTCGAGAAATACCGGCTTCTGCGCGAACGATTGAAAGAAGAATAACTGAAATGGCAGACAATGTGACAACAAAACAGAATTCTGGACTACAAGAATCTATTGCATTTAGCGTCGCTGTTGATGAAAGTACAGATGTAAATGATATTGCGCGGCTTGCAGTATTTGTACGGTATTGTGATAAAGGTCAAGTTTATGAAGAATTGTGCAATTTGATTCCTCTGTCTGGGACAACTAAGGGGCAGGGTATTCTTGCTTCATTCATAAATTATTTTGACAGCAAGAAAATTAATATCAAAAAAATATATTGTGTAACTACTAACGGCGCACCTGCAATGGTTGGCAAGGATAAAGGATTTGTCAAACTTCTTGAAAATCATATTGGACATAAAATATTGAACTTTCATTGTATAATATACCAGGAAAGTTTAGTTGCCAAAATTTCGTCACAGCGCTTAATTCCTGTAATGGACACTGTTGTTAAAATAGTTAATTTCATAGTGTCTCGCTCTTCATTGACACACAGGCAATTTAAATCTCTTTTAGAAGAAATGGAAAGTGAATATGTCGACCTCCCCTTATACAGCCATGTTCGTTGGCTTAGTCGAGGCAATGTCTTGAATAAGTTTGTGTCATGTCTGGAACACATTAAAGTTTTTCTTAATGAAAAGGAACAACATTTCCCCGAATTGAACGATAAAGAATGGTTATGCAAATTGATGTTTCTGACTGATATAACTAAACATCTCAAGGAACTAAACTTAAGATTGCAAGGAAAGCGCCAAACTGTGCTCGAACTTTTTGCATATTGTACAGGATTTGCCACAAAATTAAATGTATTTTTATGTGATATTAATACTAGTACCTACAAATACTTCCCAAATGTTAAAGCGCTTGCAAATAAATCAACCATAGACAAAGATGAACTTAAAACCTACGTTGAAGCACTCAAAGATGAATTTTCCAGAAGATGCAAAGACTTTGAAGCTCATTTGCCTATATTTTCCTTCCTGATAAAACCAGATTTAATAGATCCATTAATAATTCCGTTTGATTTTTCAATTTTTGAGTGGATGAATGTTGATAATTTTTAAATGGAACTTATCGAACTAATACCTTCAGATTTATGGAAAACAAAATTTAAGGAATTACGAAAAAATATGGAAGATGACTCTATGGAAAAATCGACTGCTATATTAAATTGTTGGATGTCATTGCCGGAAAGATTTTATTGTTTAAAAAAAATTGCATGTGCTCTCCTTTCCGCTTTTGGTTCCACATATCTCTGTGAACAATTTTTTTCTCATATGAAACATATTTTGAGTCCACAAAGAAGTCGTTTAACAAATGAACATTCAGAATCTTGTGTGAAATTAAAAGTCACAAATTATACCCCTGATATTGAAATATTAAGCAAAAATGTGCAGGGACAAGGTTCGCATTAAAATTTTTTAATTTATGTTATTTTTTTAATAAATATGTTTAAAAGATAAATTTGGTATACATTTTTTCTCCTCTAAAACCCCATTATATAAGTTAAAATTCTGGCAGCACCCTTTATAATATTGGTAGAATGGCTTGGCACACCACGGGTAAAAGGTTGCCGACCCCTGTTCTAAATACTTAATATTTGTGATTGGAGGAAGTATATAGTCGAGTAAACTAAAAGTGTAACAGTGTAGATAATCCCATGTTTGTGCACATGCAGCTCCCACTGTGTTTACCAAATAATTTAAAAGTTAAGTGTGCATATGCTCTTTAAATCCAAAACTTTGCTGAACTATTATTTAATATTCACTTAAAATATTAATATGTATATTGTATAGAATTAATTTGAAACAGTGAAAACTTTATGATCATATATTATGTTTATATAACAAATTGTATTTCAAATTACATCACAGAAAGATTTTAAATAAATACGAAATTTTAGTAGTTATGCCAAACACCAAAAATTTGTAAAAATAAACTGTAAAAGAATATTAAAATAATCAATGCGGTAATATTTTTAAACATTAATATTCTGATTCCTTAATGTTGTTCCTTTAAATGTTTTATTAATGAAAACAATAAACAGGAATTTATTATAAAAAATATGTTGAAATTGTAGAAAGTTAAATATTTTAAATTTAATGTTTCAAATTACGTTAACTTTCTCGCTGTTTTTTGTAGCATATAAATATGCTTACTTTGTTTTGTTTAATATTTCATTTTCTTTACATTTTTATAATATTTGATATATATTAAATAAATAGTTGTTATTGTTGATAGTGTAAACTCTAATTACATAAATAATTCAATAATAAATGTAGAAAATATTTATATAGTATGCGAATATTTTACGTATTTTTCTACTTTGAAATTCTGCTTGAGGAAATTTAAAACGAGTTGTAGTAAAGAAGAGATTCTGTTGGTAAATCCTAATTATATTCTCTCGCAGCGGACTAGCTTTAGTAAATACAAAGTCAAAGGTAATCTAAAATCTTTCCGTCGGGATTATATAAGATGTTTTCGAAATGCTGGGAACACCTTAAAATTAGATGAAACGCAAATGTACCGTGTCAAGTCAATGAAGTCTGAAAGCAAATCTGATAATATCGAACACTCTTCTTTACGCGCAGAACTAGATGCCCGGAGGTGATAAAGCAGGTACCCGTGCAATCTTGTATAATTCACTCGACGGTCATCAAGTTAAGTTCCGTAGAATGTATCAAAGGAGGCCGTCGAGAGGACACACGTCATTAGTGTAATGAGCTTATGTCCTCCCCTGCTCTCTCCCTCCGGCTTCCGACGTTTCGAATTGACTGTACAGGAAATATATGACCAAAATATAACGCAGCTTCCTGAAATTCGTTTATTATGCGCCTCGTCTTACCGTCCTGATGAATTCTTGATGCCTTTTTGAGTACGCCATTTTGTCTTTGGCAATAACCATAAATCTAAACAATGCAATATTACACTTGTTTCCTCTATAATGATTTTAAAATTATTTTCATAATTAATATATCATTCCCACGAATGTATAATGAAATACGCTTAATGTTTTGAACAAATTATAACCGTTAAAGTGGTAAAACCCAAACAGACATTCATATATAGCAGGAAGTCTGCTAGAAGGTTGCATAGTTTGTTTATTGTTCTGGAGGGTCGTACAGGGCTTGAAATATAGTCCTGGGAGGACACGGTCGTCCCTGATGGATGTTTTATCCTTAAGTTGCAGGAAATATTTCTCTTCGCAGGATACACAAACATTAACTAAGGTTAAATACAGAAGCCATTGTTTTAACAGAGCACGCCCGATGAGATTATAAGTTATTAGCAATCGCGCTTTGCTGTGATGACTCCTTCAAGTGCAATAAATGAGAGGAGAACTGTGAAGAAAAAAAGACCGACTTAATGGAGACTGATTTATAGAGAAACCTTAATGGCAAATAAAAATAAGTGCGGATTCCTGTTTTAAAGGATCGTCCCCCCTAATACACTCGAGAAAATAATTAATCTCTTCCAACTGATTCCTAACGGCGCACTAAATATTTTATTGTATAATAAACATAATTCCACAAAATCCTGTTAATAAATGTAGAAACAGTTTCATTAAACATAAATGTTGAAGGGCGACGTGATAAAATCCCAGTAATAATATCAGCATGTAATTTGGCATATTGCTCATCCCTTATCCAGAGAAAACGCATTTCCATTTAAATCGCCCGATAAAATATATGAAACGAATTGTCATGTCAAATGGACCAATAACCAAAAATATTACTTGCGAACCCATTTATATCTATAAACCGCAGACGTTTTAGAAGGCCTCAAAAACTTTTCAAATTTACCATTCATTCAATAAAAATCTCGTAGTACATCGCACGCGACATGCATATTAACTTAAATTGATTGAAACGGGGTAGAAGAAAACGCAAATAAAGAGAAAAACTTACCAATAACTGAAGGCATAATAATATTGGAAAATTATTTGATCTTGAAATGAATTTCAAAAACATTTTGTATAATTAATCGCATTGAATAAATATTGGAAATCATAATTTAAAAACCATTTTTATAAAAATAATATAAAAAATAAAAAAATAATTTGAAATACAATGTTATAAATCACAAAAAAAAAACATTTTTCAGAGTTAAAAACAGTGTATTTCATATTTCGAAGGAAATATTTAATTTCACATTATGAACTCGAATATCCTTATATAATGAACTGTTGAATGGGTTTATAAGGATTAGCCGAAATAATTTTCCAATTGGTTCAAAGTTTCTAGTAATTTATAGCGCTTTACTCCATAAATTGGCATTTAATATTTGGCCTTCTCGACTCAAGTGTCCTCGAGTAAGCATTCCATTGAAATCCGCATATCTCATGATGCGCACCCAATTTAGAATTGGGCAAGCACTACATTCTCCCTCGAATATAATAGTTATATAATGCCGCGTCTGAAAAAAATACAACTTCAAACATTTTCCCGATGGTTTCGGGTGAATCGATGGCGAACCTCTTAAAATTTCGTATCTAATTTATCGAACGTATTTGTCACGTGTAATTAATTAATGGAAAGGTTTATCAAACGTAATGATCTATATATGAATTCCATTAATTTTATGCATTTGCACTGGATTTAATTCAATAATAATACATAGCGGATGGCTATTTACCTAATTTGAAAATGAAATTATGTATGCTGGTCTAATGTGCATGTTGTAGAACAATTCGATATGGATATTTTCATAATAAGGTGGAATTTCTCTGATAAATAATCAGTTTAAAATTTAATTCCATTTAATTATGTTACAAATGCAATAGTATTTCAATGAATTCAAGGTAAGTGTAGCTTATTTGTTACTCTATTCAAATTATTATGAAGTATAGCTCTTTGGAGTCTCTGTCCCTCTGTAGAGTCTTATATAAAAACTGTTTTAAATATAATTTGATTATTAAAAGAGATTTATAAATTTATTCAGTGCTTGTGGTGGCAATATATGGACGAATTCATTTATTGTTTTCTAATTTATGATCAAATCTGTTAAACTCGTTAAGTCCAATTGAATTAGCCAAAAAAAAAAAACAGAAACATCAATTGGTGAAAACAAATTATTGCATAAAATATACATTTCCGATCGATGGTGTTAGGGGTTGCTGTAGCTAAATTTGCAGATTGAAATCAACCGAAATCCTCCAATGTATTCGGTTTCAATTTGTAATGAACTGGTAGTGGGCCCAGCCGCACAGCATATATTAATTATTACGAAAGATGTATTGCAAATTGGTTTTCCTATTTTTACAGTAAAATAATATATTATTATAATTAAAAATTTAAAACTCCCTTTCAATTTATGAACATTTTTTTTTCTAATTTAAAATGGAATTTATTAAATTTATAAATTTTTATATTAGTTTTTGTTTGTACTAGGTACTAGCGATAATACGCTTTATCCTAGCCATTGATGGCCTAAATTGATGGCCATTGCAAGCCTAAAGCTTAATTTTCTTTGAAAATGTTAGAAAAAAAAATTATCGAATAAAAACGAATAATATAGAAATCAAGACAAAATCCTTTGGCACATCTTTCTAAAGATAAACTAAATGTACATGTCTAAAACCAGGAGAAAAGACTGATGACTTAACTAACTAGACTAGATAAACAAGATTACACCGACAAGACTAGACAGGTAAGACTAGACAGACAAGACTCGACAGGCAAGACTAGATAGACAAGACAAGACAGACAAGACCAGACAGACAATTCCAAACAGACAATTCCAGACAGACAAGACCAGACAGACAAGACTAGACAGATAAGACCAGACAGACAAAACCAGACAGACAAGACCAGAGAGACAAGACTAGACAGGCAAGGCTAGACAGATAGGACTAGAGAAAAAAGATTACACAGACAAACACGACTAGACAGGCAAGACTAGACAGATAGGACTAGAAAGAAAATATTACACAAACAAGACTAGACAGGCAAGACTAGACAGATAGGACTAGAGAAAAAAGGTTAGACAGACAAACAAGACTAGACAGGCAAGACTAGACAGATAGGACTAGTGAGAAAAGATTACACGGACAGGACCTGACAGACTAGGACACACATACAGGACTAAAAAAAGGCTAGACATAATAGACTAGACAGAGAAGACTAGAAATACAGGACTAAACTCACAAGACTAGACTAACTGACTAACAGACAAGACTAGACAAACACACTAGACAGTCGAGACTAGATTAACAAGAATAGATAGACAAGACTAGATGAAAAATACTAGATAGGCACGGCTATAGAGACAAGACTAGGCGGATAAGGCTAAACGAACGAGACAGGCAGACCAAATAAAATGGAGAAAATTAAATAGACAAAGTAGACAGACTAGGGTATAAGACTACATTTAAATTCCGGAAGGTTATACTTACCTGATGAGAGTAGACAGACAAGGCTAGACAGGCAAGACTCGATCGACAAAACTAGACAGCCAAAATTAGAAAGCCTACACTAGAGAGACAAGACTAGTACAGAAAATACTGGACAAAGCAATAATAAAAACTTGATCACAATAAACAATTAAGAAGACACTAAACATAAGAAATATAGCATAGTTTCTAAATAGTTTGTTGTTATTGAAATATTTTTATTGAATCTGGTATTAATTAAGTCTAAAAACGACATTTGCTTCCTCTGGAGCTTCATCAAAGTATTTAGCAACTTAATCAAACGACTCAAACGACAATAACAAGTTTGACACTGATAAGTAGAAAAGGCTTTCCCCGAACTCGCAATACGTAAACTGGACTCGCTTTATCTTAGTTCGTCTGCGCGCAAATTGTACAAGCGTATTTTTCAAGGAAATTATATCTTGCAAAAAAGTTGTATTTAAATTGTAAATCTGTGAGAATCCTGTTGCAATTTCGGGTCAATTTTTTTATCGGCCGTCTTTTTTACGAGGTCAAACTAATAAACGTAATGATGGGAAGGGCCGAGGAATAATTTCGAATATAATGAAAATATTTAGTGACAACGGTTGGTGTATAAGGTTTTTATGAAAGGAATAAAATTTACCCAGATAAAATTTACATAGAGATTTTATGGGCAGTGAAAATCTCCAAGCTCTCATTTTAATTTCTCCGCTCAGATTCTGCACACATTTTGTTCAAAGATTTTTTTTGCTTAAATTAGAAGCGTTTTGTTGCAAAACACCGAGTAGGGAAAATAAAAACATTTTGCGGATTCGTGTACCGATTGCAAATTACAAGTTTGTATTTTCGTCCTGAAAATATTTATGCAAACATGGAGAAAACTTTAAATATTTTATTGCGATTTTTTCAACGTTAGTTTTATAAAGTTGTGATTCTTGTAAAAGTTAGCTTCAATATTTTAGAGTCGGTTGGCAACATTAAAGTTTGCATTGTGAAGAGGGGTCTAAATGGAAAATGGGGCCATGTTTAATTCCCCTGGAGGACGTACTTTCTGATAGAGCAGCTGTCAAACATGCACGCTGTAGACCTCCCCTGAAAGCCGAGACTTTTACAAGATTTCACTTAACAGCGGAACTTGAAACGGAAAATTGATTTTATATAACGAAACTTGACAATATTTGGAAATATTGCGTTTCTTATACATTGTTATAACTTTGAAAGTTTTACTTTAAATCAGATATTTTTCACAACTATTTCCATTAATACAGAGTAATAGGCAATAATAATAGGCATTCTATTTAAAATAGAATAAAACTAACAATAATATAAAATATAGACAATATTAAAATAGACTATATAGATTAGAACTGACACACACACAACTGAAAAGACAAGTCTATATGCATAAGAACAGACAGACAAGACATAATAGGCATTGTCGCGCCTATTATGTCTTGTCTGTCTGTTCGTATGCATATAGACTTGTCCTTTCAGATGAACACTATACTTGATGCAAAAACTCGCCAGAAAAGACGACAGGACCAAACAATATATCTGGATATTTAAGTCAAGATAGATAGGTTTTTTAAGCAACATAACCCAAAAAATTAAAAAAAATATAGGTCTAAGCAGACCAGATTAAACAGAAGTGACTAGAAAGCGAGGAATAGGTAAACAATAAGACTAGACAAGATAGGCTATATGAGCGACATGACTAGACATACAAGAATAAACAGACAATATACCGGCCTGGCAATGCGGGAGACACGGGTTCGATTCCTGGTCTGGGAGGCAACCACTAGGGCGGTTTTCACTAATCATTTGGGCTGCTCACCTTGAATTAATGGGAGATATGCGATACCGTGGTGGCGCATACTAAAAAACAAAGTGGAATAGGTGATTTAGTGAGAGCTCCACCAAAACCTCTAAAAAAGGCAAGACTAGACAGGTAAGAACAGCATTAGGGAGAAAAGACTGTAGGCAAGATTAGATAGACAAAACAAAACAGATAAGATTACTAGATAAACTAGATCGACACACTCAAAAAACATGATTATTACAGAGGAGACTGACTACAGGTGTAACTACATATTATAAAGACTAGACATACGAGATCAGACAATAAAAGGCGCAGACTAATCGGTTTTGACAAGAGTTGGTATTATTGTCCTTTTTTATGTTTTTTCGGAGAAATCGTGAATTTATTAAGTTTCAATTTTAAAGATAAAGGTGGATTTACAAAGCCAAATACATTTCGAGATTGACTATTAGTAGTGAAAGAAATTCGTTTATGGCAGATTTGAGATAAAATGAAATGAAAATAGCCTCGAGTTGCAACTAGATGGAAATTTTGTTTGAATAAAGATTCTCTACTTTTCCGGCATATTTAAAAATACATTTTCATCTCGTCGGTGCAGTCTAACATAATATTGAAAAGTAATTTTAATCTTGTATATATATATATATATATATATATATATATATATATATATATATAAATAAATATATATATATATATATATATATATATATATATATATATATATATTTTGTATTTCGAGAAATGAATTGTCTAACAATATAAGCAGTTATTGTTAATATATAAATTCAGGGAATTATTTACGCAAATGTAAATATTCCACTGCAATTTATTCTAGTTTATAACGATAATTACAAAATATTACACATAGAAAACTTCAGAACTAAAAATAACTTGAAATTAGTTTTACTAAAAATTGACATTAATTTACCATAAATAAATATTCTTTATTAATCATTTTTATACATAATGTATTTATGACAAGTCAAATAATAATAATAATAAAACAGTGTTAAACAGAGAACAGACATTACATACAGTCGTAAAACATGGCTCTAGACGTAATATTTAAAGTTTAACGTTTAAGGGAAAAGAAATCATTGATTGAGTAACAGCAACTTTCTATAAGCAAGCTTTTGATTTTGCTTTTAAAAACTCGAATCGGAAGGGCCCTTAAGAATGATTAATTAGAACTTAACTAGATTATTTAGAACTTAAGAAGAAGGGCCCTTAGATTTAGCTAGCCTGAACTGTGGTATGACCAGAGATTCCTTGTATCTAGTGTCATGACAGTGACCAGATGCATGAGTCACATGAATGTTCGACTTGGAGTGAATCTCAAGCAAGGAGTTATAAAGAAATAATGATGGTAATGACATGATTTTGAACTTTAGAAAGAGTGGCAGTGATCTAAATATCCCGCTCTTGACACTATCCTGACTGCTTTTTTTTTAGTTTATATACGTTAATCGCCGCGACATAGTTTCCCCACAATACTATACCATAGGAAATCAGGGAGTGTAATAATGCAAAGTATGCAGAACGTAAGTTGAAGGCATCGAAATTAGCAAGTGCTAGTTTTCTTAGGAGAAAAATTGTCGAGGAAAGCTTGGGTATTATCGAGTTTATATGGGCTTGGATGAAAACTGACATTATGAGGAACAAAAAGAAGTTTAAAAATGCTTATGCTTGGGAAGACTATCCAAAGGAGGTCCTTGACAAGAGGAAAGAATTACAGCAAAAACTTGAAGAGGAACGGGAGAAGGGGAATTATGCATTTATAAACTACGATAAACTAATTATCAAAGAAGGTAGACCAGGAAATGAGAAACGTAAGAGGGTCCAGTCATTCTCTCCTAACGCAACAGAACAGCCTCGTAAACAACAGCCCACAATACAAACAAATAGACTAAACGCATTCGATGTGATGAGGAATAGAAGCAACTCCCTCAACGCCATGCCCACTGAAACCTCCACTCCAGAACGAAAAGCATAGGATAACGTCATCAGCCACCGGAACAAAACAAGTAAGCAAGAACTAAAGAACACTAAAAACTTAACATTCCCCAACCCGATTGGTCATCGTGGGGAATCAGACCGTCACCCTCCACTTAATAACAAAAAAGACACCAACATAGTAAAAACCCTGAAAGTATGCACTTATAATGTAAGATCACTGTCATCTACAGAAAAGTACCTAGAACTGAAACACGCTCTACAAAACATTAAATGTGATGTTTTAGGACTCTCAGAAGTTCCAAAAATGGGCTGAAAAATTGAAGAGCATCAGGATTACATTTTCTGCTATATTGGACAAACTAAAGGCCTACACGGATTGGGGTTTCTAATTAAGGAAAAGTATAAAAATAACATACTTAACTTTAAAGGAATCTCCGAAAGAGTAGCATTTCTACAAATAAAATTCGAATGTTTTCCGATATCAATCATTCAAGCCTATGCACCTACGGAGAGATCACCCGAAGACGAATTGATCAGTTTTACAAAGACATCGAAACGACACATGCACTAACTGGGGAAAGAGTTATAGCGATGGGAGACTTCAATGCGAAAATAGGAAGTCCTAAAACAAATCATTATCCAGTCTTAGGTCAATATGGTTTTGGAGTCAATAACAACAGTCAATAACAATACTTTTGAATATAAATTGTCGATAATGAACACATTTTTTAAGAAAAAAGAGAATCGCAGATGGACGTGGATATCACTTGATCAAAAAACTAAAAACGAAATTGACTTTATAATGACAAACAACCCGAAATTATTAAAAAATATTGAAGTACTAAGCACACAGTTTCCTTCTGATCACAGGCTATTAAGAGCAACAGTACTGTTAAGTCTCCCAATAAAGAGCAGAAAAAACTTTGGAACTTCACTCAACCTACCAAAAACGGACATCGAAATCAAAAACTACATCACAAATTTACAAACAACCATAAACAACAAAGAAGAAAAAACCAATATCCAAACCTACTACAACTTCTTAGAAGAAAGCATAACACAGAGCCTGAAATCCTGTAAAGAAACTAAACTAGAATAACACAAAATATTCAGCAAAGAAACAAACCGATTAATTAAAAGACGCACTGAGTTAATACATACAAAGAATAAAAACAAAGATATGAAAAAGGAACTTTGTAGAATTTATAAAGAGGCTAATAGATCGATCAGGAAGGACTACAGCAAACATAGACAAGAAGTCATCACAAGGAACATCAAAAACTTAAAGTATCAAAAAAGTCCACAAAGAATTAACTACACACAAAACATGGATACAAAAACTTGAGCATAACTCAGAAGAAACAAAATCAAGAAAAGACATTGTAAACCATGCAACAAACTTCTACAAGGACCTATACAGGAAAAGAAACAACAACGAGATCGAAATTGTAGACAAACACCCAACTAGTAACATTAAACCCAACTAATAAATTGAAAGTTTACGAACACGTAAAACGGTTAAAAGCTGAAAAGAGCCCTGGCCCAGATGGACTAAGTAATGAAGTTCTTAAAATACGAGCACCTATCTTAACTCAACACCTATCGCAGCTATTTAACATGGCATTAAATACAGAAACAGTTCCAAGTCAATGGTGTAATTCGGACATAATTCTACTTTTCAAAAAAGGCAACCCGCTGGAAATAGGTAACTACAGACCCATAAGACTTCTAGCAAGTACATATAAACTGTTTTCATCAATACTTTTAAAAAGAATAGTACATTGACACAAGACATTGATAAACTTCAGCCTAAAGAACAAGCAGGCTTCAGATCAGGATTCAGCACAATGGACCACATACAGACTCTGGAGCAAATTATAGAAAAATATCGAGAGTATAATAGACCTCTGTGGCCTTCATAGATTATAGCAAAGCCTTTGATAGCATCAGCCACTGTTCAATCTGGAACGCACTGCAACATTCAAAAGTGGATAAAAAATATATTAACATCCTGAAATATATTTATACAAACAGTACGAGCAAGGTTAAGCTAGAAGTCAGAGGAAGTGAAATAAACATCGAACGAGGAGTCAGGCAAGGAGACCCTTTGTCACCAAAGCTCTTCATTGCAGTGCTTGAAAATATATTTCGAAAATTAGATTGGTCTAAGAAAGGAGTGCAAGTTAATGGACGATACCTAAACCATCTAAGATTCGCTGACGACATAGTCATAATAGCCGAAACCTCTAGGGATCTGGAGGAAATGATGAAGTAACTGGATCATGAAAGCTCAGAAATTAGTTTAGATATGAACGCGAGCAAAACAAAGATAATGATCAACAACCAAAAAAGACCTATTGTAATAAAAGGAAATAGTATAGAATATGTCAACAGTTATATTTATTTGGGAAAGCAGTTATCATTCAATAAGTCCAGCAATGAAGAAGAAGTAACACGAAGAATCAACATAACGTGGAAAAAAATCTGGTCACTGAGAGAAATTTTAAAAGGAAATTACAGTCTGCATTAAAAAAAAAACAATATTTGATACATGTCTCTTACCATGCTTACTTTACGGCTGCCAGACTTGGGTTTATACCAATAAAGTCAAACAAAAAATTAAATGTACCCAAACTGCTATGGAAAGGAGTATGTTGAAGTTCAGGAAAATAGACAAAGTGAAGAATAAACATATCAGACAAAAAACAAAAATAACTGATGCTCTCACACATGCACTCAGACTAAAGTGGAGGTGGGCTGGACACATCACACGCTACTCGGATAAAAGATGGACCATAGAATCCACACGATGGAAAGGTCCACAGGGAAAGAGGAAGGTTGGCAGACCTATAAGACGGTGGGCTGATGAAATTTTCCAGGTGTCAGGAAACGACTAGACAAATATAGGCAAGGACAGGGATTTGTGTAAAAAGCTGGAGGAGGCCTTTACCCAAAAGGGGTCCATATTTAAATTTCAATGAAAGAAGACTAACCATACTAACAATATACAATAAGTAGATTTACTAATACCCTACTAACAACATTTCAAATGTACCTAGAAATATAGAATAAACGGCTTATTATTATAATTTATAGAATAAACGGTTAATATTTATTATTATTATGGGCTTGCCAGGTAAGGGAGTCATCCACTGTTATTCCCAAAAGTACGGCAGAAGAACCAGAGGTTACACGGTTGTTACTGAAAATCACCAAGGATTGAGTTTTGCTAGCATTTAGTTTTAATAAATTGGAGCCAAACTATGATTCCGCGCGGGTCAAAGCCAGCTTGGTGGTTTCCATGGCCCGCTCTAAGTCTGACTCCTGACAGTACAGTGTGGTATCGTCCGCAAAGAGAACACTATTTATAGGCTTCATATACATGGGCAGGTCGTTAATATAAATCAAAAATAACAGTTCCCCAAGGATAGATCCTTGGGGTACACCAAACTTAACCGGGAGATAGTTCGAAACACTGTCTCCAATACGAACACATTGAAATCTACCAGAAAGATATGAAGAAAGCAGACTTAGGGAAACACCACGCAGACCATAATACTCTGCTTTTTGAAGTAAAATTTTGTGTGACACTACTTCAAATGCTTTCGAAAGATTACACAGCGCAAGTGAAGTGAGTTTCCCACTCTTCAGTCCCCCAACAACATTTTCGACTATCTTAAGCAGTGTCTTAATAGTGGAACAGCCAGATCTAAATCCATATTGCACGCTAGACAAAATTTTATTCTGTTCTAAGAACAGTGTGAATCTATATTTAATAATTGACTCCATAAGTTTTACCCTCACTGGTATAATCGATATAGGACGACAGTTGATTATATCATCTCTGTTCCCTTTTTTGAACACAGGAACTACTTTAGCTTTTTTAAAAACGCTCGGAAATATGCCATCTTCAAGACATCGATTGAATAGATCACAGAGTGGTTTGGCCAATATATCACGGGTGTACATGAAAATTTCACTGTTCATGTTGTGAACATCAAGGCTTGGAGAGTTAGATAACTTATCTATATACTTTTTGACTTCACTAGGCAGAATGGGATTTAAAAATATGGTTGACACGTTAGCTGGACATTTATTTAATATATGCATGGCCGTGGAAGTATGTATGTTCGCAGAGATTTCATTAACTATTTAAGCCAATGTTTGAAATGTATTTAATAAAGTCATTACAGCTTAGAATGTGAATTTCGCCTTGTTTTATATTACGCTCGTCATTCATCAACTTCCACGCATCTCTTGCAACATTATCAGTAGTACTTAAAACAACTTCGCGAACATTTTGTCTGGTTTTATTTATATTTTTTCCGGTACATAGAAAATAGCTTTTTATCTTGAGGAGAACCCGATACGTCTGCAATTAATCTCAGAATACTTAATTCTCGCGCATTTTACGTAATTCATCAGTAAACCAAGTAAAGGGTTGACCTTTAGTGTAACATCTCTGTACAGGAAAATGTTTATCAATTTCAGTTTTAACAATTTCGATCATTTTGTGCGCTGCAGATTCCGTCTCTTCTAAGCTAATAAAAGAACAATTGGCATTTTTTAGATTGTCATACAATTGCATCAATCGTTCCTGTGTAAATTTCCTATAGTACAGCACTTATAGTGCTACTAGTACAGCAATTTTTGTTACGTCTTCGAAATTAACAGAAATAAGTTGGGCATGATGGTCCGAAAGACCTGGCTTTAGGACCTCCGTATAACAAATCTTATCAGAAAGGTTTGTGATAACATTGTCGATGCAAGATGAACATGCCGAAGTTACTCTGGTAAACTCTGTCACAGTAGTACGAAGACCATAAGTGCTAAGCAGACTCTCCAATCCACCGAGTTTATTGCCACCATCAGTAAAGCTTATGTTAAAATATCCTAATATTACAATATTACTAAATTGATCAAAATACGCCTCAATGACCGATTCGAGACTATTTAGAAAATTGTTTTACTCACCGAGACATGATCTGTAAAGTGCACTAGACAGTCAAGATTTTTCACCACGGCACCGCAAAATTCTCCATTCAGCTCTATAGAAAACCTGTAGAGGTCAAAGGGTGTACAATTAATTTCCATGTCATTCCGGATAAATATGGCGACTCCACCATGTTGGTATCTCGTGCGACAGAATGCTGATAGTAGACTATATTTGATTAGAGTGGTCATTTGTAGACAATATTTCTTCAGCCAGTGTTCTGAAATTGCTATAATTTCATACTTGCTCGTGTCAAGAAAAAGGGAGAGTTCATCGGCTTTGTTGCTTTTAGATGAAATATTCTAAAATATGCATCGCGTATGCCGTCCTTGGAGACATGGGAATTGCCTACTTCTATATATTGGATTTTGGAGATTTTCTCGGAGGAATATTTCCAATGGGTTATTTCCGTGCGAAAAATTTATTTGCATAAATACCATCGGGCCAGTATTCTGGGTTTCGTATTTCGTCAAAAAGTTCAGGTGGAATTCCAATTTTAAAGGATCCTTTATTTGATTCAAGTTTCTCGCAAGTAAATTTCTTGTTGGAAGTGCTATAATCTTCTTTTTAGCTTGCAAGAATGTCTTCCGGTGTTGTATCTGTGTCAAAGTTCGAAACAAACACCAAGGACAGCTTTTTTTGTGCTTTTAATTTGGATTTCGCCCCTGAAGTAATTTTCTTATTCGAGGAGACAAATTTGCCTTTACCGGGAGCATGAACTTGGTGGGGTTTATTACTAGAGGCAGTGGCGGCAGGATTTGCAATTACTTGATCATTTATAGGAGTTTCTTCTTTGAATTTGTCACTTTATTATTTTCCGTTGCATTATTATATTTTAATGGAGGCGCGGCAACATCGCTTTTCACTCGGTCATGCGATGGTTTTGTGTTGTCAGGTCTAACCACAAAATTTGGGTTGTTTACATCTTTGTGAAGTAATGAGATTATCAGCTCCAGATTTAAAATTGTTCTTTCTAGCTCCTTTATTATCTGTTTAGAACATTCCAGCTCGTTTGAAGTCACTTTAAGGTTGGTTTTAAGGGTTAGTTCACTTACTTTGTTATCGTAAATGAGGGCGGAGTAAAGTTGTGGTGATAAGACTTTGTCTGCTAGATTCGGTACCTTCTAGTCCTCTATGATTGTTCTTAGAGCTTCACTAACGTTTATATTGTCCGTGAGCTTCTTTGTTAGAATAATTTCTATAAGGTTTTCCTTTTTAAGCTTCTTTAATTCAGAGATTAACTTGTCATGGCCAGCCATATTGACTTTTTTTGAAATAGACCATAGACGTATAAACAATTTTATTCTTAGTTTCTTTGAAAAAATCGGCAATAAAAAAGTATAATTAACTTGCAACATTTTATCGGTTCCGCAATCATAACAATTGTTACTCACTAATACAAATATTTTTCGAAATCTTGTATTTACAATTAACAATAATAAACCAAAGTTAAATTAATGAAACAATGTAGCCCAATGAAACTGTATGGAAATGTACAGCTGGTAAATGTTTATTAATTAAGTAAATTAACATATTTATACTTTGAATACATTTGATTTACTCTAATAACTCTATAGGGTCTATAATGAAAAAAAAAGTTAGCTCACTCACGGTCAGCCATTTAAAATTATTCGATCGTTACTTTATTCGTCGATTTAATCAAACCAATGTATTTAGTAGGCAAAGATTTTTATTAAAATACACCCTTACTAAAATATATTTATAAGACAATAAATCGAATATTATAATTTTTCTCTCTAGCCGAATATATCATTTCTTATTTATGAAGTCTATTTATGACTGGTCTTGTTTATCTAATGTCTCTATCAGGCCACCCGATTTCGTCGTTTAATCCATGTTATAGTTCATTATGACGCTTTCTGTCATTCTATTCTTACTTTTTTCAGCTATAAGTGTTTAAACTTGTTGGTCTAACCGTCTCTGTTTATATTGCAAATGTAATGATTGTTTTAAAAACTAATACATTTGTGTTTTTTATGTTTGGTATTAAATTTACGAAACTAGTTTTTGCTCGAAAACTCCAATTTAAATAAAGTAACCGAGATTGCAAGGTCTATTCAAACTTCTTTTAAATCCCTTAAATATAAATTCAAGAGTGCGAGAGCGTTTGCTATTGAGAAAACTTGACCGCTGCATATTATGGATCAACTTGAGATGCCTGCATAATGCATTAAACTTCGAACAGCGCTGAAATGGAAAATATACTGAAAATAAAAGAAAACGATCTAACTTCTCTATATATAACCTTACAAAAAGTTGTATTTTACAAGAACGATAATAATAAATATCTTGATAATGGAAATTGGTTTTGTTAATGAATGCATGCATTCTATTATATTTAATAAATTATGCGATAACTTCTGATTGTATTCAAATATTTCGTCAGCAAAAATTTCTAATTTTAATAGATATCAAGATCGTGATAGGACGAGTTCAACTTCAGATAGCTGACATTGCAACGTTCCAAACCATCCTTTTAACCGCACTGATTGGTCGATACAGAGTTAAACAAAAGCCTCCATTAAAACCGTCCATTATTACATGACTATGCACTGTGTGGCGAATCTATATTTCATTGGAAACTTTTCATTACAAATATAACTAGGAACCCTTATAAATTGCAACAGACCGATTCAAATTAACGGATCCATAAATATATGTAAAGCAAATCCTAATTCAATACATTTTTTTTAAATCTACTTTTTGTTTTTAAAGAATTTACTTATTGTTAGTGACAAACATACGAAGACCGGAAAGACACGAATAGACAAGCAAGAAATTTTATTCAGTTTTTACAGTGTAAGTTTAGCTTTATAGACTTTACTTTTCGAAGCAGGACCGTCTTGAGTGGGGAAAGATGTCACGTTATAGACCCTCGTACTACTATAGATCCTCCTCCTACAACCCCCTCTAACCTTGACCTTGGCACTTTCCGTTTCCGTTTTCGACTTCCGGTTTCGACTACCGGTTTCCGGTTTCGACTACAGGTTTCCGGTTTCGACTTCCGGTTTCGACTTCCGGTTTTGGCTTCCGGTTTCCGGTTTTGACTTCCGGATGCACGGGAAAATTAAAAGAAATAGACGCGAGGCGGGAAAATTCAAAATTATATGTCGGTGGGGCAAATGAGGTATGTAGTTGGTTGCATATATCAACGAGACTAGATACATGAGACTAGAGAGACGAAGCTAAATACATGAGACTAGATAAGACTGAACAAAAATATATAAGGAATTGTTTTGTGTTTTAATTTAATAAATATATTAAGATTTTGATTTATCGGTAGTCGATTAGGCGCGACCGGACGTCTAGTGCTGATAACACCAGGCAAGAATAGAGGGACTAGACTATACAGACTATATTAGGGCGACAAGTGGGTAAAATTCAAAATGAGTTGCGGGCGGGTAGCGGAGAATCGTGTATGCATACAAAATTGATTGCAAGCATATTACGGATTGATTCAAATGAGATTATTGGTTTTAGGCCGGACAAGATCAGACAATACCGAACAAGGTCGAACAGGAACGGACAAGACTATACAGACCACTTATTTATCCGAATAATTTCCTATGAGTAAGCGAAATTTCTTAAACTTGTCTGTGACCCATATCGTATTAATGTTTTTCATTTATATAAATACCAAAGAGTTCAATTTTCTGGCATCAACTTTTCATCTACTTGCATCCACTTCCTCATCTTTCTCTACATCCTCTTTAGCGTGGGGCACCATAGACCTTACACCCTGTTAAGCGTGGGGTTACATAGACCTCACACCCTGTTTAGCGTGGGGTTACATAGACCTCACACCCTGTTTAGCGTGGGGTCACATAGACCTCACACCCTGTTTAGGTTACCGATAAATCAGAAAATGAATACCGTTAAATCAAAATATCTTTATTAAAATAAACGAAAAACAATCCTAAGAAATTGATTAGATCGCGCATCATAATTTATTATTTCTCCACTCGCGTGCAGCTGATAAGATAATAGGAAGTTTTTATGACTGCCAAACATCCGGCAACGCTTAACCGACTACTGATAAATCAAAATCTTAATATATTTATTAAATTAAAACACAAAACAATTCCTTATATATTTTAGTTCAGTCTTATCTAGTCTCGTGTATCTTGCTTCGTCTGTCCAGTCTCATGTATCTAGTCTCGTTGTTATATGCAACCAACTACACACGTCATTTGCCCCATCGACATATAATTTTGAATTTTCCCGCGTCGCGTCTATTTTTTTGAATTTTCCCGCGCATATGGAAGTCAAAACCGGAACCTGGAAGTCAGAACCGGAAGTCAAAACCAGAAACCGGAAGTCGAAACCGGAAACCGGAGGTACAAGGCCAAGGTCGGAGGGGGTTGTAGGAGGAGAAGGGTCTATAATGTGACATCTTTCCCTACTGCCGTGATTTTTGACGAGCGATTTGCCTCCTGGTCGACCGTGATCCGTGGGGCCGTCACTGGTCGGTTCGGGCACGGAGGGAACGGTCCGAACGCGTGTGTGACGGTTGGGACCGTAGCAGTGGTTGACCACCTTGTCCCCGTCATGGCGTGTCCCAGTCCCCGTGAGGTGGAACGCGCTGTCGTGTTGCGGTAAGTTAGGGAGGCCTCCTTTACCGTGGAGGAAGTCTGCATAACGGTAGCCTAACTACCCGCGAAAAAGGCACCCGGCCCAGACGGGCTGCCTAACGAGCTGTTCCGCCTGGCAGCAGGGGGAACCTCGAAGAACTTGCCGACGTCTGCAACATATGTCAGGAAGAGAGAGTGTTTCACAGATTTTGGAAGAAGGCCATTTTGCCTCATATTTCAAAGCCGTAGACGTCTGGTGCGTACAGATCTATCTGCTTGCTGCACGCCGGGGCAAAAGTGCTGGAAAGGTTGCTCCTTCGGCCTTCGGAGGGGAGTTGGTACGCAGGATGCCATTCGGACTGTCTTTCGTGTCGCGGTGGGGGGGGGCAACAGCGAACCGTACCGTACAGTACCAGGGGGCATTATGTGGTCGTCAGCAACACGGTAAAATGGTAGTTCGTTCTCGAGGCCCTAGCAAGGTGGAAACTACCGGAGATATTGTTTAAGCTTATTTCCAATTACCTGCTCGACAATACCATTAGGTACCGCGAGGGGGAGAACTAGCGCGAGCGGAGGTTGTCTGTCGTAGCTCTGCAGGGATCAGTTTTAGGACCATTCTTGTGGAATATCACCTATGACGGCCTTTTGAGTAATCTGAGGCGATTACTGCCCACAGAGCTGGGTATTGTGGCGTACGCGGACGACCTGGCACTTGTCTTCACCGATAGGTGCTGCAATATGCTGCGTCACAGGGTCACCTGCGCGGGAACTCGTTCGGGAGTGGATGGAGACGGCCGGCCTTCAGCTCGCCGCTTCTAAAACATAGGCGGTCTACCAGGAGGTGCGATAGAGGCATTCTGGACTTTGAAATTTTAGGAGAGAGGATACCGCTCGAACGTTCGATTCAGTAAATCGTTGTGATCCTCCATGCGGGTCAGTGGGGATTACACGTGTGTCACGCCGCCGGCAACGCGCGTCACAAGAGGTGGCGCGACTCATGCCGAGGGCCACCAAGTCTGGGGAGGGTAGGTGGAGGCTCATGGCCAGCGTGGCTACTAGCAGACTCGGTGAGGGGTAACGCCCGTAACAAGGAGCGTTTGCGACGTGCACGGCGCCCTGTGGCCATTAGGGTCGCCCGGGCTTACCCAACAGTCAGCAGTGACGCCGTGGAAGTCATATCGCGGATTCCTCCCAGGGTCCTCCTTGTTATAGAGTGCGCGTTGGTGAGGGTCGCGAGAACATCTGGTGAGAACCGCGGGGAAGCAAAGAGAGTTGTTTGGAGCAACTCCTTGCCTGCTGGCGGGAAAGGAGGTCACGCGGCGGCAACGGCTCGTGGAATCGTCGCCTCATCCCAGATTTAATTCGGTGGATGGGGCGAGGTCTGAGTGATGTGGGCTCATACTTCCTCACCCAGCTTCTTACAGGACACGGGCCTTTTGGAGCGTAACTCCACAGGATTGGGAAAGCCCTAGACGACAGGTGCACATCCTGTGCAAGGGGCGTGTAAGACTACGCGGAGCACACTCCCGTTGCGTGTCCGCGTTGGGAAAGGGAGCAGCAGGCCTTAGCGTCGGCCCTGGAAGGGGAAGTCACGGTCGAGGCAGTGGCAGTGGGCCTCGCTGGTGAGGTGGGACGGGGGGGCGTGGGCGGACGCTTAAAGTTGATTCACCAATACTGTCATGTGGGCTAAGGGGTTGCCTGGGTGGGAACAAGGGCGAAAGGGTTTTTTTCATAGATTTTACCTCACCCACCTCTGTGGGCAGTAACCGTCTTAGTTTTGTTCCCGTCATTGTAAATGCTATTGCATAATCTTTTACTTTTGTTTAATCCCTGTATACCTTTGTTCAATAAAGTTCATCTGGTGCCCGTTACGGGAAGACTCGAAGGGTGGGCAGAGGCAGTAATGCCATCGTTGGACCGTCAACGATGGCATTACTGCCTCTGCCCATCCGTGTCAGTGCAGCCACTTGAAAAAAAACTTTACTGTCTAGGCAAGTGGTGTCGAACTCGTAACTTGTGAGCTACGTTTAGCTTGCCGAACTTTGACGTGGCTCGTTTTATCAACAAAGACATGAACAATTAAAACACATTAAGAAATATAAGAAAATTGAAACAAATTAATTTTCTAAAAATCTCGCTAAGCATGATTCTTTCTAGAGGATGTTCTCTAAATGGGTAAGTATACCAACGATTAGAGGAATAGGGTGGGGTTCAATACACCTCTCACCTCAGGTCGCATTTGAAGTTATCATCGAAATCTACAATCTACAATGGGAAAAAACAAGTAAATGAGGTTATATTCCTGCTTCGGATCAATTTACCTCTGCGAGAGTTATTATCAACAATGACTATGTTAAAATCCATGTTTACAGTTCACAAGTAAGGAACATCTGAATGATTGCAGGAATTTAGAAGTAGAAAACAAGAAATTGATATATGTCAAACAATTCTGTGTGGATGTAGCTTCCATCTTGATATAATGATTCGGGTAAGTTAAGATTTTTTAATAAAATATCATTCTAGAATTGTCCAAATACCTGTTTTAACTTACCCGAATCGATATGTCAAACTGTAATATATTTTTCCTATAATTAATTTATAAATGAAATCCTAATAAATTACATATTTTTTATTGTTTGTGGATTTATATATATATATATATATATATATATATATATATATATATATATATATTTATATATATATATATATATATATATATATTTATATATATTTATATATATATATATATTTATGTATATATATATATATATATATATGTATATATATATTTATATATATATATATATATATAATATACCCAAATAACTATATTTTTGCCCAAAATTTACTAAAATGACTCTAATCAAGTGAAAGATTGGGCACCACTAGTCTGCCGATGTAATCTTTTATATCTCATTTTCTAAGCATGTTGGTAGCACAGCTTGTCTATTTTAGTAGTTCGTTTGCTATCTATATATTTAGAAAATTCTACATTGAAGTGCATAAATTTAGTATAATACTCTAGTTGATCTCGATTGTTAAAATAGATCCCAAAGCTATCATCCCACGTCTGAAATTGTCTCAAAGTGCAAATAAATACTATTTTATTGCTTACATAAATTTACGCGAAGCGTCAATTTGTTCCGGTCGTTGCAAATTTATCACCCGCTGTATGAAATTTATAATTAAACTCATTTTGCTTGCACCGCACGCGATATATTACATAATACTACACTCTCATATTTCTTAGAATATTTCCATTTATAAAATGTACAAATTAGTCGGGTAATTACAATCAGTTGTATAGATAATTCCAAACTAATATTATTGATATAAATACATTATGTAATTTGTTCTACAGATAGAATTCAAAGAATATAGCAATAAACTATTTTAGTTATGAAGCACAAGATTCTAACAGCTAACTAGTAACACAAATTATTTATAATTCTAAGATAAAACAGTAACTACAATATCAATCTTATTACCTGATAAAAATATATATTCTGTAAAATAAATATTCTGATTGTACTACAATAAATTAATGAATAGGGTGGTTGGACCGTTACTACGTGGTAATTTATACTTACACTGAATTGGAAATTTTCTATGTTTTAACCGCACTTAATCTGCGGTTTAGAAATAAGTGTAGTTAAAACCTAGTGCGTTTTACTATTCAGTGTACAATAAATTAGTTTATTTTAAGTAAAGTTTAAATTTTAAAGTAATTAAGTTTATTTTGTTTAGTTTTATAGCTACTTTATTAAAATTACCGTATTTATTCTAATAAATGGCGCGCCGTTTATTTTTTAAAAGCAAAAATTGCGTTTATTAGAGGGCGCTGTTTATTTTTTCATTATTGAATTTTGAATGATATAGTTTGTACAAACTTAGTAGATATTTTTGAAAAAAATTTCAAAGCAAGATACAGAAAGTAGCAAACCAACACTTTAAAATTCAACTTCAAGTTCTTCTTCGTCCAAGTTCTCAAAGACATTCAAATCAGAACTTTTTGATTCAAGTTTTCTTCGTAAATTATATCTCCAGAAGAATTCAAATCGTTCTTCAAATTTAGCATTATTCCAAATAAAATGTTCAAATCAACGGCAAATTTGTTTCCTTCTTGGAAACAAGTTATATTAAGCTTCAAGTAGAGCAGCTTTCATGCTACCAGCTTTTGTAAATTCGTGATTGACAGCTGAAAACCATTCGGTGTACTGCTCAGTTAAAGACGATTTGAGCAGTATGTTCCAGCTAACGTTAGCAGGCTGGATTAGACCAGTAAATCCTGAGGGAATCACTGCCATGTCCGTTTTTGCTTCAAATTGCTTCAAATAAAATTTTGTTTCATCAGAAATATGATAGCGAAGAGCATCCCAGACTAGAAGTTTTTTGAAAGAAAAATTTGGCACAAAATTAGACGCAAAAATATTTTAGTCTGGTTCAACCATCCACTTGAATTGTACCCTAAGTTCAGTTGAAGAAATGCTTTTTCGAGAGTTGGCAATGGTCGAATTCTTTTAAGAAGCAAAAAGGATTTGCATTTAAAACCTTTGGCTTGAGCACAAAAAATCACTGTAATACGCATTTTCTGGTGCCCAGAAGTTTTGATTGGAACCCACGTCATCTCAACAGAGTCTACAATTGTATCCTAGATCATGTTCAACCAAACTGCAGTTTCATGGCAAGTATAAATGAAACCCAGTTCATATTTGTTGTTTTTTGATGTACAGAACAAAATCACAAAGTTTCGGTATTAAATAAGCTGGTAGTTTCTGTGATAATGTATTGCGCTGTCGAACGCACCAGTGAAACCATTTCTGTTCATGAATTTTTGAAGCCAACCTCTGCATGCAAAAATATGTTGCAGTTGTGAAGGGCTGTTCGCATTTTCATGATCTTTTTCCTCATACAAAACTTTTGCCCGTTCCATGATTCATTTGCATGTAACAGTTGTTCAAGTCGCGCGTCGTTGCAAAATTTCTGTTTTCAGTTGTGCATCAAGATCAGAATCTTGTACTTTCCGTCCACCACCAGTTAATCGAAATGTTTTTATGCCCGCAGACGTTTTTAGAATAATGACTTTCATTTACGTCACTCCCTGACCTCAAGTTATTAGTGCATCTAATCAGTTTGTAATAAAAAGAAAGGCTGTACTCGTAGTTGACTTGCACGTGATTCTGTGATATTATGCCTGTTTCTACTGCCCGATTTCCTTTTTTGTCCGCAGTAGTAACTGCAGCTAATTTGAAATCGATGGAATATTTCTTCTTTGATGCATGTTTAACATGCGCGCCGTTTATTAGAGGGCGCTGTTTATAATCTATTTCAATTTTTGAGTGCGTCGTCTATTGAGGGCGCTCTTTATTGGAATAAATACCGTGTTTATTTATTTATGTATTAATATCATTTAATAAATATATATGCCGAATGAGGTAAAAAAATCATTGTTATTTCATTGTGAAAAAAACGTTTTCGAAACGGCGTAATTTGGTGAATGCGTAGGAAGTTTCTCAAAAAAATTTATATCATGAATTACACAAATACATTTTGTTCAATCGCCAGTTTATGTTATTAAAAATAGTTTTAGCAAGATTTTTATAATCTATTATCGTTTTTGATATATTTCTAAAAATTCTTTTACCCTAAAAGAAATTGGGGACCTGGTAGGGCGCACAATGAAGTGCCCGAAATAGAATGTAATGCGCTATAATGAAAGCTCCTATACGGTTGGCCAGATAGGATGAATAGTTTTATGTTTATTTTCAATTTAATTAATAACTTTATGCTTCCAGAAGAGTTCTAACTTAACTGGTGCGACTTGTTATTTAGTAACAAGTAGAAGTTAATCCCGGTGATACGGGGGAAAAGTAAAAAATATATGTGTAGCCGGGTGACTGAACTTATACTCCTCTAAGGGAAAATAGTAGGTACAGTTGTTGGTCAGTAGGTAATGATTGGTCATATTTTGAAAACTATATAACTATAAGCAGGGCCGGCGCTATATTTTGCAGAGCCCTGTGCAAAAAAAAGAAGCGGGGCCCTGTGCAAAATAATGAAAATGGATCGTCTCTCACCAAGGGTGCTTAAAAAATTCACATTTAATTTAATTACAATAAATCAGTTCATTATAGAAATAGTTTATATTCCTGTCAAAAAAAAATTAAAATAAATAAATTAGGGAATAGTAACATTTAATTGAGATTTAATCTACCTCGCTTATTAATAAAGTTATTTTTAATAAAGTCTTAAATCATCGTCATCAATACGTCTTAAAACATTATGCAAGCTACATGTTTCATAATTTATTAGATTTCGCCGAGACTGATCAATTGTTCAACTTTAAATTGCATAAATTTTGTGTTCAAGAATGCATGCATTTAATTTGTACGGTGGATCGTACATGACATTTTAATCGTTCACTTACGTGTAGAGTTTTTCGGGTCCGAGTACCCGTACTTGGGTAAATACCCGGTACCCAATAGAAAATACCCGGTATTCTTGTCTGAATGTTTTCAAACATCATCATCCTCCTCCTGAAGTCGCTTCCCCATTTTCTCTCTCCTACCCCCCAAATACACCCAATTACCTTGTTTGCTTTTCTGGCTAACCCCTTCAAATGCGCTTTGTCCGAGGCCCTCTCATTCAATGTGTAGCCTAGTTACATCAACTCGCTTACTCGGTCTATTGTTCCCCCTTCCCACTTCCATTCCTTCTCTTCATTCTTCCTCTCTCTCTTACTAAACATTATAATCATGTTTTTCTTCCTCACATACCTATACAAGCCACCTTCTGTAATACTTGTCTCAATTTGGCATTATTCTCACATAATGTGTAGCGGAAAATCTTCTCTTATTACCATCATTTGGGGAATCATTTGTAGTTGAAGTAGAATTTCGAACAATTATTGTTCTCGTAGCATGGCTTGGCCTCGTGGCTGGTTGCTCAGTGGTAAATAATTCAATTTCTTCTGTAATGATTCACTCTCATATTTTCTAGAGGTGAATGTTTGGTATTCATGATATGATGTATCAGGTTCTTCGTGTTCTCTAATTATTTCAACAGATACTTCTTTATTTTGTGTTGTTGTGGAATTCTCGTTATCAACATCAATAGGATTTCTCACTAAAATAGGTGAAATAATTGAAGATTTCTTTATAAATTTATTTAAAGAATCACGTTTTTCACACCCACTAATATATTCTTTCGCAGTCTCTTTCAAGACTAGACATTCTGGGGTTATATTGCGAGTGGATTAGGAAATATATTGCTAGACTTGTAATAACAGTTTTAGTTAGGAGTAGTAGTAAACGTTCGGCGTATTCACAGTAGCAACTCAATTAAGCTGCTAAATGTGTCCGTCGCAACAGACTGTGGCAGCAGGCGACTACGCACACCAATGGATCTCAGATCCCGATCCCAGACAAAACATCAACTCAACTCTTTGAATGTACGAGGCTCCTACCAAGCGCAGGGCCCTGTGTCGTCGCACTGTTTCCCCACCCTTCACGCCGGCCCTGACTATAAGACAATTTTTTGGTGACATAATTGTTTATTAACAGAAGAAAATTCTATATTCTTTTCTGTATTGGATACAACCCATAACTTTATAACTTAAAGTTTCATGTGTGTATTTAACTAATAAAATGACCAGTCCGAGATTTACGTCAATTTATACAGAAATATACAGCCGTGAAGCAGTCGTGTCCTGTAAAGTGTTGCGTCATGTAATATGTTATATTTCCGTGTTTGTGCTCCATGCTTTTAAGTTCCGTATAAGTGTTTTGGTCCATTAAACTTTGTCTTGGAAACTAATCCAGCTAATTTGCCATGCTTCGAGGGTGTTTTCGCACTCCTCTTGCATTATCACTGTTTTGTGCGCTTTTATTTCTTGTGGAACTTGTGTTTGTATCGCTGTGATTCGTTTTTCTATCAGCGATCTTTCCTTGATCGGGAGTTCTATTGGTATAACTCGCCCACATGCCGTTGCTGCTTCTGCCGATATCGTTCTGTATGCGCATATTACTCTTAAAAACCCCCAAAGAACCCCCCTTTGGCACATTTTAAACTTTTCTCTATATTTTATTTTTTGTAGGCCTTTTTCCCATATAGTTGCCGCGTATAGAAGGATGGACTGCGTTGTCAGTGTCAGTACTCTTCTTTTGAAGTAGTTTGGACCACCAAGGTTTGCTAGTACTGCTGAAAGTGTTTTTGTAGCTGTATCCGCTTTGTCTATTGCGTATTCTATATGCTTGCCGAAAGTCATTCCGTAGTAGGACTACACCTAGCTACTTGCGTTCGTTCGTTGGTTTGATTTCATGGACTCCAAAATAAACTATTATTTCTCTACGTTTCTTGTAGCTGTTTGAGAAAACGACTGCTGTGGTTATTTCAGGTGCGACCTCAAGTTTGTTTGTTTCCATCCATTTGCTTATGCATTTCAGAGTACGTTCGGTTTTCCTTATAATATCTGCGATTGTTTCACCTTTTCTGCATGCGCATAAGTCGTCTGCAAACGCATACAGTTTAATCTGGTCCGTCTGGGGCAGGTCGAGTACGTCGTCATATAAAATATTCCACAGGGTGGGGCCTAGCACCGATCCCTGTGGGGCGCCGGCGCATACCGTTTTGTTAAGTCCCTTTTCTATCTCTATTTGTCTTTCTTCGAAGTAGGATCTAATTAGTCAATTCCTCGGTTTATTAGTTTGTTTATTGTTATTTTCCACGAGGCGTTGTTGAATGCATTTCTGATATCGACAAGGATAGCAAGTGTTGTTTTTTTTGAACTTCCTCTTTCGATGAACTGTTTTACACGTTTAATGGCGTTGATTGTGGAGCGTCCTTTTCGGAATCCGTATTGTTTTTCGTTTAGTCCTCCTTTTTCCTCCAGGTTCTTTTTGAGTCTCTCGTTTATTATAGTTTCGAACAGCTTCCCGATTACATCTAGTAGACATTTTGGCCTGTATTTTAGTTTGTCATCCGCACTTTTCTTTGGTTTTAGTATGAGCACAAGTTTTGCAGTCTTCCAGTGTATTGGGGAAACTCAATCCAATTGGGGCCTTGTAGACACTTGTTTAGTATCTGCATGATTTCGTTTTTGAGTTGCTGAGCTATAGTTTTAACCACTTCCGGAGGATTTCCGTCGGGTCTAGGTGCTTTCTTTGTCCTTATGCGGTGTATTGCATAGTCGTCTCGTCTTCTGTTATGTCTATGTTCTCTTCGGTGTTTTTGTTTTTTTGACTTTGGTCTATTTTTTCTGCTATTGTGATAAAGAGTTCTTCAAAGATCTTCTCTTTTTGGTCCGTTTTTAGAGTTATCTTTGGATAGGTAACGTGCATTTGTTGTCTTACTATCTTGTACGCGTCTCCAAATGTGTCATTGTCTAGGTTTGTGCACAGTTCCAGCCAGCCATTTGCTTCGTTTAGCGCTTGCAATATTTTCCCTTAGTGCTTTTTTAATTTTGTGTAGTGAGCTCTGTATGTCTCTCTTTTTTCGGGTTTTTTTTGTCTTTGGAATTTTCGTCGTGCAGGCTTGCAATTTTCTATTTCCTTGACTATTTCATGTGTCCACCAGTATGTCATTTTCCATGTTCATCTGCCTTGTAGAATTTGGCTGTAGTGCGGTATACCTTTTTCAGGCATTGTGTTAGATAGAAATAGTGGGTGTTTTTGTATTCCTGTTTGACCCCACTGACTTGCAAAACTTTCCACCAGCTTATTATTATTCATTACGTGTCGTATCCGTAGTTTTTTCTGCTTGTTCCCACTTTGCCCGAACATTGTTTGGTACAAAATGAAGTCATGTTCAGTTATCAAGTTTTCTTCCTCGTCGAGGACCTCCCAGGTGAATTCAGTTTTTATTATTTCTTCATAGACTATTGGGAGGTCTATGTATAAGGTACCATTTTTTCGGAGTAGCGTGGGTTTTTTCCCATCGTTTAAGATCACCAGGTTTAGCGTTTGGGTCATCTCCAGCGTTCGGATGCCTTTGTCGTTTGTAACGTTTCCGTTCCAACTTCTGTGTTTGGCGTTGAAGTCTCCGCCCACTATTTCAATTCTTCTGATTACAGGTTTGGTTCGACCTGCTATATCAGCGCTCAGTTCACCAAAGTGTGTCTCAAAAGTATTTGCTGTACAATTTGGGCTTATGTATACAGAATATGGGAAGACGCTTTGTAGTTCCACACGGGTAAAGCCTTTCCCTTTCGAAAAGCTGTATATTGGTACTTGGCTTGCATTTATGATAGCTGCGTCTATATCTGCATCGTGGTACTTGTGTTTACCTTTTGTTTTTTACTTGTTTGACTCGCTAATTATTATAAGGTCGCAGTTGTTCTTTTTTGCATAGGCTACCGCAATGTCCATTACGGGGGTACTCCTGTTTGCAATTATTTGTAGGATTTTCGACTTGGAATGTTTTTCTATTGGGGTCCTCCTTCCCCTTTTGCCTTGGACGAGAGTTGCATGGACATTTGTCGCTCAAGTTTCTTTTCCTCGCGTATGCTCATACTCCGTGCTCATACTCTATGCTCTTCCTCGCAGAGTACGCAGAATTCTTTTCTGCCGTGCATTTATTCCTGATATGCCCTTCTTTGCCGCATTTAAAGCAGAGTTTCCTTCTGTCCGGTCAATTACAGTTTTCTGTCTTATGATCGTATGTCCAGCATTTACTACAGCGGTTTACTTACACTCTGCGTTATAATCTACAATTGACTAGTCCGATCCTTATGTTTCCTTTTGTCATTAGCTTATCCGCTATTTCTCTGGGTACCATTACCGTTGCTGCTTGCGTGTTTCTTGCATTTGGTCTCATCTCGCTCATTTTGTATTTGGCCTCCAGTGTTGTATTTGTTTCTTGTTCTATTGCTTCAATAACTTCTGATTTTGACGTTGTGGCATCCATCCAACGTATATGAAGAGTTTACAGTCTTTTAAACCCTGGTGTCAGTATCTTAACTGTTGTGTCTTTATTTCGGATTTTTTCTTTCAGTTCTTTTGCTGCTTCTTCGTTATCTTCCATTGTTATCATCAGTTTTCCTTCCTTGGTCTCTTTAACGTCTTTTATTTTTTGCTTGCCTCAAGGTTTTTTACTTACGACTTAATTTCGGTCAGGATTTGCTTGTAGTCATTGTTTGGTTTTTCGACTATAATTGCGTAGGGGTTTTCCTTGGATTTGGGGGTTCTTTGGTTTGTTTTCCGTGTGGAGCGTTGGTCATTTTGTCCTGTTGGGCTTTCGTAGTGTATATTATGGTGTTTGTTTGTGAGTTTCTAAATATTATCTCAGTCGTTGTTCTTAACTTTTGGGTGCTCAGCCTGTTTAGGTGGTGGAGTGCCACCCATCCTATATCTTCTAGGCTTTGTCTGTCTTTGAGTTTTTCGAACATGTTCCATAGTTTTTCGTTTGTATCTCCTACCTGGATCTTAACGATTCTGTGTCCCACTGATTGTTCTCCATTTATTCGTGTGAATTGTTCCAGAACTGCGAACTCGTCTTGTTTGTCTGCTAGTTCTGGGTATCTGTTCTTGTACAGTGATTGTATACTTCTCTCCATGTGTTTGTCGTCCTGTTCGACAAATACTACCCAGAAGAGGACTTAGTACGTTGGCTAATTAATTGTCAACGAAGAGAATTTCCTAGAAGAAAGATCTACAAGCTATTGTCAAAGAGTTTTTGGATCAAAGTAAAATAAAAAATTCTTTTTCTGACAATGTTCCAGGAAATGGGTGGTACAAAGCCTTTATTAAAAGGAATCCGATTCTTACTGAAAGATTTCCAGAAAGAGCAACTAAAGCCAGCTCTTGTAAGCGAGAGTGATATTAAAAAGTGGTTAAGTGAAATATACGATTATTTATCCAAAATTAAATATTTAGACATATTAAAAGAAGCGACTCGTGTTTCCAATGGTGACGAAACTTATTTTATGGTATGTCCAAAAATGAAAAACGTAGTAACACCTCGTAGGGCAAAAAATGTTTATGAAATTGATCACGGCAATTCTAAACTCAATGGAAAGACATGATCTTAAAAACAATGTCATTTTTATGGTTTTTGTTGACTGCCACGAAGGTGGACTGAAAGCTATAAAATAACTGACAAATTTCACATAAGATTTATTTTGGTAGTTCTAAAAAGACTCGGTAATTGTTATAGAGCTCGGGAAAGGTTGAATATATTTATATATTCAGGCTGTGTTCCAATTGTTTTAAGTTTGAATGACTATCTTTAAAGTAGGATGGTTTTACCAATTCGAACAAAAAAACGAAAGAAAAAGATAAACAAAGAGAAAAACGGAAAACTTTAGAAAAAAAAAAAAACTGGTGGACAAAAATCATACAGGTAATTGAGGATCAAGAAAATATTAGTGGCAATTTAAAAAAAATGAATCATAACATTCATTATAAATTTATGGATTGATTTTTTTAACAATAATTTAGTATTTTTCTTTTATTAGATAATCACTGGAGTGACCACTATTTCATAATAGATTTTCATAATAAATGTATTTAGATTTTTATTAGATTTCTAATTACTTTTATTTATTATAAAGCGTTGACGAATTACTGTAAATCTACTAGACAATCACCAGATTTTTATGATAGATAACTGTGTTTTATGATGAATCAAATATTTATCTTCTTATTTTCTATAAAACTATTAATTTTTGATTCGAATTATTATTTAAAAAAAAGTGACGAAAAGTGACGTTTTTTCACAATTACTAGCACTATAATAATTCGTAAATTCATTTTATACAAGCATGCAATTTATTGTTTTCATTGTTCGGTTTCTAAAATGACCGATCACTGTACTGTTTACCCCTATTCACCCGATCGGGCCAACCGAACAGGAGCCTTCGACACAGTGCATTAAATACTTTATCGGGCAATTAATTCTACTCCCGACCAGGTCTCTAGTTTCAATTTCTACTAGGGTAGTTAATAAAATATTATTTTATTAATATCGCCTAGTTAAATATTTCAAATAAATTCAAATAAATAAATTTTCTAATTTTCTAAAAACTAATTAAAAATAATTGAAAATAAATTATTGCTTCCAATTGTAAACCAATAAACAGTTCGAATGAATACAGAAACATTTCGATAGTTTAATACCTTCCCAATGAGTTTACACTTTGTAATGTTGTTTGTGTTGTATCAATATATGTACTTGGTACATACTTCAATTGAGCGAACACTACCATCAATACGAACATTATTTTTAATTCTAAATAAAAATTATGTTTAACAAATGCAATCTATTTCGAGTAATCCTTAAAAAAGATAGATTATTTTGAATTAAAAATAATATTCATGAAAGTATCAATTGCGTAATAAATTATGATAACCCTTTGGGTACATTTGACGGCTGAGGCTCGTCATGCATAAGTTTCACTTGTCTTGCATTCCTTAAATAAATACGTACCCAAAGGGTTAACTCCATAAAACATCAAGAAATGTTATGTTTTATTAGAAATAATAAATTTATATATCCCATATGAGCCTGTTTATAGTTTTTTGACTATTTAAGTTTTATTTTTTTAATACAATACGATTGTTGACAGAAAAATAAATTGATGATTTAACATTTGCTAGATAGTAATGGATTCGATAGGAAATTTCCAACTAATAATAGTTTAATGGACACAAAAGGGTTTGTTGGATGACGGGTAATCGGCGTAATAATAATAAACCGTATTGTTGTATTTGCAATATAAAAACTAAACTAATTGAATAGCTATTGTACAGCTTTCATTATAAGCTTAATACTGTGCAAATCGGTCGGTAATGTAACATGCCGATATAATTTATCGACACCGTTTGTATATTTTTTTAATTATAGCAAACTGTAATGTTCTTTAAGTGTTGGAAAACATGCATGTTAAAATACCACGCCTTCGACCGAAACCAATTTAACTATTCCCCATCGCGAAAATAATTAGGGTCCTTATCGGATCAAGATATCTGCAAAACTCATTTATATGCAACCCAATTAACAAACTCTAATTTCTTGTATAATTTTTAACTTGCACACAAAAAATGGATAATTTCATACGAAACTGTGTTTTTATGCAGGAGTTTAACAAAACTGGGAAACTGCAATTTCAACAATAAAGCAATTACGGAATTAATTTTATAAAAAAAAATTAATTGCTAAATTAATTTTTAAAAGCGATTGTTATATTTTAAATAAAAGGGAATATTAATTGGATTATTATTTGGATAAAGGATTTTAATATTTGTGTAATTAAAAAGCAATCATTAAAAAAATATTTGTTTTTATTGATGTTTATCGAATTTCATAATAACCTGTTTATAATATGAACCTGTCATTTTAGTAGTGCAGAAAATATTATTTCAAATTCGCAATATTTTCAATAATAAAAAATATTATTTGATTTAATATAAAAAAATATTAATTGATTTTGACAGTTAATCTCGGTTGAATTGAAAACAACAAATTGTTGAAAATGTAGAAATTTATGTACACATATATATTTTTGCATTTATCAAAAGAGAATATTTATTTCATTATACACTAATTTTAGAATTAAAAATTTTGTTCATCAAAATCAATAATCTAACATTATTGCAATTTATAATAAAAAAAATTAATTTACTATTGGTTAAATTATACTACATTATATTATTATTTATAGCGTATTTTCCCAATATTGGAAAACGTTTGCACTTTGACTCACTTCTTGACGTTCTTCTTGTTTTGCCAGTAGGGGAAGAGTGGCATGAAAGCTATGAGAGCTATGTTTTGAAAGAGCTGTTATCATTTACTCCGAAGTTTTTGAAGCAATAAAGCAAAAATTCTTATTTTAAAATAGCAACACTGGCCAGCTATCAACCACAGAAAATTGACAGTTCACCGAAAATAAATAGCGCGAAAATAAAACTTCAACACTTGCACTGAGTGTTGAAGTTTTTGAATTCATTATATTTGCTTTCTGATAATTACAGGTACAAAACTAACAACGATATGATTATACTATAATTATATGAATATATTAGGCCTTCCAAAAACATAAATATTTTGTCGGCGAAGCTTTAATTTCGTACTAGTTTTTGAGGTTATATTTCCTGAGAGGATATGCTATGAAAGAGCCGGGATACGGTGTAATGAAATGACTGGCTCTTTCAAGGCTAATTTTTGAATATCATTCAATATAATTCATTATATGGACAATTAAAGTATTTTATTGTAATAATTGATAAAATTAGACTGTTTTTTGTTTTAGAACACAATGTCATCTGAAAAAGCGAAACCAAAGATGCGTAAAAGACCCGGCATCTACAGTAGAGGAAGCTGTTAGAGAAGTAATCGAGAAAGGCAAGTCTGTAAATAAAACTGCCCTTTCCCTTAATGTTTCAAGAGCTTATTTAGCTAAACTAGTCAAGAAGCTAAAATTTTCAGAGGAATCATCTTACAAACATACTCGTAATATAGGTAATAAACGTATTTTTACTTTGGAACAAGAGAGTTTGCTAGGTTAGGTTAGGTTAGGTTAGGTTTTTAAAATGTGCTATGGGCTAACAAGACAACAAACCAAAAAACTGGTATTGAATTATGCAGAAGCTAATTCTGTTTGTCCAAATAAGTGGAAGGGCTCTAAAGGTGCAAGCGGTGATTGGTTGAAAGGTTTGAATGAGCAGACACAATGATTTTGCCGTTAGAAAACCCGAGAGCACCTCACTCTTCAGAGCAACCAGTTTTAATAAAACGAACGTAAACACTTTTTTTTTAAAAACTTACTGATGTTTACACCAGATATAATTTTCCGCTGCACATGATATTTAACGCAGATGAAACAGGCTGCAGCACGGTAACCAATCCTCCTAATGTTATTGCTGAAAGAGGATCAAAACAAATCGGACAAGTGTCATCAGGTTAACGAGGATCTTTGGTGACAACTTTGTTTTTCATTAATGCTGCTGGTAGTTTTTTACCACTAATTTTTGTGTTTCCACAAGTAAATTACAAAGACATTATGTTACCTAATGGTGCACCAGTAGCTCTTGGATTGGCAAATATTTCTGGATGGATGAATGAAGAATGTTTCATTAAAGCTCTGCAACATTTTGTACTACATCTAAAACCCTCCAAAGAAAATCCGGCATTGATCATAATGGACAATCATAGCTGACATATTAACCTCAGAGTGGTTTAATTTGCTAGGGAAAACTCTATTGTAATAGTCACTTAGCCACCACACTGTAGCCACAAGCTACAGGCCTTTGACTGCACAGTGTATAGTCCCTTCAAAATTAGGTATAGGATTGCTATGAATGAATGGATGTTGTCAAATCCCTGTAAAACAGTCACCATTTACTAAGTGGGACAGTTTGCGAAAGATGCATATCTATCAAGTTTCAGCCCTCACAATATTATACAAGGTTTTCTCAATACGGGTATTTATCCTTTAAATTCGAACATATTTGGAGAAGAAGAGTTTCTATCTTCATTTGTGACTGATAGATCTGATCCACCTGCTGAAGTCTATTCCGATAAGGAAAATGATAATAACAATGCAACTGAAATAGAAGAGAACCTGCCTCATCGGCCTTCACCTGCTAATGCATCTTTACTGTTAATTTTATGACCGTCAGAGCAACTAACTATATCACAAGATAATTCTAGACCTTCTCTATCTTCGACTGCTGCGTCACCAATAGTATCAGTAGCAACCACATCAAGGCAACCAGTTATATCACCGCAAATGATTAGACCGGTTTTAAAGGCAGGTCCCAGAAAGAACACGGTTCGTAAATTCGGAAAATGTCATCTGCCATTGTAACGGACACTTTTGAGAAAAACAAGATAGAAGCAAAGGATTCAAATTCATGGCAAAATAGAGAGAATGTAAAGAAAATGACTATAAAAAATCTATACAAGCGCTTACTAAGAAATCTGAAACAGTTTCAGATACTTTTACAGATTCTGCCGATAATAGCAAAAAATAAGAATATAAATACAAGAGGAGGAGAACAGGATATGTGTAGTATGCAATGATAATTACTGTAACAGCAATCAAGAGTGGTACCAGTGCAAAATTTGTTCAGGTTGGGCACATGTATGCTGTGGTGTAAAAGGGAGATTGCATTTTTTTGCTGAAACTGCTTTTAAGTTTTTGAATTCGGCAACTTTATAATTATATTCTTAAGAAGACTATACGTACTTAGATTAAAATGATAGATCTCCAACGACTGATTTAGTAAAAAGTTCATAGGTTTAAGTAAATGCTTTAATCAGAGTTTGCGTTACATAAATCATTTTATATAATAAAAAATATGTTCAATGATATCTTTTGCTAATTTACAGTTCAAGTACCTGTAATATGAATTCGGCTCTTTCAAAACTTTTGTTGGGTTCTTTCATTGCTTATGTGTTATGAAGGAGCCGAATCTCATTCTTTTTATAAATGGTTAGAAGAAAAGAAAATTGTTGCTTTTGGAAAATGTTTTATCACATTACCTGCATAAAGTAATTAACAACAACTTATGATTAAAATTTTATTGTTTATTTATTTTCTTTTGTATTTTCCCCCCTTTCTTTCAAAACTGGCTCTTTCATGCCATTCTTCCCCTATTCTTTAATTCTGTTGGAGAATGCCAATTTTCTTTCGTCAGACCATTTAGTTCTGTAATGTTTAGGTTTTGCTTGCTCTGGTTGGACTTCCCAGTTGTTCACTTTGTTACGGATGGAGTCTCTGTCTGATGTGTCGGTTATGTTAGCGGGTAGCATGTCTTTTTGTACTTCTTTCATCCATGGTGTGGTTCGTTTGAGTGATGATATGTAATCTAGTATTATTTTGGTTAGTCGAGTATTCGGTAATCTATGTGCCTGAAGAATTTCATTCGTCTTTTTCTAATATCAATTTCGATGTTTGAGTATTTTTCAGTTGTCTTGATTGACTGTAGTCGGTACCCGTCAGGAGTAAGTCTTGTTCCTAGTATAATCCGAATGATTTTTCTTTCTTCTTTCTTGATTTCTTCAAGTTCGTATTTCTTATTAAAAGTAAGTGTTTTGCAGTGTTTCGCACAGTTTTCGCGTGAAGACTTTCCGGTTTGATGACAGTGTTGTAGTGTCGAAGTTTAGTTTGTCTTGACATGCATTTTTTGTTATAGAGGTTTTTTTAAGTCCGAGTGTTCTCTTGGTTATCTGGAGACGGTTTTGCTGTGAGATTTTTTCGGATCGAGTAGGTTCGATAAATTCTCCCAGTTATTTGAAAAATGTGACTCTTTTGATCATCCCTCATTTTGTTTGTATGTTCTCGCCTTTATGACTTAACACTTGAGTTTTCTCGAAGGATATTTGAAGTGCTATTTTTTCGGCGCCTTCTTGGACTGTTTCTATTTGTTTTTTTGTAGTCTCTTGATCTTCTATTAGTATAACCAAGTCGTAGACGAAGGAAAGGTATGGTATAGAAAGATTGTTTTTGCGAAAGCCAAGTGTAACTGGTTTCCAGACATTTTGTTTCTTGAGCTCTTTTTCCCATTCTTCCATGACATTATGCAAGACGATATCGAACAAGAGAGGGGAGAGGACATCTCCAATTTCGAAAGCTTCCGAGATTTCCCCCATAAATTTTATTTTGGATTTTGTGTTGTTCAGCGTTTGTTTAATGAGTTTTCGTGTTTTGTGGTCTACTTCTCTTTCTTCGAGTATCTGGAAGAGTCATTGTCTATAGATAGAATCGTACGCTTTTTTGAAGTCGACAAATGTGCACGTCACTGGTTCATTTCGAATGGCTCGCATTTTGACAATTGTTGTTAGGTTGAAGATTTGTTCGGGGCAGCATCGGTTTTGTCTGAATCCTGCTTGAAACTCTAATAACTTTGGTTCGAGCTATTCTTGTGTACACCATCACGGCAAAATTTGCAAAGGGGCATCAGACAAAAAAATTCTGAATTCAGTAACAGACGTGAAACCCATCGGCAACAGACTAGCATACATATTGCATATATATCACATATCAGAATTAAACATACGTACAAAATATTTTTTTGTACGTATGTTTAATTCTGATGATCATTAGTCGGTTGCCGATGGGTTTCACGTCTGTTACTGAATTCAGATTTTTTTTGTCTTGTCTTTCAAGACATTCAAACACTTGTTCAAACTGGTAAGCTACATAACCTCACGACAGAACTTACAAAAAATATCTTTATTTAATCGGTGAAATGATTGCCTTAGACCATGAACCATTATCACTTATTGAGCGAGCCGGCTTTAAAAGGATTATGGAACTTATCTATGGCTTATCCACTTACATCCACTTTTCATCCACCTGCATCCACTTTCCATCCACTTTAGATCTACGTTCCATCTACTTGCATCCACTTTTCATCTACTACATCCACTTTTCATCTACTTGCATCCGCTTTCCATCCACCTGCATCCACTTTCTATCCACCTGCATCCACTTTCCATCCACTTTACATCCACTTTCCATCAACTTGCATCCACTTTTCATCTACTGCATCCACTTTTCATCCACCTGCATCCACATTCCATCCACCTACATCCACTTTCCCTCCACTTTACATCAACTTTCCATGCACTTGCATCCACTTGTTATTCTTCTCTATCTATTGAATTGTTCATTCGGTATAAATAGGAGCAAACTTGATTGTTAATTACTTTAGTACTGGACGTTTGTCAGAATACATCATGTTTAAATGTAACGAGTGTACCAAACAATATACATTGATTCAAAATTTACGCAGACATGAAAGAGGTCACAACAAAAACTTTGTATGCGAGTATTGCGCAAAAATATTTTCTCGTCGTGATATATATATAATCGCCCTTTGTCGACTAAACATTATGCAACTAAGATGAGTAAACTGGTGGATCTCGAAGAACAATCGCTAGACACTCTTAATGAAGCCGCATTTAGAAATTTGTCAGCTGACGAGATAATCCAAAAAGAAAAACGTATCAAAATAATTGATAATAATGATCTAGTAATTGAAAATGACAAATCGAGAGAATTTAGTGATATAATATTAAAGAAAGTACAATCAACAAACGTTGACAGTTTGTTGGAAAGTAAAGTAAAGAAAGTGGAAGCGAAAGTACCTGAAAATCATGCTATACAATGACTTAATGGAAGAAAGCAGTTTAGCTAAAAGTGTAGCTGAAGATATTGAAGCAGGTGTACCCAAAGACTTAATGGTGGGAATAAAATAAAAGAGAAAAAACTTTTCAATGTTAGCTAACTCCTTCAAAGAGTTGTTAAATTACCTGGATTTGTCGGAACATCAATTTGATATTAGTAATTCTCAAACATTAAACGGAATACCCCTGCAGGATTTCCAAGAAATTGCATTAATAAGAGAGAAGAAGATGAAGAAAGTGTTTTCACAGACTATGATTTCGAAGAGAACATACCTTACCTCAATGAAAAATTGCAAACGGGAAGTCGTTTAATCCGTTTATTGAATGGAATGATCCTAACGAGTTGGTTGAACGATTATGGTTGTTAAAAAAGTCGCAACAATTTGGAAACACATTCAAGAATTATGAGATTCAAACTATCAAAAACGCTTTAAGAGTTGCCGACATAATCGAGTAATATTTGGCGATAATCTTCTTAATTAGCATCAGTTGTCGAGGATTAAAATCGTATGTGAAAGGGCTTGGGTTCGATAATTCACAGAATAGCTGGATCGATGAAACTAATGTATTTAAAAAAATATATACTTATTGTAAAATAGTGTTCTGCTTATAAATGTTAATAAATATGTATTTTTATTCTACTAATAACTTGGTTTTATTTTACCTCTATCCTGAAACGGGATAAAATGGATAAGAAAAACGATATAAATTGTTAAATTTTTTTATTATAATTAGTAAAAAATCATTGCAGATTACAAAATCTTTTTTCATCAATATATTTATAACATTTATATCGAGGTGATGGGGGTCCATCAATATGATCTACATTAGTTTGTAGATTGTAATGTTTGTAACATGGGAGACAGGCGGCTATATCTTCATCATTTTCAAAAAGGCGATGGAAGCGTATCCCACATCGACTGTAGTTCCCTGGGTGTTATATGTGTCATTAAATCTAATTTATACTGACTAGAGCAAACACAACACTTATTCATTGATACACAGTTTAGAAAAAAGTTGATAGCACTTTTTAGCATATTGATATTTTTTAATTGCTAATTTTAATCGTTTTAAAGAAAGTAGGTAAACTTATACCCGAATCAGACATGGATTGACATTGGTCTGACATTGGTGGTGCTGCGTTGATATAGCTTATTCATTATTAGTAGTTTGCGTCCTATTTATACCAAAACGAATATTCGATAAGCCAATCACAATGCGTTGTATATGTCACGCGATCTAGACAAGTTGAATCAAGAAAATGCTGAGTCGACAGTTCAGTGGCCTTGCACGTGTTCAATGACTCATCATGAGGAGTGTGAAATAAAATGTTTGCGTCCTATACCCAAACCAATATTCAATGAGCCAATCAAAATGAGCTGTATATGTCACATGATCTAGATAAGTTGAAACAAAAAAATGTTGAGTCGACAGTTCAGTGACCTTGCACGTGTCCAATGACTCATCATGAGGAGTATGAAATAAAATATCAAAATTGGAAGCAATTTCTTTATTAGAATAATCTACAGATTTTTTATTTGAAAAATTAATCTCTAGAGGTAATTTTAATAACAGCAATTTCTTTATCATTCTTAATTTTTATTTTCTCAGCATGTGCACATAGGCTTCTACTAAAGTTGGCGTTGTAGTCTTCGATGGCATCGTCTGCTAATAGTAGCTGTATCTGCAACGATGCTATTTCCATGAACCGTATTTTTTTTTGAAGAACTGACGTTTTTTTGAACCGTGTTTTTTCATTTTATTTTAAATCTTCGGCTCGCAGATACATCATTGAGGATTTGTTAATGTTGGTTAACTTGTTGAAATACATCTTTGAATGTCGACTTAAGCTGGATTGTCTGATGTATGTGTTTTTCGAGAGACTGGATGCTGGAAATGTTGCCTCTCCTATTTATACCAAAACCGATAACTGAATCGACAGTTCCTTACACGTGTTTATCAAAACGAGGTCAAATTCTTAATATGATAAACAGATTAATTCCAAGAAACAGTGTTTCAATGGTCACGTTCAGGAAAATGCTGATTCGATGGTTTTAACTTTCTCACGATTCACTTGAACGGGTCAAAAGCTAGGTCAAACTCTTAATAGGATAAACACATTAATTCCAAGAAACAGTGTATATTTCTACGGTCACGTTTGCAGACAAGTTAAAACAAGGAAATGCTGACCCGACGGTTCCTTACACGTGTCTATCAAAACGACGTCAAATTCTTAATAAGTTAAAGAGAGCAATTCTAAGAAACTGATTAACTCAACGGTTTAAACTTTCCCACGATTCTTTGCATGCGTTCATCAAAAACTAGGTTAAACTCTTTTTTAACTTTCCCACGATTCTATGCACGGGTAAAAAAACTAAGTTAAACTCTTAATAGGATAAACACATTAATTCCAAGAAACTGACAGTGTTTATTTCTACGGTCACGTTTCTAGAATAAACATAGAACAATTACAAGAAACTGACAGTGTTTCTACGGTCACGTTTACAGATAAGTTAAAACGGGAAAATGCTGACTCGACGGTTTTCAACAGCGGTTTTAACCTTCCCACAATTCTATGCATATATGACTGATCCAAATTTCTCAGAATACATCGAATAAGTTCGAGCTGACATCCAGATAAGTTGAAACATGAAAGCGTTTCCTATCTCACGATTTAGATATGTCATACTCGCATGCATTTACAAGATCAAATACTAAATTAATTAGACCGCGTTTCTTATTGCGGTAGTTGTATTTAAATGCAGCGATTGTAGTTTTTAAACTGGACACGATTGTTTATATATTTTATTTATGCGTGCGGTTACATAAACATTCACTGTCGTAGTTATTAAAATAATGTTATTTTCTTCATACACATTTAAAATATTCAAGTTCAAATACAAAACTGATTACGTCAACTTAAAAAAGAAACAATACCATGACACACGCAAAATTAAACCTAATAGCAGAAATACTTTTTTGAAATAATTAATACGATCGAGTTCATGCGCAAGTTTAAGAAATTCCGCTTATACATAGGAAATTATTCAGATAAATATCGCTGGATATATGTGATCTAGTCTTATATGTTCTTATTCTAAATACTATAATCTCAATTGAATCAAGCCGTAATATGTTTGCAATCAATTATGCATATACGACCTCTAACCACCCGCAATTTTCAAGACTTGTCTAGTCTTGTCTGTCTAGTCTAGTCTGTCTAGTCTTGTTAGTCTAGTCTTGTCTTGTATGTCTAGCCTGTTAGGTCCTGTCTAGTCTTGTCTGTCTAGTCTTATCTGTCCCTGGTCGGGGAGACAACAACTAGGGCGGTTTTTCAGTATACCATCCGGGCTGGGCTGCCCACCCTGAATTAACGCAAAATATGCGATACCAGGGTGCCGCATACTAAAAGCCAAGGTGGAATAGGGGGTTTAGTGAGAGCTTCCCCCGAACCACTTTTATTTAGTCTTATCTGTCCAGTCCTGTAAGTCTAGTCTTGTCTGTCTAAACCCCATAATCTCATTTGAATCATATCCCTATCTGCAAATACGTCCACCCCTCATTTTGAATTTTACCCGCGCTCGCGCGCCATCTACACATACACGTTCGGGCACGTTCAGAACTATTTTCTATAGGATTCCCCATACGGAGGGGAAGGCTAAATTTTACATGTAATTCCCCATAAAGCCGAGAGATTACAGGTAATTTCCCATAAGGTGGAGGGTTACATGTAAATCCCCATAAGGTGGAGTGGCCTAGAAACAACTATCTTTCCCTACTCTGGACCATACAGTTAACTTTAGAGGATACAAAGGCTTCTGATGAATCTGTTGTGGATAGTTCTCACACAAAAAGAGCAGTTTTGGCTTTTTACATATCCAATTAAATAAAAATGAGCTTCACCTGAAAAGATATTTTTTTTCTCTTAAAATTAGGAACCCTTTCAAATTAAACTCCGAGCAGCTAATTCTCGGCGTCGACGATGTTCTATTGGCTTAAGCTCTTGGATCAAAAAAAACTTTTTTATTATAAAATTTTGCAGATTGGCAACTAGTAAAAGTCATAACTTGTTTACCATTGTTGTTTGCACATTGTTTTAAAATCCTATTATTCTCTTGGGAAAACCTTATAGTTAAGTTTAATAATAGTTTTTAAAGCTTGTTTAGCATGTTTTAAAATATATTTTGTTTACTCGCACACCAAAATGAAGACATTAGTAAGTAAATTATTGTATGTGAAGGAAGCCATTATTATAAAAGTGTAAAAAAGTATCTAAATCGAGCGTAAAAGTCTAATGTAAATCAAATGGAGTTTCATTTTTAAACTATTTCCGTTTTTTTCTACTACTACTGTTGTTGGCTAAAAGTATATTAAAATTGAATTAATTGTTCGTATTTTGAATCAAGAAGTCACGGTCTCTCAGACTGGATTTCCTTCTCTAAAGGTGCTACAGTCTTAAGAAGTACCTGGAACTCCTCCCACTGCCTTCACTTGTGCTTGATCTTAGACACAAGTGTAGTGATCCCTTACATTTTTTACGCGGTTGGCGAGTGACTATTAAGGGATGTGTCGTGCCAGATTTTTACTGTGATGACATTGCCACAGCCATACACAGGAGGACGGTAGCTTATTTTTCCAAACCCAGGATTTGAACATGGGACGTGTGGTTTAGGAATCTGACGTCTTGTCTGCTAGCCACCAGCGCCTCTACTAGGCCACCAACACCAGTCTGGGATTACCTGGCTCTAACATAACTTAACCTAACCATAACCTAATGAATGTAGGCCATGAACGTAGATTAAACAGTATTAACATGCTTTGTAGATAAAATAATGTATGATACACGTGTGGAAAAGGCTTTTGTGCACACTTGTATCATAAACTACTATTTTCGTTCTTGGTTGCAAGTTATTTTGTAAAATCTCTTCTAAATTCATAAAATATAATCCTTCGTTCAGAATAATTTTTCTTCCATATATTAATCATAAAATTATAAGCGAAAAATTGGAATAATTTATTTTGTAATTAAAAACATTAATATTTATAATTAGAAATATTTATTTACTCCAGCTACACAGCAACAAAAAAACCATAACACCGTCCCCTGTTTATCTAAACAAGAACGTAGATTCGAGTTTGCAAAAATGAATTAATGTAATTTGTCAGTGACATTGTTTAGGGAAATTCCTTTTTATGCGCCACTTTTGTTCCGGCGGGGGCGTTTTTGGGGATGACATACAATGGACATAGTAGAATGTGGGGATGTTTTCCTCTCTCTGCATTGTGCACAATACTGCTTGAGGCTTTATGCTATTTGTAGTGAACTGCATAATGTAAACTGGTGTGAAACAGCGCGGAAATGTATCCTATGTTACCTGCAGTGTTGTGTAGTTCACCTAAATTTTATAGATATCTAACTCTAAAATCTCGGTAAATGTTTTTAGAATCTAAAAAAATATCACTTTTATTACAATAAATTTCATATGTAATTGTATGCAAATTTGATTTCCAAATTAGAATTTTGTTAGAAGTTCATTTTCTTTTTCAACCATAACGGTATTTATAATAGGAACGATTTTATGTCTTATCTAGAATTTAAGATTTAGAATTTTATAAATTCTTTAATAATATATTCTTAGTAACAAAGCTGTTAATAATTGCAATAAAATTGCACAAATTCAAATGCATGTATTAGAACGGTATGTATTATAGAAACTATGAATTCTATACATTAGAAATAAATCTTTTGAAAAATAATGATATTACCATTAACATTTTTATCAATCGCAAAAAAACCTAATACACTAAAAGAAAACCCTATTAAAAGAAGATATAGATATATATCATCAATAAAACTCGTGTTCTTTTCTTTCTTGATGTAACTGCGGATTCATTCATCGCAATCACTATTAAAGTATAATGTCATTAATCCTTTTTAGGAGAAATCCAAAGATCGATGCGGTCTGACGTTTGGTTTCTCTTGAAAAATAATTACTGCGTTGTGTCTGCAATAAGGAAAAGTACATTAATCAAATCGCATTATATTTGTCGGATATAAATCGAAGTACGCGTGACGAATTTGTTGCGGAAAGTCGAATTGTTACGTTGTTACGTAAATGTGCAAAAGGAGGGGCGGGTCGGTGAAAGAAGTGTGGCAATTTTACTGCTAATATATTCATATTAAATTTGCGTTTAAATCAGCAATTATGAGTTTCCATTGGTATATTTTGAAATGAAATGCGAAACATTAGCGAATATTAATGCAATTATTTCATATTGGATTAATTTAACATTTAATAGGGCATATCATCTGATTAATCTGATGGTGTAGTATTTATCTAAAATAATATGAAATACAAAGTTTATTGTACGATAATAGTTATTTACATTAGAGTGCGGAAACATTGATTTTATCATGCAACAGCTCGCCCTTCGGGCTCGTTCCCCATTTGCTGGAGCATTGTAAAATCATTTCCGCACGAAATTTGTATAAGATTTTTTGGCCGACAATTATTTTTTAAGAAACAAATAGATTTAGGTTAATTACATATTGGACATTATTTAATTTTTTAATGTTGGTACTCACAAACCTTGACATTTTTACTAATTCAAATTTATTAGTTTGGTTATGTAATGTTTCCAAATGTCAGACGCACAGTAAAATTTAAAAAATCACTCTTATTTTCTACATTATCGTGACAAATGTGGTGTAAAGTAGCGTTTTTTAAATTTGATTTTATTGTCTTATACTTAATTTATTTTGTAAGTGTCCCTGAAAGGTTAAAATTTGCTGGTCACTTTACCGCATCGTAGCCGTACTTTGCAACATTGTACGTAAAAATCTAGTTTCGCTGGACGTATACACGATGTTAAAGCTAGCTTTACAACTCAGGAGGCCAAAAATTAGATTTATTACATGTGTAATGGTAATAAGTAAAAGTGATATAAGCTTCAGATTCATTTCATTCTCACATCTTCATCATTTATTGGAACGTTCGAAAGGTTAATTATTACTTTTGGGGTTTTCCTACTTCAAAATTTTCAAGAATACATTTTTGTTGTTTTTAAAACATAATTTTGAAGCGTAATATGAAAGAGGTTTCATCTTGAGCCCCTCGTAAAAGCAAGTACTCGAGGGTTTGAATGGCAGTACTGCAATAAAATGTAATGCCCAAGCGACTCAAACTTGAGATATAACTAGTGCTCACCAGTATCGAAATAACTACTTCTCACTAGTGCAGATATTTATATATTGAGCGCAAATTTTAAACGAGTTTTTTAGAAAAATTATACCTCTTGAAACGATGTACGCGATATGTCAGGCCGTAATTGATGAATCAATTTGCTATTTAGTACATATGTTTAAAGGAATAGTAGTTTTGGGATGATGGACGATTTGTTGATTCCTTTTTCTTTGGACAGTACAAATTAATAATAATTATACGAGAAAAAGAAAAAAGCTCCATCACGCCATATCTAATATCATGCAGTTGATTTTTCCCCAGACAAACCCTATTTCCGTAATCATGTACACCAACCGATTGCGCACGGGAAACATCAGGCAACGGGTGCGAGAATAATGTGTGAACATTTTAATATATAATATATTTTGAAAAGTAATTGATTGATTGCGGAATTACTTTTTGAAACTTGATTTCAATATTAAACATTAAAACTTATCTTTAATATTTTAATGAAAAGTTTTTCATACACTCCTTAAAATGTATATGAAAACATTAATAGCATTGCGTTGTTAGTTTTCACGAAATGAATTCTAAAAAATTACTATATTCAGATCCTGTTTACAGTGAAATAACTTAATTATTTTAGTAATTCAGGATTTTAAAAAATGAATTTTTGGAACACAAAACCTTTGTATAATATTCAACACGGAATTAATTTTAAGTCTACAAAATGTACAACGTTTTGTCAAAATCGATTGTAAATCGATATAACTGAATTTTTATGAATATTTGGCTATTTTTGGCTTTTACATTTTATAATTTATAGGTCATTTATTATTTATAGATCATTTCTCGTAACCGGAAATAATTAGCGAAATCCAATTTGCATATTTTTAATCATCATACTTTCAGAGGCATTTAAAAATTTCCCAATAAATTGATAATTAACTGATAGCAAAGTGAATTTTGTCGTAACTTTCGCTGATTTCACGATACTATAACTCTTGAGCGGTTTATGACAGAGACTTCTAGTTTTCACCCATTCTGCATCCCAAACTTAGTCCCAAATTTAGTAGGAGAGCAAAATCTGTATCCTGGAAAACTTAAAATTCAAAAGGTCTCATCCGTTCTGCCATCAACCTATTGAATGGCTCTTAGATTACTTAGACTACAATTTCCACAAATTTAGTATCAAAAGAATATATATATATATATATATATATATATATATATATATATATATATATATATATATATATATATATATGCAAGAAAATATGAAAAGATATGAAAGACAAAATAGAAAGCATAATGAAAGTTCTGGGAGTAGAAACTAACTTAGCCTGTGAGGTGGATGAGATTAGAACGTTAGGTTAATATATATATATATTCTGTATGTATAAGAATATGAGTGCATAAAGACGGGAGAAGAAAGAGTAACCCACACAACAAGTAAAAAGGACACAGAACGGTAACAAATGGATAGTAAAGATATACAGGTGATACGCGACATGTTCAAGAAGATTGGAAATAACATACAAGTAATGAGCGACAAATTAACAATGGTAATATAAGAACTAAAAGAGACAAAAATAGAGACTTCGTGGTCGAAAGAGAAAATGGAAGAGCAAGATAAGAAAATTGCCATTCTCGGAAAAAAAGTTAGATAAAAGTATTTAATAATAAGAGGGGTAGAAGATGGTCACTCCAAAAGTACAGATGAAACGAAAGACAAAATAGAAAGCATAATGAAAGTTCTGGGAGTAGAAACTAACTTAGCCAGTGAGGTGGATGAGATTAGAACGTTAGGTTAATACAAACAGGACTATGGAGAATACTTGTAATGATTAAATTAATGAGTGTAATGAGGAAAATAGAGATATTAGAAACAGAGAAAAAAACTAGGAAATACTAACAGATGGATAGATGAGGTTTACCCAAGGGAAATTATGGAAGAACGCAAAGCCGTAATTCCACAAATGAAAGGAGCAAGACTAAACGGACAAAAGGCGATCATTAAGAATAAAAAATTAATAATAGATGGGGTAATAATTTGTACAAAAGTAACAACTAGAAAATTAGGTAGCAGAACTGACGTAGAAGAAGATAACAGAAAGAGAAGAAATAACGAAAGTTCACCGGAGGCCAAAAAAACTGGAAGAGCAGCTAAAGAAAATTACGAAAGCAGCAAAAAACTAACTACATACAAAAAATATTGGAAAATTTAGGAAGTCATACCAGGGAATGAAAAGGGATATTAGCTGAGGGACACAATTTATGATGAAGAAACATAGATACGTAAAAGCACACTGTAAAGAAGGCCATGGGGAATAGGATCATGGAACGTCAGAAGGTTATCTGGAAAGGAGCAGGAACTAATAAACGAATTAGTGAATATGGATATTATGGGTATTACAAAAACGAAAAAAAAAAATGAAAAGGAGAACAAACGCTGACTGGAGAGCATGTACTAATATATAGCGTAGTCAATTAAGAGAACAGAGTAAGTGAAGTGGTAGCATGCTACATAAAGAGAGAAAATGTGAAATATATACGATAGTGGACTGCAATAACGGAGAGAATCTTGTAGATAGAGTTACAAATCGACAAAAATACGATATTAACAGCTATAGTAGTATATGGTCCAAGTGAAGACAAAAGGGTTAGAACAAAAGATCAATTTTGGAATCAACTGACGGAAATAATAGAAGTAATTAGGGGAAGGATGTTGATAATAGGTGATATAAATGGGTGAATAAGGAAAAAAGACTATGAATCTGAAGATACAACAGGTATACATGGAGAAATCACTAGAAACAATAATGGAAGGAGATTGATAAAGTTTTGTATTATGCTAAATAATTTTATAGTAACAAATACATTCTTCGAATATAAAGAGGGACATAAATATACGAGAGAATGTTTAAGTAGGGGAAAAAGATCAATAATCGATTATATAGTAGTCAACAGAGAATTTAGAAAAGAAGTAAAGGACGCAGAGGACCTGAAATATATTCAGACCACTATCTAGTTTTTACAAAATTAAAAATAGGCAACACAAAACAGGAAGAAAATACCAGTGCAAATATAAACAAAAAGTTTAAAAATAAAGAAGTAATTAAAACATATAAATTAAGGGAATACGATACAGCTAAAATATATAGACAATAGAATCGGACATCATTAAGATCAAAGAAAGCAGAAGAGCAGCATGTCAGTAGAAGATGCATGGAGAAATATCAAGGAAATAATAACAAAAACAGCGAGAGAGACGTGTCTCAACAAAATCTACAAAACTAAAATACAAACTAGATGATGGAATGACGAAGTAAAAATGGAAGTAAAAGTTGGAAAACCACAATGGAAAAAGTACCCTACGAAGTATAAAGAACACAGAATGAATGTCAAAGAATTAGTGAAAACATTAAATCAAAAATGCTGGGAAGAATTCGGATGCAAGATGGAAGAAGATAGCAAAGGAAATCAAAAGTTATTTTACAGTCTTAAAAACACTACGAAAAGGAAAACCGCATAACAGCATAGCCATGAAATCTAACGAGGGAAACTTAATAGAAAACAATAAAAAAAGTAATAGCACGGTGGAAGGAGTACTTTCAAGATATGTTAAATACAAATCAATATAATACAGGGAATAAAACCGAAGAAATAAAAAATAGGGAACAAATAGAACATGATACCTGAAGAAATAAAGACAGTAGAGGTAGATGAAGCTATAAAAATTTTAAAACGGGGTAATGACTGGGACATTATGGAATAACAACAGACATGGTGAAGAACATGGACAGCAATAGAATAGAAGTTTTAGTAAAAATGCTCAAGAAATTTTGGGATGAAGAAATGATACCTGCAGATTGGGAAATAGGAGTACTATTACCACAACATATAAAGGGAGACAACAAAGATTGCAGTAATTATACGGGTATAACTTTGATGAGTAGGTCAAAATATATGAGAGAAAAGATTAAAATCTGAGACAGAAGCTCAGATGGAAGAAGCCTAGAGCGGTTTTAGAAAAGGTAGGGAGGAGAAAAGAGGTGTTCAAGATCACATATTTACCATGAAGCAACTAATAGAAAAGAACATAAGCCGCACGATATATCTAGTCTTTGTCGACGTTAAAAAAGCATTTGCTAGCATCCCAAGATTGGAATTATGGAGCAGCCTTAGACAAAGAGAAATTAGTAACAAGCTATTATCTGGTTGACGTAATAAAAGAAACTAGTGGAATGTGCTTTTGCCGACGACCTAATGATTTATGCAAAGAACTACACTGATTTGCAAATGAACCCAGACATCTGGAAGACAGCGTTTGAAGAAAGAAATATGAAACGTCGGCAAAACCAAAGTATTGACCAATGGGAAAATAGAACCAAGTTTAACGATAAAAATAGATGGAAAAGATATAGAGACACATTGAAATACTTAGGAGTACTTAATGGCGGAAAGGAAGACGCTGAAATAAACACCAGGATTGAAAATACAACAAAACTCTTCTATGCACTTAATAACACGTTTATAAGAAACAATGATATATCGAAGAAAATGAAAATGACAGTGTACATACTATATACAAACCAATTCTGACATACGGTGGTGAAATCTGGGTGCTAAGTAGTCAAATGAAAAGTAAAATAAAGGCGCTAGATCTGAAATACCTAAGAAGCGTTAAAGATATTACTAAAAGAGACAAAATAAGAAATGAAACAATTAGAGCACAACAAAACTTAACAAAAACAACAGAACAAAACTTAATGTTGAACCAGTTCTGGAAAGTTCTATATCTATAAAATAAATGCGATTAAAATGGTTTGGGAATCTAATAAGGATGGAGAATGGAAGACAAACGAAAAGAGCATTGCTAGCTAAATCTGCATAGAATAGACAAAGAGGACGACAGAGGAAAATATGGAACCAAGCAGTATCTGAATCGTTGAAGGAAGTAAGAATGTCCTGGAATGAGGGGTTGAAGATGGCAAAAAACAAGAAAGAATGGGAAATATTTATTTATGCATGAAATGGGTTGATTTTATTTTATAGTATTAATTTGATTTATTGTAACGGTATATTAGGATATTGTAATAAGTACCTTTACACCTTAGGGTAACAATGGATTTTATTGAATCAAAAAAATGTATGAGAATATACATACAGAATTCGTGTAGATTTTTGTTGGAGAAACTTGTTGCAAAAAAAGAAATGCCTCTAAACAGCAGAAACCTTTATTTTCAATTTTTAACCTTTCTTCCTATTGGTTAGACAAAAACTGTTTTAGCTTTTCTACATTCTCCTAAAAACCACAAAACGAAGCGAATTCATTTTGGCTCAGTGAAACTATTCGATAAAACGAATCAATAGATGTGTAAATTGTTTGGAAGGATTTAATGTTACATTGTGGAACTTTAAATTGAATTTATTGCGGTTTCAATTTCGTTAATCGATATCTCTTGAACGGCTGCAGATATTTAAAAACAGAAGACGGCATAGTTTTCTGGATTTAATGTGCTTATTAACACGCCATCACATACCTCTACTTAAGCGAAAAAATGTCCTAAATCCTCTTTCATGAACGGAAGCAGTTAGCAAAATGCCTTGTTTATAACAGCCGAAAGACATAAACAGAAGCAATTTTCCAATAACTTGATTATTAACGATTTTAGCATTCGCTCACATTTTTGGCTAGTTTCGCGATGCCATAACTTTTAAACAATCTATCACAGAAACTTCTAGTTTTTATTGATCGATTCCCAAAAATTAGTTAATAAAACAAGTGCTTATAATTTTCATCTATCTTTGTTTTATAAACATTTAATACAATTGTATTAGTAATACTATAACACCATCAATATGTGTAAATGCTGCGATAAAAGTACGTGGCTAGGTAAATGTACACATTATTTGCCGATATATATATATATATATATATATTTATATATATATATATATATATATATATATATATATATATATATATATATATATTTATATATAAATCTATATAATATACATAAAGGCTAACTTGGTTGGTAAATGTGAATTCAATTTACAATTACCGCAACGGTGGTAACACTATTTTATTGTAACGATTAAAGTTTTTCAAAATTAACAAAATTTGTAACGATTTTGGTTTTAATTTAGTAAAAGACGGAATTTAATATAAAAAATTGTTTTAGCTAGATTGTGCTATACCAACCAGATAAATCCAGATCACATAAGTAAGTTCTACAGAATTAGCAAAATTTTTAAAAAGAATATTTTACATATTTAATCTTAATTGATCATAACACATTATGAGCGGACGCGGGTCTTAGTACCGGTTTTGCGGACTGCCGTGTATCAGCGGTACGAGTGTTAGCACCCGTTTAAAAGGGGGACAAATTACTAGTACCTGTTGTATAATGCACGTATTACCGTTGTAGGGCAATAAATTCTAAGAAATATTTAAGTAAATAAGATATCATATATATATATATATATATATATATATATATATATATATATATATATATATATATATATATATATATATATTGTTATCATATTTTATATTTTTGCCTTTTAATAAACATTTGTTACAATATTTAATATTATAACTCCTATTACACGGTTTTTTCATTAGTCGTCTCATTTGTTTCGATTTATGAATGAATTCATAATTCTTCCGAAAATTGCGAGACAGAGACGCCATACTGTAATTAAATAGTTTGGAGTCATTATTTAATGCGAGAACATCTCACTCAAAGTTTTTTATATTTAGATAAATGTTATTTTACTATGGGTAAAACCAAACTGCATTATAGATTATCCTATAAACTGAATAAAGTCGGAACAAAACTAATACTTATAATACTGAATATATAAATATGTTAAACCGTTCCGTAGCTCCATATTAGTAGCTTTATATACAAATTTCGCATGATATTTGTTTTGTAGTCCAAAAAAAAACATAATAATATTATAGAGCTACGGAAAGATTGAATTGATTTATATATTCAGGCTATGTTCCGACTTTAACTTTTTTCCGTGCAAAACACACCATAGATTCAGGATTTGTGGCATTATTCGCATAAACAGAGGCTTCCTATTTGTTTGAAAAATGCGAAACTAAAAAAGGGGAATCAATGTTTCGTTGCCGTCAAAACGTTTTATTGCAATGTTTGCAAACAAAAAGACCCGTCCGAATGATTTCATCAATACATTCAGCCGTTCTTGTAGAAAGTTATAATACTGATAGAGTGCCAAAAGAATAAAATGGAAGCAAATATGAGTTTTTAATAACATCAAATTTATGAAGGGTGTTGATCGCGCTTATCATTATGATCGCGCTGATTATTTACATAGGCGGGCATTAACACGTTAATCCGTTAATCGTTAATTAACTAAGTTAACAAAACGCTTAACGGATTAACTTTTAAGTTTACTTAAAAAAATGTTAACGCTCTTGTTAACTTCCGTTAAATTGAACTTTCGTTAACTTTAGTCCGTTACATTGGTTGTTTGTTGACATGTTGTCATTTTTTGTTTGAATTACGAAGGGCACACCCGCGCGGCGCAGCGCTGTTGCAGCAAAAAAACAGAGCCGAGAAACTACAGAGCCGAAAAAAATAAAGCTGCCCTCTTGATTATTTGCTGTATATGCGTGGATACGACTAGTTTTAATAACCTGACTTTTTTAGCGCTTGCGTCATTTTTAACCGACTTCATTTATACTTAATATATATTAAGATAATTCTTCATCATCAATTCTTCAACATAATTCTTCATTTATTTATCTTTTTCGTTTGTGTTGGTTGTTGGTGGAAATAGTTGATGGTGCAACATTTACAAGCTTATCATGTACACTACTACTTCTACTCAAAGTACGAAAAGCTCTAAAAGTGAATTTGAATCAAATCCTTGGCCACACTTGAGTGATTACTTTATATTCCATTCAAAACTTGGAGAATTGAAGATAATTTAGGAATGCAAGCTGTGTTTGCCTAAAATTTCTACAATAAAGGCTCGCATGTCTAGTCTTAATAATCTTAAACAACATATGAAAGACGCATGCATCAAATATGTGCTGTTTGAAGAAAAAGTAAAAGCAGCGTCAACTCGTGGGGAAAAGAAAACCGTTCTGAGCCCTCTTGCCCTCTGCAAGTGCCGTGAATTTGAATTCTTCTGATGTTGGTGTTGGTGGCATTAGCAGTAGAAGCGATTTGTTTTCACCTCAACCTGTTCAAAGATTACGTCAACAAGTCGCTTCTGTCGCTTGTAATAATTAAATCAATTAATCTATCTTCTTGTTTTTGTTTTATTTACCAATGTATAATGTATCCCATCCCAAAAGGTACCAAAAGCAGTATACGTTTTGGATGTTTAACTTTTAACGGTTAACTTTAACAAGCGTTAAATTTTCGAAATTTTAACGCTTTAACTATTAATGAAGTTAACTTTAGGATTAACTGTGCCCACCTGTCATTATTTGTCATATTACTCGATAGTACGTCGTACCAAGAAATGGACAAAAAGGCCTGTTATGTTGTAAATCAACTGTGCACCGTTTAGAGTTTTTACAACATTAAATCCTAATTCTAAAAAGAAATACCAAGTTTTTTATTTCTTATAACCAAAAAAAAGGATACATATTCCACTCCGGAATATGCAGATGATCCTGTAAGAAGTATATTAGTTATATCTCGAAGAAATGATCCTCCATGAATTTTTTTCTTTCTAAATTTGTATTGTCACTTAAGGACCCAAAACATCCACTAATTTACCCCCTTGTGGGACGATATTGCAAAATACGCTGAAATACGTATTTTTTATTTCTTACCACAAGCATAAATGTAAATTTTCAAATCGCTAAGTTGAGAAACGATGGATTGCCCGTACGAACTTTCAACCTTTATTTCATCCCAAGGTTTTTTTTTCAGAAAAAAAGTATCCTATGTCCTGACTCAGGATGCAATCGTTCAAATAACTAACTTTTGACAAAACAAGGCCTCGCAAATTACACCTAACTTACCCTTAACTTAGTTGCATTTTAGGATACCCGCTCAAAATGTGTTCACATACCAATGTATCTTATTTATGTTCACTATTTTAAACTTTTACCTATATTCCTTGAAAAAGTGTACATTTTCCGTCAAAATTGGTATACGTATATGAATATACTAGGTGGGCCATTGAAAACGAATCAGAGGGATTTTCGGATAGTTGAAGTTTAATTTTCAAAAAACGCTCAAATACGTCAACTTTGTTTGTGAGGGAGACACCTTTTAAAATAAATTTTGTAGCCAAGTCACTTAACCACTTCGCCCTGGAACCACAACCACCATAATTTTAAATGGCACGGTGGGGTAAGTGATACCTCATTTGAAAGCCCTTTTTGCCCTGAATACTAAACGGTTAACATTTTCCAAATTTATCGATTTGTTGTCGAGATTATGTAATTAAGTTACGAACGTGTTCTTCGTTTATGTAGTAGAGTAGGGAAAGATGATGCGTTTCAGGCCACGCCTCCCAACTCCCGACCTTGACATCGACCTTGACACTTCCGGTTTTCCGATTTCGACTTCCGGTTTCGACTTCTTGTTTCGACTGCCGGTTTCAACTTCTGGTTTAGACTTCCCGTTTTGACTTCCGGTTTTGACTTCCGGTCTCCGACTTCCCGTTTCCAGCTCCCGGTATAGACTTCCGGTTTTGCGCTGGAAAATTCTAAATTTGACGCGGGCAGGTAAATTCAAAATTGGGTGTGAGGAGGGTGAAAACATATTAAGAGTTTGACGTAGTTTTTGACCCGTGCAAAGAATCATGGAAAAGTTAAAACCGTCGAGTTAGCATTCTCCTGTTTAACTAATATGTAAACGCGAGTGTAGAAATAATAAACGCCTCATAATCAGTTTCTTAGAACTGATCTATGTTTATTCTAGAAACGTGAGCGTAGAAACACTGTTTCTTGCAATTAATGTGTTTACCCTATTAAGAGTTTAACCTAGTTTTTTATTAACTCATGCGAAAAATCGTGAGAAAGTTAAAACCGTCGAGTCAGCATTTTCCTGAACGTCACTGTAGAACCAAACACTGCTAGTTTCTTGGAATTGATCTGGGTTTATCCTACGTGACCGTACTACGTCTAGAATGCTAACTCGACGGTTTTAACTTTCCCACGATTCTTTGCACAGGTCAAAAACTAGGTCAAATTCTTAATATGTTTCCACCCTCCTCACACCCAATTTTGAATTTACCTGCCCGCGTCAAATTTTGAATTTTCCGGCACAAACCCGTAAGTCGACACCGGGAGTTGGGAACCGGAAGTCTGAAGCGGAAGTCGATCCCGGAAAACCGGTAGTGTCAAGGTCGAGATCAAGGTCGGGAGGCGGGAGGCGCGGCCTACAACGCATCATCTTTCCCTACTTAGCAGAAAGGAAGTCCAATTGTTCAATCTGTCTTTACAAAAACTGATGAGGTTAAGGAAAAGAACAAAAAATACAATTCAAATCCAGAAAAGATTTTTATTAGTTTAACACGTGCTCAAATGCACAAATGCAAACATGCTCAACAAATTTGCGCCACCAAATTCCATACAAAAATACAAATTCCGCTCGACACCTTCTCTTACATCTTAGACGATGTGTTGCGTAATTTGACGGCATTATTCAATAATGCGTCGAGGTTGCACATCCAGAGATTTTGGTTCTTTAGCATAAATCCTACTCTTTAGATGAACCCACAAGAAAAAGTCCAGAGGACTTAAATCAGGTGAGCGGGCCGGTCATTCCCTAGCACCACTTCATCCATTCCATTGTCCCGCGGAAACTCTGTCCAGTAACTCCCGCACAGCTTGCGTATAATGTGGTAGCGGTCCATCTTGTTGAAAAGTCAAATGGTCTTCTAAGTAACGAACACCATTTTCTTTCAACGACATAAACTAAAAACGCGTTCGAAGAAGAAATTAAAAAATAAAAACTGCAGCTGGAGAAAGTTACGAAGACGAAAAAGGAGGATGGGGAAAAGAAAATGTTGTAGAGATATCAAACATTAATATTGAAGCGGAGATATGGCAGTTCTTAAAGAAAAAGGGTGATAGAAGCCAAAGAGTGACCGACAAATTTGAGATAGACGATTTGAAACAGCACTTCATGAAGTTAGTAGACCAGAGAAAACCGTCGAGGCAAGAACTCGAGAAAATGATAGTGGAAGAAGAGTAAATTTCACTGGAGGAGGTGGCAAATTTTCCAAAAACCTTAAAGAAACGAAAGGCGACTGGTCAATACGGTATGGCATACATGACGCAAACGATCAATATTTGGAGAGGGAGAGAGAGCAAGGCGAATTCAATAGATTATGGGAGAAAGAACTTGGAGTGTCAAAAATCTTGACGGTGGGGGAAGCGATACCTGTCTACACAAGTGTGGAGAGGAACGAAATAAGAAACTATAGGGATATATAGGGATAATGTTCATTGATTCATCCTATAAAATGTTTGCAAAACTATTAGAAAGGCGTTTGGGGGAAAAAGTTTCTTCCAGAAACACAAGCAGGTTTTAGAGAAGGAAGGGGTAATACTAAGCTTTCTTAACCCTGAGGTATATTATCCACCAGGAATTAGCAAGTCCAAAGGATAAGCTCTTTGCTGAATTCCTGGACTTCAAATCAGCATATGACACTGTAAACGGAAAAATGTTTTGGGAATGTTTGGAACAAAAGGGGATATTAGAAAAATTGAGAAAGTGTATCGGGCGATTGTATTAGGAAGTATAAAGAAATTAAGGATTGTATGAAGTCGATATGTGTTTGAAGCAAGGCAGCGCGCTCAGCCTGGAACTTTTCAAGATATATGTTGCAGATTTGGAGTATGTTATGGCTGCTGGACAAGCAAGAGGAGTGGTGGGAGGAAGAAAGTGTGGAGTCTGGCTTACGCCAATAATGTGGTAGTCCTAGCAAAATCTGCGAACGAATTGAAAGAAATGAATGAGTTTGGAGAGATTTTTTGATAAAAGGAAACTCAGTGTAAATGTGGGTAAAAAAAATAGATGGGTTTAAGAAAGGTGAAGTGCGTAAGAATAACAGTTTCAAATGGAAGGTATGGAGAAGAGTTTGGGCATTTTAAGTATTTACGGTTTGTATATGGGACTGGCTGTAGTAATAAGGAGCAGATATAGTGCTAAGAAAGCTTGGGTGGCGGGAGAGAGGTTCTGGAAAATATAGATAAAAGAGTTTGGCACAAATTACCGGGCGAAAGAGATGATATGGCAGGCTTGTTGACAGAGTATATTGATGTATGGAGCAGAAGTATAGGGAGTGTAGGAAGAAGAAGGCGTAGAAAAATTGCAGCAAGAATTCTTCAAAAAGACCCTGCAAATAGACAAATCAACTCCTTCTTACATAGTACTGCAGGAGCTAAACTTTGAATTGAAGCAAGCCGACGAGTAGCTAGATCAGAATCTAAGGTGAGTGGAATTGCAGATGAAAGAATATTAAATTAAACGTTCAGGGTAGCAAATTTGGAAGGAATGAATTGGAGTCGAGAGACAAACTATGGTAGGAATAGAAGGAAAGTGTATGAAAGAGGTGATATGTCGGTCATGGAAGTGGAGAGGCCTAAGATTAAAGGCGTACGAGTTGTCGAATGGCTGGTCCAAAGGTTGATGGTAGTTGAACTGAATGAACGCCAAAGAAAAATAATGCAGAGTAGATATATTAAAGTCAATGTGGAAATACAAGTATTTTAAGAACTCCCTAAATACTTAAAATCAACAATGGACCTGAATGCCCAGTCATTATTTGTCTGGTTTAGATGCGGCTGTAAAGAAAGAGGACGAGCGTATGGGATGCATTAAAAGTATAAAAGCTGTGAAGTATGGGGTATGGAAGGACGTGTGGATGTATTGGCTAGAGGAGTGCGAAAAAAGAGAGTGGCCCGAAAGAGAGAGATAGAGTGTTAGTGAAGAAATGGAAAGAGGGCGGATGGATGAGCATGGTAGTGGTTTGGTCATGATGGAAAGGATAAAGGGATTGAATGTGGGGGGCTTAAACAGAGGAAACATAGGAATAGTCGAGTTTACTTTAACTTGGACTTTATTGTTATTGTTTGTAACACTTTATTGTTATTGTATTTTGTGTAAGCAATTTTCAAGTTGAAAAGTTTATATATAGTAAGTTTTGTTTTATCTTATGTTACGACATATATTATTTATTTTATAAATTTACTCAGATTTTTAGTAATTATAAGTGGGAAATTCTCTTTTAACACACACTAAAACAAATCTCCCATACACAGATGAAGGAATCGATGGAGACTAGGGATTATCCATATTATCAGTGAGGATTATCGTAAGATATACGGTTATTACTTTATCCGTATATTTTATAAGACAATATTTAATCCATACAACATTCAAATACTTATTTTATATTCTTTTTATAGTTATAATTTTGTTAATTTTTCGATGTCCTTAAATAAATCGATTTATATTTGAATTATGCAAAAATAGTCGATTATGGTACAAGTGTGTGAAGAAGGGATTTTGCGCATAAGTTGTGAAGTTTAAAGCACTCGCTTTCGGCTCGTGTTTTATAATGCGCAACTTACGTCCAAAATCCTTTCAAATCAAATCAAATATATATTTATTTCATTAAATAAATTACATTGTGAAAATACAAGAAACTAAATGAAATGTGTCAAGAAGGAGAATAAACAAAAAATAATACTAATAATAAAATAGTAGTGAAAATGAAACAAATATTTACAGATAAACTTCAAACATAAAATAGATTTATAATGGAAAAATTACTCAAACAAAATTAACAAGCTTATTTACAATAAATCGATTTCTTATTAATGAGGCTAAGCCACCGAGGACCAGTATTCGTCCATATTATACGGTTCTATTTCCAGAATATACCGGTATAATTGTTTTCTTAGATTTTTTATTTGCATCATTTTGAACTCTTTTGGCTGCTTATTGTACAGTTTTAGTAAATTGTAGGGTGGATTTTTCTCCGACAGGGTCAGTTTATGCCGAGGAAAAGTATATAGTTAGTTCTCTGATATGCCTTGTATCCCTCTCAGAGTTATTTTCATACTTTTTACAGATTTTTATGTTTTAAAATAAACATTAAACTTTCGTTAATGTATGTTCCAGTCGTGGTTAGTATAAATGCTTCCTTAAATTTTTCCTCTGCAGGACTTTCTGTACTTCAAGTTAAGAAATATACGCAAAGGTTGTTTTTGCAACGTGAATACCATCTTCATATCTCTGCCAGTACCCCAGAATGTGATACCGAAACGGAGGATGCTGTGAAAATTTGAATAATACACCTGGCTTAATGTTGTAGGATCTATATATGGTTTAAAGTTCTCAGTGCAAATATACCTTTATTTAGTTTGCTTTCCCTCACTCTGGAAGTCACCTTGTCGTGGTGTGAGGGCTTAGTTTCGCAACAAACCGTTAGACGTTACCGACCGGAGTACAACTCCGGTCGGAGCGGTCAGCGAAGAGCGAACAACCAAGAACGTCCAAACCCTTAATCCAAGGTGTCATGCGACCCGTAACGGAAGGACTGGTTGGTGGTCAAGGGCAACCGGCCATCGCTAATGGAGCCCCTCTGATACCTGGCGACCTCAGAGGGTATCAAGCCTTACCATGTCAAACAGGGCTCTGACGTGGCGGACCTTTAGTCCCCTTGCTACTCGTGGGATTTATATGAATTCCAAAAGTAAAAATAATCCATGTGTGCGGGACCTAACCGACACAGAGAACAAGGAAGTCAGCCCGGATTCCCGGGAAGACGACCTTGACCTCACACTCGTAGACATGAGCAGTCCAGCCATGTCTACAGAGGCAGAGGTAGATGTTCTTGTAGGGACAGAGGAGGACTTGCAGCCTCCTGTCACAAAACAAGAATGACCAGCAGGCGCACCAAAATAGCCCAAGTGAACATCCATCATGCCAAAGCAGCTTCAGCTGTGATGGCTAGGATGTTCACCAAGCAGCACCTAGGGCTAGCGCTGCTTCAAGAACCCTGGACCTACGGAGGTAAGATCAAAGGCCTTAGCAACAGGGAATGTAAGTTGGTAAGGGACAGCCGTGAGGTCTCCCCTAGAACTTGCATTATGGTAAGAAATGGCATAAATTATGTCTTACAGAATTTTTAACGCGGGATTTAGTACCGATTCAGGCCCTCATCAAGACCGAGGGTCTCCACCGCGAAGTAGTTATCGCATCAGCATACTTCCCTGTTGATGGTAACAGCATACCACCCATTGAAGTACAAAAGCTGGTGGAACACTGTATTAGGAGAAGGCTGCCACTCATCCTGGGATGTGACGCGAACGCACACAATGAGATGTGGGGCAGCACGGATACTAATAAGAGGGGTGAGTACCTTTTAGAATACCTTATTAAAGAGAACTTAATTGTGTACAACGTTGGGAACACACCAACATTTGTCACTAAAGTCAGAAATGAGGTACTGGATATTACGGTAGGTAGCGCTAACGTAAGTAAACTAATTAAAAAGTGGAGGGTTTCAAGTGAGCCCTCAATGTCAGATCATAGGATCATAGAGTTTGAGCTGGAAGAAGCGAGTGAGGAAAACACCCCCATTCGAAACCCCAGACAAACTGTGTGGCCTATGTTTAGTTCCCAACTAAAAGAAAACCTAGAGCAGGTGACAGTGCGGGGTAGTATCAAACACTACACCGTGCTGGAGCAGGCTGTTAGAGAAATAAATGTAGCAATCACCACGGGATTTGAATCCAGCTGCCCGGTAAAAACCGTGAAGGAGCATAAGGACGAGAAATGGTGGAACAAAAATTTGTCTACATTAAGAGCAAAAGTACGTAGGCTTTTTAACAAAGCCAAGCAATGCGGAAATTGGCTAGAATACTCTGAGGTGCTTACCACCTACAACAATGAGATCAGAAGGGCAAAAAGGGAAAACTTTAGGACCTTCTGTGAAAACATTGAATCCACGCCAGTGGCAGCTAGACTGCATAAAGCACTAGCAAAGGATAGAGTGGAAATGACAACCACTCTCAAGAAACCGGATGGGACCTTGAAGAGCAAAGAGCTCTCCTCCTATTAGAAACCCATTTTCCGGGATGTAGAGGATACAGAGAGACCGAGGGCTTGATGCAACCACGGAAACCAAGTCGGCCCTGGAAGAGGGCAGCGTCCATCTTTACGGAAAACCGAATCAGATGGGCTATCGGCACTTTCCAGCCTTTTAAAGCCCCAGGTGTGGACGGACTAGTTCCTGCCTTCCTACAAAAGGGAGAGAGAGGACTAATGCCGTATCTTCTAAATATCTTTAGAAGTAGCTTAGCGCTCGGCTATATACCGGAGCTATGGAGAAGGGCTAAGGTGGTATTTATACCCAAGGTGGGGAAGAAAGACACCACTCAACCGAAGTCATTTAGACCCATTAGTCTAACATCTTTTATGTTAAAGACAATGGAGAAGGTGATTGATAATTACCTTAAGACTATAGTGCTGGTAGGTACACAACCACACAGGAGTCAGCATGCTTACAGAGCAGGGAAATCCACAGAAACCGCCCTGTATCAGCTGACAAACGAAATAAAAGCAGCACTAGAGACAAAGGAAGTAGCGATATGTGCCTTCTTGGATATAGAGGGAGCTTTTGACAACACCTCACACGAGGCTGTCAAGGCGGCCCTCGAAAGAAGGAATATCGACAGCACTATCTCAAAGTAGATGGGAGAAATGCTGAGAACTAGAAAGGCGGAGACACAAGTGGGAAAAGACACCATTAAGATCTCTACAACTCGAGGGTGCCCACAGGGAGGTGCACTATCACCGCTAATGTGGAGCCTGGTAGTTGATGAATTACTGGTTAGGCTAAACGACTTAGACATCAAATGTCAAGGTTACGCAGATGACATAGTCATAATGGCTAGAGGGAAATTTGAGGGACCGCTCTGTGAAATTGTTTAGAGAGGCCTCAACGTAACTAGTAGATGGTGTCAAACAGTGGGACTGAAACTCAATCCGAGCAAAACCACGGTGATATCATTTACTAGAAGGAGAAAACTAAACTGCCTACATCCCATACTCTTAGATGGGAAGGCAGTAGAATAACAACAGGAGATAAGGTATCTGGGTATCACACTAGATAGCAAACTCCTATGGAATAGACACGCTGAGGCAGTGGTAGGTAAAGCCAAACGCGCCCTAATGGTGTGCAGAAATCTGTCAGGAAAAACGTGGGGTTGTAACCCCACTATCCTGCGATGGATGTACACCATGATAGTGAGACCTGCAATCACTTATGGGGCAGTTGCGTGGGGAAGTAGAATCAAGCTGGCCTCTATGAGGAAACAGCTTGAGAAGATTCATAGAATGGCGTGTGTCTGCATCACGGGGGCGATAGGGTCGTGTCCGACAGCAGCATTGGAGCTGCTGCTGGATCTGACTCCGCTGCACCTTGTGGTAGAGAGCGCCGCCAGATCGGCGATTGTAAGGTTCAGCAAGGAAGGAATGGGCAGAGGTAAAATAATCGGGAGCAGAGACCGAAACAGCCTCGCTGCCAAGATCCCCTGGCTGGAAGTACCAAAAGACGAAATGGTATGCAAATACCACTTCGAGAAAAACTACACAGCAATGTGTAGTAGTAAAGCCGATTGGAGCGACGAATCCTCAGCATACCACATAGAGCAAAATGCCATCAAGTGGTATACAGATGGTTCGAAGACAGAGGAAGGCACTGGTGCAGGAGTGTTTGGACTTCGTACCAGATACTTCGAATCCATGGGAACATCCCCAAGTATCTTCCAAGCAGAGGTACACGCAATCGAAAGATATGCACAGTTTAACCTCGACAGGAATTACCGCAAAAAACGAATTGCTATCCTGTCAGATAGCCAAGCAGCCATCAAAGCCATTAGCTCATACACCAACAGATCCAAACTGGTATGGGACTGTGTGGGGAAGCTGAACCAGCTTTGCAGGGATAATAAAGCAACGCTATACTGGGTACCAGGACACACTGGTATAGACGGAAACGAAGAAGCCGATCACCTAGCAAACAAGGGATCCAGTAGCCCCTTTATAGGTCCGGAACCCTTTTGCGGTATGAGCGTGAACACCATCCGCAAAAGTTTAGATGAAGAAATAAGAGGAAAATGGATGAAAACCTGGAAAGAACTTCCAGGGCTAAGGCAATCGAAAGTGATGCTGGGATCTTTTAACCAGAAGAGAACAAAAGCTTGCCTGAAACTAAGCAGGAACAAGCTCAGAATTCTCACAGGAGCCCTGACGGGACACTGTAGACTTAGGAAACATCTCAAGGCCCTAGGCCTAGAGGAGGATAATGGATGCAGATTCTGTGGCTCAGCAGAGGAAACCCCCATACATCTGTTCAAAGACTGCGGAGCATTACTCCGCAAGAGACAGATGTACCTTGGGGCTCACTGCTTGAACACAGAGGAGCTGCAGGCCTTGAATCCCACCCAGATCCCAAAATTCCTAAAGGAGTCAGGATTAGAGGAGGCGCTCTAAATGGGTAAATACACCAACACTTGGCGGAGGAGGGTGGGGTACAATAGATCTATAAAGGTCGCAGTACAAGTCGTCACCACCATATCTGCAATCTACAATCTACAATCTAGTTTGCATTTCAGTTGTTGTATGTGAGATGCCCACTCCAGAGAACTATCAACATAAATGCCCAAGAAACGCACCGATTGTTTTATTTCTAATGTGTCATTTCCTACTTTGTATTTCTGTGGGTGCTCTAAAACACTCCGCTTGGTCTTGAATACTATTAAATTAGACTTAGCTTTGTTTACGATTAATTTATTCTTCGTAAACCATTGGTTCAGCACGTTCATTATCATATTTGTATTGTAGCCAATATCCTCCGCAGACTTGTTAGTTAGTAGCAGACTGGTGTCATCTGCATATTGTATTATATTGTGTTCTGTATTTACAATATTTTGAGGTAAGTCGTTTACGAACAGCGTGAACAGCAGCGGACCTATTACGCTACCTTGCGGAATCGCAATATTGGTTTTTCTAGAAGTAGATTTTACATAATCTTGTTGCGTCTTTAATTTTGTTATTTGTTCTCGGTTAGTTAAGAACGTTGCAATTAGATTGAAAGCCACTCCACGTATTCCGTGTTTTGATAGCTTTTTTAGTAGTAATTTATGATCGACTAGATCATAAGCTTTAGATAGATCTAATAGAAATCCGGTTGAAGTTGTTATTTTATAATTGCTCCAATATATTTGAAATGAACTTGAAACATGCTGTGTCTGTGTTTTTTCCCTTAGTAAAACCATGTTGCTTGCTTTTTAAACAATTGTACTTTTCCAAGAATGCATTTAATCTCAATTCAATAAGTTTTTCGAATACCTTGGGGAAGCTGGACAGTAGACTTATTGGCCTGTAGTTATCCAAATTCTTGGTGTTTCCGGATTTAAAGATAGGAGTTATTATTGATATTTTCAGTTTCTCGGAGAAAATACCAAATTTTAACACTTTGTTAAATATGTGCACCAATGGTTGTGATATCTGATCACTGACACTTCTTATTAATGAAATTGTCACTTCGTCGTAACCAGAACTATTATTATTCTTCAGACTCTTTATTGTGTCACTAAGTTCTTCTACTGTTGTAGGGTATAAAAAAATAGAATTTGGGTTCTCACTTATACTATCTTCATATTCTGTTTTTGGCATTACTTCTTGTAGAATTCGCACCCTGTCTGCATTGTGATTGTTTACCTCTACAGCTTTGATATTTGGGTCTTCATCTTGGCTTATGTAAGCCTTCATAGGTTTCTTTATTTCCACTATTTGTCTAATGACTTTCCATGTTCTTTTTTGAGGGTTAACCGCCTTTATAATCTGATTAGCATAATCTTCTCTCTTCGCTTCTTTCAACATTGATTTATACTTTCTGCGTAAATTGTTATATACTCTCTTATAGTTATTGTCCATTTGAGCAATAATTTGATATAGTTTAAGGTTTTTCAATTTCTTGCAGCTGAGGATTTGACAGGATTTGTTGCTCCTTATGATTTCTGAAGGTTCTGACGAGAGGAAAGCATTCATTGAAGATAGAAAGGAATATACCCAGAAATTCCTTCCACTCTTCATTCACGTGTTTTCCTTCTATATCGAGGACTTGGTGCCAATTTTATTTTGACAAGTGGTCTATGAACAGTTGCGAAATTCGTTGAAAATTCGTATTATCTGCGAATTCGGTGCAGTTGTATTGGCTTTTATTTGAAATATTATTTTCTGGGCACAATGGTCAGATATATGGTATTGGATTGTTTTCACTTTGTAGTTAATATTTGTATTTACAACAATATTATCAATGCATGTTCTAAACTTGGACGGCTTATTTCCCTTAACGCAACGACAGCATTGAAAGACTCCAACAGAGATTCAAATTGCTGATTTATAGCTGTTTTTGTCAGCATATCAATGTTGAAATCTCCAGCTATTATGAAATCTTTTGATTGTGAGTGGATTTTTAATAAAAGTTTGTGAAAAAGATCTAAAAATTGGTTAATGTTTGATAAAGGCGTTCTATAAATCGCAACAATTATGAAACAGTTACTACCTATATTGGTTTCAATGACCGCGATTTCGTGAAGAAATTTGACCGACATACTATTTATGTCCTTTCTAATTTTCCATTCCACTTGTTTTTCGCAGTATATCACTACACCCCCGTGCTCTCCAGTCATTCTAGAATAGTGGGACGCTAGTTGAAAATCATTGATCTTTATAGTTTCCAGTTGGTTTTCGTCTTTTCAGTGCTTTGTTATTATCAGATGCTGACATTCTGGGTTCAATTCGAGCATTCGTTCTATGCCATCAATAGAGTTACCAATTGACTGGCAATTCTGATTAATAACACTCAATTCTCTTAATTTAAATATCGATATCGGTTGTTTTACTATGTTTCTGTGTCCATATTTTTTTCCAATTCCATATTTCTTAATTTATTTCTTTCCTCATATTGGGTTGTAAAAAAAATCGCTTGACTCATGTATATCTGGGTCATGTTTCCGGTTTGTTTAATTCTGATAAATATTCGAATGGCGCAGTTATCTTGAAAGATGAATATTCATCAGGGTATTTTGCATCCATTTTTTTGCATTGCAACGAATCTATATTAATTTTATTGCGTAGGTAATCAATCACGTTTGTTTCTGTGAGAGATGGGTCTAATTTAAAGACATGGATGTGTGCATATTTCTTCGCTGCTTTGATTGTTGCAGTTTCCGAATTTTCAACAATCGTAGCTTGTCGGCTACGCATTGGTCTCCGTTTTTGTGTCTCCCAAATTTCTTCCGTATTTTCATTTTCGTGTAAATCTACCGGATTACTTTTTTGTGGATTTGTTGATTCCTACGTTGACTGGAACTTTTATCATTTTGGCTTGTTGACTTAACAGCACCTGAAACTATAAAACCGTTATCGTCTTTTTGCGCGGATTCAGCAGTTATAGGATTCACATTTTGAGATTTTAAATTGTTGTATTCTTCAGTTAAAGATGTATAGAGTGATGTTATTTTTTCATTCGTTTGTAATTGTTGTTGTTGTTGTTCGCCCTTCGCCCATTATACTAATTGAGTAACGAGTCGTCACTGGAAAAAAAAGGGTACAAAAAACAAGGTTTTTTTTGAAAATTTTTTAGAAATTTAAAAAAAATGTTAAAAATGTCGAAATTTTACATAAATTATTTGAAAAAGATTAAATTTTAATATAAAAATAATTTTGACAATCTAACGTCTCCGGGGGCGGCTGTATCGGTTTTTGAAAATTTTTTACAAATTCGTCGAAAACTCGGACAGTTTTCGGCGCACAGATCTGACACCGGCACCGGCGTGTCCGGGACGTTGCGACACGTCCGACCGTCACCTTACTTTTCGACATTTTTGCTTAATTTTTACGCAACAGCCAAAAAACTAACATTTTTTTGCAGAAATTTCGTCCATCTTTGGACGTCTTAGGGACGCGATCCGGAAGTCGTATCGAAAATTGCCGTACGTGGGATTGTTTGTCTGTTTTTTGGCTACAATAATCTCATGCACCGACTCTCTAGGATTAAGGGGGCCGCCGGAGGCGGCCCTTTAGCGGGGGGACCCAGATTCGCAGAAAAATGGGAATAACGCGCAGCGTAAAAGTCGCGCAGCGACGAGAATCGTGTCTGAGGACGCGTCTCAAAGTTTTCTACCGGAATCCTTGCGTGAATTCCATTTTCCGTGGGCATCTTCGCCGTGACCTCCGTAAAAGTGGTGTTTTTTTGTGTGCAAAATTTTGGGGTCCGTGTGGGGAAGCGTTCGTCTTGAATCGTCGGAACTCACGACGGAATCTTAAATTCCGATCGATTCTGAGACGACTGATGTGTGGCGTTTCCCGAATTTCACCAGGGGGACCGCACCACGATTTTTAAAAGGTCAAATTTCACATTTTTATGCCGCCGGAGGCGGCAGATCTTGCCAGATTTTGACCGCGCGTCTTTGACGGTTTAGCCGGGAACGTCCGTCCGTACGTTGCGTATCCCCGAGTTTCGTCCTCCGGCCTGCTGCGCCCCTCTGAGGGGGCCAAAAACAGCCGAAAAACGTGGTTTTTGCGGAAACGGCCAGACGGAAGCGGCGGCGGTTGCGCAAAACGGGACTGCACATTTTTCCGGTGTAGAACTGAGATCTCCGTCGAGCGGCGCCATTTGTGCGTCTCGACTCCCCCAGGTTCGGATGCACCAGCCCCAAAACTGAAATCACGTTATTTTGACCTTTCAGGCGCATTTTTTGCCAAATCTCGAAAATTCTTCCCGGACGCTTTAGCCGCCGCTGCGCCACGTTTTTAGAGCCCTCGATCGCCGTCCTGCGACGTCCCGTTCACCTGGTGCAAGAGAAAATGAAACTTTTTTTTTTTGCAAATTTCGTCATCACTTCCGAGGCCGCCCCGCACTTATTTGACGGGGTCCAGGTGGCAGGCCGGGTTCGTTCTCTTCAGAACACTTGCCCGCACCCATTCCGGCAAGAATTTTTTAACTGCGACCACTGTTTGCGAATCCGCGGCAGTTTAAAGTGAAAGAAGCGCAAAAAGTGAAAAAAAACAAAGGTGCGTTTTTGTGGTACCTAGCGCGTCCGAACCAATTGACGGATCGAAACGGGACCGGTGCCGTTCGATCGGGCATAGACCCTATTTGTCCGTTTGAGAGTTTAATCGCGATCGCGTCGAAGATGGCGTTGTGACGCCATAAAAACCACGATTTTTGGATGTACCGGAAAAGCTCCAAGGAACCGGCAACTCGAGGTCTACGGGAACGGTTTCACGTGATTACCGCAGGGAATCGATCGTTTCATCTTTTCCTGCAAGCGGCATCGCGCTGCGTCGTCTACGACCGTCCCGACGCCCGCCCAAACTCGCCCTATTACAGAAAACAAGTGACGTGAGTAAAACGGCTATATTTTTGCAGCGCCCCGATGAAAGTTTTTCATTTTCCCGTGGATTTTAGAACGGTCTTTTGGCTTTCGGCAGCCATAATTGGACGTCGCGGAATCGCGTCGCGACCCTCACTTATAACTGTTAATCTGCACGGACAAAAACTGGAATGTCGATTTGGGACACCGGGATGTCGCTTTTTTGAAATTCCAAGTTGAGCGGCGCGTGGGCCCCACTGAGACGAGCATTTTGGTACCGGCGCCGCGTCGCTGCGACCACGGAGTCGCCCGCCACACATCGAAATGTATCGGTCCAAACGGCGAAATTCGCGCCGGAAGGTGGGGTTAGTCTGCCCGCCGCAGTTTCGCCGTTTCCGGGCGGAGCGACACGAAACTGCGCGCCTTCGATTCGGGAAGGACGCCCGCGCCTCTCTCACATTTAACGGTTCGCGATCCGAGCCTTCCCCGTCGAGCTGCCGACGTCAGAAAATACCACTCTTTTTTTTGCATGGTTTTTTCACCATTACTTCCTGGCCGCGCGGCCGAATCTGACTTTTGCGGCACGGGGCGATGCAGCCTGCCGATACGCGCATTTCGGTACCACTCGCGGCTTCCTGCGCCGCCCCCTTCACCCGGTGCTCGCCGAAATGTCGAAAAAAAATCCGCAACCACCTTTTTGGCCGCCAATCTGCGAGTTTGACGGTCAGCGGCGAGAGTTTGGGTTCACATCGTGCAGGATAGACGCGGGAATCTAGAAAACCGATCCGCACCTCCGTACGGCCCTCCGGGCCGGAAATACCTCCATAAATGTGCCGGCTGCACTGTAAAAGAAAACTTTCAAGTTTACCGCCGTCTGCGTTCAACGTGCCGCCGGGATTCGCGATTTTTCCGACACAGTTCTTTAGATTGAACCTTTGGCTTTGCGGCAGTGTGATCGGCGCCGCCGGCCGTCTCCGCGCCGCCGAGTTGCAGAACCACAAAGACATCGAGATTTTTCGACGTTTTTTTCAACACGCCCGCAAACCGTCGAGACGCGGTCCGACCACAAAACCGGCACCTGCAGCGTGTAGCCCGGTCTTTTTTCTATGCGGGGTGCGAGTTTGGCCGTTCCGCGGCCCGTAGTCACCACGGGGCGATTTTTCAAATAAACCTCTACAAAAAAAACGGGTCGGGACTTTGAAATTTTTCGACAAATTGTGTGAAATTTCTTAGTAGCCCTCTTCTCCGAAAACAAAATATACCGAAATCAAGATTTTTTTTTGTCGATTCTTCTGTTGTGCGTCACGTCGTGATACGTTTAACTTTTTCAAGATTTGTTTGCAATTTAAACATTTCGCAGAAACTCCCACTCCCGCTTGCGACGCTCAGTGCCAAAAACTACTGTCAGAAAATTTGTCAGTGAAATTTTGACATAAGGAAGTAAAACTTTACGCGATGAAATCGAAATTTCCTCAAGTTTTCGCGGCGGTTTCTCATCAAAAACGGATAAAGTGGTTCATTACTTAGATTTCCTGCAAGTTTTGCGCAGCTGCCGGCCGCCGTTTAGACGCTGTGTGAGGAAGAGCCAACCTCTACCCGTACGCCTATCCCTACCGTGTAAATCTCAACGGGCCGTCAAATCGCGACCCGACCGAGTTGGTTTGAGAAAAGTTCGCCCTTTCGGGTCAATTTTCCGGTCGAATATAAAAGTGCGTCCAAAATTAGGCCGATGTGAGTGAAAATGGTTGTGGAAACGGTGATATTTGTGCGAGAAATTAGGAGGTTATGTTTGGTGTGTTTTTGTTCCGATTTTTTTTTACATTTATTTCCCTAATAAACCAGTGCTGTTGTCACAAGCTTAATAACCGATAATTCATTTACCCCATACATGCATTTCTCCTACAAGAATCCTTTTCTTTCACATCTAAACGAATCAATTTAGTAACATGACTGACTTGACATGTCTCTAAATTTGGTTTTTAGCAAGTTCCACACCACGTGGAACGATGGAATTCAACAAGTTTGTAGAGAAAGAAGCATTCTTTGAATTGTCTGTGTTAATTTTGTAAAATATTCCATCTGGGACCGGCCAATTACAACTTTAAGCTTCATAAAAGGTAAGCCGCAGGACACCCAAACAGCTATCGTTTGAAAACTGTAACAGATCTACTCAAAATTAGTTCAGTTCTATATAGATTGTCCCTTTTCCTAACAAGTGTAATATTTTAGTATCTTTGTGGTTGATAGGCTCGACACACGATGTTTTTAAATACAAAAATATTTGCTGAAATTTGTCAAATCTTTTTTCTGTCCAACTTTCTCACTTTCTATCAAACATGTTTTTTACACTGTTGAATAGAGCACATTTTCTTCTATAATTTGTGCCATTTTCATCTTTCCGAAGGAACCGGTTTTGTGAAGGAATCATTTTTTCAAGGTTCCGGCACCATTTTTCATTTAAATTGAGGAGCCAAATTCAATAAATGAATACATTTGTAGGGAATTAATCTATGAAATTACTTTCCCACTTTTGCAATGTATTTTACCTGTCTCGATGGCCACTGTCCCTTAAAATCTCTCTCGAATAGATAGTAATATATTCAGTTTACTATAGAATGAAAACAGATCTATTAAAAAATCTTTCAGTTTTATGTAGATTGTACATATTTCTTTTGATATTAACATTTTGGTATGTTTGTGGTCGATAGCCTTAATACAGGATTGTGTCGGATTCATTGAATTTTTTTCCACATCACTTGGAACAATGAAATTCAACACGTTTGTAGAAAAATAATTATTCTATGAATTGTCTGGGTCAATTCTGTAAAATATTCTATGTAACAGCAGTCCCTCAAAGTGAAAAGCAGAACAAACGGTAAGTTTCTATTCAAAAATCTTTCAGTTTTATATAGATTGTACATGTTTCTATTGAAATTGACATATTTGTGGTCGATAGCCTTGATACACGATTTTTTTTAATAAAGAAAAACTTGCAAATGTATTTTTTTGTCCAATTTCCCCGTGTCTCAGAAACATGCATTTAGCGCTATTTTGTAGAGCAGATTTTCATCTAAAAGTGAGTGTCATTTTCATTTTTCCAATGCGAACCGTTTTGCCGGAAGAGCCCATTTAAAACCCGTGTAAATTGAGTGACGAAATTCAGAGAAGGGGTACCCCTTCTAAAATTTTTTCAATTTTATATTTTTTACTTTTGCAACCAAACGGAAGGTTTTTACAAAATTTTCAAAGAATACTTTTTTGTAGCCACCGACGGCTTACATACGGATATCCCGGTTATAATTTTCCAACTTGAGGCGTTGACGAGTTATCTGCAAATAAGCTGTAATTATAAAATAATTCTTCACGCCGTCTCCATTGGAGTGGGAGCGTTCAAATTTTGTCAACTCACACCTTTGGTGGATACCCACATTCAGTATAAGTTTCATTGAAATCGTTCAAGGATTAATATATTTTTTCGCAATTTTTGAATATTTTGAAATTTTCGCGTTCGATTTTGATCGGAATTCGTGATTGACGTGTCTGAATTTTTAAAAAAAATGAATTTAGTATGTTTCATACAACGTGGAACAATAAAATTTTACACGTTTGTAGAGAATTAGTCAGTCTATCATATCCCTCAGTTAGTTTTGCAAAATATTTTATCTGGCGGCGACCGCCGCCCCTCAAAGTCGAACATAACAGAAATTAATAAATTCAAATAGCTATAAAATGAAAATTACAAGAGATATATTGAAATTTCTTACAGATCTATACAGATTATACATTTATCTATTGAAATTGACGTTTTGGTATTTTCATGGTCGATAGCCTGGACACATAATTGTTTTAATAAAGAAATATTTATTAATATATCAAAAAATCTTTCAGTTTTATATAGATTGTACATGTTTCTATTGAAAATGAAATATTTGTGGTCGATAGCCTTGATATAGGATTTTTTTTAATAAAGAAAAACTTGCAAATGTATTTTTTTATCCAATTTCCCCGAGTCTCAGAAACATGCATTTAGCGCTATTTTGTAGAGCAGATTTTCATCTAAAAGTGAGTGTAATTTTCATTTTTCCAATGCGAACCGTTTTGGCGGAAGAGCTCATTTAAAACCCGTGTAAATTGAGTGACGAAATTCAGAGAAGGGGGGTACCCCTTCTAAAATTTTTTCAATTTTATATTTTTTACTTTTGCAACCAAACCGAAGGTTTTTACAAAATTTTCAAAGAATACTTTTTTGTAGCTACCGACGGCTTACATACGGATATCCCGGTTATAATTTTCCACCTTGAGGCGTTGTCGAGTTATTTGCAAATAAGCAGTGATTGAAAAAGAATTCCTCACGCCGTCCCCATTGGAGTGGGAGCGTTCAAATTTTATCAGCAGTTACTTCTGGTGGATACTCACATTCAGTAAAAGTTCTATTGAAATCCTTCACGGATTAATATATTTTTTCGCAATTTTTGAATATTTTGAAATTTTCGCGTTCGATTTTGATCGGAATTCGTGATTGACATGTCTGGATTTGTTTAAAAAATGATTTTAGTATGTTTCACACAACGTGGAACAATAAAATTTTACACGTTTGTAGAGAATTAGTGTCAGTCTATGATATCCCTCAGTTAGTTTTGCAAAATATTTTATCTGGCGGCGCCCGCCGCCCCTCAAACTTGAACATAACAGAAATTAATAAATTCAAATAGCTATAAAATGAAAACTGCAAGAGATATATTGAAATTTCTTTCAGGTCTGTATAGATTATACATTTTTCTATTGAAATTGACGCTTTGGTATCTTCGTGGCCCATAGCCTGGACACGTAATTTTTTCTAATAAAGAAATACTTACTGAAAATTTACAAATATATATTTTTTTCAAAGGCTCCGAAGTTGCATGCATTTAGCACCATTTTATATTTTGTCTTTCTTTGAATTCCATGTTTTAAGATATACCATTGTTTAAAAAGTCTTTCATTTATAAACTTCTATTATTGTTTTGATGATGTTAGGCAACACAAATTACAGGCGTGTGTTTTTAAAAAATTTTAAGATGGTCATGGAGTGGGGTAGTTTTTTTTTCAGGAAATTTTTGTGCATTTGTTTGAAACAGTTATTTTCATTCCTGAGATAAATTTTGACAGGTAAGCATCTTTCCGTATATTTTTGCTATCAATATTAAATATTTGTTGTGTATTTTTTCAGATATTCTAAATATATTACAAATATGTAAATTACAGATTATAAAACATAAATTAGGTATGCATAAATACATTTTCGAATTTGCTTGAAATAATTATGTTTGTTTTTTTTAGGATTCATTTCAAGAAAGAGCCTCATTTTTCCCTTTTTTCAACAACACATGTATAGAGAAAGGATCATTCTATGAATTGTCTGTGGTAATTTTCCAAAATATTCTATTGGATATTTTATGGGACCCGCTAATTAAAGTCGATGCTCTACATCAGGTAAGCCGCAAATAGCAATCGTTTGAAAACTGTAAGAGATCTATTCAAAATTCTTTCAGTTCTATATAGATTGTTCAGTTTTCTATTAAGTTTAACATTTCAGAAGAAACCAGTTTTGTGAAGGAATAATCTATTTTCCAAGGTTCCGGCTGCATTTTTCATTTAAATCCAAAATAAATTCAACAAATGAATATCTGGTGGAGTAAAATTGAATACATTTGGAGAGAATTCGTCAGTCTATGAAATTCCTTTTATAACTTTGCAATATATTTTACCTGTCGATGGCCACTGTCTTTTAAGGATTTCCACACTACGTAGAAAAATGGAATTCAACACGTTTGTATAGAAAGGATCATTCTATGAATTGTTTGTGTTAATTTTGCAAAATATTCTAAGGGACCGGCTAATTAAAGTCGATGCTAAACATCAGGTAAGCTGTAAATAACTATCATTTGAAAACCGTAACAGATCTATTCAAAATTCTTTCAGTTCTATAGAGATTGTTATTTTTTGTTGTAGAACAATGGAATTCAACACATTTGTAGAGAAAGCAACATTCTATGAATTGTCTGTGTTAATTTTGCAAAATATTCTATGGGACTGGCTAATTAAACTTGATGCTAAACATAAGGTAAGCCGCAAATAGCTTTCATTCGAAAACTGTAACAGATCTATTCAAAATTCTTTCAGTTCTATATAGATTGTTCAGTTTTCTATTAAGTTTAACATTTCAGAAGAAAACAGTTTTGTGAAGGAATCGGTTTTCCAAGTTTCCGGCTGCATTTATCATTTAAATCCAAAACAAATTCAACAAATGAATATCTGGTAGAGTAAAATTGAATACATTTGGAGAGAATTCATCAATCTATGAAATTCCTTTTATAATTTTGCAATATATTTTACCTGTCGATGGCCACTGCCTTTAAGGATTTCCACACTACGTAGAACAATGGAATTCAACACATTTGTAGAGAAAGCAACATTCTATGAATTGTCTGTGTTAATTTTGCAAAATATTCTATGGGACCGGCTAATTAAAGTCGAAGCTAAACATAAGGTAAGCTATAAATAGCTATCATTCGAAAATTGTAACAGATCTATTCAAAATTTGGTTAAAATCTATTATAAAACATCACTTCAGATGACATGTATAGACAACCCCCAGTGGCGTGTAAATCGTTGGATACGCATTATTATTTAAGGTGACGACGACGAATTCATATAACAAGTATATTATTATTTTACAAATCTATTTAAGGATAAACGAAACATAACGCATTATTTAAGGTTAGTACGAAGAATTTATTTGACAAGTTGAAACTTATTAGACTCTTGGTTTAACTCTCGGTTAGATTAGCTTGGTCGCCGCGAAGCGGAAAGATAAATCAAGACAATATACGCGCGGCAGCGCTAACTCTCGGTCCAATGTAGGACAAAGTGGCAAGGACAGTTGGTTTTACCTTGGTTAGATTAGGTTGTCCGCCGCGAAGCGGTAAGATAAATCAAGACAACATACGCGCGGCAGCGCGAATTCTCGATTCAATATAGGACAAAGTGCCAAGGACCGGTGGTTTCACTTTGGTTAGATTAAGTTGTCCGCCGCGAGGCGGGAAGATAAATTAAGACAACATACGCGCGGCAGCGCGAACTCTCGATTCAATATAGGACAAAGTGACATGGACCGTTGGTTTCACTTTGGTTAGTTTAGGTTGTCCGCCGCGAAGCGGGAAGATAAATCAAGACAACATACGCGCGGCAGCGCGACCTCTCGGTCCAATGTAGGACAAAGTGGCAAGGACCGGTGGTTTCACTTTAGTTAGATTAGGTTGTCCGCCGCGAAGCGGGAAGATAAATCAAGACAACATACGCGCGGCAGCGCGAACTCTCGATTCAATATAGGACAAAGTGACAAGGACCGGTGGTTTCACTTTGGTTAGATTAAGTTGTCCGCCGCGAAGCGGAAAGATAAATCAAGACAACATATGCGCGGCAGCGCGAACTCTCGGTCCAATGTAGAACAAATTTAATGGAATTTAACACGCGCGGCAGCGCCGCGCGTAGTATGTTGTGTTGATCAAATAAGTCAAAACCACATACTACGCACGGCAGCGCCGCGAAGCGGGAAGATAAATCAAGACAACATACGCGCGGCAGCGCGAACTCTCGGTCCATTGTAGGACAAAGTGGCAAGGACAGTTGGTTTTACCTTGGTTAGATTAGGTTGTCCGCCGCGATGCGGGAAGATAAATCAAGACAACATACGCGCGGCAGCGCGAACTCTCGGTCCAATGTAGGACAAAGTGGCAAGGACCGTTGGTTTCACCTTGGTTAGATTAGGTTGTCCGCCGCGAAGCGGGAAGATAAATCAAGACAACATACGCGCGGCAGCGCGAACTCTCGGTCCAATGTAGGACAAAGTGGCAAGGACCGTTGGTTTTACCTTGGTTAGATTAGGTTGTCCGCCGCGAAGCGGAGGGATAAATCAAGACAACATACGCGCGGCAGCGCGAACTCTCGGTCCATTGTAGGACAAAGTGGCAAGGACCGTTGGTTTCACCTTGATTAGATTTAGTTGTCCGCCGCGATGCGGGAAGATAAATCAAGACAACATACGCGCGTCAGCGCGAACTCTCGATTCAATGTAGGACAAAGTGACAAGGACCGGTGGTTTCACCTTGGTTAGATTAGGTTGTCCGCCGCGAAGCGGGAAGATAAATCAAGACAACATACGCGCGGCAGCGCGAACTCTCGGTCCATTGCTGGACAAAGTGGCAAGGACCGGTGGTTTCACTTTGGTTAGATTAGGTTGTCCGCCGCGAAGCGGTAAGATAAATCAAGACAACATACGCGCGGCAGCGCGAACTCTCGATTCAATATAGGACAAAGTGACGAGGACCGTTGGTTTCACTTTGGTTAGATTAGGTTGTCCGCCGCGAAGCGGGAAGATAAATCAAGACAACATACGCGCGGCAGCGCGAACTCTCGGTCCAATGTGGGACAAAGTGGCAACGACCGGTGGTTTTACCATGGTTAGATTAGGTTGTCCGCCGCGAAGCGGGAAGATAAATCAAGACAACATACGAGCGGCAGCGCGAACTCTCGGTCCAATATAGGGCAAAGTGGCAAGGACCGGTGGTTTCACTTTGGTTAGATTAGGTTGTCCGCCGCGAAGCGGGAAGATAAATCAAGACAACATACGCGCGGCAGCGCGAACTGTCGGTCCAATATAGGACAAAGTGGCAAGGAACGGTGGTTTCACTTTGGTTAGATTAGGTTGTCCGCCGCGAGGCGGGAAGATAAATCAAGACAACATACGCGCGGCAGCGCGAACTCTCGATTCAATATAGGACAAAGTGACATGGACCGTTGGTTTCACTTTGGTTAGTTTAGGTTGTCCGCCGCGAAGCGGGAAGATAAATCAAGACAACATACGCGCGGCAGCGCGAACTCTCGGTCCATTGTAGGACAAAGTGGCAAGGACCGGTGGTTTCACTTTGGTTAGATTAGGTTGTCCGCCGCGAAGCGGGAAGATAAATCAAGACAATATACGCGCGGCAGCGCGAACTCTCGATTCAATATAGGACAAAGTGACAAGGACCGGTGGTTTCACTTTGGTTAGATTAGGTTGTCCGCCGCGAAGCGGGAAGATTAATCAAGACAACATATGCGCGGCAGCGCGAACTCTCGGTCCAATCTAGAACAAATTTAATGGAATTTAACACGCGCGGCAGCGCCGCGCGTAGTATGTTGTGTTGATCAGATAAATCAAAACCACATACTACGCACGGCAGCGCCGCGAAGCGGGAAGATAAATCAAGACAACATACGCGCGGCAGCGCGAACTCTCGGTCCATTGTAGGACAAAGTGGCAAGGACAGTTGGTTTTACCTTGGTTAGATTAGGTTGTCCGCCGCGAAGCGGTAAGATAAATCAAGACAACATACGCGCGGCAGCGCGAATTCTCGATTCAATATAGGACAAAGTGCCAAGGACCGGTGGTTTCACTTTGGTTAGATTAGGTTGTCCGTGGCGAGGCGGGAAGATAAATCAAGACAACATACGCGCGGCAGCGCGAACTCTCGATTCAATATAGGACAAAGTGACATGGACCGTTGGTTTCACTTTGGTTAGTTTAGGTTGTCCGCCGCGAAGCGGGAAGATAAATCAAGACAACATACGCGCGGCAGCGCGACCTCTCGGTCCAATGTAGGACAAAGTGGCAAGGACCGGTGGTTTCACTTTGGTTAGATTAGGTTGTCCGCCGCGAAGCGGGAAGATAAATCAAGACAACATACGCGCGGCAGCGCGAACTCTCGGTCCAATGTGGGACAAAGTGGCAACGACCGGTGGTTTTACCATGGTTAGATTAGGTTGTCCGCCGCGAAGCGGGAAGATAAATCAAGACAACATACGAGCGGCAGCGCGAACTCTCGGTCCAATATAGGGCAAAGTGGCAAGGACCGGTGGTTTCACTTTGGTTAGATTAGGTTGTCCGCCGCGAAGCGGGAAGATAAATCAAGACAACATACGCGCGGCAGCGCGAACTCTCGGTCCAATATAGGACAAAGTGGCAAGGAACGGTGGTTTCACTTTGGTTAGATTAGGTTGTCCGCCGCGAGGCGGGAAGATAAATCAAGACAACATACGCGCGGCAGCGCGAACTCTCGATTCAATATAGGACAAAGTGACATGGACCGTTGGTTTCACTTTGGTTAGTTTAGGTTGTCCGCCGCGAAGCGGGAAGATAAATCAAGACAACATACGCGCGGCAGCGCGAATTCTCGGTCCATTGTAGGACAAAGTGGCAAGGACCGGTGGTTTCACTTTGGTTAGATTAGGTTGTCCGCCGCGAAGCGGGAAGATAAATCAAGACAATATACGCGCGGCAGCGCGAACTCTCGATTCAATATAGGACAAAGTGACAAGGACCGGTGGTTTCACTTTGGTTAGATTAGGTTGTCCGCCGCGAAGCGGGAAGATTAATCAAGACAACATATGCGCGGCAGCGCGAACTCTCGGTCCAATCTAGAACAAATTTAATGGAATTTATCACGCGCGGCAGCGCCGCGCGTAGTATGTTGTGTTGATCAGATAAATCAAAACCACATACTACGCACGGCAGCGCCGCGAAGCGGGAAGATAAATCAAGACAACATACGCGCGGCAGCGCGAACTCTCGGTCCATTGTAGGACAAAGTGGCAAGGACAGTTGGTTTTACCTTGGTTAGATTAGGTTGTCCGCCGCGAAGCGGTAAGATAAATCAAGACAACATACGCGCGGCAGCGCGAATTCTCGATTCAATATAGGACAAAGTGCCAAGGACCGGTGGTTTCACTTTGGTTAGATTAGGTTGTCCGCCGCGAGGCGGGAAGATAAATCAAGACAACATACGCGCGGCAGCGCGAACTCTCGATTCAATATAGGACAAAGTGACATGGACCGTTGGTTTCACTTTGGTTAGTTTAGGTTGTCCGCCGCGAAGCGGGAAGATAAATCAAGACAACATACGCGCGGCAGCGCGACCTCTCGGTCCAATGTAGGACAAAGTGGCAAGGACCGGTGGTTTCACTTTGGTTAGATTAGGTTGTCCGCCGCGAAGCGGGAAGATAAATCAAGACAACATACGCGCGGCAGCGCGAACTCTCGATTCAATATAGGACAAAGTGACAAGGACCGGTGGTTTCACTTTGGTTAGATTAAGTTGTCCGCCGCGAAGCGGAAAGATAAATCAAGACAACATATGCGCGGCAGCGCGAACTCTCGGTCCAATGTAGAACAAATTTAATGGAATTTAACACGCGCGGCAGCGCCGCGCGTAGTATGTTGTGTTGATCAAATAAGTCAAAACCACATACTACGCACGGCAGCGCCGCGAAGCGGGAAGATAAATCAAGACAACATACGCGCGGCAGCGCGAACTCTCGGTCCATTGTAGGACAAAGTGGCAAGGACAGTTGGTTTTACCTTGGTTAGATTAGGTTGTCCGCCGCGATGCGGGAAGATAAATCAAGACAACATACGCGCGGCAGCGCGAACTCTCGGTCCAATGTAGGACAAAGTGGCAAGGACCGTTGGTTTCACCTTGGTTAGATTAGGTTGTCCGCCGCGAAGCGGGAAGATAAATCAAGACAACATACGCGTGGCAGCGCGAACTCTCGGTCCAATGTAGGACAAAGTGGCAAGGACCGTTGGTTTTACCTTGGTTAGATTAGGTTGTCCGCCGCGAAGCGGAGGGATAAATCAAGACAACATACGCGCGGCAGCGCGAACTCTCGGTCCATTGTAGGACAAAGTGGCAAGGACCGTTGGTTTCACCTTGATTAGATTTAGTTGTCCGCCGCGATGCGGGAAGATAAATTAAGACAACATACGCGCGTCAGCGCGAACTCTCGATTCAATGTAGGACAAAGTGACAAGGACCGGTGGTTTCACCTTGGTTAGATTAGGTTGTCCGCCGCGAAGCGGGAAGATAAATCAAGACAACATACGCGCGGCAGCGCGAACTCTCGGTCCATTGCAGGACAAAGTGGCAAGGACCGGTGGTTTCACTTTGGTTAGATTAGGTTGTCCGCCGCGAAGCGGTAAGATAAATCAAGACAACATACGCGCGGCAGCGCGAACTCTCGATTCAATATAGGACAAAGTGACGAGGACCGTTGGTTTCACTTTGGTTAGATTAGGTTGTCCGCCGCGAAGCGGGAAGATAAATCAAGACAACATACGCGCGGCAGCGCGAACTCTCGGTCCAATGTGGGACAAAGTGGCAACGACCGGTGGTTTTACCATGGTTAGATTAGGTTGTCCGCCGCGAAGCGGGAAGATAAATCAAGACAACATACAAGCGGCAGCGCGAACTCTCGGTCCAATATAGGGCAAAGTGGCAAGGACCGGTGGTTTCACTTTGGTTAGATTAGGTTGTCCGCCGCGAAGCGGGAAGATAAATCAAGACAACATACGCGCGGCAGCGCGAACTCTCGGTCCAATATAGGACAAAGTGGCAAGGAACGGTGGTTTCACTTTGGTTAGATTAGGTTGTCCGCCGCGAGGCGGGAAGATAAATCAAGACAACATACGCGCGGCAGCGCGAACTCTCGATTCAATATAGGACAAAGTGACATGGACCGTTGGTTTCACTTTGGTTAGTTTAGGTTGTCCGCCGCGAAGCGGGAAGATAAATCAAGACAACATACGCGCGGCAGCGCGAACTCTCGGTCCATTGTAGGACAAAGTGGCAAGGACCGGTGGTTTCACTTTGGTTAGATTAGGTTGTCCGCCGCGAAGCGGGAAGATAAATCAAGACAATATACGCGCGGCAGCGCGAACTCTCGATTCAATATAGGACAAAGTGACAAGGACCGGTGGTTTCACTTTGGTTAGATTAGGTTGTCCGCCGCGAAGCGGGAAGATTAATCAAGACAACATATGCGCGGCAGCGCGAACTCTCGGTCCAATCTAGAACAAATTTAATGGAATTTAACACGCGCGGCAGCGCCGCGCGTAGTATGTTGTGTTGATCAGATAAATCAAAACCACATACTACGCACGGCAGCGCCGCGAAGCGGGAAGATAAATCAAGACAACATACGCGCGGCAGCGCGAACTCTCGGTCCATTGTAGGACAAAGTGGCAAGGACCGGTGGTTTCACTTTGGTTAGATTAGGTTGTCCGCCGCGAAGCGGGAAGATAAATCAAGACAACATACGCGCGGCAGCGCGAACTCTCGGTCCATTGTAGGACAAAGTGGCAAGGACCGGTGGTTTCACTTTGGTTAGATTAGGTTGTCCGCCGCGAAGCGGGAAGATTAATCAAGACAACATATGCGCGGCAGCGCGAACTCTCGGTCCAATCTAGAACAAATTTAATGGAATTTAACACGCGCGGCAGCGCCGCGCGTAGTATGTTGTGTTGATCAGATAAATCAAAACCACATACTACGCACGGCAGCGCCGCGAAGCGGGAAGATAAATCAAGACAACATACGCGCGGCAGCGCGAACTCTCGGTCCATTGTAGGACAAAGTGGCAAGGACAGTTGGTTTTACCTTGGTTAGATTAGGTTGTCCGCCGCGAAGCGGTAAGATAAATCAAGACAACATACGCGCGGCAGCGCGAATTCTCGATTCAATATAGGACAAAGTGCCAAGGACCGGTGGTTTCACTTTGGTTAGATTAGGTTGTCCGCCGCGAGGCGGGAAGATAAATCAAGACAACATACGCGCGGCAGCGCGAACTCTCGATTCAATATAGGACAAAGTGACATGGACCGTTGGTTTCACTTTGGTTAGTTTAGGTTGTCCGCCGCGAAGCGGGAAGATAAATCAAGACAACATACGCGCGGCAGCGCGACCTCTCGGTCCAATGTAGGACAAAGTGGCAAGGACCGGTGGTTTCACTTTGGTTAGATTAGGTTGTCCGCCGCGAAGCGGGAAGATAAATCAAGACAACATACGCGCGGCAGCGCGAACTCTCGATTCAATATAGGACAAAGTGACAAGGACCGGTGGTTTCACTTTGGTTAGATTAAGTTGTCCGCCGCGAAGCGGAAAGATAAATCAAGACAACATATGCGCGGCAGCGCGAACTCTCGGTCCAATGTAGAACAAATTTAATGGAATTTAACACGCGCGGCAGCGCCGCGCGTAGTATGTTGTGTTGATCAAATAAGTCAAAACCACATACTACGCACGGCAGCGCCGCGAAGCGGGAAGATAAATCAAAACAACATACGCGCGGCAGCGCGAACTCTCGGTCCATTGTAGGACAAAGTGGCAAGGACAGTTGGTTTTACCTTGGTTAGATTAGGTTGTCCGCCGCGATGCGGGAAGATAAATCAAGACAACATACGCGCGGCAGCGCGAACTCTCGGTCCAATGTAGGACAAAGTGGCAAGGACCGTTGGTTTCACCTTGGTTAGATTAGGTTGTCCGCCGCGAAGCGGGAAGATAAATCAAGACAACATACGCGCGGCAGCGCGAACTCTCGGTCCAATGTAGGACAAAGTGGCAAGGACCGTTGGTTTTACCTTGGTTAGATTAGGTTGTCCGCCGCGAAGCGGAGGGATAAATCAAGACAACATACGCGCGGCAGCGCGAACTCTCGGTCCATTGTAGAACAAAGTGGCAAGGACCGTTGGTTTCACCTTGGTTAGATTTAGTTGTCCGCCGCGATGCGGGAAGATAAATCAAGACAACATACGCGCGTCAGCGCGAACTCTCGATTCAATGTAGGACAAAGTGACAAGGACCGGTGGTTTCACCTTGGTTAGATTAGGTTGTCCGCCGCGAAGCGGGAAGATAAATCAAGACAACATACGCGCGGCAGCGCGAACTCTCGGTCCATTGTAGGACAAAGTGGCAAGGACCGGTGGTTTCACTTTGGTTAGATTAGGTTGTCCGCCGCGAAGCGGTAAGATAAATCAAGACAACATACGCGCGGCAGCGCGAACTCTCGATTCAATATAGGACAAAGTGACGAGGACCGTTGGTTTCACTTTGGTTAGATTAGGTTGTCCGCCGCGAAGCGGGAAGATAAATTAAGACAACATACGCGCGGCAGCGCGAACTCTCGGTCCAATGTGGGACAAAGTGGCAACGACCGGTGGTTTTACCATGGTTAGATTAGGTTGTCCGCCGCGAAGCGGGAAGATAAATCAAGACAACATACGAGCGGCAGCGCGAACTCTCGGTCCAATATAGGACAAAGTGGCAAGGACCGGTGGTTTCACTTTGGTTAGATTAGGTTGTCCGCCGCGAAGCGGGAAGATAAATCAAGACAACATACGCGCGGTAGCGCGAACTCTCGGTCCAATGTGGGACAAAGTGGCAACGACCGGTGGTTTTACCTTGGTTAGATTAGGTTGTCCGCCGCGAAGCGGGAAGATAAATCAAGACAACATACGCGCGGCAGCGCGAACTCTCGGTCCAATATAGGACAAAGTGGCAAGGAACGGTGGTTTCACTTTGGTTAGATTAGGTTGTCCGCCGCGAGGCGGGAAGATAAATCAAGACAACATACGCGCGGCAGCGCGAACTCTCGATTCAATATAGGACAAAGTGACATGCACCGTTGGTTTCACTTTGGTTAGTTTAGGTTGTCCGCCGCGAAGCGGGAAGATAAATCAAGACAACATACGCGCGGCAGCGCGAACTCTCGGTCCATTGTAGGACAAAGTGGCAAGGACCGGTGGTTTCACTTTGGTTAGATTAGGTTGTCCGCCGCGAAGCGGGAAGATAAATCAAGACAATATACGCGCGGCAGCGCGAACTCTCGATTCAATATAGGACAAAGTGACAAGGACCGGTGGTTTCACTTTGGTTAGATTAGGTTGTCCGCCGCGAAGCGGGAAGATTAATCAAGACAACATATGCGCGGCAGCGCGAACTCTCGGTCCAATCTAGAACAAATTTAATGGAATTTAACACGCGCGGCAGCGCCGCGCGTAGTATGTTGTGTTGATCAGATAAATCAAAACCACATACTACGCACGGCAGCGCCGCGAAGCGGGAAGATAAATCAAGACAACATACGCGCGGCAGCGCGAACTCTCGGTCCATTGTAGGACAAAGTGGCAAGGACAGTTGGTTTTACCTTGGTTAGATTAGGTTTTCCGCCGCGAAGCGGGAAGATAAATCAAGACAACATACGCGCGGTAGCGCGAACTCTCGGTCCAATATAGGACAAACTGGCAAGCACCGTTGGTTTCACCTTGGTTAGATTAGGTTGTTCGCCGCGAAGCGAAAAGATAAATCAAGACAACATACGCGCGGCAGCGCGAACTCTCGGTCTAATGTAGGACAAAGTGGCAACGACTGGTGGTTTTACCTTGGTTAGATTAGGTTGTCCGCCGCGAAGCGGGAAGATAAATCAGGACAACATACGCGCGGCAGCGCGAACTCTCGGTCCAATGTAGGACAAATTTAATGGAATTTAACACGCGCGGCAGCGCCGCGCGTAGTATGTTGTGTTGATCAGATAAATCAAAACCACATACTACGCGCGGCAGCGCCGCGAAGCGGGAAGATAAATCAAGACAACATACGTGCGGCAGCGCGAACTCTCGGTCCATTGTAGGACAAAGTGGCAAGGACAGTTCGTTTCACTTTGGTTAGATTAGGTTGTCCGCCGCGAAGCGGGAAGATAAATCAAGACAACATACGCGCGGCAGCGCGAACTCACAAGGACCGTCGGTTTCACTTTGGTTAGATTAGGTTGTCCGCCGCGAAGCGGGAAGATAAATCAAGACAACATACGCGCGGCAGCGCGAACTCTCGGTCCAATGTAGGACAAAGTGGCAAGGACCGTTGGTTTCACCTTGGTTAGATTAGGTTGTCCGCCGCGAAGCGGGAAGATAAATCAAGACAACATACGCGCGGCAGCGCGAACTCTCGGTCCAATGTAGGACAAAGTGGCAAGGACCGGTGGTTTCACCTTGGTTAGATTAGGTTGTCCGCCGCGAAGCGGGAAGATAAATCAAGACAACATACGCGCGGCAGCGCGAACTCTCGATTCAATATAGGACAAAGCGACAAGGACCGTTGGTTTAACCTTGGTTAGATTAGGTTATCGGCCGCGAAGCGGGAAGATAAATCAAGACAAGATACGCGCGGCAGCGCGAACTCTCGGTCCAATATAGGACAAAGTGTCAACGACCGTTGGTTTTACCTTGGTTAGATTAGGTTGTCCGCCGCGAAGCGGGAAGATAAATCAAGACAACATACGCGCGGCAGCGCGAACTCTCGATTCAATATAGGACAAAGCGGCAAGGACCGTTGGTTTCACTTTGGTTAGATTAGGTTGTCCGCCGCGAAGCGGGAAAATAAATCAAGACAACATACCAGCGGCAGCGCGAACTCTCGGTCCAATGTAGGACAAAGTGGCAACGACCGGTGGTTTTACCTTGGTTAGATTAGGTTGTCCGCCGCGAAGCGGAAAGATAAATCAAGACATCATACGCGCGGCAGCGCGAACTCTCAGTCCAATATAGGACAAAGTGGCAAGCACCCTTGGTTTCACCTTGGTTAGATTAGGTTGTCCGCCGCGAAGCGGGAAGATAAATCAAGACAACATACGCGCGGCAGCGCGAACTCTCGGTCCAATGTAGGACAAAGTGGCAAGGACCATTGGTTTTACCTTGGTTAGATTAGGTTGTCCGCCGCGAAGCGGGAAGATAAATCAAGACAACATACGCGCGGCAGCGCGACCTCTCGGTCCAATGTAGGACAAAGTGACAAGGACCGTTACTTTTACCTTGGTTAGATTAGGTTGTCCGCCGCGAAGCGGGAAGATAAATCAAGACAACATACGCGCGTCAGCGCGAACTCTCGGTCCAATGTAGAACAAAGTGGCAAGGACCGTTGATTTCACCTTGGTTAGATTAGGTTGTCCGCCGCGAAGCGGGAAGATAAATCAAGACAACATACGCGCGGCAGCGCGAACTCTCGGTCCAATGTAGGACAAAGTGGCAAGAACCGTTGGTTTCACCTTGGTTAGATTAGGTTGTCCGCCGCGAAGCCGGAAGATAAATCAAGACAACATACGCTCGGCAGCGCGAACTCTCGGTCCAATGTAGGACAAAGTGGCAACGACCGGTGGTTTTACCTTGGTTAGATTAGGTTACCCGCAGCGAAGCGGGAAGATAAATCAAGACAACATACGCGCGGCAGCGCGAACTCTCGATTCAATATAGGACAAAGCGACAAGGACCGTTGGTTTCACCTTGGTTAGATTAGGTTGTCCGCCGCGAAGCGGGAAGATAAGTCAAGACAACATACGCGCGGCAGCGCGAACTCTCGGTCCAATATAGGACAAAGTGGCAATGACCGGTGGTTTTACCTTGGTTAGATTAGGTTACCCGCCGCGAAGCGGGAAGATAAATCAAGACAACATACGCGCGGCAGCGCGAACTCTCGGTCCAATGTAGGACAAAGTGACAAGGACCGTTTGTTTCACCTTGGTTAGATTAGGTTGTCCGCCGCGAAGCGGGAAGATAAATCAAGACAACATACGCGCGGCAGCGCGAACTCGGTCCAATGTAGGACAAAGTGGCAAGGACCGGTGGTTTCACCTTGGTTAGATTAGGTTGTCCGCCGCGAAGCGGGAAGATAAATCAAGACAACATACGCGCGGCAGCGCGAACTCTCGGTCCAATGTAGGACAAAGTGGCAACGACTGGTGGTTTTACCTTGGTTAGATTAGGTTGTCCGCCGCGAAGCGGGAAGATAAATCAAGACAACATACGCGCGGCAGCGCGAACTCTTGGACCAATGTAGGACAAAGTGGCAACGACCGGTGGTTTTACCTTGGTTAGATTAGGTTGTCCGCCGCGAAGCGGGAAGATAAATCAAGACAACATACGCGCGGCAGCGCGAACTCTCGGTCCAATGTAGGACAAATTGGCAAGGACCGGTGGTTTTACCTTGGTTAGATTAGGTTGTCCGCCGCGAAGCGGGAAGATAAATCAAGACAATATACGCGCGGCAGCGCGAACTCTCGGTCCAATGTAGGACAAATTGGCAAGGACCGGTGGTTTTACCTTGGTTAGATTAGGTTGTCCGCCGCGAAGCGGGAAGATCAATCAAGACAATATACGCGCGGCGGCGCGAACTCTCGGTCCAATGTAGGACAAAGTGGCAAGGACCTTTGGTTTTACCTTGGTTAGATTAGGTTGTCCGCCGCGAAGCGGGAAGATAAATCAAGACAACATACGCGCGGCAGCGCGAACTCTCGATTCAATATAGGACAAATTTAATGGAATATAACACGCGCGGCAGCGCCGCGCGTATTATGTTGTGTTGATCAGATAAAGCAAGACCACGTACTACGCGCGGCAGCGCCGCGCGTAGTATTTGATCTTGATCAGATAAATTAAGACCACATACCACGCGCGGCAGCGCCGCGCGTAGTATTTGGTCTTGATCATATAAATCAAGATTAAAAAGTTCAAGGCAATGTAGCACAATACATTTTTTTATCGAAATATTAAAAGACTCTACCGCCTCCATTCATTTGCATAGTATTATGTGAAATTTAAAAACAAAGCTGGTTTTGAATGGCATATTTTTTCAAAAACTCTATTGCTAGACAACGCTTCTAAAGCGCTTGCACTGGCACAGTCTGGCAGTATATTTACAAATAACCATAGTAACGTGTATTAGGTAACGATGAAAACGCCAGTGGCGTGCACCTTAAAATTTTCCATACAGAGTTGCATACCGCCAAGCGGCAGAAAAATTGCCAAATAAAATACTACATGGTTCCTTCATCGTCACCAGTGGCGTGCACCTCTAAATTCTCCACATTATTCCATCCTCTTCAACTATTTCACCCTCTTCTACTATTCCATCATACACAAACTATTCCACCCTCATCAACTATTCCATTTTCATCAACATTTCACCTATAAACAACGATTAATATGTACTAGCTCTATTGCTAACTCTATTGCTAAGCAACGCTTCTAAAGCGCTTTCATTGGCACAGTCTGGCAGTATATTTACAAATAACTATAATACATCGTACCAACGGTAACGATGAAAACGCCAGTGGCGTGCACCTTAAAATTTTCCATACTGGGTTGCATACCGCCAAGCTTCAGAACAATTGCCAGATAATAACACCAAACGGTTCCTTCATCGTCACCAGTGGCGTGTACCTCTAAATTCTCCACATCATTCCATCCTCATCAACTATTTCACCCTCTTCTACTATTCCACCCAAAAACAACTCTTCCATCCACAAAAACTATTCCATTCCGAAAAATACGATCCACATGTACTACATACATGTACATGTACAGAAAACAACATTTTTTTGAAAATTAATTAGAAATTTAAAAAAAATGTTAAAAATGTCGAAATTTTACACAAATTATTTGAAAAAGATTAAATTTTACTATAAAAATAATTTTGACAATCTACCGTCTCCGGGGGCGGCTGTACCGGTTTTTGAATTTTTTTTACAAATTCGTCGAAAACTCGGACATTTTTCGTTGCACGGATCTGACACCGGCACCGGCGTGTCCGGGACGTTGCGACACGTCCGACCGTCACCTCACTATATTCATATATATATATATATATATATATATATTCATATATATATATATTCGTATACTACTCTAGTATAGTGTATCTAGTCTTATATAGGATATCTAGTCTAGTACTGCATGTCTTGTCTAATACAGTATAAAGATACTACAGTATAGAATAGACAGTCCAGTACGGTATGTCTAGTCTAGTACAGCAAATCTAGTCTAGTTTAGCATGTCTAGTCTAGTACATCCTGTCTAGTCTAATACAGCATGTCTAGTCTAGTACAATATGTCTAGTCTAATACGCTATGTCTAGTCGAGTATGGCATGTATAGTCTAGTACAGCAAGTCTTGTCTAATACCGCTTGTCTAGTCTAATACAGCACGTCTAGTCTAATACAGCATGTCTAGTCTAATACAGTATGTCTGGTCGAGTTTATGCAAGAATAAATAATTAAATATTTGCAATTATTGTATATATATATATATATATATATATATATATATATATATATATATATATATATATATATATGGTGTGATATATTCATATATATATATATTCGACATTTTTGCCTAATTTTTGCGCAACAGCCAAAAAAACTAACATTTTTTTGCAGAAATTTCGTCGTTTGCAGAAATCTTTGGACGCCCAAGTGACGCGATCCGGAAGTCGCATCGAAAATTGCCGTACGTGAGATTGTTTGTCTATTTTTTGGCTACAATAATCTCATGCACCGACTCTCTAGGATTAAGGGGGCCGCCGGAGGCGGCCCTTTAGCGGGGGGACCCGGATTCGCAGAAAAATGGGAATAACGTCGCCGATAAAAGTCGCGCAGCGACGAGAGTCGTGTCTGAGGACGCGTCTCAAAGTTTTCTACCGGAATCCTTGCGTAAATTCCATTTTCCGTGGCCATCTTCGCCGTGACCTCCGTAAAAGTGGTAATTTTTTGTGTGCAAAATTTTGGGGTCCGTGTGGGGAAGCGTTCGTTCTGAATCGCCAACTCACGACGGAATCCTAAATTTCCATCGATTCTGAGACGACTGACGTGTGGCGTTTCCCGAATTTCACCTGGGGGACCGCACCACGTGGATTTTAAAAAGCTCAAACTTGGCTTTTTTAAGCCGCCGGAGGCGGCAGATCTTGAGTATTTTAACCGCGCGTCTTTGACGGTTTAACTGAGATTGTCCATTCGTACGTTGTGCATCCCCGAGTTTCGTCCTCCGGCTTACTGCGCCCCTCCGGGGTTCCTAAACCCACCCGAAAATCGACGTTTTTTGACGAATCGGCCCGGCGGAACCGGCGGCGCCGCCGCCAAACGGGATTGTACATTTTGCAGGTGTAGAATAAAGATCCCCGTCGAGCAGTGCCGTTTTCACGACTCGACTCCCCCAGGTTCGGACGCACCAGCCCGAAAACGGAAATCACGATTTTTTTACTTTTGAGGCGCATCTTTGGTCGGATCTCAATTTTTTTTTCCGGAACCTCTAGCCGCCGCCGCGCCACGTTTTTAGAGCCCTCGCTCGCCGTCCTGCGACGTCCCGTTCACCTGGTGCGAGAACCAATAATTTTTTTTTTTGTGCCGATTTTGCACTCACTTCCACGGACGCCCAGGACTTATTCGAAGGGCTCCAGGTCACCGGCTGGATTCGTTCGCTTCAGAACACTTGCCCGCAGCCGTTCCGGCAAGAATTTTTCAACTGCGACCACTTTTTGCGAATCTTTGGCTGTTTGAAGAGAGAAATGCTCAAAAAATGCGAAAAACCAGAGGCGTTTTGCGGGGGTACATAGAACTTCGGAACTACTTGACGGATCGGAACCGGCTCGGTGCCGTTAGATCGGCCATAGAAAGTTTTAGTTTGTTTGGGAGTTTAAACCCGATTGCGCCAAAGATGGCGTCGTGACGCCGTAAAAACAACGATTTTTTTGACCTTGAGAAAAACCCTTAAGGAACCGCCAATTTGAGTTCTGCGGGAACGGTTTCGCGCGATTCCCGCAGGGAATTAAATGTTTCATCTTTTCCTGCAAGCGGCATCGCGCTGCGTCGTCTACGAGCGCCGCGACGGCCGCTCAAACTCGCCCTATTGCAGAAAACAAGTGACGTGAGTAAAACGGCTATATTTTTGCAGCGCCCCGATGAAAGGTTTTCATTTTCCCGTGGATTGTAGAACGGTCTTTTGGCTTTCGGCAGCCATAATTGGACGTCGCGGAATCGCATCGCGACCCTTACTTATAACTGTTAATCTGCACGGACAAAAACTGGAATGTCGATTTGTGACACCGGGATGTCATTTTTGTGAAATTCCAAGTTGAGCGGCGCGTGGGCCCCGCCGAGACGAGCATTTTGGTACCGGCGCCGCGTCGTTGCAACCACGGAGTCGTCCGCCACACATCTAAACGTATCGGTCCAAACGGCGAAATTCGCGCCGGAAGGTGGGGTCAGTCTGCCCGCCGTAGTTTCGCCGTTTCCGGTCGCAGCGTCTCGAAACTGCGCGCGTTCGATTCGGGAAGGACGCCCGCGCCTCCCTTACATTTACCGGTTCGCGATCCGAGCCTTCCCCGTCGAGCCGCCGACGTCTGAAAATACCACTCTTTTTTTTTGCACGGTTTTTTGACGATTACTTCCAAGCCGCACGGCCGAATTCAACTTTACGGCACGGGGCGATGCAGCCCGCCGATACGCACATTTCGGTACCACTCGCGGCTTCCTGCGCCGCCCCCTTCACCCGGTGCTCGCCGAAATGTCGAAAAAAAATCCGCAACCGCCTTTTTGGCCGCCAATCTGCGAGTTTGACGGTTAGCGGCGAGAGTTTGGGTTCACATCGTGCAGGATAGACGCGGGAGTCGAGGAAACCGATCCGCACCTCCGTACGGCCCTCCGGGCCGGAAATACCTCCATAAATGTGCCGGCTGCACTGTAAAAGAAAACTTTCAAGTTTACCGCCGTCTGCGTTCAACGTGCCGCCGGAATTCGCGATTTTTTCGACACAGTTCTTTAGATTGAACCTTTGGCTTTGCGGCAGTGTGATCGGCGCCGCCGGCCGTCGCCGCGCCGCCGAGTTGCAGAGCCACAAAGACGTCGAGATTTTTCGACGTTTTTTTCAACACGCCCGCAAACCGCCGAGACGCGGTCCGACCACAAAACCGGCACCTTCACCGTGTAGCCCGGTCTTTTTTCTATGCGGGGTGTGAGTTTGGCCGTTCCGTGGCCCGTAGTTACCACGGGGCGATTTTTCAAATAAACCTCTACAAAAAAAACGGGTCGAGACTTTGAAATTTTTCGACAAATTGTGTGAAATTTCTTAGTAGCCCTCTTCTCCGAAAACAAAATATACCGAAATCAAGATTATTTTTTGTCGATTCTTCTGTTGTGCGTCACGTCGTGATACGTTTAACTTTTTCAAGATTTTTTTGCAATTTAAAAATTTCGCAGAAACTCCAGCTCCCGCTTGCGACGCTCAGTGCCAAAAACTACTGTCAGAAAATTTGTCAGTGAAATTTTGACATAAGGAAGCAAAACTTTACGCGATGAAATCGAAATTTCCTCAAGTTTTTGCGGCGGTTTCTCATTGAAAACGGATAAAGTGGTTCATTACTTAGATTTCCTGCAAGTTTCGCGCAGCTGCCGGCCGCCGTTTAGACGCTGTGTGAGGAAGAGCCAACCTCTACCCGTACGCCTATCTCTACCGTGTAATTTTCAACGGGCCGTCAAATCGCAACCCGACCGAGATGGTTTGAGAAAAGTTCGCCCTTTCGGGTCAATTTTCCGGTCGAATATTTAAGTGCGTCCAAAATTAGGCCGATGTGAGTGGAAATGGTTGTGGAAACGGTGATATTTGTGCGAGAAATTAGGAGGTTATGTTTGGTGTGTTTTTGTTCCGATTTTTTTTTACATTTATTTCCCTAATAAACCAGTGCTGTTGTCACAAGCTTATTAACCGATAATTCATTTAACCCATACATGCATTTCTCCTACAAGAATCCTTTTCTTTCACATCTAAACGAATCAATTTAGTAACATGACCGACTTGACATGTTTCTAAATTTGGTTTTTAGCAAGTTCCACACCACGTGGAAAGATGGAATTCAACAAGTTTGTAGAGAAAGAATCTTTCTTTGAATTGTCTGTGTTAATTTTGTAAAATATTCCATCTGGGACCGGCTAATTACAAGTTCAAGCTTCATAAAAGGTAAGCCGCAAGACACCCGAATAGCTATCGTTTGAAAACTGTAACAGATCTACTCAAAATTAGTTCAGTTCTGTATAGATTGTCCCTTTTCCAAACAAGTGTGACATTTTAGTATCTTTGTGGTTGATAGGCTCGACACATGATGTTTTTAAATTCAAAAATATTTACTGTAATTCATCAAATCTTTCTTCTGTCCAACTTTCTCACTTTCTATCAAACATGTTTTTAACACTGTTGAATAGAGCACATTTTCCTCTATAATTTGAACCATTTGCATCTTTCCGAAGGAACCGGTTTTTTGTGAAGGAATCATTTTTTCAAGGTTCCGGCACCATTTTTCATTTAAATTGAAGAGCCAAATTCAACAAATGAATACATTTGTAGGGAATTTATCAATCTATGAAATTACTTTCCCACTTTTGTAATGTATTTTACCTGTCTCGATGGCCACTGTCCCTTAAAGACTCTCTCGAATAGATAGCAATATATTCAGTTAAGTATAGAATGAAAACAGATCTATTCAAAAATCTTTCAGTTTTATGTAGATTGTACATATTTCTTTTGATATTAACATTTTGGTATGTTTGTGGTCGATAGCCTTAATACAGGATTGTGTTGGATTCATTGAATTTTTTTTTCACATCACTTAGAACAATGAAATTCAACACGTTTGTAGAAAAATAATTATTCTATGAACTGTCTGGGTCAATTTTGCAAAATATTCTATATAGCAGCGCTCCCTCAAAGTGGAAAGCAGAACAAAGGGTAAGTTTCTGTTCAAAAATCTTTCAGTTTTATATAGATTGTACATGTTTCTATTGAAATTGACATATTTGAGGTCGATAGCCTTGACACAGGATTTTTTTTAATAAAGAAAAACTTGCAAATGTATTTTTTTGTCCAATTTTCACGAGACTCAGAAACATGCATTTAGCGCTATTTTGTAGAGCAGATTTTCATCTAAAAGTGAGTGTCATTTTCATTTTTCCAATGCGAACCGTTTTGCCGGAAGAGCTCATTTAAAACCCGTTTAAATTGAGTGACGAAATTCAGAGAAGGGGTACCCCTTCTAAAATTTTTTCAATTTTATATTTTTTACTTTTGCGACCGAACCGAATGCTTTTACAAAATTTTCAAAGAATACTTTTTTGTAGCTACCGACGGCTTACATACGGATATCCCGGTTATAATTTTCCACCTTGAGGCGTTGACGAGTTATCTGCAAATAAGCTGTAATTAAAACATAATTCTTCACGCTGTCCCCATTGGAGTGGGAGCGTTCAAATTTTGTCAACTCACACCTTTGGTGGATACCCACATTCAGTATAAGTTTCATTGAAATCGTTCAAGGATTAATATATTTTTTCGCAATTTTTGAATATTTTGAAATTTTCGCGTTCGATTTTGATCGGAATTTATGATTGACATGTCTGGATTTGTTTAAAAAATGAATTTAGTATGTTTCACACAACGTGGAACAATAAAATTTCACACGTTTGTAGAGAATTAGTCAGTCTATCATATCCCTCAGTTAGTTTTGCAAAATATTTTATCTGGCGGCGACCGCCGCCCCTCAAACTCGAACATAACAGAAATTAATAAATTCAAATAGCTATAAAATGAAAATCACAAGAGATATATTGAAATTTCTTACAGATCTATACAGATTATACAATTATCTATTGAAATTGACGTTTTGGTATTTTCATGGTCGATAGCCTGGACACATAATTGTTTTAATAAAGAAATATTTATTAATATATCAAAAATCTTTCGGTTTTATATAGATTGTACATGTTTCTATTGAAATTGATATATTTGTGGTCGATAGCCTTGACACAAGAATTAAAAAAAAAAAAAAATCTTGCAAATGTATTTTTTTGTCCAATTTCCCCGAGTCTCAGAAACATGCATTTAGCGCTATTTTGTAGAGTAGATTTTCATTCAAAAGTGAGTGTCATTTTCATTTTTCCAATGCGAACAGTTTTGCCGGAAGAGCCCATTTAAAACCCGTGTAAATTGAGTGACGAAATTCAAAGAAGGGGTACCCCTTCTAAAAAATTTTCAATTTTATATTTTTTACTTTTGCAACCAAACCGAAGGTTTTTACAAAATTTTCAAAGAATACTTTTTTGTGGAGACCGGCGCCTTACATACGGATATCCCGGTTATAATTTTCCAACTTGAGGCGTTGACGAGTTATCTGCAAATAAGCTGTGATTGAAAAAGAATTCCTCACACCGTCCCCATTGCAAGGACCGTTGGTTTCACCTTGGTTAGATTAGGTTGTCCGCCGCGAAACGGGAAGATAAATTAAGACAACATACGCGCGTCAGCGCGAACTCTCAGTCCAATGTAGGACAAAGTGGCAAGGACCGTTGGTTTCACTTTGGTTAGATTAGGTTGTCCGCCGCGAAGCGGGAAGATAAATCAAGACAACATACGCGCGTCAGCGCGAACTCTCGGTGCAATGTAGGACAAAGTGGCAAGGACCGGTGGTTTCACCTTGGTTAGATTAGGTTGTCCGCCGCGAAGCGGGAAGATAAATCAAGACAACATACGCGCGGCAGCGCGAACTCTCGATTCAATATAGGACAAAGTGACAAGGACCGGTGGTTTCACTTTGGTTAGATTAGGTTGTCCGCCACTACGCGGGAAGATAAATCAAGACAACATATGCGCGGCAGCGCGAACTCTCGGTCCAATGTAGAACAAATTTAATGGAATTTAACACGCGCGGCAGCGCCGAGCGTAGTATGTTGTGTTGATCAGATAAATCAAAACCACATACTACGCACGGCAGCGCCGCGAAGCGGGAAGATAAATCAAGACAACATACGCGCGGCAGCGCGAACTCTCGGTCCATTGTAGGACAAAGTGGCAAGGACAGTTGGTTTTACCTTGGTTAGATTAGATTGTCCGCCGCGAAGCGGGAAGATAAATCAAGACAATATACGCGCGGCAGCGCGAACTCTCGGTCCAATGTAGGACAAAGTGACAAGGACCGTTGGTTTCACCTTGGTTAGATTAGGTTGTCCGCCGCGCAGCGGGAAGATAAATCAAGACAACATACGCGCCGCAGCGCGAACTCTCGGTCCAATGTAGGACAAAGTGGCAAGGACAGTTGGTTTTACCTTGGTTAAATTAGGTTGTCCGCCGCGAAGCGGGAAGATAAATCAAGACAACATACGCGCGGCAGCGCGAACTCTCGGTCCATTGTAGAACAAAGTGGCAAGGACCGTTGGTTTCACCTTGGTTAGATTAGGTTGTCCGCCGCGAAGCGGGAGGATAAATCAAGACAACATACGCGCGGCAGCGCGAACTCTCGATTCAATATAGGACAAAGTGACAAGGACTGGTGGTTTCACTTTGGTTAGATTAGGTTGTCCGCCGCGAAGCGGGAAGATAAATCAAGACAACATATGCGCGGCAGCGCGAACTCAAGGTCCAATGTAGAACAAATTTAATGGAATTTAACACGCGCGGCAGCGCCGCGCGTAGTATGTTGTGTTGATCAGATAAATCAAAACCACAAAACTCTCGGTCCAATGTGGGACAAAGTTGCAACGACCGGTGGTTTCACCTTGGTTAGATTAGGTTGTCCGCCGCGAGGCGGGAAGATAAATCAAGACAACATACGCGCGGCAGCGCGAACTCTCGGTCCAATGTAGGACAAAGTGGCAAGGACCGTTGGTTTCACCTTGGTTAGATTAGGTTGTCCGCCGCGAAGCGGGAAGATAAATCAAGACAACATACGCGCGGCAGCGCGAACTCTCGGTCCAATGTAGGACAAAGTGGCAAGGACAGTTGGTTTTACCTTGGTTAGATTAGGTTGTCCGCCGCGAAGCGGGAAGATAAATCAAGACAACATACGCGCGGCAGCGCGAACTCTCGGTCCATTGTAGGACAAAGTGGCAAGGATCGTTAGTTTCACCTTGGTTAGATTAGGTTATCCGCCGCGAAGCGTGAAGATAAATCAAGACAACATACGCGCGGCAGCGCGAACTCTCGGTCCAATGTAGGACAAAGTGACAAGGACCGGTGGTTTCACCTTGGTTAGATTAGGTTGTCCGCCGCGAAGCGGGAAGATAAATCAAGACAACATACGCGCGTCAGCGCGAACTCTCGGTCCATTGTAGGACAAAGTTGTAAGGACCGGTGGTTTCACTTTGGTTAGATTAGGTTGTCCGCCGCGAAGCGGGAAGATAAATCAAGACAACATACGCGCGACAGCGCGAACTCTCGATTCAATATAGGACAAAGTGACAAGGACCGTTGGTTTCACTTTGGTTAGATTAGGTTGTCCGCCGCGAAGCGGGAAGATAAATCAAGACAACATACGCGCGGCAGCGCGAACTCTCGGTCCAATGTGGGACAAAGTGGCAACGACCGTTGGTTTTACCTTGGTTAGATTAGGTTGTCCGCCGCGAAGCGGGAAGATAAATCAAGACAACATACGCGCGGCAGCGCGAACTCTCTGTCCAATGTAAGACAAAGAGGCAAGGATCGTTGGTTTTATCTTGGTAAGATTAGGTTGTCCGCCGCGAAGCGGGAAGATAAATCAAGACAACATACGCGCGGCAGCGCGAACTCTCGATTTAATATAGGATAAAGTGGCAAGGACCGTTGGTTTTACCTTGGTTAGATTAGGTTGTCCGCCGCGAAGCGGGAAGATAAATCAAGACAACATACGCGCGGTAGCGCGAACTCTCGATTCAATATAGGACAAAGCGGCAAGGACCGTTGGTTTCACCTTGGTTAGATTAGGTTGTCCGCCGCGAAGCGGGAAGATAAATCAAGACAACATACGCGCGGCAGCGCGAACTCTCGATTCAATATAGGACAAATGGGCAAGGACCGTTGGTTTTACCTTGGTTAGATTAGGTTGTCCGCCGCGAAGCGGGAAGATAAATCAAGACAACATACGCGCGGCAGCGCGAACTCTCGATTCAATATAGGACAAAGTGGCAAGGACCGTTGGTTTCACCTTGGTTAGATTAGGTTGTCCGCCGCGAAGCGGGAAGATAAATCAAGACAACATACGCGCGGCAGCGCGAACTCTCGGTCCAATGTAAGACAAAGCGGCAACGACCGGTGGTTTCACCTTGGTTAGATTAGGTTGTCCGCCGCGAAGCGGGAAGATAAATCAAGACAACATACGCGCGGCAGCGCGAACTCTCGGTCCAATGTAAGACAAAGCGGCAATGACCGGTGGTTTCACCTTGGTTAGATTAGGTTGTCCGCCGCGAAGCGGGAATATAAATGAAGACAACATACGCGCGGTAGCGCGAACTCTCGATTCAATATAGAACAAAGTGGCAAGGACCGGTGGTTTTACCTTGGTTAGATTAGGTTGTCCGCCGCGAAGCGGGAAGATAAATCAAGACAACATACGCGCGTCAGCGCGACCTCTCGATTTAATATAGGACAAAGCGGCAAGGACCGTTGGTTTCACTTTGGTTAGATTAGGTTGTCCGCCGCGAAGCGGGAAGATAAATCAAGACAACATACGCGCGTCAGCGCGAACTCTCGGTCCAATGTAGGACAAATTTAATGGAATTTAACACGTGCGGCAGAGCCGCGCGTAGTATGTTGTATTAATCAGATAAATAAAGACCACATATTACGCGCGGCAACGCCGCGCGTAGTATGTGATCTTGATCAGATAAATCAAAATTACATACCACGCGCGGCAGCGCCGCGCGTAGTATGAGGTCTTGATCAGATAAATCAAGATTAAAAAGTTCAAGGCAATGAAGCACAATACATTTTTTATCGAAATATTAAAAGACTCTACCGCCTCCATTCATTTGCATAGTATTATGTGAAATTTAAAAACAAAGCTGGTTTTGAATAGCATATTTTTTCAAAAACTCTATTGCTAGGCAACACTTCTAAAGCGCTTGCATTGGCACAGTCTGGCAGTATATTTACAAATAACCATAGTAACGTGTATCAAGTAACTATGAAAACGCCAGTGGCGTGCACCTTAAAATTTTCCATACAGAGTTGCATACCGCCAAGCGGCAGACCAATTGCCACATAAAAACACCAAATGGTTCCGTCTTCGTCACCAGTGGCGTGCACCTCTAAATTCTCCACATTATTCCATCCTCTTCAACTATTTCACCCTCTTCTACTATTCCACCATACAACAACTATTCCACCCTCATCAACTATTCCATTTTCATCATTATTTCACATAAAAACAAACGATCAATATGTACTAGTTGTACATATATATTTTGTTAGGATTATTATGTGCGTTGAATCGGTAAAATAAATGAAAAACAAATCGAGAGTGTTTTTCAAGTTTAGCAATTGTTTTTTAGTTTTTGTTTAGCAGTTGTTTCTAACGATTTTTCATTATTCTTCGGTTTGGCCTACACAGTTAAACATCTTTGTGCTTCTTAGTGCGTTTTCGAATAACAACGATAATTAGAAAATCAAATATAATATTTAAATTTAATTTAAATAGTCCCATATATTAAGCAGAAATTCAAAGCATCTATTAAATTTGAAGTGAGTATATCAAATTATACATATTCGGATTAGAGACACATATATTTTCTTATTTGTTTGAAATGATAATAGTCTTTAATTATTTTCATTGTTTAATTTTCTCGAAGGAAAATTGTCATTTATTGTTAAAAATATTTTCCAGAGGTTTATGTCGAATATATTTTTTCGTAAGTTTCTTCATTTATCAATATTTCAATTTATTATAACATATTTTTATTTCAACCACGACTCGCGCTTTTTTTCTGTTAAATCTATTTTCATATACAACTTTATATTAAGTAATAATTATTTATTAAATTGATGAATATAATTTAAAAAGAAAAAAACGCTGTTGTAGCTATATTTTTTTAGGATTATTATGTGCGTCAAATCGGTAAAATAAATAAAAAACAAATCGAGAGTGTTAAATTTCAAGTTTAGCAATTGTTTTTTAGTTTTTGTTTAGCAGTTGTTTCTAACGATTTTTCATTATTCTTCGGTTTGGCCTACACAGTTAAACATCTTTGTGCTTCTTAGTGCGTTTTCGAATAACAACGATAATTAGAAAATCAAATATAATATTTAAATTTACTTTAAATAGTCCCATATATTAAGTAGAAATACAAAGCATCTATTAAATTTGAAGTGAGTATATCAGATTATACATATTCGGATTAGACACACATATATTTTCTTATTTGTTTGTAATGATAATAGTCTTTTTAATTATTTTCATTATTTTATTTTCTCGAAAGAAAATTGTCCTATATTATCAGAAATATTTTTTAGAGGTTTATGTCGAGTATATTTTTTCATAAATTTCTTCATTTATCAACATTTCAATTTATTATAAATTATTTTTATTTCAACCACGGACCGCGCGTTTTTTTCTTTTAAACCTATTTGCATATACAACTTTATATTAAGTAATAATTGTTTAATAAATTGATAAATATAATTTAAATAGAAAAAATCGCTGTTGTAGCTATATTTTTTTAAGATTGTTAAGTGCGCCGAATCAACAAAAAAAAAATGAAAATCAAATCGAGAGCGTTAAATTCCAAGTATAGTAATTGTTTTTTAGTTTTTGTTTAGCAGTTGTTTCTAACGATTTTTCATTATTCTTCGGTTTGGTCTACACAGTTAAACATAGTTTTGCTTCTTTGTGTGTTTTCGAATAACAACGATAATTAGAAAATCAATTATAATATTTAAATTTATTTTAAATAATCCCAACTATTAAGTAGGAATTTAAAGCATATATTAAAATTGAAGTGAGTATATTCAGATTATACATATTGAGATTAGGGACACAGATATTTTCTTATTTGTTTGTAATAATAATAGTTTTCTGAATTATTTTCATTATTTTATTTTCTCGAAGGAAAATTATCCTTTATTGTCAGAAATATTTTCCAGAGGTTTATGTCGAATATATTTTTTCATAAGTTTCTTCATTAATCAATATTTCAATTAATTATAAAATATTTCTATTTTAACCACGCACTGCGATTTTTTTTCTTTTAAATCTCTTTATATTGCAACTTTATATTAAATAATAATTATTTATTAAATTGATGAATATAATTTAAAAAGAAAAAGACGCTGTTGTAGCTATATTTTTATTTGGATTTTTATGTGCGTCGAATCGGCAAAAAAATTGAAAAACAAATCGAGAGCGTTAAATTCCAAGTATAGTAATTGTTTTTAGTTTTTGTTTAGCAGTTGTTTCTAACGATTTTTCATTATTCTTCGGTTTGGCCTATACAGTTAAACATATTTGTGCTTCTTTATGTGTTTTCGAATAACAACAATAATTAGAAAATCAATTATGATATTTAAATTTATTTTAAATATTCCCAACTATTAAGCAGGATTTCAAAGCATATATTAAAAGTGAAGTGAGTATATTCAGATAGTACATATTCGGATTAAAGACACATATATTTTCTTATTTGTTTGTAACGATAATAGTTTTTTTTTAATTATTTTCAATATTTTATTTTCTCGAAGGAAAATTTTCCTTTATTATCAGAAATATATTCCAAAGGTTTATATCGAATATATTTTTTCATAAGTTTCTTTATTTATCAATATTTGGATTTATTATAAAATATTTTTATTTTAACCACCGCTCGCGCTTTTCTTTTTTCTTTTAAACCTATTTTCTATATATAACGTTACATTAAGTAATAATTGTTTATTAAATTGGTAAATATAATTTAAAAACAAACACACTCTTGTAGTTATATTTTTTTAAGATTATTATGCGCGCCGAATCTGAAAAATAAAATTCAAATTGAGAGCATTAAATTCCAAGTGTAGCAATTGTTTTTGAATTTTTGTTTGGTAAGTGTTTCTAGCGATATTTCATTATTCTTCGGTTTGGCCTCCACAGTTGAGCATCTTTTTGCCTTCTTATGTTTTTTTAAATAATAACGATAATTGTAAAATAAATTGTAATATTTAATTTTTTTAAATATTCCAAACTAATAAACCGGAATTCAAAGCATATATTAGAATTGAAGTGAGTATATTCAGATTATATGTATTCAAATTAAACATACATTTTTTCCTATTTGTTTATAATAATAATGTCTTTTTTTTTTAGAAATTATTTTTATTAAATTATCTCGAAGGAAAATTTTCTAGAAGCTTATATTTTTTCGTAAGTTTATTCATTTAGCAATATTTCAATTTATTATAAAATGTTTTTTTTTTTAGAATATAAATTTCGTCATTGATTTATATTTTCTGGAGATCGAGAAAAATAAGAGAATATATTTATTGCATATTTTAGTGAGTTTATTTATTATTATCTTTTTTTACAGTATTATTTATATATATATATATATATATATATATATATATATATATATACTGTGTGTGTGTGTATGTTTGTAAAATAATATAATTTTATAAATTATTTTATTTTTATTTGATATTTGATTTTATTTTTGTTCTTATTTTTTTTAGATCTTCGTTTTGTTGATTCAAATTCGTTTTGAGTTCATCATTCAACATTTAAATTTTGCACATTTACTACTCATTGAAATTGTCTTATGCTGTCTCATACAAAACATTTTTTGATAAAAAGTAAGTTGTCTATAAGTAAGTGATATATTTATTGTATATTTTAGTGAGTTTATTTATTATCTTTTTTTACAATATCTTGTATATATATATATATATATATATATATATATATATATATATATATATATATATATATATATATATATATATATATGTGTGTGTGTGGGTGTTTGTAAAATAATATAATTTTATGAATTATTTTGTTTTTATTTGATTCTTATTTTTTTTAGATCGTCGTTTTATTGATTGTTAGTCATTCAATATTTAAATTTTAAACGTTACTGCACGTTGGAAAATTAAATCGTCCTTTGCCGTTCTGTACAAACTATTTTTTTTATAAAAAGTAAGTTGTCCGTTTAATGTATACACAAAATAATTTCAACAATTCTTTTTTTTTTTTTTCAAATTTACATTCTATGATTACTTTTACAATTTTCAATAAATGCTATTTTTTCTATTTTTGAACAATTAGTAAATGAGTAAGTTTATCCATTTAAAAAAATATTTTAGTAGTTTATTATAAGTTTTTTATATTTTTCATAAAATGTTACCTGGACAAATAAATTTTTTTTTTATGTAATATTTTATGATTTTAATACTATTGTTTTTTTAGGTATATTTATTTCCATTAATAGAATTTCAATCTATTTTCTATTATATAGAGCTACTTTTTTGGTAAGTTTTTTTTTAATTTTACATTTATAATAATTTCAACATTTATATTTATTTCTAGGCAATATAACCAAGAATTTTTTAAATTTATTTCTAATTATTTTTATATCGTTATTTATATAATTAATTTAATTTTGTTTTAAAAATGCCAAGATCGCAAGGTTTTTCTAAAAAACTAAAACGCAAGGGAACAAGGTCCAACTCTAATGAGTCAATTAATACTAATAATACATCTACATCCAATTCGCCATCATCTGTTCAGACATCAACACCTTTACGCCGTTCGCAGAGGACATCATCCATTTCCGATATAAATCCAACACCCCCAAATGCATCCACCTCCAAAATTACATCCCCAATAACTACCCCGCGACGCTCCTTAAGACTAAATTCTCCAATCCCATCCTCATCCAAAGCCACACCAAAATTATTACCACGACGACTTTTCGTAGACGAGACAGAAACAGCTGAAACGAAGACAGACACCCAAATTACACTCCCTGCAACTACCCCGCGACGCTCATTAAGACTAAATTCTCCAATTGCATCCACATCCAAAGCCACACTACAAATCGAAGACACACCACACACATCACAAACACACAACACTATACCAAAATTATTACCACGACGACTTTTCGTAGACGAGACAGAAACAGCTGAAACGAAGACAGACACCCAAATTACACTCCCTGCAACTACCCCGCGACGCTCATTAAGACTAAATTCTCCAATTGTATCCACATCCAAAGCCACACTACAAATCGAAGACACACCACACACATCACAAACACGCAACACTACACCAAAATTATTACCACGACGACTTTTCGTAGACGAAACAGAAACAGCTGAAACGAAGACACACACCCAAATTACACTCCCTGTAACTACCCCGCGACGCTCATTAAGACTAAATTCTCCAATTGCATCCACATCCAAAGCCACACTACAAATCGAAGACACACCACACACATCACAAACACGCAACACTACACCAAAATTTTTACCACGACGACTTTTCGTAGACGAGACAGAAATAGCTGAAACGAACACACACTCCCAAATTACACCCCCTGTACCTATCCCGCGACGCTCCTTCAGATTAAATTCTCCTATTCCGTCTACATCCAAAGCCCCACTACAAATTCACGAAGACACACTACACACACCAAACACAACCCCACGACGTTCCATAGAATTAAACCCTCCTACTCCATCCACATCGGAAATTATTGCCACACCATCACCTACACAATCTGTCCTGTCTGACGAACCCCCACCTTCATCACTTTTCCCTACTGTCGACATTTTAAACACACCATCACCTCCATCACCCGACTCACCCCGATTTCCTTTACGCCGCCCTATCATCAACATTGATGAAAACATTGAAAACAGCCAATTACCGAACTCTCCAAGAGTGGATGATCAAAATCCTCCCGCTATTGTTGAAATTGTAAATGTGGACGATGTGGAAGACGATATGGACGAAGTGGAAGATATTGTTGTGGATATTTTGAGAGATCCGATTCCCGCTGAATTTTTTAATAATGTTAATAGCCACACTCTTGGAGAGTTTAATAATTTATGTCCCTTTTGTTCGGCGATACGCTTTAGACATGAAGTTTTAAATTGTTGCCATTCGGGTGTTATCTCTCTTCCACCTCTTCCTCCATATCCACCATTTCTTGCGAATTTTTTTATTAGCGACAGAAATATGAATTTTATACGTAATATAATGCGATATAATAATAAATTGGCATTCGCGTCGATTCAAGCTCGCTTAAAGCCCAATATGGGACAGGGAGCACCGGTCAGCACCGGTCTATATAATTTCTGGATTGATTAGACACGCTGTTGTGGACGTTGGCTTTCCAGGTGCTCATTTTTACGGGGGGTTGTATTTTTTGGACGCTGCAGAAGCATCTGACGTTCGAGAGGCACATTTAAACGATTGCCAGTTGGAAATTTTAAATGAAATTGATATTTTCCTAAGGGAAAATAATCCCTTTGCCATGCTGTATCGTTCACTACGCGATGTAGTGGACGAAACCAGACGAGTAGGGATCTTAGATGGGGGGGTCGTACCGGAAATCGGTATTAGATTTAATACCGAAGTCGCGACGGACAGACGACAATACAGTGCCCCGACAAATCCTAACGAGGTAGGCGTCATTTTCCAAAGTAGAGACGGAGAGATACCGCAGCACTACGACATGCAAGTGTTTTACAGAAATGAAGCTCCCCGTCGTTATCTGCGTTACATTTCAAGCATGTCGGAGTTGGCAGATCCTTTATCTTATCCAATTTTATTTCCATATGGATCTCTTGGTTGGTCGCTTGGTTTGGTGTCGAACGCTGATCGGTTAAGACGTGTGCGTAAAAGAATTTCCATTCGGGAATTTTACATGTACCGGCTACAACATCGAGCCGAAGAGGGTTACAACGCCCTCTTAAATGCTGGTAAACTAACTCAGCAATTTTTTGTCGACGCATACGTCAAAATTGAAAGCGAACGGCTACAATACATTAAGACACACCAAGACAAACTTAGGGTTGATACGTATGTGGGACTGGCAGACCATGTACAGCGACTGAATGACAGACGTGACGAACAAGAAGGGTATGTTGGGCGCATTGGAAAAATTGTCGTGTTACCAAGCAGTTTTGAGAATGGTCCTCGGTTTTTGATGCAACAGTATCAAGATTGCATGAGTATTGTTGCAAAGTTTGGAAAGCCGACTCTTTTCATAACAATGACCTGCAACCCAAAATGGACGGAAATAACAGATCGACTGGCGTTTGTCCGACAAACACCGCAAGACAGACCTGACATTTTAACTCGAGTTTTTTCACAAAAATTCCAGGACATGTTGACTGAAATCAAGAACGGACTTTTTGGACCAGTTACCGCATACGTATATAGTATAGAATTCCAAAAGAGAGGTCTGCCTCACGCGCATCTCTTGCTCACTTTGGAAGACGATTATAAACTGCGAGAACCGACTGACGTGGACAGAATAATTTCGGCGGAACTTCCCGACCCGGTCGCGAATCCAGAATTATTCGATATTGTATTGAACACGATGATTCATGGTCCTTGCGATGATCGTTTCCCTAACGCTCCTTGCAGGGATCCTGATTCAGGGATCTGTAAGAAAAGATACCCCAAAAAGTATGCGAGGAGAACCGTCCTTCAGACGAACTCCCGTCCCGTTTACCGTCGAAGAAATGACGGCAATACCGGTGTCGTGGTGCGAAACCGAAGACATTTTAATGTAGACAATAGGGACGTGGTCCCGTACAGTCCATATTTAACGACGAAATATAGATCGCACATCAATGTCGAGATTTGCTATTCGGTTGATTGGTGTAAATATATTTTTAAGTATATTAACAAAGGAGCCGATTCCGCTGTCGTCCAACTACAACGCGGCCCCGAGTGGAACGAGATCACCGACTACGTCGAGTCTCGGTACGTTTCCGCTTGTGAGGCAGCTTGGCGTATTTTTGCTTTACCCTTGCATGGAAGAAGTCATCAGGTAGAAAGGTTGGCGTTTCACCTGCACGGTGAACAAGAAATTCGTTTTGTAGAAGGAGAAGAAAATGCAGCCTTGCAGAGGGCAGAGCATGTTCCCTCCGCCTTAGAGGCGTATTTTGAACTTAACCGGACGTGTGTGGAGGCGCGACAATATTTCTACCTGGAGATTCCATTACATTTCGTGCTGCGCGAGGGGAAATGGAAAAAGAGGGTGAGAAGGAGACAGAATATCATCACTAGGATGTATACTGTCTCACCACGGTACGTGGAGAAATTCCATCTGAGATTGCTTCTTTTACATGTAAAAGGAGCAATTTCATTTGAAGATCTGCGGACCGTCGACAATGAGCTATGTGCGACCTTCAAGGAGGCCGCAGATAGACTCCAATTGACCGCGACGGACGCCGAGTGGGAGAGGTGTTTACAACACGCCGTCGAAGTTGACATGCCGGGACAAATGCGGAAATTATTTTGTTATTTAATCACATATTGCAATGTGAATAATGCTTTACATTTATGGGAACTTTTTAAAGGTCCTATGAGTCATGATTATCTTCGGCGGGGTGGAGTCACGGTCAATCAGGCGGAAAACAGAGCTCTTCGTAGAATATCGTGGTTTCTCCGAATCCTATCCGTTTCTCCCCAAGCTATCGGTCTTCCAGCAGTCGATCAAATAGTGGAGATCGACATTGATGACGATGACATAGACGAACACGACGAACGCGAACTTACAATAGGACAACTGGAAAACGATGTACAGACACTGAACGAACAACAACGAGACCTGTACGACACTATTATAAGGGCTGTACGGGATCCGTTAACGGACAGGCGACTTTTTTACTTACAGGGCAGCGGTGGCACGGGGAAAACTTTTTTGTACAACACTATTTTAGATTCACTGGCAATCGGGGGGATTAAAACAACTGCTGTTGCGCTCACGGGCATAGCTGCCCTACTTCTGCATGGGGGTCAGACCTGCCACAGTAAATTTAAACTGCCGCTAGACCTCCACGCAGAATCGCGATCGTCCCTGAAACTTCAATCGACCGAAGCCAGGGAACTGGCGGAGACGCAACTCATTGTCTGGGATGAAATAACAATGGCCAGTTGTTTCATGCTCGACATTGTCGATAAACTAATGCAGGACTTGAAAGATAATCAACGTCCATTTGGTGGGGTGTGTGTTTTATTGGGTGGCGATGTGAAACAACTGTTGCCGGTCGCCGAATCACGTACGAGATCAGTTGAACTGTTTTTCCCGAGAGCGCAGTGTTGGGGCAATTTTAATACCGTACACCTGCTCCGGAATATGCGAACCGAGCCCGCGGAAGTAGAATTTGCCGATTGGTTAGTTCAATTAGGTATGGGACGTTTGCCGTCTCCTACCGCAGGTTTCGTCGATATACCTTTGAGATGTATCGTCGAAGATGTGGTGGAGGCTATATACGGCGACATGGCGCTTCTTTCACCTATTGAGCTATCTGAAAGGACAATCCTCTGCCCAAAAAACGATTCATGCAACGCAATAAATGCTAAAGTCCTCGAAGCATTGCCCGGCCAAGAAACGGTCATTCTCAGCGTCGACAGTATCTTAACCGATGATGACGACGAGCGACAACAGTTTCCAGTGGAGTATCTGAATACGCTGAACGTGAGCGGTTTGCCCGTTCATAAATTAGTTCTTAAAATAGGAACGCCTATTATGCTCCTCCGAAATCTTTGTCTCAGAGATGGTTTAACTAATGGCACCCGTTTAACCGTTATCAGCGTAAGAGGAGATTTGCTGGAAGCTATGATCACTATCGGTCGATTCAAAGGAAGAACAGTTCTTCTACTTCGTATGGATTTGTCTACTAAAAGTAAAATATTCCCATTCACACTCCAGAGAAGACAATTCCCTGTCAAAGTTTGTTTTGCTATGACCGTAAACAAAGCGCAGGGTCAAACATTTGATCGGGTGGGTATTTACCTCCCATCACCTGTATTTGCCCACGGACAATTGTATGTGGCATTCTCTAGGGTAAAAAATTGGAATTCTGTGAAAGTACAATTACCTTCTGACTCACGCAAATTGAAACGGGGCAGAGCGACTATTGCCTGCACCCGTAATGTTATCTATCAAAGTGTGTTTGATGTTATTAATCCCGGCAATGTAGTCTAAATTTTTCTTCCAAATTTTTATTAACATTTTTGTCATTTTACATCATTTTAATTTCAAGGTCATATATTTTTAATAAATACCTATTTTCTTCAAACGTCTCCGTCAGTATTTCTATTTATTGCATATATTTAATTGCAAAATTTGTATATCTTATATAGATATTATTTCATATGTTTCTATACATTTTTACCTTTTATTTTTTTTATACATTTTACTTATTTGATATTTTTACTACTTTTTTATAATTTTTATTTTTCTTTGCGATTTTACATTTTTACATTTTTTTTTACAATTTTTACAAATTTATTTTATAACTTATTTAAAGTTTTATAAAAAGAAAATTTTTTTTTTTTTGGGATTACTGTGCCTCTGCATCGGATGTCCTATTTTCATATATTTGACTTTTTTATTTTGCTATTTTGTTACATTTATTTTAATATTTTTTTGTAACATCATCACATTATATATATATATATATATATATATATATATATATATATATATATATATATATATATATATATATATTTATTTTTTATATTTAAAATTTACTCTTCATTTTTTCTTTTAAAAATAACATTTTATATTTTACATTTATTTATATATTTTTCATTTAACTTTATTCATTTAAAATGTATTTGTTTTTTAAATTTATTCTTAATCTCCTTTGCAACTGCAGGGGATATTTTAAGGTACTTAATGTTTTAAATATGATTAATCAATCCAGAATTATATGACTTATGAACCGATAATGCGACTTACCGAATATAACAATATTTTATATTTATATTAAATAAATATTTTATATTTATATTATACAAATATTTTATATTTATATTATACAAATATTTTATATTTATATTATACAAATATTTTATATTTATATTATACAAACATTTTATATTTATATTATACAAATATTTTATATTTATATATATATATATATATATATATATATATATATATATATATATATAAGTATATACATATATATGTATATATATATATATATATATATATATATATATATATATATATATATATATATATACAAATATTTTATATTTATATATATATATATATATATATATATATATATATATATATATATATATATATATATATATATATATATATATATATACGTATATAGCTTTTTTTTCTCGATCATATTTGCATTATACACATATGGAAGTGAAGAGCGTGGAAGGAGATACTAGAGAATAATAGAAAGTTTACAATATGTCAGACAGAAGAGATTAGATAAAAACATTGAATAGAGTGAATAGAATGATCAAGATGAAATGGCAAGAATTATAAATCATCTAAAATTTCAATATTGCATTTTTTTATTCTATTTTATATTTACAATTTAATTCTTTATACATTTTACTTTCTACATTTATTTATCCTCCATACAATTTTTAATGTTATTTTACACTCGCATGTGTAATATACTTTAATTATATTATTTTAATATTTTTTTTTATATTAAAACTCATTAGAGTTTCCTTCGTTCGACTTACATTCTTGTGTAGCATTTTAAGTTAATCATCATAACTTTTGTTATGTGGCATTTTATATTTCAAAAACATTTTGTATAATTTCACTAATCAATTTATAAATTGATGTATTATTTAATGCATTATTAATGTTTTATTGAAGTACTAAAGAACTATCTACTTAATATTATATATAATAAACCACATTAGAGTTACCTGCGTTCGACTTATATTGATATGTAGCATTTTAAGTTAATCATCTTATAAATTTTTTATGTAGCACTTTATATTTCATAAACATTTTGTATAATTTACTATTCAATTTTAAAATTGATGTATTATTCTTATAATATTTGATGCATTATTAATATTATAATGATTCTACCAAATACTACCTACTAAATATTATATTTTATATATATATATATATATATATATATATATATATATATATATATATATTAAATTTGTATTTTATAATATTTCATTACTATTTTTTTTATTATATTCATACAACACTACATAAAGACTACATAGTTGCAACACCATGTGGTGAAATTTTATATGAGTCTACGTTTTCCATTCATTTGCACAGAAGTGTGTAAAATTATTCTATAATTTAATATTTAATTTATAAATTGATAAATGTTGTATTGATGTATTTGATACATTAATAATATTATATTGATGTACTAAAGGACTACCTATCTAATATTGTATTTTGTATATTTTTATTTATATATAAATATATATATATATTTTTTCTATTTTAATCTTTTTTCTGTCCATGTTTCCAAACTCTACCGAACATGCGTTTAACACTTAACACATGAGAGACCAGATTTTCATAAAAAAATTAAAACCAGCGCCGCGCGTATTTGGTCTTTATCAGATATATCAAGATCACACACCACGCGCGTAGCATGTGATCTTGATCAGATAAATCAAGATCACATATCTCGCGCAGCGGAGCCGCGCGTAGTATATGGTTTTGATTAAAAAAATCAAGACCATACAGCACGCGCAGCAGCGCCCCGCGTAGTATGTTGTATGTGGTACACATATACACGATTGCGTACAGGGTTGCATACCGCCAAGCGGCAGAACAATTGCCAAATAAAATACCACATGGTTCCCTCATCGTCACCAGTGGCGTGCACCTCTAAATTCTCTACATTATTCCATCCTCTTCAACTATTTCACCCTCTTCTACTATTCCACCATACAACAACTATTCCACCCTCATCAACTATTCCATCTTCATCACCATTTCACATAAAAACAAACGATCAATATGTACTAGTTGAAATATACTAAACGAGTAAGGTACCGTCACTGAACTCGAAGGGGGTCAAAAGTCAAGATTTTTTGAAAATTAAGAAAAAATGTCAAAAAATGCGGTTTACGTCTTGAATTTTTTCCAATAAATTGAACAAAAAATTAGGTTTTTTTTGACGAGCCTTACCAAGTTCCGCCCCCGCAGGGGGCGGCTGTAGGTGCGTTTTAAATTTTTCACTTTTTCCGTAAAAACTCCGTTCCTCTTGCGCGTCCAAACGGGAAATTGTCATTTTCTGTTGTAAAACTGAACGGGCCTTCGACCCGTGTCTGTCTGCCGCTCGCAAGTCCCACACGGCGTCCTCCAGGTGCCAAAAACAGGAGATCGTTTCTATCACTTTTGAGGAGCAATTTTGGTCCGCGGCTTGATTTTTTTACTGCTTCCTATTGCCGCGTCGATTTCACGTTTTTTGACGTCATGCGGTAAAGTACGCGACCGTCGGTTCACCCGGTGCGGCGGAAAATGTAAGCGAAAAAAAACCGTTTTTTTCATCACATCTGTGGACGCCGTACTCTTGATTGAAGAGCGCCGTGTCTCCAAACCGGTTCGTTCGATGCGAGATGTTTACCCGCAACGGGCGGTAGAAGATTCTGAGACCTGCGGCATCCTAATGCCGCTCTGGTTCAATTTTAACACAAAAATCGGAAAAACGCGCTGTTTTTTTCACCTAATTTGCTGGGATCCCTCTCCTGGAATACCCAACAGTCGGATCGGGACCGGACCGGCACCAATCGATTCGGCATAGTGTCTTTAAGTTTGTTTTGGAGTTTAATTGCGATTGCGTGCCGGATGGCGCCGGGAGGCCCGAAAAACCATATTTTGCAGATGTACGCGAGAATCCTCTGGGATTCGCTAAATTAAATAGCAGGGCGTCGCGGTGGTGGTTTCTGAATATAGAACGAAAGGGTCTATAAGGCGATAGGAACGACGCATCGCTCGATCGCATTTGGGGGTCTCGACGCCCGTCCAAACTCGAAACGATTTTTTCAAAATTGAGCAAATTGAAACCTTCAATATTCGGTGAAATGTTTTAGAATTGTATTGCTCTTTTCAGGGATTATAGCCCCACGTGTCTGCTTTCGAACGACACCAGTCTCGGCGCATTACACCTCCGGGGACGTTCCGCAGGCCCCAATTCGCGATGTCACTTTTTTTTCACCTCTTCAAACGGAAACGCGAAAAAGAAAATTTACATTTCCAGTCCAACAAGTGCATGCCCGGTGAAAAGGCCAACAGTATGGCGTTTGAATTTCTCTAATCCATCAACGGATTCGCACTCCAGGTCAAAAATACTACGACCATTGCTTGCCGCTGAATCGCCAATTTACACTTACAGCTGATCATTCTGACACTATTTTCGCTCAGGTTATGTGCAAATGTCATTGTTGAAGTTTATTCGTTTATGATTATTCGTGTAATTATGAGAAGATAAAATTTAAAAAAAGAATTTAAATCAAAATTCTAATTTTTCGCTCATTGTTAGGTTGAAATTCAAATCAAATTCAAAGAGATATCTTGAAATCTCTAAATTGCTGATTTCGGCGACTCTGGCTCTTGATTAGCAACACATAGCAACGTCAAAATTCCCATTTTTTCACAAATTTCTACAAGAAAGCAAAGATTTTACACTTTTATTTTTTCAGATTCTTAAAATTCAGACCATTTTACATCAGAAACAGTTGCTTCCGTTCACATTTGAATTTAAAAATTTATTTCATAAACTGCAATATTTACGAGTTTTTTTTTAGAATAATTGGAGCTTTTAAATTGAATTTAGATTCCAACGGTACAACACGCGTCTTCCTCGGATGTATAGCAACTGAGTTATTGGCGAAAAACTTGCAGTATTACCATTTCACTGCGGAAGGAACAGCCTTTCAATATTTATCGGCATTTTCGATTCAAATTCGAATACAACTCATCAAGTTCTATTAAAATATGCTGCATGAATTTTCTGCGGCTGACGGTCCAGACGTGGCCAACGTTTGAAATCTCCCTCCAACTGTTTACTTGATTTTCAAACATTTGCGTTTTTCATTTCCCTACATTTCTAATAAATTCTTCTAGCATGAAGCATCTAGCACGAGTTAACTTTCCTCTACCAGCGGAGCAAATTTTATAATTCCTTTGCAAACCGTTTTACCAGGATTTTTTTGAAATGCAATTCATTTGCCAGGATTCGGGATGGCTAGCAACGGTTGCATAGTCAACTCCGCCCCACAGAAGTATCCTTCCATTTTCCGTGGTGAATGATGTCCGCGAAAATTTTATTTCTCAGATTTGTTAAAGTTGGAAAATTCTACATTAGAAACAATTGAATATTCTTGCAAATTCACACTCTTACTTGAGTAAAAGTAAGCTCGGCCATATTTGATTAGAGTTTTTACTGATTTTATAAAAGAAAACTATTGTTTTACAAATTTCTGATTGGACATTCTGAAAATTCGGCTAATTTTACATGGGGGACGATGTAAGTTTTTGGGTCATCTGGTGATTTAAAATCCATTTTCCAAACGGTGAGAATTACGACTTTCCTACAAGAATAGTTAAAAATTGCACATTTAATTTTTTGGAATCTAAAAGTGTATTCCGCGACTTTCTAGCATGTATAACAAAAGAGTTATTGTTGAAAAACGATCAGTTCTACCACTTAACGGCTGAAGAAAAAGCCATCTCTAAATTTATCCGGTTTTTCTTTTTAAAATCGAATAGTGCTCATTGAGGCCTATGGATGAAATAATTTTAACACAGATCTATAGTTCTTTTAACTTTCTTTTAACTTTCTTTTAACAAACGCATAAAGTTTTATGTAGTTTACATAAGTTTTATATAGAGTGTACATGTTTCTATTGAGATTGACATATTTGTGGTCGATAGACTTGACACAGGATTTTTTTAATAAAGAAATTCTTCCAAATATATTTTTTTGTCCAATTTTCCGGAGTCTAAGAAATATGCATTTAACGCTATTTTATAGAGCAGATTTTCATCTAAATGTTGTGTCATTTTCATTTTCCAATGCGAACCGTTTTGGCGCAAGAGCCCATTTAAACCCGTATAAATTGAGTGACGAAATTCAGAGAAGGGGTACCCCTTCTAAAATTTTTTCAATTTTATATTTTTTACTTTTGCGACCAAACCGGATTTTATATTTTTTACTTTTGCGACCAAACCGGTTTTTACAAAATTTGCAAAGAATACTTTTTTGTAGACACCGACGTCTTACATACTGATATCCCGGTTATAATTTTCCATCTTGAGGCGTTGACGAGATATTTCCATAAAATTGTTGACGATAAAATCATTCTTCACGACGTCCCCATTGGAGTGGGAGCGTTCTAATTTTGTCAACTCATACCTCTGGTGGATACCCACATTCAGCATAAATTTCATTGAAATCCTTTAAGGATTAATATATTTTTTCGCAATTTTTGAATATTTTGAAATTTTCGCGTTCGGTTTTGATCGGAATTCCTGTTTGACATGTCTGGATTTGTTGAAAAATTATTTTTGTAAGTTTTACACCACGTGGAACGATAAAATTTCACACATTTGTAGAGAATTAGTCAGTCTATGATATCTCTTAGTTAGTTTTGCAAAATATTTTATCTGGCGGCGGCCGCCGCCCCTCAAACTCGAACATAGCAGAAATTAATAAATTCAAATAACTATAAAGTGTAATCTGCAAGATATATATTGAAATACGTATTTCTATTGAAATTGACGTTTTGGTATCTTCGTGGCCGATAGCCTGGGCACATAATTTTGTCTAATAAAGAAATATTTATTGAAAACTTGCAAGTATATTTTTTTGTCCAATTTTCCGGAGTCTAAGAAACATGCATTTAGCGCTATTTTATAGAGCAGATTTTCATCTAAAAGTTGTGTCATTTTCATTTTTCCAAAGCGAACCGTTTTGGCGGAAGAGCCATTTAAATCCATGTAAATTGAGAAACGAAATTCAGAGAAGGGGGTCCCCTTCTAAAATTTTTTCAATTCTATATATTTAACTTTTGCGACCAAGCTGAAGGTTTTAACAAAATTTTCAAAGAATACTTTTTTGTAGACACCGACGTCTTACATACGGATATCACGGTTATAATTTTCCACCTTGAGGCGTTGACGAGTAATTTGCAAATAAGGTTTTATTCAAAAATAATTCCTCACGCCCTCCCCATTGGAGTGGGATCGTTCAAATTTTATCAGCAGTTACTTCTGGTGGATACCCACATTCAGTAAAAGTTTCATTTAAATCCTTCAAGGATTAATATATTTTTTTGCAATTTTTGGATATTTTGAAATTTTCGTGTTCGTTTTTGATCGGAATTCGTGATTGACATGTCTGGATTTGTTGAAAAAAATATTTTAGTAAGTTTCACACAACGTGGAACAACAAAATTTGACAAATTTGTAGAGAATTAGTCAGTCTATGATATCCCCCAGTTAACTTTGAAAAATATTTAATCTGGCGGCGGCCGCCGCCCCTCAAACTCGAGCGTAACAGAAATTAATAAATTCAAATAGCTATAAAATGAAAACTGCAAGAGATGTATTAAAATTTCTTTCAGATCTATATAGATTATACATTTTTCTATTGAAATTGACGTTTTGGTATTTTCATGGCCGATAGCCTGGACACATAATTGTTTTAATAAAGAAATATTCATTGAAAACTTGCAAATATATTTTTTTGTCCAATTTTCCGGAGTCTAAGAAACATGCATTTAGCGCTATTTTAAAGAGCTCATTTTCATCTAAATGTTGTGTCATTTTCATCTTTCCAAAGCGAACCGTTTGGCCGAATTTTTTTTTTATAAATGAAAAAAATCAAAAACGAAATTCAGAGAAGGGGAAAATTATTTTAGTAAGTTTCACACAACGTGGAACAATAAAATTTCACACATTTGTAGAGAATTAGTCAGTCTATGATATCCTTCAGTTAGTTTTGCAAAATATTTTATCTGGCGGCAGTCGCCGCCCCTCAAACTCAAAGTCGCGCACGAGGTAAGACATTCAAATAACTATAGTTTGAAAACTTGGACAGTTGTATTCAAAATTCTTTCAGTTCGGCGTAGCTTATAGATCTTTCTATTGAAATTTCGTATTCTCGTGGCCGATAGCCTTAACACAGAATTTATTTTTTCTGACCAAGACCACATACCCGCGACAGCGCGTATGTGGTCTTGATATATCTGGTCTTGACTAATCTGGTTTTGATTCACCCCATCAGATCAGATAAATCAAGACCACAAATGCGCGGCAGCGTGTGTGTGGTCTTCGATTTATCTGATGAAGATCGAGGGCGCGGCAGCGCGAGATCTCGATTCAATATAGGTCAATGTGAAAAAGTACGGTTGGTTTAACCCCCGTAGATTAGGTTTCTCGCCATAGAAATCCAGACCACATACGCATCCCTCGAAGTCAAACCGGAACTGATACTAATGGATTCAAATAGCAACAACTCGAAAACTGCAATCGATATAATAAAAACTCTTTCAGATCTATTAAGATCATAGATATTTCTATTGAAACAATTTGACCATTTTGGTATTTTCATGGCCGATAACCTTGACACTGGATTTTTTAAATAAAGAAATACATAATTATAAATTATAAATACAAAATTAAATCAAAGTTGACATTAACGTCAGTTGAGTAATTTATTGGTTATTATTTTTTTTTGTGAAACTTTTAGTAACATAAGTGTTGCTAATTGTCTAAAAGCAAACTTACTATAATTGGAGGAGTGATATTGGAAATCCAGAGTTGCCAACCTTCATAAAAGGAGGTTACTATATATGATGAGGTGAAGGCTTGCAATTTTGACGAAAAAAAAAAGACAACAATGTAACTTTAACAAATAGTTGGTGAGATTATGTTTGAGTATGTTGGTAACTCAAAAACACAAGATACCAAGTTGATTAAAACAATATATTGGTTATGTTGAACGTCAAAGTTGACAACATTAATGTCACTTAATCAATTTAAAGGTTATGAAAGTTTTAGTGAGATTTTCAGTAACTTTTTACTCCACAGCTGATTTTTTATCGTCCATGTTGTACACCTTAGTAACTAATATCACATCGTTAGATATAGTAACCTTTTTATGAACGTTGGGAACTTTTCATTTCTAATATCACTCCTTAAATTAAAGTCACTTTGATTTCAGACAATTGGTAACATTATATGATTAAGTACACCTCAAAAGTGTTTGATTATATTATTTTAAAAACCTGACAGCATTAAAATCATTTGAGACGGATGAATTATTAGTTGATATTTTGTGCAGTAGGAGTTGTACATCTTGCAACTCATACAACCTTAGCTGATGCGCTTTCTACAAGAATCGCGCAGCTCGCAATTCTGATTACTCTTTCATATACAAATGTCAAAATTCATTACACAATTTCACCCTCATCAATTATTCCACCTTTACCACATATTCCATTCTTTTCAACTGTTCCATCCACAAAAACTATTCCATTCCGAAAAATACGATCCACATGTACTAGTACTGTATCTAATTTAGTGTTTAAATCAGCAATTGTAGCTGTTAATCTAGCCTCTACCGCCTCCTTTTGATTTTACAATCCCAGCTATGAAGTCCGAGTAAGCAGGGCTTGTAAGATACTCGATGACCTTATCCGACTGCCCTTCCGAAACTTTAGAACGCAACTCCCGTGACATACTTGATTTCACGTAAAGGTAAAATAAACTTATTTATGTTAATAAAACTTATTAATAAAATTTAATAAAGGAAACGACCGGACGACTGCTCGTCTCGAACGTCGACCGAGAACTATTCATACACACGAGAACTTTCATACACACATATAGCATACACGAATTTTATTGACGAAGCATGTTTAAAATAATGTTGAATCTAGAAAAAAATGATTGTTTCTTACTGATAATATTGAAAAATTGTAATTTTGACGGACAAAATATTTCAAATCATTGACACAATAAGGTTAGAACATTTGGGGTCTCCATTGCCAAAATTGCAAACTAGGAAAACACACAATGGCGGGAACACTATTTGGTTGTTGTCGATGTATTCTAGGCTAACCTAGATTTAATATAGATTAGGTTATGGTTAGGTTATATTCGAGCCAGATAAATCCAGACTGAGGCCAAGACTTCATCCAAGATTCAAAATAAGAAACAATAATTCAATTTAATATACGAAAAATAAATCATTCAATTTAATATATCAGAAAAATTATTTTCACTACGTCTATGTTTTTTGTTTAGTGACGCGAATTGTTGCCATAGTAACACAAACAGAAATAGTTTAATAATAAAACTCCATTTGATTTACATTGGACCTTTACGCACGATTTGGGTACTTTTACAAACGGTTATAATAATGGCATCCGTCAGATACAATAATTTACTTAATACTTTGTTAATTTTTGTTTACAAGTAGATACAAGTTATTTATATAACTTCATATTTAATTCTATTATTTTTGTTTGTTTGCTGAAAGTGAAAAGCTTTTACACGAAAATATTTGGTTGGAAAAAAGTCAATCTATATTTGTATTTATATCAATGAGATGGGTCAGGGTTTTTGGAAGTTTAAGCTTTATCTTCTGCTGCTCCTGTCTGCTGTGCTCTGACGGACCGTGAAACAAGTTGCGCGCCTGTCAGCCATAGACCCAGCAGGAACATTGCCTGCCGAACTAGTAACTCTACCCTTTTCTCTCTAACCCCGTGACCCGTATTTATTGAACAACAACGAAAAAACACTAAATTCCTCCAATACAATGCACAAAAGATAGGAAATATTGTATGTGTTTTTATGGTTGAGAAATTGGGAATGTGAAAATATTTTCTGAAAGGGAGAGAATTTAAGTGCAAAGTTGCAAATTGTTTGGGAAATATTGATAAAATTTATTCGCCAAGTTTTGTTTCAATAAACGGCCGACGGGGGCGAAACTTTACGCAAACTTAAACAACATGTGACACCGAGATTTAAAAGGATTATACAGTTCCCTTGTACTTTCTTAGCGAATTTATTTGCTACAAATTCATTACTAAAAAGCACTTCTCGATAGAATCTGTATAAAATAAGTTAATGAAAACGTTAAACGTCGGACTGATAGGTTTTTGAAAGGGAAAGTCATTTTTCCATCGTCGAAATAAACAAAGTGTATTTGCCGTGTACATCTATCAGCGGTTCCTGTTGTAATAAGCACGAGACTGGTCGGGTGCAAATAATGGGTTGGCGGATGCGCCGGGAACAAATTATTTGCCAGAGAATTTGTGTGCACTTTATTCTCACCAAGAAGAATTACCATCGAGGATTAAATTACCTTTACCAAAACCACCCTATATATTATCCAAGTTACCTCATTTAAATTAAAAACACAAACAAGTTTGAGAACGCTTTAAATTAATTTGAAACTTGTAAATCACGCAATTAGTGTAGTTCAATTAATTTATCTAATTTGTGCAACTATACAAAGAAAGAACAATAAATAAATTTTTAATTTTCTTCTGTGGGACACAATGTGGGATACCATTTGCTTTCGTTGTTTGCTGAACATTATATTTTAAGGATATTTATGTATAATTATAATGATATTTAATCTCTCATCAATAGGATATTTGGCTTTTGAATGTCTTGTTCTCTATTAAAATCAGCTTTTGGGATACACCAATCACTCACCATTATATTAAATTATCCGTAGTAATGTTTATAATTAATGCGTCATAAGTTGATAGTCGTTACATTGAATACTGGACTATATAGATCAAGCCTTATTTAAAAGAAATTTGTACATCGTAAAGAGCTACTAGCTGGAAAATAGAGAGAAAATATCTAAAAATATATCACCATTTTTATTGTTCACCAGTTTTATTTATAAAAGACGCCAAAATGAAAATAGGCGCCAATTTTATTCTTTGTCACAGGTTTCCGGAATCCCTGTTGCGGCTCTGCCATTAGTTTTCAGTAGTAGTTTTCATATTCCAAAATAAGTCCAAAAACATGTAAAGGTTAGCTAGGCAGTTTAACTTTTTTAGAATTCATTAATCATTTACGGTTCATGCATTGGAGGTCTTTCACATATTAAGTGATTTACCAAGGAATTTTCAACAGATTTCTAACAGTCTTCCTATAACAATATTCCTTTAGATGAATACCTTTATCAAAAAGTTAGTACAAATGGCTGAAACGTTATTTTAAAATTGAAAATAGGAGTTTATCACTACGATATCTTCAAATCAGTCAGTAGCTGGAATTACACGGAAATCTTCTGTTACTCTTTGGCACACCACGCTCTATATGCGTGGTGTGAGCCGTTCGCTCCGTCAAACCTGTCAGTTTGCCTTCAGATAAGAGTTCTCGTTGGATGAGGAGACGACGAGATTTTCTATCTTGGACCCTAAGGTAGTAATTACACAAATTCTAACTTTATTTTCTTTACTCTTTCATAATATCTGTTGGCCTTGAGCCCCTGACAAAAATTGGTCTTGACCGTTCCCGTTACTTGCTTTGACGCAGCGAACGGCTCACACCACGCATATAGAGCGTGGTGTGCCAAAGAGTAACAGAAGATTTCCGCGTAATTCCAGCTACTGACAAATTTGAAGATATTGTAGTGATAAACTCCTATTTTCTATTCTATTATTAATTTGGATTATAATATTATTAATTTAAAAAAACATAACATATCATTTAAAACTTTGTTATTTTAAAATGTGCTATAAAAATGTACATGTAAACAGTTACATGCATAAGCCGGGAAAATCCACAAAATTACAATCTAATCGGCATAAAATCACCGTGAGAAAAATATCTTTTGGAATGTATTATTGGGATGTGTTTTTAAATATTAATGTTAAAATTCAATATTAATGTTAAAATTCTACTCAAGTGTAATCAACAAGCAAATGAATTATGTGTTTAATGTTATTTCAATGAATTTGTGTTAAAACTACCACAGTTTTATTCATATATGCTGTGTTAAATATGCACCATTTAAAACATGTGCCGGATGTAGTAGTTTAAGTGTAATAAATGTATTTGCCTTTGAAACTTTTCTCGTGAAAATTAAACATTTCATACGTTCTTCAACGCCCGTTGCAAATCTGCCGGTAGTATTAATGATCAATAAAAATATTAAAGAAGAATAAAAATAAAAACACTGAATCGAAAAATTCACAATGATTTAATCACAAATAATGTGTGTTTAATTGTAGGCCAACTAAGTGTGGTTAAAACCTAGTGAATTTTTCAATTCAATGTAAGTATGAATTACCACGTAACAACGGTCGCAATCATCCTATTCGAAAAATAAAAGGAGGACATTTACAATAAATTCTGCACTCTCACATAATAAAAAACTTCAAATCACCCGAATATTCTTGAAAAGACGAATTGTTATGATGGAAGGTATAATTTTTGATTAAAAATCGATATTCTTAGAAAATATTGATCCATCAAGCTTAGGAATATGGCAATAGAAAAAAATATGTTGCATCCGTTTTCAACTGTTTCGGTACGTGAAGTTATGAAATTATCCTTGGATTATGAGCCTAATAGCGTCATTAAAAGGTTCGTGATACCATTCCTCCATGAATAATTAACAATTTTTTCATTAAATATTTCATTTAAATCATTGCTAGTGTTTCATTTTCCTGAACTGACATTTTTACAATTCGTAACAAGATGTGCGCAAGTTTTATTAGTTCATGAAATGTTTACATTTTACATCCGTGCACTGGAGGGGAACCGACAAAGAAAAAGCCACTGCGCAATTTATTTTTGCGAATAATCTAGGCTTGAAGACTACTTTATTAACTACCAATAAGATGAGTTCATTAGATAGTGCGTATATAATTATAACATTTATTCTTCTATCTATTATTTCTTTCTTAGTAAATTGACTAATGAAGCAGTTTATTGGTTAATTATTATTCCTAATTATTATTCCATTTCTTGGAGGTTGTATCTGCTAGTAGGGCCTCACACGATAACGATATTTTTTTTGTCTCGTCTCGTCTCGTCTCGTAAAAGCGGGACGAGACCGAGACGAGACAGTTTTAAAAATTATTCTCATGTAATATAAAGTAATACCAAAATTGACAAAGTCATGAAGTGAACAAAATCAATAAAGTTAGTTTAAAAGATATTGTAGGTGAGGTTAACCAATTATTTACAAAAATGGAAATATATTAATTTGAAAACTTCAAATCGCTCTCCTGCTTTTTTGCGTTGATACCCTGTTCATCTGGACCAACGATATGTGGTATCGCTTTAGCGAGACACGAGAGTCTCGTTTCTGATCTCGTTCATACTTTTTTCGCTTCATCTTCTTCAATATTTGACTGTGACACGGGCAGCCGTAATATTTTCTTACATAAATTTGAACTGCTCGTTCTGCCCTCGAGCAAGTTACAATTTCATTATATATACAATTAAAAGAATATATTTAATAATAAAATAGTAAATATAAAATAGTTGTCGTAGAATTTCAAATTATTTCGTTCGTTTTTATTATGAATTTTAAATTGTCAACAAAATGGAAGGTTTATGTAAACACATATTTATGGCTTGTTATCCCTACATTTTCATGTGCATGGAACAAGCCTACTTTCAAATATAGGAATAGTAACCAAATAGAAATTATATGTAAACTGACATTTATGATTTCTTATCGCTATATTTCCTTGCACTGAAATGTAACGGTCATTTTTATAAGAGATATTTTTATAATTTTAACATACTTTTACGATTTGTTCCAAAAATATTTTAGTCCTTAATTTACTCATATCCGAAATTGAATCGGCAGTTTATGAATTAGATAATAAGCCAAACCGTACTGTGGTGGGTGAAACTCTTTTCATACACCAAGAGATAAAATGTTAAAACATTGAAAATCAATTTGGGTTTATTGTTTAATTTTAGACTCTCGACATAAAATCGAGACATTTCACACGGCGGAATGGGGAAAGCAAATGAAAAATGAGGCTGTCCAATGTTTGCTTAAAGTTTATAAAAAGTATGTAAATATCAATTTTGGGAGAGAATCCGAAACGTTAGTCATCCGAAATAAATAATGCGAAAAATGAATTGATATTGATAATGTATACAACAATTCAGCAAGAACTTCCAAGCATAGAGTGATAAGTCTCATGAAACGATTTTGCCCACTTTTTCCAAGACGGTCAAGAATTTATTGATAATGGCAACATCAGTACCTGTTGAAAGATAATGATCAAAACGCGCACATCATTAAAGGATGATGTTATGAATTATGAAGCATTATTATGTTTGAATTTTTGGTCACCTTGTGTAAAACTGAAATTTTACACTTCACAAGAGTTAAGTTATCAAAGTTTATTGTTTCGTAACTTGTAACTTCAAATAGTATTGTAAAATGGTATTTTATTATATAACAAGTAGCTATATAACAATTAACCATGCATATATTAATTACAATAAAATTAATAATTATCTCGTTTTGGACTATCTTAACAATAAGTTCTAGCAAGAACGAAATTTGATGAGATGAGACGAGACGAGACGAGACAAATGATTATGAGAACGAAAGTGAGACGAGACAAACGGTTCCTAGAGCGAGAGCGAGACTGAGACGAGTGTAATTTTTTTCACAACTAAGGAGAGCGAAACGAAATCTTTTAAACTTTCGCCCTATCTCGTCTCGTGTGAAGCCCTATCTGCTAGTCAATATACAAAACGGGGACAGCATATTGTTGTATTAAAAAAGGCCCCAAAACAAGAAAAACCGTTTAAATCCTTTTGGACAAATGGTTGCAGTTTGATCGAAAAAATAAAATGATTAATGACCAAATTTATGATTAATCTATGAATTATTGCAGTTTTATAGTGATGCCCCTCATAGATGAGGCTATGGTGAAAATTGAACGATTGCAGGAAAAGATGAATGCATCTTATTTATTTCAGATTCAAATTATGAATCAAACAAAAAAGCTGATTTATTTGAAAGGCAGGTGCTTTTCATTTAGAAATTATCCAAAATCCAGCCAAAGTTTTCATGAATCACAAGAATTGCTCTCGCTTAATCCAATTGCGTATAATACGCTTTGAGTAATGAGGTTGGGTGCTAAGCAATGTGAAAGACCGGGATTGACAACATAAAACTAGAAATAATGCTTAATAATCAAAAGCAAAATAAACTTTTTATTGTTTCAATATATTATAAGACAAATATTTTACTCGAACAAAAAAAATATTGTAATTATCTCTGACTTACTCTAATAATTCTTTAATAATTAGCCGCACAAATCAACTTCCAGATCTCTCTCTCTAGTAGTTTACTTCATTGGTTGAAGTGTCGTGATTATGTATATCATTCATGTTATAGTGATTGTGATTTCTCTCCATTTATCTGTGTCTGTAATGCATCCCATGTTGTCCTGCAGTGAATTTCCTGTGAAGTGCTTCATTTGGTCCATCCATCGCTTCGGAGTTCGCCACCTAGATCTCGTGCCTTCGATTTTTCCCTGTATCACAAGTTTTTCCAAATTGTCATCCTTTCTCCAGTTCATATGTCCAAAAAACTTGAGAATTCGCTGTCTTAAGATGGTTGACAGTCTTACATTAATTTGCAGTTCTTCTAATATTGATACGTTGGTTCTGTGAGCAGTCCAAGGGATTCTTAAAAGCCCTCTCCAGACCCACATTTCAAAGCTGTCCAGCTTAACAATGTCTGTGGCCTTCAAGGTCCAGGTTTCTGCCCCATATAATGCTATTGACAAGACAGAAGTTTCGACAAGTGTGCGTTTTATTTTAGCTTTTATTTGTTTATCCTTCCAGATTTTATGCAGCTTTGTCATGGCAGTTTTGGCAAGAGCGATTCTCCTTTTGATTTCGATAGATGAAATTCCGTCTCTCTTTATGTTAGCACCCAGATAATTAATTTCTTCTACCATTTCTATATCGTTTATGGTCTGTGCTCTGTTTATTCTGTTTATGCGATCTATTACCATTAACTTAGTTTTTTGCCGATTTATTTTTAACCCATAGTCCAGGCTTACTCCTTCCACTCCTTTAATAAGTTCAGCCATTTTCTGTTCGTCCTTTGTTATAAGTGTGGTGTCATCGGCATAAGGAAAGTTATTTATTTTTCTGGCACCTATACTTATGCCACCCTCCCAACCGTCCAAAGCCTTCCTGATAATGTATTATCACCATAAATGTTGAGTAGCAAGGGAGATAAAATACACCCTTGCCTTACGTCTCGTTGTATGCTGAAAGTTGGGGAAGTTTTATCCTCCAGTCTGACTGTTGCACTGCTGTTTTCATATAGATGTTTTAATAGGAGCACCAGATGTAGAGGGGTTCCCATCTCTAAGAGAGCTCTCCAAAGCTTTTGCCAGCTAACACAGTCAAAAGCTCTGCTGTAGTCTAGGAAACAGAGATATGATGGTTTTGCAAATTCTCTTGCCTTTTTGATAATTTGTCGAACATTAGAGATTTGTTCTCTTGTGCCCCTGCCACTGACAAATCCTGCTTGTTTCTGTGGGATCTGCCAATCCAAAAAGCTTCTGAGGCGTTGAAGGAGAATTCTGAGCATAACTTTGCTTGGATGTGAGATAAGTTCTGTAGTTGTTACATTTTTGACTGGAACATTTTTTGTGCAATGGAATGAAGGTCGATGTGCACCAATCCTTTGGCCATTGTCCGGTTTTCCACATGTTGTTGCATATCTTCCAAAGAAATGTGATGCCTACTTCATCTAGTTGTTTTAACATTTCTGCGCTTATATTGTCAACGCCTGTGCTTTTACTGTTTTTCAAATATTGAATGGCTTGCTCTACTTCATCCCTCAAAATGTCAGGCTCTTGTTCCACCTCGTTCATGGATGGTAATTTGTTTCTTGTTCAGGGTCTTCATTCTAGCAGAGCTTTCTGCAATATAACTGGCATACCTCAAGAACTCTATTTCAGTAATAGTTTTGCCATTTTGATCTTCTATTTTCCATGTTTTTGGTTTAAATTCTCTGGTAATTTCCTTGATTTTTCGAAAGAGGTCTCGTGTTTCATTGGTGTTGTGTAATCTTTCAATGTCAAGGCAGATTTGTTATAAGTGTAGTCTTTTGTCCCGTCTGGTCAGTCGTTGAATGTCCCTGTTCAGTTTCCCTGTTCAGCTTTTGCAATTGTTTTCTTGGATTTAATGTGTATTTTTACTCGAGCTAGTAGCAGTTTGTGGTCGCTTCCACACTCCGCTCCTGGTAAGGTCTTGACGTTCTGTATACTGGATTTCCATCTTGACTGTACCAATATATAGTCTATTTGGTTTCTGTATAGGCCACCTGGAGATCTCCACGTATACCGACGTCTTGGATGTTGAGGGAAAATGGAATTTCTGATAACCATGTTGTTTCCTACACAAAATTCTACGAGTTTTTGTCCAGATTCATTTCTGACGCCCAATCCATATCTGCTTATGAGGTGTTTTACTTGTTCGTGTTCCTCAGTTCTCTCAACTTCCAGATATACACGGTATAATAATTACATTGAATTGAAAAATTCACTGTTTTTACCGCACTTATGTACTTAATGTTATACAACTTGTTATTCACAGTTATATAAACTTCTACACATATCACGATTGCCGAAGTTTCGACGTTTGATGATCATTTTCAAGTAACTTAACAAATTGATGACGTTGAATATATACCTCTATAGTTTATACCTCTACTCTATATAAGCCCGGTCATGTGGATAGTAGTGTGGATCGTGGTTTCGGTCCAACTGATGGAATTTAGAACAGACTACAGAATTGATGCACAAATCGGGTGATTAAACCAGTGCCCGACTATTTACCCGATCGAGCGTACCGAGCGGGAGCTCTCATCATATTCATTAATGGTATCCGGCACCCACAAGGGGTATTTCGAAGGAGCCCCGTGCTGATGACGCAAAATCATACCACGCTCGACCACGTTCCCATTTTCATTTCTACCAGGGTTTTGCAAAACAATGCAATTCTGAAATTGTCAATTTTTTTAAATTACTTTATGTCTCCTTTATCTAATCCATTATTTGTTAGTAATATACATTAATTATTAGTAGTGTAGTAGTCGAAATTAACAGTTATTATATTAACATTATACAGGGTATCCCAACGAAAATTTGACCCCCCCTATAATTGGAAAACCGAATAATATTTCAAAATTCGCCGAGACCCGTCGATTTTTGTTCTTGGGGGGAGCTTTTTTGATAGTCAAGCCAACTCAATATGTTCATCCCCCTAATGCCTAGCAACCCCAACTTAAAAATTTCAAATGCAACTACCCCACTTGTGGCACATCATTTTAAAGCCCTTTTTATTGCGAATACAGTGACGTACCGTTTTCGGAAATCGGTTGAGATTTGACAGAATTATTGGTTACAAACGTAAAGATGACAAACCAACTTACGCGTAGTAATTTCTACACAAATGCCCACCACTAATAAGTTTTTCATCTACTACACATGACCGCATTACCTAATTGTTATTGATGTGTCTATCAGTTTACAAAAAAGTCAGAAATGAAATAAAAAAGCTGAAGCAAATTATAAATCAAGTTTATTTGATGAATTGCTCAAAATGACCCCCGTTAACTTCCAAACAATAATACAGTCTGTTTTCAAATTCTGTTCGAACATTATTAAAGACATCCGCAGTTATTAATCGGCATTCTTCTACAATTCGCTGACGTAGCACTTGCAATGTTTCCGGCTGAGTGGCGTACACTCGTGATTTTAAATGACCCCACAGAAAAAAGTCCAAAGGGGACAGATCCGAAGATCTTGGTCGCCATTCGACGGGACCTCTTCTGCCAATCCAATGCCCCGGGAAGTGGTCATCCAAAAATTGTCGCACAGCAGCAGAATAGTGCGGGGGCGCATCATCTTGTTGGAAGGTTATTTCATTTTCTAGTAAGTTGTCGTCACTTTCTAAAATCTCTGTTATCCTAGGATCAATTGTACTTTCCAATAATTCTAGATAGGTGTTTCCATCGAGATTACCTTGGATGAAAAATGGTCCAACAAGATGGTCGCCCAAAATGCCTGCCCAAACATTCAATTTTTGAGGTGTCTGAGTTTGAAATTCCCTGATTAAATGCGGATTAGTATCACTCCAATAACGACAATTGTGTCTATTCACTTCGCCATTCAACATAAATGTGCATTCGTCGGAGAAACATGTATTGTAGAGAAGATATGGATTCAGTAGAAGTTGTTCACTAAAGTATTCGCAAAATTGGTTACAGCGATCAAAGTCATCTTCATGTAACTCTTGAACCAGCGTCATCTTAAATGGATGAAACTTGTGTTTTTTCAAAATTCGATGAACACTGGAACGGGATACGCCAGAAGCTTGAGACACAGTTGTAATCGATTGCTTATTATCCATCTGTACATGGCCCAAAACTGCCACTTCAACTGCTTCATTTCGAACTGGCCCAATTACTTCACGTTTCTTGTTTAAAAGCGAACCTGTTGCAACAAATTTGTTAATCAGGTGTGTAACGTACTGGTGGTTTACATTTTTTTCAGGATGATTGGCATTAAACATTCGTGCTGTAGCTTTAGCGCAGTCGTGATTTCGATAATAAATTGCAACAATTTCTACTCTTTCCGCGATAGAATAAACCATTTCGAACACACGTTAATACTTTCAATAACGGCTGAAACTAACGATTTCTTGGTCACAAGCAAAAAACACCGACTTTTTTTGTAGTACTGATTTTTTGTTATTTTGAAAAGGTCTGAATTCCTATAAACTTAAGTATCTTCTACTAATAACTATTTTAGTATCTAGTTTTATTTGCTTCAGCTTTTTTATTTCATTTCTGACTTTTTTGTAAACTGATAGACACATCAATAACAATTAGGTAATGCGGTCATGTGTAGTAGATGAAAAACTTATTAGTGGTGGGCATTTGTGTAGAAATTAATACGAGTAAATTGGTTTGTCATCTTTTCGTTTGTAACCAATAATTCTGTCAAATCTCAACCGATTTCTAAAAACGGTACGTCACTGTATTCGCAATGAAAAGGGCTTTAAAATGATGTGCCACAAGTGGGGTAGTTTCATTTGAAATTTTTAAGTTGGGGTTGCTAGGCATTAGGGGGATGAACATATCGAGTTGGCTTGACTGTCAAAAAAGCTCCCCCCAAGAACAAAAATCGACTGGTCTCGGCGAATTTTGAAATATTATTCGGTTTTCCAATTATAGGGGGGGTCAAATTTTCGTTGGGATACCCTGTATTATTACTGGCTATAATTTTTAACCATTTCTATAAAAAATCTTTTCCCTTTTGTAATTTTCCATTTATTGTTATTTTGTCAACGTGTTTATTAATGTTATTGTGTAACACGTCTGTTTTTTATACTTTGTCAATGGCAGTTATGTTTTTGCCGGTATTTAAACAAATATCTGTGAAATCAAATTCAACGGAAAAAAAACTGCCAATTTTTGTGGAATGTAAAAGCAAACGTAAGCCCTGGACATTTTATGAGAGGTGTAGAAAGAAAGCTGAATTGAAAAATTCACTATATTTTCAATTCAGTGTACTGGATTACTATATTCGCAACCATTCTATTCATTAAATTAAAACGTTTCAGAAATTATGTAAAAAATAAAATTAAATATCACAGTATATTTAATTTTATTTTTTATATAATTTCTATAAAAACCCATTCTACCAATGTATAATTTTTGTCAAAAAATCATCAATATAATATAAAGCCAGCAACATATGTTCCAATTATTTGGATATTTCTATAAAATGTTTCACTCCGAAATTTAGTTGTGTGAACAAATTTGGCACATTATAGGCAGGCACCGGAAATAAAACCAGTTTTTAACAATGAGCAGGTTCATAGTTAACAACATAAGAAAATTAAAATTATAGTATTTAGATTTTTATTGTAGTAGCTTCATTAAAATCAATGAAAATAAATTTATTTCATGAAATTACAAATTCCTAATTTATATATTAGCTAATAGATAAATAACCTTCTATAATGTAGGTACACGTCTAGTATTAACGAAAATAGTTAAGTTAAGTTAAGTAGTTTAAGTTAAAGTTAAGCATTTAAGTTAAGCAAATTAAATTAAGCAAAACAAATTAAGTTAAGCAAATAATTGCATTTTCATCTACCTACTTTGAATTTCACACGAAAACGCTCGCAGGTGTCATGGCGACTATACGTGACGTCACTATCCGGTAAACATTGCATTGTGTCTATGCTCAACGAAGGAAGTCAACAAAGTAAAATGTATTCCAAATTTTACAAGTCGTGTTCGGTTGCTCTGTGCAAAAATACATCAATATCAACACCTGGAAAATTGTTTGTGCATGTTCCAAAGGAAAAAATTGAGAGAGAAAGGTGGGCACGACGCTAGCACGACGAAACCCAAGAGATATAACTACGACATTAGCAAACATTACTACAATTTATTTTTGTGAAGACGACTTTGATAAAGTAAGTAAGTACTTAAGTAAGTAGTAAGTAAGTATTTACTATAGATTGATAGTTGTGTAACTCAAAATCATTGTTAAAGATGAAATTCTTGTGTGTTTGATAATAAACAAATTATTGAAGTTATGTTTGTCTTGGTCTTGTTGTCGATTTCAATGAACTAATTATTCTCCTTCCAGCTGCCAAATGATATGGAAAATTATATTCAGTATAATTTGATGGGGTCAGTGTCACAAGTACGCATGAAACGAGGATGTATTCCCAAAAGATTTGAATGCCAACCAGATCGAAAAACAAGAACATCTAACACTACAGAACAACCTTATATACTTAAGAAACGAAGGATGATGCTTTTTAAAGAATGTGAAAAACAATTAGAAGAAAGTGGTATTGTTACAGAACATTTTGATTTTGAAGAAATAGCAACTATTTTGAACAAATTATGAAGTTGAAAAAATGTGCATCTAAAAGAGGTTTTTTGATCATTTTATCAACTTTATTTCATATTTTATTGTTTATTTTGTATTATTTATTATATATAATTTAATAAGACAATTTTTTACAGTTCAGCACAATGTTGAAGAAGCTCAAGATGTGACGACTCGCGATTAGTTTACCGCGAGTTAAGATGTTACGTGCAAATTAAAGTTATATTTGCACCAAAAATGTCTATGATGTAGGAGAAAGAATTAAGTGATTGGGTGAATTGAGTTAAGAATATAAGTAATTCTTATATTAAAAGAGACACGATTGTAAATTTTACTCGATTTTATTCTTAAACTTAACTTAAACTAAACTTAAAACTGACAAAACCTAACTTCAAACCAAATGCGGCTGTGCGCTACAATGTATGAAACTTGAATAACTCGAATAACTCTCTTAAAAGAGATAACACAATCTATTTTATGCTAAAATAAATCTAGGAGTTACACCTACAAGGTAGGAAAATCAGGGGTAGGAAAATTCGACAACGAATAGTGAAACAGGAAGGTGATTAGAAAGCGGGATAATTAGCAAGTCCTGCACTTCGGAGACTATGCAGGGAAGGGGAGAAAAGTGCAAAACTTTCTACCTGGATGGGCAGTTTACAAATGGGATTTACAAATATTTCCACAAATTATTTTGTAATTATAGGATTAAACTGCAGACAAAAAACTATCCCATCAGGTAACTTATGAAATATATAAGCTGATCAGCAAAAAGACTCAAAAACAATATTATGGGAAATATCTACACAATACAATTATACAATTATACAATTATACAATTATAAGTAGATTAACAACTAGCAAATAACTTAAGTATCCAACAATATGGCCTAGACATGAGGATAAGCTACATAAGCCTTGGAAATTTCCAGCCATAAAAAAATCAACTAAATGTATTTAAAATTTAAATAAAATAAAATGACTTAAATCCATAAACATAGATTGTTTATGGCTGTATAAAAGACGTAAAGGTTTTAAAAATAATTAAGAATAATTCTATTATTAGCTACACGACGGAACACAAGAAGTAATATCAAAAATGATAGATAAATCCATTCAAGTACATATGACAAAACCATTCAGAAGTAAAGATAACCATACAGCAATCAAAATGGTAAATCAGATGACATCACCGTTGAGGCCGGACCTGCATTCTGTCTCTACATCTCCACTTGAATTCGATCATTGCGTTAATAGCAACCCACCAATAGACAGTGTAAGTGTAATGAGAAGAATTTTAAGAAAAGAAGAACAATCAGATAGTGATATTTCTTATACTTCCACTATAACTCACTCAGAATCATCAACTTCAACGAATTTTCTTGAAATGGAATCTGCTTCTGATTACAGCGAGATGATAGAAGATGATAAAGAACGAGCTGCTATAAGAAGTTTAGAATGTACATTGAAAAAAATTGCAAAGTATACACGTTGTTATATTGGCATTCCTAAAACCCACTAGCTACTATTTAATTAATTTAATTCAAGAGCAGACTAATATTCCATCAAACCATATTTTACTGCGTCTAAAAAAAAAATAGATTAAATAATTCATTCGGTGAAGTCGCTAATGACTTTGGCATGGATACAACTTATGCAAGCAAAATATTTTTTAACGATATACCTATATTAGCAATTGTAATAGGTCCTTTCATAGTAAAATTAAACAGCAAAATGATTAAAAGAAATTTGCCCATGGCTTTTAGACATAAAAATAATAAAATAAGCTGCATTATAGATTGTATGGAGATTGAAGTACAAAAGCCTTCAAAGGCACTGAATCAAGCTCTTTCTTGGTCAGATTACAAAACAGCCAATACAATTAAGTATCTTGTTTCATGCACACCGAATGGTTTGGTAAATTATATTTCGCCTGGTTATGGAGGACGAATAACGGACACATGTTTAGTAGAATCCTGTGACTTTATTAAGTGTTTGCAACAGGGTACGTGTGTGATGGCTGATAAAGGGTTCAAACATGTTGAAGTGTATTTGCGTAAGAGTGGAGTGCTATTAGTTCGACCTCCAAGTGTCGCATCTCGAGCTAAACTGTCTAATAGTGAAGTCAAGGAAACCTAACAAATAGCCAATTTAAGAATTCACATTTAGCGTGTGATTAGACGTTGCACCTTTTTTTTTCTACAGAGGAGAGGAAATGCTTTTACGCACCCCCAGATACGGTTTCAATTTTGGGGAGTGTGGGACTCACCAGCCCTCTAAGGAAGTCATACCCACTAAAACCATCTCCTCTTTATTTCTCTCCTGTAGTGCTCCCGCCTTTCAGCCTTACATCCTACAGGTTTGGTCTTAATATCCTTTATCGGTTGTCGTCTCTTTCTCTGCTCGGTTCTTCTAATTCATCTTTTGCCTTTTTCCGCATCACTTCTTCTACAAAATTCTTCCCAGTTTCCCAGCTGTCCTTGTGTCCGATCGTTTCCTCTATTATGTTTTCCGGGGACATGGCTGTCGCAGGTAGGTTTCTTTTTACATTGTCCCTTTCGTTTTCCCAATTCCCACAGTAGAATATTGTGTGTTCTGGAGTATCATCTACTTGCTCTGGACAGTATCGGCATTGTGCACTTCCCCTCTTTCCAATTCTCTCCATGTAGGAGCAGAAGACTCCGTGTCCTGTAAGGCACTGTGTAATGAGGAAATTTACCGATCCATGCTTCCTCTCTACCCACTTCTTGATGTCAGGTATCATCCTGTGGGTCCACCTTCCGACTTTAGCGAGGTCCCATTCTGCCTGCCACTTCTGGTAAGTCATTTCCCTCTGTTCCTTCCGGTCTGTTATTGTTATTGTCCTGTGTAGATCATATAGTCGCTTTCTCTCTTCGGCAAGGAGGTGTAGTGGTACGAGGTCTGCCACTACGAGCGCGGCATCTGCAGGTGTTGTGCGGTATGCACTGCATACTCTCAAGGCCATTAGTCTTTCGGTGGACGTGATTTTTTTTCGATAGATTTTACGTCTTGCTGCCCCTACCCATAGCGGAGCCCCGTACATCATTATCGACTCCATTGCCATCGCTAGTACCTTCCTTTTCTTCTGTGCTGGACCTCTAATATGAGGCGAGTATGCTGCCTAGGGCCTTCATTGTACGTTTCGCCTTCTCGCACGCGTAGTGGATATGTCGTCCGAACGATAGTCCCCTATCTATTATCATGCCCAGATATTTTATCTGTCGCACGGGATAGATATCTTCTCCTGCCATGGTAAACTTTATAGGAGGTAGTTTTTTCCTATTTAGGATTATTGCTACGGTTTCTTTCACGGCCACTTTCAATTCGTTCCATTTCATCCATCTGTCTATAGTTTTTAACGTTACAATCACCTTAAGTACTAGTTCTTCGGGATTTTTTGTAGATGCCAATACAGCCAGGTCGTCCGCATAGCACACAAGTTCGACTCCCTCCTCCGTATCCACAGACATGACATCGTCATACAAAACGTTCCATAGGGTTGGCCCGAGGACCGAACCTTGCGGTGCGCCTCCCAGGATTTTCTTTTTCATCTTGGATGTTATCTGGATGACGCGATTTCTGAAATATGATTGCACAGTGTTGATTAGGTACTGGCTAACTCCGCATTTTTCAAGTTTGGACAGAATTATGTGCCACGGGGCAGAATTGAAAGCGTTTTGTACGTCGATAAGGACGAGGGCACTCCATTGGCCTGTTGCATTTCCTTTTCTGCATTGTGGATGACGTGCTCTACCGCGCAAATTGTGGTTTTCCCCCTACGAAATCCGTACTGATTTCTATATAGACCCCCGTTGGTCTCAATGTCGTACTGAATTCTCTGGTTTACAATATTTTCGTATACATTAGCTAGTACATTGATCAGGCATATTGGTCTATATTTAACTGCCTCGTCCATTGTTTTCGTAGGTTTTTCAACTAGGATCAATTTTGCGAAGTTTCCATGTATCGGGGAACCGGTTTGACTCCAGCAGGCTGTGAAACACATTTGCACCTGGGCGAAGTATTTATTAGTGGGTTTCTCATTTGTTATATAATTCATATAAGTTTTTTCGCTCATGGGGCACTTAATGTCAACAATCGAATCTTTACAAATGCCATCAGGTGAACCAGCTATCATTGGATAGTTTTTGGATATCATTAGTCCATAACTTATTTTTTCCCCAAGTTTCAAAGTAACTGTTTCCAGTACTTAATCTTCTAAACCTCTACCTCGTTCAATGGCTGGTGCGTGTGGGCTTACCCACGACCCCCCCCCCCCACCCATGATGAGTGATATTAGTGTACCATCAACTTTTTGGCAACGACTGACTTCATAAGCCCTAGATGCTGTAATACGGTCATACCTTAATTCGTACCAAAGGCTATTTCTGTACTGGTCTCTGGTCTCATTTTCAATTTTATTAAAAATTTCATGAGTCAAATTTATTTTATTTAAAAATGTGTCACAGCATTTTTCGGTATACTGCAGCACAAGTTGGTGCATTGATGCACTAAGTAATTCATCACTAACATAGCCTGATTGATACCTCAGTACCTCACAGTCAGTAATTTTTCTCGTTTTACCTTCTTCTAAAAATTTCTCCAACACTGTGGGGTTAAATGGCAAGACAGGGCTACCATTCGACAAGTCCAATATATTTCAGTGTAGTGCCAACTCTGGATAGTTTTGATTTCAGCCACTAGCATTGTACTGCAGTACAAGATGGTTCCTCGCTTTTGTGATAGACCCACATAAGTAGTGCTGTGGCATGCTTACAGCCTCCGTGAGCAGCAACACAATCGTGGCATTGAATGGATGTTACCATTTCTTCTGTTAATGTGACTCCATACAACTTCGCATGGACTTTGTGTTCCGGGCAAATTTTTCCATAACGTTTCAGTTGCACATAGCTAATAGCATCGTCACCATTTGATGGTAGTTATTTTAGGTCCAATAAACATACTAAAATAGCTAACCTCAAAAATAACCTACAACATTGTGTCAAAGGCTTGGGTAAGTTATAATATACTTAGCACTAAAGATTAATAAAAATGTACTTACAAAGAAGTTTTCTCATTTCGAAATAAAGATGAGCAAAAGTCTTTATTTGATGAAAGAAGCTCTCCTAACATCAACAAATCAATCCTGGGCAAATTAGAACTATTTGCCTTGGTAAATCCTTGTTCCATGTTTTAAGAACACAAAACTAAGTAACTGATAGATAAAAATCACTAAATACTTTATAAATGAAGGTAAAAACAATTAAAAAGTGCAGAGATCGTCGAAGTTCCTACGAAACAAAGTGTAAACAAAGTACGTTTACCGGATGGTGACGTGATTCACTCTGATTGGTGTTCAGCATGGCGGGCTGCTGTATTTTGTAGTTTTATTTTGTTAAATAAATTAATAATCTCGCCCTAAATATGAAAATATAAACATTTTTCAAAATCTATTAATCGTTTTTCATTAGATAAACAAATTATTTTAGTAATTTTTTGTTACTGTCATCAGGCAAGTATGCAAGGTTGTGTAAAATCTATATGTCCTTGAGTCTTTTTGATTTAATTAAGCCCTTTAAGTAACTGGCATACAATTATAATAAATAAAATTTATTTATATAAATAATACACAAATTTTCAAGATTTTTTTTGAAGTGAAAACTTCCATAGCCGCGCTGAATGATATTTGGGAAGAGGGTAAAATCATACATTTGGGTCATCGTCATCAATAGCTGCGTTCCATAGAAAAAAATTCTATTACGCAAAGATGTGTTTAAAAGAACGCATCTATCCACATATGTCTCAAGTTGGCTATGAATGTCAAACATAATAGTCAAAGTTTTTGGCAGTGTTGACAGAACGTAGCGTTTATAAGGAAATATCAACCCGTAGAATTAGTTTGCAGTACAAGAGTAAGTACTTTTACCGAATGTAATAGTAGATGTACTAGTGCCGGATTATTGGAAAGTTTTTGGCAGTGTTGACAGAACGCAGCGCCTCTAAGGAAATAACAACCCCTATAATCAGTGTGCAGTACAAGAGTAAGTACTTATGACGGATGTACTAGTAGATATACTAGTGCCGGACTATTGGAATGTTCAGATTACTGGATTGTATCGAAGAATTCATGGTAAATCACGAATCAGATTCTTCAAAGTTTTAGTCAACCAAATGTACTCGTGTGCTTTCCAAAGGAAGGAAACTCCAAAATAAAATTAATAGTCAGCGATATAGAAATAAGAATAAGAAGAAAACTCTTGCAATAGTGAATTCAGAAATTTCTAAATATCGAAGAATCACAGCTGACAAGGAGGAAAAAATTAAACGTGGTAAAGAATATTCCAAACAAAAATTAATTTACATACAGATAAATCTTCAAAAGCAGTTATAAGGCATGTTTCTAAAAGTCAAAATTTCCATAACTCACAAATTGCAGACCCATCAACAAGAAATGTGCCATAGGTATATCCTACCAATTAATTTTGCTGACCTATCAACACAGAATCAACCAAACTTTCCGGATTCAAATACATATTATGATAATGACATTAACAGTCATTCTCCTTCAGAAGTGAGTTATGTTCCAGAATTACATAAAACAATACTAACAAACTATGTACCAAATTTGATTTGTTTTTTTCAAAAGTTTTCACTTCAGTCGGCAGTGCCTGACTGCCTATATATTTTTTTTAAACTGGAAAAAGTTTTGAAAAAAAATGCTCGTTTTTACTGACATATTATTTAGTAGAAATTTATAGAGAAATAATAATTTTGAAAACATTTTGTTTTTAATAAATTGATAAATTGATAATTGTTTTTAAAAACTTGATTAACTTTAACCAATAAATATAATATTTTGTATTTAAATTATAATTGTTTAATCAGAAGGACGATATTATACTTATTTTAAATTTGTTAGTTATAAATATATTTGCTTTTTTTTCATAACAGAACTCTAGCCGAATTTTAGGGGGCAAATGAAGAATGTGCAGACCTGCACTTGCGAAGCAATAAACTTTCAATCTACCGTAATCGAATGTATGTGTTAATGGCACATTTTCATAGTTAATACAGTCATGATGTCCTGCTAGCATTACTTCCACTAAACCCAATTAAAGCCTTTCACATAGCTCACTTAACCTTCTTTTACACAAGTATTAAAAAATATATAAAATGTGCTTAAATTCATGCGATAGAAATTACTAATGGGCGATTCCATTATCGCGGGCGCAACATTTAGACGCATATAATGTTCTTAAGCGATAAAATAAAAATCATTTATTGAAATTAATCTTGGAAGAATTACATTTTAAAATATATGCGCTTGGATAGCTATAAACTTTATATTCGTTTACAAGTATTTTAATTTAATATTTAAATAGTCAAGGGGAAAGTTCAAATTGGCCTTACCTTTCTGGATCATAAAACAAAAACACATAAGTATGTTAATTGTGAAACGCTTATTATGTTATACCTTGTTATTTCGTAAGGCGATAAACTAATCAATTAAAAAAACAAAATAGTATAATGGAAAACGAAAATAAACACTGAATTATTCACTTTTGACGCAATCGCGTGTGCAACCCGTCTAAATTAACTGAATATAAACATGAATAAAAACTTATATAGGAACAAAATAACAAAAATTTCAAAACGTTAGCACTTTATTTCTGTGAAAAACACAAAAATTTTATTGTGTATCGCGGGTGCAACAAGCTAACAGTATTTTCTTGCAGTTAATGATGAATAAAAAATAAATACAAATATGTACGTTTTTTGTGCAAATAAGTATAAAGTTTTTTGTGCAAATAGTTTCTTCTTCGTACTGTTATGATAAAAAGTAAGAGATAATGTGATATTACGCTAAAGTTACATTAATGTAAGGGGAGAGAATAAAGTTGATAGGTTCCTTGATATGAATACTAATATTACATGTTACATGTTACTAATACCAAAAATTGAGATTTTTCCCCGATTTCGTTAACTATTTCCTATACTTTTCACAAATTTTTCACAAAAATGATTTGCAAATTTATAGTTTTAGAAGGCCAATTTTGGAAATCTATAAGTTTTTATTTGTACAAAAAAGTTTACAAAATATTAAAATAAGAATTTTTGTAAATTTTTCTAAATCCTATTCATAAATATTTTTTTTTAAAAGCGCTATTTTTATTAACCAATTAATGAAATAACGTTTATATTTTTTGTTACTTTATATAGAAAAATAAACTTAATAAATTTAATTCTCTTCGCAAACAAAGTCTTATTTGTTTATTTAAAATTCCAATTTCAAAATTGGTTTATTTGTCTAAAAACAGTAAACTATTAATGTTCTGGAAAATGTTAGTAATTTTTTTTTTATTGAGTGCGCATAAACAATATCTGTTACACAGTTAACAATAAATGATTTTTATGGCAGGTCCTTTCTTCTGTCCAGAGTAACACCCATCGATGTACAATTCTCTGTTTACGACTTCAGTGTAGGATAGTGGTGAAACTCGTTCCAGTAGATCCAGTGGCTTGAACCTTTTCAACCTCTTGATTACCAGGTTCCTATCCAGTAAGCTTGAGGCCAGTTGGTTTGGGTGGTGTTCCGTCGTGTAGCTAATAATAGAATTATTCTTAATTATTTTTAAAACCTTTACGTCTTTTATACAGCTATAAACAATCTATTTTTATGGATTTATGTCCTTTTTTTTTACCCGCGGACAGGCCAACAAGGACCACGCAAATATCATTTCTTTGTAGGTCTAGTTTCCTTCTTTCTCTTCCAGAAGTCTTTCATCCTGGTCGACTGCGCAGCTCTTCTTCCAGCAGTCCACTCTCCTCTGTTGAGATTCCTCTTCTCCCCGACAAGAATTTTGATGTCAAAAATTCCTTTTCGGTACTCAAAAAATACTAATCGGTTTAGACAATCTTCTTCAGTAATTTTGAATTCTTGAAGTTCTTCCTTCATTTGTTTTATATAGCCCCCTTGCCCTTTATAGTTCCAGATTTTATCAAAAATTTGTTTATTTAACCTTGAGCAATCTATGCGGACCATATGTCCGTAGAACTGAAGTCGCCGTTTTCTAATCATTACTTCAAGGTTGTCAATTTTACTATAAATTTCTGCATTGGATCTCAATCTATAACCTTCCTGTGTTTTCCAATGGTCCATAAATTCTTCTTAAAATTCTTCTTTCTATCTTCAGCAAATTCTCCATTCCGGTTATATTTGTAGTTTTCATGCCATACAAGATGACTGATCTAATAGCTGTATTAAAATGTCGAAATTTTGCATTGATAGACAAGTTCTTTTTATTGTATATATTTTTTGTACAAAAATTTAATCTTTCCAATTTCCCTTTTTTGTTCTCAATTGCTAATTTATCTGTCCCATTGCTACTAATTATTTCTCCAAGATATTTAAATCGGTCAGTGACCCTGATGCTTCCATAATTTGTTTTTATTATTTTCTTAGTATTTTTCTGATCACTTGTCATCATCTCTGTTTTTACCAACAAAATCTGTAAGCCCGCTTTTTTGCCGTTTCTTTTAACTGATCAATTTGGTTAATAGCTTCTTGTTCTGATTCAGCAAACAGCGCTATGTCGTCAGCAAATGCTAAACCTTTGACTTTGAGGTTCTGATTCTTTCTACCAATTTTAAACGTTCTCATGACTTTATCCAAGACCAAATTGAAAAGCAGTGGCGATAGACTGTCCCCTTGTCTTAGCCCTGTTTTAACCTCGAAGGGCTCGCTAACTTCACTTTTGCACTGGAAATCGCATTAGTTAATGTAAGTTTTATTAAATTTATAGTTTTTTGATCAACTTGGTATTCCTTCAATGTGTCAAAAACAGTATCCCTATCCACTGAATCATATGCTTTCTGAAAATCAACGAATGAGATCAAAATATTCTATGGCCTGTTGTTGTAATATTTTAATATCAATTTTAAACTAAGAATTTGTTCTGCACACGATCTATTCTTGCTGAAATCCCCTTGGAACTCACCAAGCTGTGATTCGATCTGTGGTTCAAGTCTGTTTAGAAGTAATTTTGCAAATATTTTATATGTGACAGACAACAATGAGATCCCCCTATAACTATTGACATCAATTTTTGAGCCTTTTTTATGTAGTGGATGAATTAAGGCGATTTACCAGTCTTCTGGAATTGCTTCCTCAATCCAAATTTTCTGAAATAGATTTGTCGTCGCTATTAAAAAGTTTCCATATCTCTGCAATTATCCCATCTTCGCCAGAGGCTTTATTAATTTTATGTGAGTTGATAATACCTTTAATTTTGTTTACATCTGGTGGCGTAGAGTCAGAATTTTGTTTTGTAAATTTAAAACTCAACTTGTCTGTCGGTTTTGGACAGTTTAACAACTTCTCAAAATATGCAGCCAGAATATCACAATTTTCTTTGTTGTTTAGTGCAAGCGTACCATCTTCCTTTTTGAAGTTTAAACTCGGCGTTGAATATCCAGTGATTTCATTGTTAAATGCTCTATAAAATAATCGTGTGTCATTTTTCTTAAAATTGTCGTCCATTTCCGTTATTTGGTCCTTCATATATTTTCTTCAAATCGTCCTTAAAGTCTGGTGGGCCATTTTCCTTAATATTTGTACTTCCTCTAAATTTTCTGGAGTCTTGCTCCCGTTCCACTTGTGCCAAGCACAATGTCTTTCTTTGATCACTCTTTCACATTGTTCATTCCACCAAGCATGTTTCCTATAAAAGTTCAACGGTGTAATTTCCTGAGCTGGTTCAAGAAGGTTATTAGTAACATCATTCCAATTGGTTGGTATTTTAAGTTTTCCTAGAAATTCTATCCTTTTTTCATTTGTAAGAACCTCTCTATTAATTTTTGGAATTTTAATTCTAGTTGTATTTTGTTTGCGTGTAAGAGGTATGAAATTCATCTTGATTTGAGAAAGGTAATGATCTGAAGTTACATTAAAGGATTTTCTGACCTTAACATTTTGGATTTCTTTGTAATATTGTCCTTTTGATTTATGTCCTTTTATTTTATTTAAATTTTAAATACAATTTTAATAGTTGTTTTTCGATTTATTTATGGCTGGAAATTTCCAAGCCTCAAGTAGCTTATCCTCATGTCTAGGCCATATTGTTGGATACTTAACTTATTTGCTAGTTTTTAATCTACTTATAATTGTAAATGTATTGTGTAGATATTTCCCAAAATAATGTTTTTTGTTTTCCCAAAATAGTGTTTCTAATCACTTTCCTGTTTCACTATTCATTGCCGAATTTTCCTACCCCTGCTTTTCCTACCTTGCACGTGTAACTCCTATATTTATTTTAGCATAAAATAGATTGTGTTATCTCTTGTGACGGAGATATTCGAGTTATTCAAGTTTCATACTTTGTACCGCACAGCCGCATTTTGTTTGAGGTTAAGTTTTGTCAGTTTTAAGTTAAGTTTAAGTTGAGTTTAAGAATAAAATCGAGTAAAATTTACAATCGAGTCTCTTTTAATATAATAATTACTTATATTCTTAACTCAATTCACCCAATCACTTAATTCTTTCTCCTACATCATAAAGACTTTTTTGGTGCAAATATAACATTAATTTGCAGGTAACATCTTAACTCGCGGTAAACTAATCGCGAGTCGTCACAGGTGGTTTTCGAGTCTCATGTCGCAGCCCTCGCAAAGTAGTTGGATTTCTTCTTTAATGGTGCGAAAGTTGAGATCTCTGTGTATCGCAGTATTAGTGATATACCATGAGGCGTCCAATAAGAGTCTAAGAATTTTAGACTGGAATCTTTGTATGATATTCAGGTTCGAGTTGCTGGCAGTTATCCATAACTATATACCATATGTCCACACAGGTTTTATAATGGATTTGTAGATAATAATTTTATTATGCAGAGTGAGTTTGTAGCGCCCGCCAATGAGCCAGTACATTTTGCGGAGTTTAAGATTTAGTTATTTTCTTTTTGTCTTGATGTGCTTCGACCATGTCAGCCTCCTGTCCAGGTGCAATCCGAGGTACCTCACGTTGTCAACACTTGGCAAAGGCTAGACGTATAACTTTACAGTTGGACAGTTCCCTCGTCTCAGGGTGAATGTTTTGTGCACAGACTTAATATCACTTGATTTTATTCGCCATTGGTCGAGTCAATTTTTAATGTCCTTTTTGGAGTCTCTTTTGGAGTATTTTCGAAGCCACTTCTGTGTCCTCGTGCACAGCTAGTATTGCCGTATCGTACGCAAACGTTGCTACATTCGTGTTCTTTCTTACAGGCAGATCTGCAGTATACAGTGCATACAGTATAGGACCAAGGACACTTCCTTATGGTACACCAGACTTGATGGTATATAGAGCTTGGATACTTCTTGACCATGCCTTACTTGAAAATGCCTATTGTCTAGGAACGATTTTAAAAGCAGATAGTATTGCGGAAGGTGCAATTTTTTTGTGAAGTAGGTCGGTGCGCCATACTTTATCAAACGCTTGTTATATATCAAGGAATACAGCTGAGCAGTATTTTTTTTCGTCCAGGGCCGTGAATATGACATTGAAAACTCTGTGAACTTGTTCTACTCTTGAGTGGCTATATCAAAAGCCAAATTGGTGATCCGGTATAAGTTTCTTTTGGCTTATTGATTCCTTCAGTCTCACCAGTAGTAGTTTTTCAAAAAGTTTTGATAACATAGGTAATAATCTGATAGGCGGATAAGATTTTATTTCGCTGGTGGGTTTTTTGTGGTTTAAGAATCATGATGACCTGTGATACTTTCCATTGATTCGGAATTTTTGACGTGTGAATAACTGCGTTGAGTAGCATGGTCAGAAATAAAATACCTTTTCTTGGTAGTTCTTTAAGTATTCTGCCTGTTATTAGGTCATAGCCTGGTAATTTCTTACACTTCAGTTTTTTCATAATTGTTATATAAACTCCTTTAGGAGAGAAGTGTCTTAGGGGAAAATTCATTGGCAAGGGGCTTGTACGGAAATTGAGAAGACGATCGTCGAAGTTCGATGGTAGAGAAGTGAACACTTCAGCGAGATAATTTGCAAAGACTTCGGATTTTTCGGTATCGCACTTAGCCCATTCGCCATTTGGTTTTTGGATTGGGGGGTTTTGGTTTTGTTGTTGATTCACTGGTTTTGTTACCTTCCAAAGGGAGTAGTCTGTGTTTGATGAGTTCGTTAGGTTGAGCAAGCATTGCTGTAGCGTGGTGTTATTATAGTCACTAATAAGTTCTTTTAATTTTCGCGCAGCTCTGTTCAATTGCCATACCTACCCTACGTCTCCTTTTTTCAGTGATTTTGTCCTTTATTTGTTATGGATAGTTATACATAATTCCTTTATCACTGGATTGGGGAGTGGAATCCCAAGCTGAGTTTTGTATCAGTTTTATAATATGTCTTCTTTGTTTTACAAAGGTATTTTTAGGTCAATTCCATGATTAGTTTTATATCGAAAGGCATTCCAGTCAAAGTTGGGATTCTTTCTTTAGTGATGATTTCAGTACTGAGTGTCAGTATTACCGGGAGTCAGTATTACCGGATGAGAGGTCAAGGCTAGGTTCCACGTTTGTATATGTTTTGATTGATTTTGATAACTGGTTACACTGCATATCGGTAATTGCTTTTTAGAGTTCTGTCCCTCTAGTGGTAGTGAGTCTGGATCCCCACCATGAATGTTTCGCGTTAAAATCGCCCCCAGCAATGAAACGGTGCCCTAGTGTACCGAGATATTCTATGAATTTGTCTTTATTGATTGAGTGTCTTGGAGGATAATATGTTGCTGACAGGACTAGAGGACCGTACTTCCAGTCTTCCACCATGATACTAGTGGCCTGCAAGTAGTCTTTTTCGTATACAGCAAGCTCATGGTGTTTAATTAAGTTTTTTTATTATGATTGCAGTGACTCCGCGTGCAGTGCCGTTAGGATGTTTTGTAGTGTATATATTGTACCCTCGTATTTTGAGGTAGCTCTTGTCTGTGAAGTGTGTTTCTGAGATCATGATAATATCCAGTTTATTTATATGTATAAAAGAAGTAAATTCCGTTCGCATTTCATAGAGCCATTGTATAAAATTGTTTCATTTTTGCGTGAACTTGGTTAATACTGCCGTGAGTAGTATTAGCATTGTATTCAGTAGTTCGTTTTGTTGCATTAGGACTGTTTTGAATTCTTTAAACGATTTGTCGAGTTTAGATATTATATCAGGGTTACCATCTGCGTTGTGGTTCCGATTGAGCAAAACTGGAATTGTCCCTTTAGTGTGTCATACTGGAAGACGGAATTACATCAGCTGAACGTGTTTCAACTGGGAGTTCTGCGGAGGTTGTTGGTCTGTGCCAGTGAGGTTTTTCGGTTGTGTTTCTTTTTAGTCGTATTTCTTGGTATATTTTGCATCCCTTATAATTGGCTGGGTGGTCTCCTCCACACAGCACGAATTTGGCAGGGGTTTCTTTACTTTTCGTGCAGTTAGCAGTGTTATGCTCGCCGCCGCATTTGACACACCGAAACTGCCAACGGAAGTAGGTCTTGGTGTGACCAAACCTCTGGCATCTGGTACACTAGGCGATTGTTGTTGCCTTTCTTGGCGGTTCAATTTGAATCTTCGCATTCAGTAATAGGTCGATTTTGTAAATTTATTGTTGTGTGTTTGGTTCGAGATCCACAAAAAATAAAGGCAGAGGTTCATTGGTTTTTTTGTGTCGAACATTTGTCACGCTTCTTACAGCATGTCCGAGCTCTTCTATTGCGACCTTGATATCCTCAGGCGGGATGGATGGATGCAGTGATCCGGTAACCACTCTGTATGCTCGTTGCTGTTTTATTTGATATGTGTGAAAGGAGGAACTTACTTCGTCGAGTTTATGGACAATTTTTCGGTACGTCTCTGCAGTTTTAGCCATTATCTTCAGTTAGCCGCTGTAGGTGATGGTTTCGTGAGCGTAGTCCCTTTTTCCGATGACTTTTTCAATTGTTGTTGACAGATGAGCTATAGATTTAACGCCTGGTACAAAAATAGGTGTTGGTTTGGGTTCTCTATCATGCTATATTGTTGTTTGATCAGTATTTCCATTTACACCATGGCTTGTGGTCGGTGGGTCTTGGCTGGCAGCGAGCACAGAGAATCTGTTGCTGATGTGTTGATGTGCCTTGCGGTAGTTCGCTGTCACAGTCTATATTACTGTTAGCCCTCGTTGCTCTCTTTCAAGGATTAACGATTTTCCATGCTGGTGACTGACTAGGGTGGTTACGTGATAACGTTATGCGCATGTCATCACTTTTATCGGGAGGAGTTTTGTCACTGTTTTCCACTAACTCCAATATGGGGTCGCCATCCATCGCAGGATTTTGGTGTTTGTATATGGGCTTATGGTGTTGGTACATGGATTATAGTAGTTATATTTTTTCGCGTTTGTAACGTTTTGGTTTGACTTGACCTGTAGACTGCGTGGCGCACTGGAACACGTCTGCTCGCTGCGACAGGTCGAGCGAGACTGATTAGTAATATTGAAGTAAGAAATTTTTAAAACGTTATTAACTCCTGTTTGTAAACATTTGTATGGTTTTATCAGATAGACAATTTTTTCAGAGAAAGTAATTTTAAAATTTCAAAATTTGTTAAGCCTAAAAGAATAATCACTGATTTTGTAAAATTAGTAAAATAATAATAAAACTCGTCATATTTGTAACGTTAATTCTATTTTACATTATTTTAAAGGCATGTAAACTTTAGCATATAAATGAATTCTATTCCATGAAATCTTTGTTATTTAGTTTAAGAAATAAATTTTAAAAATAACTTAAACTAAGGGTCGCGACCCTAAATGAGGTTGCTTAGCGAAATCTTGGGGTCGCGAGATTTTAATATAAAATGTTTAAATACGTTTGTGAGAGTTTGAAAATTGCGCGCTTTGCGTCTGAATTTCCCACAATCGCTTACATGGCATTAAATGTTCTTCTAACATTCAACGCCATATATTTATTTGAAATTACTTCTTCAGCCTAGCACATAGTGCACTACGTAAAGCAGTGTCAAATATTGCTTCAAGATTTAATTTGTTATGCAGTTAAAAACAAGCACATCTGTCTCATTAAAAAGGTGTTCCATTTAATTTATGCATACTTAACCACTTAACTGAGCTCGATTATATTTCAACGGACTAAAACTCGGAAATAAAAATACTATTATTGCAAAAAAGTTATTTTCATGAAAAATAGTTTTTGGGTTGCGACAAAATCACAATCATAAATGGGGTCGTGAATAAACAAAGTTTATGAAGCTCTTATATAGATACATGAGGAGAGAGATGAAACTTTATTAATACCATATGGTATGGTTCCAAACATTTTTTTTATATTGAATTAAATTCTGCACATAAAGATTATTTTCTTGGCTTGCTTCATTTTTAATTTTCGTCGATCAAACAATTTTAAAATTTCCAGATTTGTTCTTACTTTGTCTAATAAAAATATGTTTATTAAAAAGCTACAAATGTTTGTAAAGTTAAGTTAAAATTCTATCCACGAACCCCTAAATTTAACAAATTCTCAATTTTATTTAAAAATTCATTTTTACAATTAAGGATTGGGTATTTATTTGATTAACATGTTTTGTACTTGTTGAGTTTGAAGATATTTATATTAATAATGAAGCAGTTGGGTCTTTTCTTAGAAAAATAGGGTTGTAATATAAATGGATAAATTTCGTTAACAAAGTCAATATCGTCAGTATAACTAATTTTCTAAATACATACAAAGCTTATAAGCTTAAGTATAATGATTTGTATTTTTTATTTAAATACATAATAGAAAGGTAATAAAATATTATAATTTTATATAACATAAAAGAAAACGTAAATTAAAACATTTTAGTACTTATACATTTTTCTTAAATCAGACTAGGAAAACTAGACAAAACCTACATATTTTTTTATAACTGGGACGGAATAAACACTTCTCTTATTTATTAATTGGCGTTGGCGAATTTGTTTTATTATGTCTTCACTTTCGTTCAGGTACAGTAATATTTAATCTTTGATCAGTATCACAATCTTCGTGAAAATATGTTTTCAATAACCAAGTTGTCACAATCGCTGGGAGGAACTGCAACCAAAATGGGTTCTTCTGTTTCAGCGTTAATTTCATTATTTTCATAATATTCTAATTGAAAATCGCAAGGAAAATCTAAATCAAATGAAATTTCTGGATTTATATTTACCAAATTCCAAGTGGATAGCCCATTTTTTAATCGTTTCCAAAAATAAAATAAATTTTCATCTTCCTTATCTCCTACCCAAATATCGGACGATGATTTGAAATTATTTAATTTATTTTGCATTTCCAGTTAAAAAAAAGTTAAAAACTGACCTTGGAGAAACTTTGGAACCTAAGAAAAGACGTTGGAGTGGATGCTCCATCTAGAGTGGTATCTTTAAATATTTTTGTATAATTTACATTATTTTCTCTGAAAGGACATACACCAGTCGATCTGAATCCGTTCGGTAATATACTATTCTTGTTGTCAATATTACTTAACTCTTTGCACTCGTATGTCGCACCATATGCGACAATATACATTTTACGTTGCACTCGGATGTCGCACCGTATGCACTCGTATGTAGCACTATACGCGACTTTATAACACCTGTGTATGTGCATATTTTGTATAATTTTTACAATTTAGACAGTAGTTGTGCTCGGTTTGTGTATTTTTTACAGGTAGCGGTGTTATATATGAAAATTTTGTGCCTAATGCCAATGCCTAAAAGACATTTGAAAGGCATTCTAAATGTTTTGGAACACAGTAATGACGAGTTTAATATGGACTCAAATGACGACGAAGAATTAGGCAGTGCTGGAAATAGTGACAGTGAGCTTGAAGAGGAATATGAAGAAGAAAGCAGCAGTGAAAGCGAAGAGGTAATTGAAAGGATTGTAGATTGTAGTTTTAGTGGTGACGACTTATACTGCGACCTTCGTAGATCTATTGTACCCCACCCTCTTCTTGTAAACCCTTGGAATTTTTAGGAATTTCAGGATCTAGTAATTGAAAGGAGGAACAATTATGAACCATGGGAGAATGTTACTCTTAATGATAATATCCCAAACAGAATTGATTTCACTTCCAGAGACAAAACTAATGGGCTAGAAATCTCAGATAATTGTAAAAAAAAAGTATAGATTTTTTTCTTTGCTTCACCAATGAACTTGTTGAAAAAATAGTGGAAGAAACTTATACGCAAGAAATAAAATTGCTCAAAAGACACTATCAAAAAGATCAACATGTCACAGCTGGTTCGATGTGACTGTATATGAATTTTTGGCATTTCTTGGAGTTGTCCTAAATATGTGAACTATAACAGTTAGCAATCTTCCAGAATACTAGTCGCAAAATTTTAATGCGAAAATTTCATAGTTTGGAGCGATCTTTAAAAAGGAACGCTTCATGCAAATATTTTGGATGCTCCATTTAAATCAAACTGATCATCGAGGGAAATTTCGGTGGATAAATCAGTAGTAGGATTCAAAGGCAAAATTTGTTTTCTGACCTATAACCCGAATAAACCCACTAAGTGGGGAATTAGAGTATTCGTACTGGCGGATGCTAATACAGGCTATGTATATTCAATTGTACCTTATTATGTAAGCTTAACGTCAGAAGATTTGATCACGGCCTGATCTTCCCGTAAGTTCCAGGATTTCAACTATGCCAAAATTTATTAATTAACAAACCATGTAGCAAAGAATAACATATTTACACAGATACTACACAAGTCTACCACTTGCAGATCATTTCTTGAAGATGAATATTCATATAACAGGAACTATACAAAATTATAGAATATTTTTACCGGACACAATAAATAAACCTATTTTTTATGCAATAATACTGTGCCCGCAGGTGAGACAATTTATTAGTATGAGCGTGGAAAGACAAGAGAGTGGTCACACTCAGTGGCTGGGATGTTACTAGAACTGAACCGGTAAATAGAAAAGTGCGTGGAGGTAACATGCAAGTGATAAATAAATTATAAATAAATTGTTAATTGCAATAAATATATGGGAGGTGTCGATCGTGCAGGCTTCTATTCTGCATCATTTTGCTTCCTCGGAAAATCAGTGAAATGGTGGCGAAAATTATTTTTTTGGGGGCTTGAGTTGTGTAGTGTAAATTCATATTTGCACTACAAAAGCACAGAACGTCACCAAAATGAAAAAGCTATGACACACCTAAAATTTGTTCGTCAGCTAATGGATGAATTATAGATGGCAGACTACCGCCAGGCATCCAAAATTCCAGGTAGGCCATCCATGGCATACAAATAAGAGCTTCTAAATGGAAAATTGCACATTTTACATCCAAATGAATGCAGAAGAAAAGACTGTTTCGTGTGTTCTAAGCGACATATGAAAGGTGGAAGACACGAAACGAGATATATCTGCAGAACATGTACCCGTAAGCCAGGACTGGTTGGAGACTGTTTCGAACACTAGCATACACTGCAAAACTATAAATTACAACAGTTTCGATAGTGTTAGTGATTGTACATATATTATGACATTTGTAAAACTAGAGTAATGTTGTATTTGCTAGTATTTTCATGTTGTTATATATTAAATTGTTTGTGTAGTTTTATACATTTCTTATATTATTTTGGTGTTTTATGGTTGTATTGTATAATATTTTATGTTTGTATTGTCCTACATCATCTTTTTGAAGAGATACAACCAAATGTGTCTAATGGTGCATGCGACGGGTCTATATTTTCAACCCAAAATCTATAGTTTTTATTTAATACAATATTATTTTGCTGATTGTTGTTCCTTTAATCATTACTTTTATTTGTATCATTATTATTATTTACATTGAGAGAGCAAAATGTATTTACACCCATATATACCTATATAATAAATTTCAAGGGGATGAATCAAAAGAAAAAAATGTGTATGTTTAATTTTACTTACTAAATGATCAACTGACGTAATTATATTTTTGAACAAGTGTTTTCATTTTGATCAAATATAAAAAAAAAATCCGAGTTGACAGAAGTCTTTGTAAATATAAATACGAGTGCAAAGGGTTAAAACACCATCCAATATTGGTGCAAGTTCTTCTCGAGATAAACTGATTCCGTTGTGTTGCATTCTCCAGTCCTGAATTGTTCTTCTCCACATTTTCTTTACAGGATGAAAAAATGCCACGTCTAATGGTTGTAGAATGTGCGTAGAATTTGGAAAAAACGAAATTAATAATTATATAATAAGTTATATGCCCACTTGAGAACAAAAATCACTTAAAGTTATTGTCAAATGTGAACTGTGCCCGTCAAAAAATAATATTATGGGAAGTGTTACATTATTTTTGATTAACCACGGATAAAATATGTTGGCAATATTTTCATAGAAACTTTCAGAGGTCATTCACCCAATATCAGAACGTCCTACCCCCTAATCTTTAGGGACTTTTTCTATAATATTACGTGGTACCCTTTTGTAGGCAAACATAATCATATGTGGTGGAAGTTTCCCAGAAGCATTGCACATTATTAAAGTTGTTAGATATTCCTTTTTGTCATTACTAATGAAATTATTGACTGCTTTTTCCCATTTCCGTATCAACACTTTATCACCCTTTGGTGATAAAAAAGCAGTCTCGTCACAGTTAAATACCCGCTTTGGATCATTGGTAATGTCAAAATTATATATTTTTTTCAGGTAGTCTTCGACTTCTTTAAATCAGTTTCTTAGTTTTTCCTCTGTTACAGTCGCTCTTCTATTTGATAAATTTTGTGAGGCCCGAAGTGCCAAATTAGGATGCTTTATCGTAAAGGCATTATACCATTGGCGCCCTGGTCTCCCGTTGATATAAAGAGTTGTTCTTTTTAAATTTTTATGAGACGTTGGACACTGTCCTGTAGTTGAATTTTTGTAATGGGAAATCCGCAGTCTGCGGCATGAAACATCCAAGTTTCTAATAGTTTTTCTTCATGTTTTGTTAATATTGTAGCAGGCCCAATTTTTCTTTCAATTGGTGTCTTGCCTTTAGATTTATACAGAAGAGTGGTTTTAGGAAAACGGAATAATTTACTAGCTCTTAAGGTGAATTCCTTTCTTAACGGCCTCTAGTGCCCGTGCCATATCAGTCTCGCTGTATTGAAATCTTTTAGCCATAGTGTTACTGTAGTCAACAGATATGTACCATTTATTAACACATGAGAGGACCTATTATTGACTGATAGTTTAATTGATTCGTAAAATATTTTCCTGTGCAAAAACGTATGGTCAATAACTGATACGATTCAACTTTTACATATCTTCTATAGACATACTAGAATAAAGATGAATAGATATGTCGTGTATAAGTTGAACGAGAACTATAGATTATTAATACTAGAACGCAATTATTGACACTTGTGTCTGTAGTTGGTACAAGTTGGTCAATCGGCTGTACCAATTATTGACACCCAAATTTATCAAGCAACGGTTATAAAATCGTTAGGAACTCTTTTCAATCACCAAATTTATTATATAATGAAATAAATGTGTTGACAGAAGAGTGTTGAATATCAACATTCCACAAAGAAAATATTTTTCGCTTTCATTGCCTTGCTTAACTTACTTGCTAAGATTTACACGAGATTCACGTTTTCACAGTGGCGGTTGAATTGAAGTGGCTGTTATAAAATCAAATTCTACTTTATCGACTGTGGTATTATTGGTATTCAAAAATTAAATATACAGATTTCAATACCCTTCAAGACCTACATGAGATTTATTTTTCAAAATCTTAATAATTACATTTAAACATGAATACTGTCAATAATTGGGTCTGTCAATAACTGGATACAAGTACCTTATATATATATATATATATATATATATATATATATATATATATATATATATATATATATATATATGTCGTAGCCTTTTCGCAAAATCCGTCATTTCACGAAATGCCTAGGCACTTCCAGAAACGTCGACGTTTAGTGAAAAATATTAAAGTTGCATTTCCCGCATAGGTAGTTCATGAAATGACCACTCGGCGCCGGCATCTCGTGCTTAACGCAGAGTTTCACAATCTGACGCACACTATAGTTTGATTTTTCCTGTAATGCCTAGCGTGTTGTGGGATGTTCCGAAATAAAGACTAATAATTTAATTTACAACGAAATGGAAGGAATAGCTGCAAACAAAGAATTATTTTTTGAAAAATATCATGAATATTATGAAAAGCAGCCCAACAAACGACCGTATACTTCAGCTCAGTTAAAAGAGGTAAATATTAAATGAAATATTTTGAGGTTAAGACAACTTTAAATAACTATTTTTCTATTTATTCACCTTTTTAGATCGCTGACGATATCGTTAAAGCCATAAGCAAAAAATCAATTACAAAAACTTGTCGTGAGTATTATTTACTACAAAAATATGATATCGTTACCGTCGATAATAATATATTTGTGGTAAAAAAATCAGATGAACCTGATAAACTTGTTTATTTGACACCTGAGGAGGAAATATTCAATAAAATAGTTGATATTCATATTAGTTGTGGTCATGGCTCCCGAGATAAGATGATGAGTATTATTAAACAAAGCTGCACTATTCCTCGGCCATGTGTTGAAATGTTTTTAAAGTGTTGCCAAGCATGTCAGATGAAAAAAGTAGAACAGTTGCAAAAATTGTTGTGAAGCCAATTCTCACCAAAAGTTTTATGACAAGAGGACAAGTAGACTTGGTTGATTTTCAGTCGATCCCCGACGGAGATTAAAAATGTTTACTACATTATCAAGACAACGCAACCAAATATCTGTGTTTACGGCCATTGAAAACTAAGCAAGCAGTAGATGTGGCTAATGAACTCTTAAAAATATTTTTACAATTTGGTGCTCCAGCTGTATTGCAAAGTGATAATGGACGGGAATTTGTGAATAAAGTTATTGAAGAATTAAAAGTTAATTGGCCACAATTGCATATTGTTCATTGCAGACCTCGCCATCCACAGTCAAGGTAGTATTGAAAGAGCAAACCAAGATGTTGAAAATATGCTTCGGGCATGGATGCTTGACAATAAAATAACTTCTTGGGCTACAGGTTGCTATTTCGTTCAATGGCAAAAAAATAATTCGTTGCATCGGGTGATAGGTAGAAGCCCATTTAAGGCAGTTTTTGGTAGTGATCCAAAATTAGGACTTGCTTCAACAAATCTTCCTCAACATATGTTATCTTCAGTGGCTACGGAAGAAGAAGTGGATAATTTAAAACTTCAAGTCAACTCCAGTGACTTTGTATATGATTTAAATCACAACAAGTTAAACTTAGCAAATGAGATTCATAATAATGTGTGTACTGACGAGTCGCTTAACTCAGTTGAAGCATTTGTCAAGAAAATGTAATGACAAGAATTATCGTTGTCAGACGTGTTCTATGCCACTTCAATCGTCTTGTGTAGGAAAAAATGGGCTGTGTAATTTGTGCATTTCAGAGGATAATATTTGCTTTAACCAAGAGCAATCATACCATGGTATCAAGACTCAAGCTGAAAAAATGTTAACTTTTACAGAAAAAATATGACCAGATATTACGGTTGGTGATTGTGTGCTAGTGAATGTAGATAAAGTTGATAGAAGTCCAAGAGATCCACAAAATATTATCGCCGTAATTACTGACTTTCAAAATGGTGTATATCAAGTTGGTATGGCAGCAGGCTTGATAAAATCTTGGTTCAACAAAAGAGATCTCAAGAAAGCGTCATCTAATTTTGTCAAAATTGACCAAGTAAAGGCAAATGCATTCATTTCAGTCCGCGAAGCAGTTACTGCGCAGTCGTTGTTTAATGGACAAGGTTTTGTAAAATGTTCGTGTCAGCCATCCAAGACTCAATGTCAAAGTAATCGATGTTTGTGCTTCAAATCAAAAGTTCAATGTAACTCACTATGTCACAAAAGTGGTCCATGTACTAATAAGTGAAAATAAATGTCAAAGATTTTTTCCAAATCTAAATTTGTGTTATTTTTTCCAAATCAAATATTTTGTCATCCTCAAATAAGTTTTGTCCAAAAAAGTACAAATTGGATCAAAAATTGAATTTAATTTTTAAAATATACATTTTCCAAATTCAAATTTGTGGGAATATTTACTAAATTTGAATATTACTAATCAAAATTTTATTAAAATTGCGAAATGAAACATTTGTTCTAATTTTCTAGAAATCATTGTCATCATAATTTTTGACAACAAAAAAATGTCAGAAATTTGATTTCAAATCAAAATTTAATTATAATTCAACCAAATAAAAAAATTAATAAACATGTTTTTGGCCAGAATATTCTATTTGAATATATTTTGTCACAATTCCAAAATAAAACATTTTATAAAAATTCACATATCAAAAAAGGTGGACTAAATTGTAAATTAAATATTTTGACAAAATTTTTGTAACACAATTTGCCTTTGTTAAATTTAAATTTAGTCTTTTCAAAATAAACAAATAATGTACAAATTTTCAAATCTAATCATTTGTAAAAATTTACAAATTAAATCATTTGCAAAAAATGATTTTGTTGAATAACTCCTGCATTCAATTATTTTTTTCATGGATTTTCACCTCATTCCGTCTGTTTCTTCATCTACCTGTGGTTGTTTAAAAATCATTTAAGCAAGCACAAAGCAAAGAGAAATAAAAGTTTAGTTTTTAGGCTTTGAATAGCAAAACCAACTACTTAGAGTTAGATTAAGTTGTAGATAATAGAAATGGACATTAACCTCTACACACAGGTTGCAGAAATTATTATAAAATGAAATAAAATAAATATTGCATTAATTTATTTCAAACTTTTCTCGGAAAAGAGATGTAAAATGTATAATAAATGACAGAATACAGAAAATGTCTAATAATAGCTTTTAATTGCTTATGGCTTTAACGATTTCATCAGCAATCTAGAAAGTAAATAAATAAAAAATAGTTATTAAAAGTTGTCTTAACCTCAAAATATTTCATTTTATATGTAATATATGTTTTTCATTTCATTTAATAGTATACGGTCGTTTAATGGGTTGTTTTTCATAATATTCATGTTTATTATTAATGTTCATGTTTATTATTAATATTATTAATTCATGTTATTCATAATGTTCATAATTTTTCATGTTATTCAAAAAAGAATTCCTTGTTTGCAGTTATTCGTTTCATTTTGTTGTAAATTAAATAATTAGTCTTTATTTCAGAACGTCCCACAACACGCTACGCTTTACAGGAAGAATCAAACTATAGTGTGCGTCAGATTGTGAAACTCTGCATTAAGCACGAGATGCCGGCGCCGACTGGTCATTTCATGAAGTTCCTAGGCGGGAAATGCAACTTTAATATTTTTCACTAAACGTCGACGTTTCTGGAAGTGCCTAGACATTTCATGAAAGGACGGATTTTTCGAAAAGACTACGACATATATATATATATATATATATATATATATATATATATATATATAAATATATATTTATATATATATATATATATATATATATATATATATATATATATATATATATATATATATATATATATACTGTCGTGATGTTTTTACAGGTGGGAAATTACGTACTGCAAATTTGATAGCATGCTGATGTCTGTGTTGAGTAGATTATTTTTATTTTTGTGAATATATAAATAGCTTCTAGTGCATCTAGGTTTTTTGAATTACTTTCTTTTAAAAGTATTATTTCTTTCGGGTTATGCCCGGTTTCTATTTTATGTTTTGCGAGTGATGATCTATATGAATCACGACATTTTACCAGATACATATGTTCTTTAAATTTGGTTTCAATGTTACGTTCTGTTTGTCCTATATAGATTTTGACATAATTATCACATGACATATATGCCGGATTTTCTCATTTTGTCTATCAAGTCAACGGGGCTGCCCAGAATTCTTTTTATTTTGAAAGGGTTAGGGAAGAGCGGTGTAAAATCAAATTTAGTGAGCAAGTGTCTTAATTTATAATATTTGTTTTTGGGTGGAAGGTGATTTTAATGTACTTCTTCTGCGAATTTTTAATAATAAGGGATACTGTTGTAGAGTCTTTTAAAGTTTGTTTCGTTTGGTATTGATTAAGAATATTTGTTATTATCGATTTTCTGTAGGGGAGACCGGGGCTAGTTGTCACACGGCTTAGTTGTCTCAAAGCTTATATTGCCTGTAATACAACGTTGTGTATGACGGGAAGTTTGTCAGTGGATGTGTTTAGAAAATGTGATTTGTCAAACGTCCATTCAATTTAAAATTTTCGGTTAGGTTGAATTTTAAGTGTGGAAACATAATTGAGCTTAACCCAACTTTTTTACCAGTTGATTGGCTTATTTGTGCTAAGTCAGTATTCTTTATATTATTCTGAATTTTTATTAAGTCACTGTAATAATACACTTCCGTTCTACATATTAATGTCAAATATGATTGATAATTTTATTCGCTAGTTCTATAAAAATAAGAATATGTAGGATATTTACAAATGGAGTCAGTTGTCACATTTCCCATGGGGTTAGTTGTCCCATTTCACAACTGCTCTCAGATCTACATTTTTGTTACTTAAATAATAAAATTATTTATTTTAAGAAAGAAATTTGAATATGGTAAGAATTTTGATATAGTCCTGTAAAAGACGACTACAAGAAGAATATCAAAATAAACTGGCAAAAAAGAAATAACACGATAGATCGTAAGAAGCTCAAAAAAATAAAAAACGAAAAAGAGAAAAAAACTAAGAGAAAGGAGACTGATAGCAAAGAAGAAAATTGTTATTGTTTAGTTTGTATGGACCAAACTAAATCGTATGCTAATAGTCTTCCAAATGCAATTTGGTTACAATGCATTGAATGCCAGCAATGGGCACATGAGGATTGCATTCCGAACCCCCAAAACCCATGCTATATTTGTGAAAATTGCAGTTTTCATTTTAAAATAAATAAAATTTAAAATGTATTTATATTCCTAATAACTATTACATGTGACAACTAACTCCACACACTGTGACAACTAACCCAAAAAAAAACAATTGTAGAAAGTTTAAAGTATTCAATAAATATAAGACTTTCAATTGGTATAAACAATATTTAACCTAAGCGTACTGAGTTCACTGAAATTCAAAAAGTTTAAATTTTGTGACAACTAGCCCCGGTTTCCCCTAACCATTTTGTTCAGCAATTTCTATAATTTTTTCATATTCTACCTTGAATCTATCAGAAGTTAATGGTACGTTCAGTCTAGGTATTAGAGAGTGAAAAACCGCCTGTTTATGGTTTGTTGGTGTTGAGGAAGATGAAGGAATATAATTATTTGTTTTAGTGTTTTTTCTGTGAATGTCAAATTCAATATGGTTATTGCAATTAATTACTAGGTTGTCTAATAAGGTTAGTTTGTTATCAATTTCGTTCTCTATCGTGAATTTGAGTGACGGGTACAAGTTGTTGGTAAATTCTAGAAAATTGTTTACGTGGAAATTTTCACTAATTATTGCCAATATATCGTCTACGTATCTGCACCAGAATTTTGGAAGGGTGTGGTATTTTTCTACGATTTGGCTTTCTACATGGTTTAGAAAAATATTTGCTAAAAATGGATTGAAATCTTTTTAAAATGACAGTGGATTGCCCATGGCTGTGCAAAATGTTTGTTTGTAATAATTATTATTGAAGCTAAAGATATTTTGCTGAACGCAGAATTTAGTCAGCCTAATATACTATATAGCAGCGTTTCTCAAACTTCTTAGACTGGCGACCCGACATATTTATGTTTGAATAGCTCGCGGCCCAAATAATTAAAAGCTTTAGATATTGTAATACAACTACATTTTATTTTTTACAAAATGCTACAGATTGAAAAAGAAACTTAAATAAACTTATATAACATAATTTATGTATTACAAAATGCTACTCTATTAGGTAGAAAATGAACTTAAACAAACTTATAGTAGTAGTATTATTGAACTTATTGTTAGTGAGATAGATGTTGCTGTTTTTTAGCAACCAATTTATCAAAATCAAGTTCAATGGAACTTGTCAATGAAATTCGCATTGCCGAGCTGATGTCAAGCCGATTCCTCAATTTGGTTTTTATTACAACCATATTAGAACATCCACTTTCCGCTAAATAAGTCGTTCCAAAAGGAAGCAATAATTTCAATGCATTTTCACTTAATATTGGATATTCTTCCCTTATTTCTAACCAAAATCGCGACATATTGTTTTTGTTCACTTGATATTTTTGTTCAAAAATTTTATCCGTAGATAATTCAATTAACTGTTCTTTTTCAGGTAATGTTAAATTATTCGATGATTCATCACTAAAGAAATTTAGGACCCACATATTTCCTTGACGAATGTCGTCCTTAGATGGAAAGTTCTGCACTAGTTTTGCTTTCAATTCTTTCAAATGATTTTGTATAATTATGTTTACATCGTATCATCGTATCATATCATCGTTTACATCGTACATCGATTACTTGCTGGGGAGATAAAAATTTCTCATAAACTAATTCAGAAAACGAAGGAAGCATATAGTATCGATGATAACCATATACTATGACCTAATAGTATCGATCCAAAGCTGATTTTTTTTTAATAATACTTCAATTTTATTATAACAATTAAAGAGAGTTATCTGCTTTCCCTGAAGTGAAAGATTAAAGTCATTCATGTGTGAAAAAAATATATCAGCCAAATATGCTACTTTTGCAAGCCACAAATTATTTTGAAAGAATTGGCATAAAGTTGATTTCTTTTCCCGTAAAAATATATTTCAATTACCATTCTCAATTCGAAGAATCGTTTTAATACTTTACCCCTGGAAAGCCATCTTATATGAGAACGCAAAAACAATGTCTGATGTTCTGATACCATTTCTTCGCATAATATTTTAAAAATTCTTGTCTTCAGTGCACTTTTACGGATGTAATTTACAATTGTTACACACTCATTTAAAACTTCATGAAGATTTGAGCTCATGTCTTTTGCAGCTAATTGCTCCCGATGCAGAAAACAGTGAGTTACTTCCAAATCAGGATGAGCAACCCTCTTTAATCTTGTCACTAAACTCTTATGCTGGCTTGTCATAGCTGCTGCTCCGTCAGTGCAAATACCAACACATTTATTTAAAGAAATAGTTTTCATTTCAAAGTAAGAAGTAATATGCCCAAAAATTTCTTCTGATATTGTTGATGTTTCTAGTTTTAAGCAACAGAGCAATTCTTCTTCTATGTCTCTGGAAGCATAATTTTCATATCTAACATATATCAGTAAAATAGCATTATTTGATATGTCTGTGGATTCGTCCATTTGAATCGCATAATACAAAGTTTTCTCTAGTTTTTTAATTAATTGTGCTTCAATCTCGTTAGATATTTCGATTATTCGCCTAGCAATTGTGTCATTTGATAAAGGAATAGAATTAATTTTAGCTTCAAATTCTTTACCAAATAATTCGCTGCTTTACATTGGCCTTTTAAGATCTAGCAATATGAAAAGCTGCCATGTATTCAGTAACTTATTGTCAGTACTTCAGTAACTTATTGTCAGTGGATACGAATTTTGCTAAAACTGACTTTTTTGCTTTCAATTCATCCCGTTACCTCATAAAAAAATCAACAGGTTTGTCTTTGTACTGACCATGATTTGTATGAAAATGTCTTTGCAATTTATTGGCTTTCATGGATGAATTTACCAAAATGCTTTCACAGATTACGCACTGCGGTAAATCGATGTGGCCATCTTTAATGACAGTGAATCCATATTCAATAAATTTTTCCTTGTAACTATAATCATAATTCGTTTCTAGTTTGGCTTTTTGTTCGTTGATCCACTTGCATTTGCACTTGCATTTTCTGAATTTTGTGCATTATTTTCTTGAGGAGTTTTATCTGTTTTCGCCAGAAAGCTTAATAAGTTGCTTTGCTTACTCATTTTACGCAAGAAATATTATGCTATCTAAAAGTAACGCAAGTCTAAAAGTAAATTTAAATTAGTTTAATTACTATGAGGCTATTTACCTGCAATTATTTAACGTTGACAAAAGTGTTTCTGTTTCATATGCGGCTTTACATTGAACACAGAAAAATAAGAACGCGAGCCGTGTGTAGTACACCTGCAATGAGGTTGATGTGCGTAAACGGATGCGCGTTCGTACAATATGTACAAAAGATTTCGTCCGTCACACAAGTGAAGTACGCCTCTTTGTGTGATTGTAAATTGTGATTTATTTCTTGTTGTGGTTAGCTTCATAAGCGACCCAAAAAAAATTTACCGCGACCCACATTTGGGTCGCGACCCATAATTTGAAAAACGCTGCTATATAGGACCTAACGTAACAGTGAAACCATATTTAAGGAGCATATATACATGGTAAAATTACGTGATGCATATAGATTATTTCTCGCATTACTTAAAATAGAAACCGGACATAACCCGAAAGAAATAATACTTCTAAATGAAAGTAATTCAAAAACCTAGATGCACTAGTAGTTATTTATATGCACAAAAATAAAAATAATCTACTCAGCACAGACATCAGCATGCTCTCCAATTCTTTATTACATTTTATTCCATATTTATTCCTCATTCAATAACTAAGCTGTTTTTTATTTTTATATATAAAATTTTGTTTTTGTTTTCAGAAAGTAATTCCCCACCTTTAAAAACATCACGATACTATATATAAGCTTTGTTTGTATTTAGAAAATTAGTTATACTGACAATGTTTACTTACTTAAGGAAATGTATACATTTAGATTACAAATATAATTTCTGAAGAAAAGACCCAAGTGTTTCATTATAATAAGATTTTATTCAATTTTAATTTATGTTCGCAGATAAAAAAATATTCAGGCTTGGTTTGCTTTCTTTAGATAAATGAAACTTAACGCAAATTGCGAAATCATGACACTATATAACAAAATGATATTTCAACTTATTAAAGGGGAATATAGCTTGAGTATATAAATATATTCAACCTTTTCTTAGCTCAGTAATATTTTTATAATAAGCTTTTTAAGACTACAAAACAAATTTCTTGTTGAAACACATATTTGTAACATTTATCGTAAACATTTATTTGTACGCTATTTACTAGCACTTTACGTATCACTAAACAAGAACTATGTAAATAACATTGTTTTTAAGATCACATCTTTCTATTTATTCAAAGTGAATATCCAACTGCAGACGCGTTTCGAGATTTATCTCTCATCAGTGCAGCTTTGCTCGTGTGAAATATAAAATGGAATATACTGTACATTAATTTGGAAATCATGTGACGGGCTGTCGAGGTTAGGTTAGTACGATTGTATCTATAATTAATTTGGTTTCATCCCAATATTCAAAATGTTATTTGTTTATTTAAAATTAAATTTTAGAATTGGTTTTTTTTTTTGTTTTATTTAAAGAGATTTAATTAAAGAGATTATTTGCTTAAAAAGATGATAATTTTAACGTTCTAAAAATGTTACTATTATTTAAAGTAAACATTTTTTATTCTAAACTAGTACATATTAATCGTTTTTTTTAAGTGAAATAGTGATGAAGATGGAATAGTTGTTGAGGGTGGAATAGTTGTTGTAGGGTGGAATAGTTGTTGAGGGTGAATTAGTTGATGAGGATGGAATAATGTGAAGAATTTAGAGGTGCACGCCACTGGTGACGATGAAGGAACCATTTGGTATTGTATTTGGCAATTGTTCTGCTGCTTGGCGGTATGCAACCCTGTATGGAAAATTTAAAGGCGCACGCTACTGGCGTTTTCATCGCCATCTGGTACGACATATAGTATACTATAGTTAATTATTAATAAACCATTTTATTTTTAAATTTTACGCAATTTCGTGCAAATGAATGGAGACGGTAGATTCTTTTAAAATTTCGATAAAAAATGTATATTGCCACATTACCTTAGACTTTTAGGTTTTGATTTATCTGATCATTTATTTGCCGCGCGTATGTGGTCTTGATCAGATAAATCAAGCACATATAAATCAGGACCATATATGCGCTGCCGCGCCTATCTTGTCTTGGTCAGATAATTGAAGACAACTTACGCGCTACCGCGAGTATGTGGTCTTGATCAGATAAATCAAGACCACATACGAGCTGCCGCTCGGTATACCCCTCAACTGGATTTCGTTTTTAATTTTTTTGTTTGCAAAAAAAAATTTCGACAAAAAAGTTTTTTTTTTCTGCACTTGCGAAAAGAATAAAACAAAAATGACGAAAAGTGAGGTTACCGTCGGACGTGCGGCGACGTTCCGGACACGTCGGTTCCGGAGGCAGGTCTGTGCGACGAAAACAGTCCGAGTTGTGGGCGAAAAAGTGGAAAAAATTTGAAAAAAAACGGCGCAGTAGCCCCCAAAGACGGCAGAGAGTTGAAACTGTTTTTAGAAAACAGTTAAATCTTTTGGAATATATACAATCCTTGCGCTGCCGCGCGTATGTGATCTTGGTCAGATAAATTGGTATTCATCAGATAAATCAAGACCACATACGCGCGGTAGCTTGGTCTTGGTCAGATAAACGAAAACCACATACGCGCGGCAGCGATCAGATGAACCAAGACGAGATAAATTAAGACCAGATGTATCAACACCACTTACGCACTGCCTCGCGTATGTTGTCTTGGTCAGATAAAAAAATTCTGTGTCAAGGCTATCAGCCACGAAAATACCAAAATGCAAATTTCAATAGAAAAATCTATAGGCTACGACGAACTGTATGAAATAATTTTGAATATATCTGTCCAAGTTTCCAAACTATAGTTATTTGAATGTCTAACATTCTGTGCGACTTTGAGTTTTAACTGAGTGATAGACTGACTAATTCCCTACAAATGTGTGAAATTTGATTGTACCACGTTTTGTCAAACTTACTAAAATAATTCTTTAAAGAAATGTCACCGTACATGTCAATCACGAATTTCAACCAAAAACGAAAACGAAAATTTCAAAATATTCAAAAATTGCAAAAAAATGTATTAACATTTGAAGGAGTTCAATGAAACTTTTACTGAATGTGGGTATCCACCAGAAGTATCAGTTGACAAAATTTCAACGCTCCCACTCCAATGGGGACGACGTGAGGAATGATTTTATCTTCAATAATTTTTTAGAAATATCTCCTCAACGCCTCAAGATATAAAATTATATCCAGGATATCCGGATGTAAAATATCGATGTCTACAAAAAAGTATTCTTTGTAAATTTTGTAGAAACCTTCGGTTTTGTCGCAAAAGTAAAAATGATTAATCTCTGAAATTCGTTTTTAAGTTTTTTCGTTTGCAAAAAAATTTTTTCGGTCAAACGGTTCGCTTTGGAAAAATGAAAATGACACAATTTTTAGATGAAAATCTGCTCTATAAAATAGTGCTAAATGCATGTTTGGTAGACTTCGGAGACTTGTTAAAAAATATATTTGTAAATTTTCAATAAGAATTTCTTTATTAGAAAAAAATATGTGCCCAGGCTATCGGCCATGAAAATTCCAAAGCGTCAATTTCAGTAGAAAAATGTATAATCTATATAGATCTGAAAGAAATTTCAATATAACCCTTGCAGTTTTCATTTTATAGTTATTTGAATATATTAATTTCTGTTACGTTCGAGTTTGAGGGGCGGCGGCCGCCGCCAGATAGGATATTTTGGAAAAATAACTAAGGGATATCATAGACTGAATAACTCTCTACAAATGTGTCAAATTTTATTGTTCCACGTTGTGTGAAACTTATTAAAATAATTTATTAAACAAATCCAGACATGTCCAACACGAATTTCAACCAGAAACGAACACGAAAATTTCAAATTATTCAAAAATTGCAAAAAATATATTAATACTGCAAGGATTACAACGAAACTTTTACCGAATGTGGTTGCCACATAAAGTAACCGTTGGCCAAATTTGAACGCTCCAATGGGGACGGCGTGGCATATGATTGTGTCTTTAAATTGATTTTGCAAATATTTCGTCAACGCCTGAAAATAGAAAATTATAACCGGATATACGTATGTAGGATGTCGATATCTACAAAAAAGAATTGTTTGCAAATTTTGTAGAAACTTTCGGTTTAGTCGCAAAAGTAAAAAATATAAAATCCCAAAATTTATCGAAGGGCTTTGCAAATTTTGCAAAAACGTTCGGTTTAGTCACAAAAAAATATATTAAATACAAAAAAAAATTCAAGGTCCCTTCTCTGAACTTCGAATTTCAATTTACATGGGCTTAAATGGACAACGTGGTTGGAGGTTTGCAAAAAGAATTCCTCCACAAAAAGGGTTTTTAGAAAAAAATCTGCTTTATCGAACAGTGTAAAATACATGTTCGGCAGAGTTCAGAAAGTTGGACAGAAGAAATACTTGAAGAGTTTCTACACAAATTTCTGTTTCAAGGCTATCGGCCACGAAGATTCCACAATGAAAATTTCGATAAATAAATGTATGCTCTATCTAGAATTGAAAGATTTTTGAATACATCTGCTGCAGTTTTCAAAATATAGTTATTTGAATATGTTGCCTTCTGGGTTGCGTTGACTTTGAGAGGCGGCGGTCCCCGCCGGATAAATTATTTTGTAAAAATAACGAGAGATATCATATAATTACTAATTCTCTGCAAATGTATGCAATATTATTGTTCCACGTGGTGTGAAACTTAGTAAAAATTTTTTTGTAATGAATCCAGACGTCTATAAAGAATACCAACATGTTACGGCAGCCACCGCCAGAACAAATATTTTTCGGAAATGATGTGTTAGATATTGAGGTGTTAGACAGATCGATTTTTTCTTTAGAAGCGTGTACAATTTTATTGTTCCACATGCTGTAGAATCTATTAAAACATTTTTTTAATGAAACCAGCCATCAATGAGAAACGCTGTCAAAGATTTAGATTTGTCACCCAGGATAAATAAAATACTTGTTATTTTATTTGTTACAAAAAAAACGTTTATTACCAATTTAAATACATTTAAAACTCGGAATAGAAAAACAGTTTAAATAACCACAAATATTTTGGCACATAATTCCACTAATATCACATGTCCCAAAATGATTTCCACTGATTTCAAGAACAAACTTTTCTGGGCGAATCTTGCTTGGGGGGTCTCTTCTCGGACAGAATTGTTCGAAAAGTCTGAGTTTTGTCCGAAAACAATTTTTTTTAGCGGTCGCAGTAGATTTCAACTGACTGACGTTTGGGTTGACGTTTGAGTTTGCGTCCCGCCAGTAGCGCCGATATGTTTTCTTGGTGAATTCTTGGTTCAGAAAATGTGGAAAAAATCGAAAATTCGAATCATCTTGCGACGGGACTTGCAGGTGAAAGTGCGGAAATGTGTTACCGCCGATTGGTGTTCTTCGTTACAGCGTAAATGTCGTGTTAAGAAAATTCCGATTTTGACGTACCCGAATTTTGAGGAATTTTGGAAAATTCGCCCTCGCCGAACCGCAGCCGGCAAAGAAGCGCAATTTATAAACCTTGCAGAAAAGAGTTGAAATTTGCGAATTGCCGCGGTAAAAGTTGCTAAAGTTGAAAGACGGATCAAATATGACGTGCGAAAAATGGGCGACGATTCCCAGGGCTCTGGTAGGTGCACCACTACACTTCACCGTCACTTGCACAGTGAAACGTGCAAACTTAGTTTCAGAATGTCGGCAATATCCGGCGGAAAGACACCGTTCAAAAGTTTCTGAAAAATTCGCATGCGCCTCTTAGCTAGGACTCAAAATGCGAATTTCGTTTATTTGCAATAACTTTGCAAGTTGCGAACTTTTTCCAACTTTTAATAGCTTATGGCACGGTCCAGTCTGTTATCGATTTGCCGCTGTAGGGCAGGAAGTTGTGCCATTTGTGCTTTTGTAGATCTCGATTGCGGATTGACATCCTACCGGTTTGATACTATCGGCCGTGGCGACCTCGTGGTTTCTGCGAATCGGCAAATCGTACGCAAGGTACCGTGTCGACCTCCATCGAACGGTGTAGAAGAAATTGCAAATATCCATCCACTTCCGGTTCGGCAGCCGATAACGTCCGGTTTTGCAAAAACAGCTACCGCACGGCATTTTTTGCAAAAAATCGCACGGCCTCTACGAAGACCCAGAGTGGAAGAACCTACAAAACCGGACCCGCAAACAGGAAGGCTTTCCCTTCAGCGGTCGGCTCGCAATAGAACGTCAAAGAAGATCGTTTTTTGGGATATTTTTTCTCGGTTTTTCGCACTTTTCTCAAAATTTTCAGCGAAGACTCGAAAAGATGAGAGTTTTGTGCGGAAAAATTCGGCGCTCCCGATAGCACTACTCGCGTCGCGATCGATCCAAATACGGCAATACGGCGGCCGAGAAATGGAAATTTCGTTTTCGCGCCGCACCCCCGCCGTCTCCGGCGGCACCACAATATCTCAAAGATTAATCAATTGTCTGTTGTTTTTTAAACATTGGACCACTGTCTCCCGGCAAAATTTCTTTCCAAAATCACTTAAAACGTCCGTTTTCATTCTTCAAACCCGACTTGACGCATTTATCCCGCCCCCTCCCGGAAAGGCTTGCCAAACTATTTAGTATGTATTTTAGTACTATTTTAGTATGTAGTAATATATGATTTTTTTCAAAAGTAAGCTAATAATAAAATTTTGTATAATTGGTGATATATATATATATATATATATATATATATATATATATATATATATATATATATATATATATATTTATATATTTTATTTAAAAATAAAATTTCGACAATAAAATTCAATGAAATTTTACAAATTTTATAAAATTCTGTTTTTGAATAAAATTGTATTTATTTTGTTAAGAAATTGCAACTTTTTAATTTAAAAATTTGTATTTTTTTAATATTAATATTGATTGCAACAAAACAATGTAACCAGAATGTATCGAACTCAGTTTCCTGTCAGTTTTTTGTCAATTTTTATTTCGATAGAGTTGAAACTTAAAAATGCTATAAATTTAGTTTTCACAAATAAAAACTACAAAATTTTGCGTTTTTATTCAAGTCCATAAAGATTTTTTTATAAAATATTATTTTTATATTAAACAATTTTTAATTTTTTGGTAACAAAAATAATCTAAAATATGAATGAAACTAGAAATTGTGAATTGTAAAATTAGTTAAACTGTATTGACAAACCATGTAAGTATTGCTTGCCAATAAATTTTGGTGGGAAATTGCCAAATTTGAAGCAAAATTTTCAAATATCAAATTTATAGCATTCTAAAGTTGTAAACTAAAATTAAGATTCTTGCAAGAAATTTTTTTAATCAATTTCTGTTTATATATTTAATATATATATATATATATATATATATATATATATATATTACAATTTTTTTAAATATGAAATTTTGTCAATTTCACAATAAGTGAAATTCCAATTTCATTACAATAATAAATCATTCTCCTATTATTTATAAATTTAACTGGATCGTATAAAATATTAATTAATTAATATTCGACATTATAAAATATTTCATACAGTATATTAATAAATTATTAATATTACTACAAATTTTATGCATTTATATTTTCATTAAAACCATCTACATATTTTCGATTGCTCATTTTATTTTAAATTATTAATAGATTAGTTTTTCTTTCCGAAACGTTTGCGTAAATATATTTATTTATGTTGTAAAAGGATTATTAACTCGTAGTTGAAATAATTATTTATTCATATTCTTCGGATTATTATTCATTTGTTTGAATAATAATCCGACGTATATCGTCCAAAAATATTTATTTTTAATATTTTAGAAAATCGACATATAACTGCTATACATTTTTAAATTGGGGATTAATTAAGAATTGTCAGATTTTTTTTACATTGGGTAAATAATTTAAAAATGTAAATGTCAAAGTATTTTTGAAATATTTTAAATTATGTTTTGTTGGTGGAAAAAAGGGAATAAAAGGAGAACACATTTTCCTGATTTCGGGCTAACAGTTTCTCGTATTTCCATCTTGTCAGCGACAACAAAGGAAAGATTTACCTCAAGATGTTTCGCTTGCCGATTGAAATGCAAATGGACATAAATAACGAAATTCAAATGTTTGTGGAAAACGAATATCATAACTGTCGAACCTCAATCACACATCCGCGAGAGATGAGAACATTTCCGCCGGCCAGACACAACGAGTGGGAAAATATTTAAAGAGCGTTCCGGAACCATGTATGCCTCGTTGTGCGCTTCTCTTTTCAGTGATCTAGTGGAAATCCTCGAGTCAGAAAGAACGTCAGTTCTTTAAGAGCCCTATTGATGGATCGATGGAGTTTCACGGTTCGGGTTCTGCGGAGTTCTCAAGAACTGTGTACTAGGAGAAGGATAAAATATTACCATATAACAAAGATATCTTACTTAACACTTTACAAGAAGGGAAGAAGTATGTAGGTGCCATTCATTCCAACACGTTTATGCGTTAACCTGCTAGGTAAATAGGGAAAGCGCATTTGAAAGGAAAATTTATCATTTTATACCAATAATATACGATAATCCCAAGTTGAAAGCTCATCTATTACTAAAGCTATCTCTGCGAAAGAAATTTTGCCACTTAGTTACGAGTATCAAGACACAAGAAAACTTCTATTCCAGTTTGTTTTCTACAACTTCATTTAAATATTAAAATGTTAAAGTTTAGGATATAGATTAAAGAAATTTACGAAATATAGATATTTTCCTTTCGTACATTTGATATTCGTTTTAAGTTCCTTAGTTTGTATTGTTATGTTTTAACTTAAAAAATAAATTCTTTTGTACACTTTATGATTGTTAATATCGGGTCGTTAAAACTAATTTCCATTAATAAAGTCATTCGTAAATTCGGAGTAAAATGTATTTATACAAAAAAGTTAAAAACGATGGCTTTTGTTTATAATGGTTGTGTATCGAAGCGTTTCGGACAAGCTGGTGCAGAGTAATAACACGTAGTGGTAATGGTTCCATCAGCAGCTAATATTAAACCGACTTCAACGTTGGCCAGCTGAAGCACAGTCGATTCTCTCATCCCCCACGATATTATCGTTGATGCGCGAGGTTTATTATTATATTTATAGATAATTAAAATCTATCAAATTGTTACCATTTTATACCTAGATAAATCACGGGTTATTGTTCGAAATGAAACGTTTAGTACAGCTGTAAATTACGGATTTCATTAAATACTATATTAAAACTTCATTATACGTTTTTTGGTTCTATGATTTTGAATTATATGATTTTCATTAAACATCAATGAATGATATGTAAAAATTAAAAACAATAATAAATAGGACAAAATATATTTTAATACAATATCAAAATATTAAGCAAGAAATTTAATTTTTAGACGGATAAATGAGATATTAAGAAAACATATATAGATATGTTAGACAAAACTGGTTTTTCTTCAACCTTGGAAAAGAAAATTAAACACACAAGAAAAATCAGTATAATCTATTCACTCTATTATTAGCTATTTAAATGTTGTACTTAACAGGTAAATTTAGTGATAAAACGTTAAAAACTCGTTAAATTATTCTTGTCGAGAAAGGAGATGAAATATTTGCGATATTTTTTTCCGTTGGAATTATCGAGCATAACGGAAAGTTTGGTATCGGAATATGAACCGCCAATCGGATTTCGGTGGTAAGTTTTCGCTAACAGGTGCCTGAGAAACGAAGAATTCCCACAGTCCATCACCGCCGCCTTCAATATTTGTTATAGGATCAGCGGCGTTTCAAGCCGCACATACTCATCATTTCTCATAATATACGTTCCAGCTTGAATTATTCACGCTTCCTTAAATAAATCTAAATGAATTAATAGATTTTCTGTCAATTTTTCAGCAAACATTTTCTCGTATTTTTTTCCATTCCACGGAATTAACACATTCCCATTATAAACGTTTTTTAAAGCTACTATTAGCTCGAATATATGACGAATCCGGCTATAACACATTCCCATTCTCCATTTACTCATGAAAACACCAGGAAAAATACAGTTTTAAAGACCCAGAATATAAAACGCCATTTCAAACAGGCACATTTTACTATTTATTAAATACAGCAAATAAAGGAAAATCTGCAAATAACTACGATTTTAGAGTTTATTGTTTACGTCTAGGCAACATTATAATGAATAATCAGTAGGGACTACTACAGTTGGTACTTCTGACGTGTTTGTGCAACCCTTATAGACAATTGAATTGTGGATACCTTAAAAGAAAAAACGGTACATACGTATTAACGCCATCACCGCCACATTTATAAATGCCGCCAATCTACACCTAAATTTTTTATGATAAATCAATATAAAACATTTTATTTAAAGTTAAAGCATTTTTAAAACTCAAAATACTTTATTTTTAACCACGGTCAGATTAGGTTGCCCGCAGCGAAGCGGAAAGATAAATCAAGACAACATACGCGCGGTAGCGCGAACTTTCGCTCCAATATATAGCGGTGGTGGCGTTAATACGTAAGTACCGAAAAAACTAAATAAGCAAAACTGTATTGTGTAGTCATTGAGAAACAAAATTATAGTAACGATCTAGTGTTGCGCAAACATTGATAGACAGAACTAAATCGACAAAATTGACTTGTGCTAATCTTGATAGACAAAACTAGATGCACAAAATTAAATTTCTCAACCCTGTAAGACAAAACAAATTGATAATATTTAGTTGCGTAAACATTCATCTTCTTCTTTATGTGGCATCTCCTTCCAGGAAGTTTGCAAACATCATCGCTATCTTCATCTTGGAAGCGGTAGCTCGGAATAACTCTTGGGATGTGGTATCATACCACTCTCTCAGGTTACGCAGACATGAGTATCTGCTACCACTGTTCCGTTTGCCTACTACTTTGCCCTCTATTATCAATTGAAGCAACTCAAATTTTTCTCCTCTGGATATATGGCCTAGATATTGTAGTTTCCTTCTTTTAATTGTTTGTTTGATTTCTCGTTGCTTGTTCATGTGTTCTATTACTCTAGTGTTCATCACTTTGTCCGTATATGTTATTTTAAGCATTCGTCTATAACACCATACCTCAAAGGCTTCTAGCTTTTTTATTTGTGTTCGTTGTAAAGTCCATGCTTCCATTCCATATAGTAGAATGGAGAACACGTAGCCTCTTAGTATTTTTGTACGTAGATCAAGTTATACTTGTCTATCACAAAGAAACACCCACATTTTAAGAAATGTACTTCTGGCCGTTTCAATTCTGGTTTTAATTTCTAGGGTTTGGTCTATTGTATTGGTTATCCATGTACCAAGGTATTTATATTTAGTTGCCTTTTCTATACTCGTGTTATCGATATTATCGATATTGATATTGTGTTCTGCTTTTTTTACGACCACGTACTTCGTCTTTTTCAGACTCATCTTGAGACCGTATTGTATACCGATATCGTTTAGCATGTTTGTTAAGCTCTGGAGATCTGCACTATTCTCTGCTATAATAACAGTATCGTCGGCATACCTCAAGTTGTTAATCGTCTGACCATTTATTGTGATTCCAGTGTGTTCTTCACTTAGCCCCTCTCTGAATATCTCTTCGGAGTATAGATTAAACAGCATTGGAGACAGTATACAACCCTGTCGTACTCCTTTTAGTATCTGTATTTCGTCAGATTCGTCGTTGTCTACTTTTATCGTGGCTGTTTGGTTGCAGTAAAGTGATTCAATAATCTGAATGTCTCGCGAGTCGATGTTTCCTTTTTTCAGTAGATCTATTAGAATATCATGGCGTACATTATCAAGGGCCTTTTCATAGTCTATGAAGCATACGTGTATATCTAGGTACATGTCTAAACATCTTTGCGTTAATACATTAAAACTGAATAATGCCTCACTTGTACTAAAACCATTCCTGAAACCAAATTGAGTATTACCTATGTCATTTTCTAGCTTCTTATATAGTCTCTTGTGAATGACTTTGAGAAATGCTTTCAGTGTATGACTCATTAGACTAATAGTCCTATAATAATAATACTCTCTGGCATTTGTTTTTTTTTTGGAAAAGTTATGAAGGTAGATTTTATCCATTGTTTAGGCATTATTCCGGTTTTGTATATTGTATTAAATCGAGCTGGTTCTCATATATAAGTTTTAATAGTTCGCTTGGTATTTCGTCTGGTCCCACTGCTTTTCCGATTTTTAATGTCTTCTTTCTCCTTTTCTTCTTCTTTCAATATGTTTGGTCCTTCTGTCATATTCTGCTTGGTTCTAGTACTTCTTGTGTATGAAATAGTTCTTCTATATATTCTTTCCACCTTATTAGTTTTAGTGTTGGTTCTACTATGATCTTCCCATTTTTATTTTTCATAATGATGATTTGTCTTTTTCTTGATGTTCCTGTTAAATCTTTGATTTCTTTGTGTAAATTTCTGTTATCGTATTTTGATTGTAGCTCTTCTATATATTCACATTTTGCAGTTAGCCATTTTTCTTTTTCTTCCCGTATTTATACCTGTTATTGAACCGTTTAATCCAGACGCTATTCCAGATTACGCGTATATTGCCATTCAAATGGAACAAAATACAGAAGACACATTACATGGCTCAAACAGTACTACTAAAAAGCCATCTCCTCCTTCGACTCCGACACATTTACTATTCAGGCAACTAACAATCATATTTCGTCACCTCTGCCTAGTTGTTCGCACGACTCTGACACTGCAACAATTGCTATTGACCCCACACCACAGAAATTGTTGGATCACGTTATTTCGCCAATTCCAAAAACTAGTGCAAAAGCAGTAGTTAAAACACGAGGCAATCATTCTAAATAGTTCAGACTGCATTAAGATTCAGAAGAATAAAAAAAATACAAAGAAACAAACAAGCTGTCCAATTAAAAACAAAAATGTGGTCAAACAGAAAAAACTATTAGAATCTTCAGATTCAGACAGCGAAAGTCCAGTATTGCAGGAAAGTGATACATCAGTTGAAGAATGGGATGAAAATGAATGAGTAGGGTGTGGGGAAAATTATTTTAAAACCACTAAGAACCATGACTGGATCAAATGTGTGATATGTTGGCTACATAGCACAATGAGTAGTTGGCTTCATAATGAATGCTCAAAATTCGAAAATTTCTGCGATTTCTGCGGAAAATAAAAAAAAAATCTAAATTTGTTTATACTTTTGTATTATTATTATTATTATTCTGTTTTAAGTTCTAAGATACATGTTGTGTTATTTTTTCCTCAGTCGGTCTCACCCGTAGTTGGTGGTCGGTCTAACCCGGACATAGGGGTGAGATCGACCAGTTGTAATGTTTGTACTTTTCATTCAAATAAAAAAAAAACTGTTTGTATGATATAATAAATTATTATTTATATATTATCTAAACCCTTTAGGCAATGCTTTAACGGTATGAAAAAAAAATATCTCAGAAACCAAAAAAGTTATAAGTCTTTTTCCAAAACGTGGTCGCACTCTCCCGGACTTACCCTATATATATATATATATATATATATATATATATATATATATATATATATATATATATATACATATATATATATATATATATATATATATATATATGGCTAAAATGCAGAATACGCCCCTTCAATGAAACTTAGGTTTTTTGACTTTTTACGTGGTGTAACTGTTGCTAATCGTCCTTGGCACGTTTTAACTAAGCTCACAAAGCAAAAATGAAGCTAATGAAGCTTCTACATTACTTGGTTCAAAATTTTCAACGTGACAGATAGTAGACATATGTTTACCCATTCCAACTTATTAAATCGGAATATGGCTTGAATATATGAATATAGTCAACTTTTCCGTAGCTGTATAATATTATTAAGTATTTTTAAGGCTACAAAACAAATCTCATGCTGAAACGCAATAGCCATTTCTATGCTACTTACTAGTCATCAGTCCACTTTCTTGCCACTAAACATGAACCAGATAAATAACATTTTTTTTAAGATCATCTTTCTATTTAACCCAGCTGAATAGCCATTTGAGGACTAGTAAATAGCATACAAATGTCTGTTGTGTTTCTACATGAGATTTGTTTTGTAGCCCTAAATGACTTATTAATATATGTATACAGGGTGTGGCACATAAAGTGTTACAGAGCAATAACAGTCAAACAATTGATTATATTCAAAAAAGTTTCAGACAAATGTTTTAGGGATCGAGAGGGCCGTCATACTGGACCACTCTATTTTTTTATCGGTGGAGGCGAAGATGCTACGTCAAGGTCACCTCCACATTTTTAAATGGAATCATGTATTTTTTTTTTCGATAATATTATTGCCGATTTTAAGACGAATTCAACGACCTGCAAGACAAGGTCATTCTAGTCATGCAAAGTATGAAAATAGTCGAAAATATCGGAATAATCACTTCCAAAGGATCGACTAACCTTGGTTTCGGTCTACCTACAGAAGATGCTCAAAGTGGTGACCCTCGACTTGTAAACACTTGTTAATCCGCTAGTGAAAAGACCGTCTAACTTCAGCCAACATTTGTGTAATTTCGGTACAAGCTCGGCGGATTCTTTCCTTCATGTCATCAGGCGTGGTAGGTGCTACCGCCCTTAGGCGATCTTTGATAAACCCCTATAAAAAGTAATCGGGTGATGTTAGCTCTGGCGAACGAGGTGGCCAAGCTACAGGACCGCCTCGTCCTATCCACTTTTCGCCAAAAATCTCATTCATCACTTGTCTTGAACACAGAGCATAATGGGGTGGTACACCGTCGTGTTGCATCCACATGTTCTTGCGATCATACAAGGGCACGTCTTCTAGTAATTCAGGCAGTACGTTTTGCAGAAAGTTTGCGTAAACTTGCCCAGTCAAGCAACCTTCAAAAAAATATGGACCAATGATGTGATCGTTGACAATGTCGCACCAACAATTAACGGACCACGGATGTTGAAATGGTACAGCTCTCATCCATCGAGGATTCTCATTTGACCAGTAATGCATGTTATGCCTATTCACATTTCCCGTATTTCTGAAGTTTCGTCAGAAAAAAGCTTGTGATTCAAAAATGAAACATCTGTGCCCATTTTTCTACGAATCCAATTATAGAAATTAACGCGATTTAGGAAGTCATTGCCGTACAATTCCTGGTGTAATGACATGCGATACGGATGGAACTTGTGTTTATGCAAGTTCCTTAACACAGATCGCCGACTAATTCCACTCTCTCTTTCGATTTACCTGCTGCTCGAATGTGGATTTAGTGCAACAAAAGCTAAGATATCAGCCGCATTATTTTCGTTAGTAATCGGTGGACGTTTCACTCGTGCTTGTTTCACTGTACTGAAGCGACAGAAATTGTCAGCTAAACGCTTAAAAGCCATGTGCGATTTTTGTCGCCTATCCGGATAACGAGCCGCATACAAATCTCGGGCGTTTCTGTAATTTTTACGGCATTCGCCCAACACCATCAACATATCAAAAGGTTTTTGAAATTCGTTCATTTTCGCGATTCAATGTTCTCACATTAGAAGGTAAACCGTGACTAACTGATATGTCAACAGAAAACCAAGGTTAGTCGATCCTTTGAAAGTGATTATTCCGATATTTTTCGATATTTTCGACTATTTTCATACTTTGCATGACTAGAATGACCTTGTGTTGCAGGTCGTTGAATTCGTCTTAAAATCGGCAACAATATTATCGAAAAGAAATAGATGATTCCATTTAAAAAAGTGGAGTTGACCTTGACGTAGCTTCAGCGCCTCCACCGATAACAAAGTAGTGTGGCCCAGTATGACGGCCTTCTCGAACACTTAAACTTTAATATGAAATATTTTTGGATATTATTAATAAATTGTGTGTTATTGCTCTGTAACACTTTATGTGCCTTTTTAATTCTGATGTGCCTTTTTCGTTCGTTCCTTTGACCTTGTCTATCAGGTCGTTTAATTCGTCTTAAAATCGGCAATAATATTTTCGAAAAAAAATACATGTTTCCATTTAAAAAAGTGGAGGTGACCTTGACGTAGCTGCAGCGCCTCCGCCGATAAAAAAATAGAGTGGTCCAGTATGACGGCCCTCTCGTTCCCTAAAACATTTGTCTGAAAGTTTTTTGAATATAATCAACAGTTTGACAGTTATTGCTCTGTAACACTTTATGTGCCCCACCCTGTATATATATATATATATATATATATATATATATATATATATATATATATATATATATATATATATATATATATAATATGTTTTCTATAGTCCTTAAGTCCTTATATAGCCCTATAAGCTTCTTAGAATTAAAAACGAAATTGAATTTAACATTTGTGTTGTTCCTATATAGCAATATGTATTGTGTACAAGTTTTATTATTGTTTTACTAAAATCTTATGATAACAAAATTTTATCTTTATTTTTAATTTTTTTATAGAAAATGTTGTTCTTCAATTTAAATTTATTTATATTAATTGGTAGATCGGTATTTGTACTTTTATCATTTTTTATGTCTCTCAGATTCATTAGATTTACTACTTTCAGAGTTTCAGGTGTATTTTCAAAAGGTTCTAAAACCGGATTTCTGCTCAAACAATCTGCTTCTTGATTAGATTTTCCTGGATTATATTTTACTCTAAAATTATATTAAGATAAGTGATATGTCAAATCTCCATGTTCTTCATCCGTTCTTGCCTTTATGTTCAGATTTTCTAAAGGTTTATGATCGGAATATCCGACCGCTTTTATAGCTAAACATTCTAGGTATATTGCCTTTTTTGTATTTGCAGTTTTTTCTTTTAATATACCACTGACTTACTGTCTCCATTTTCATCTTTTTGTTTCAGCACAGCCCCTATTCCTTTAATGCTTGCATCTGTGTATATCTCAATTGGTAAATCTGGATCAAAAATTCTCAAAATTGGTTGGGAACAGAGCAAGTATTTAATTTTATCAAAAGATTCTTCACATTCTTCTGACCAGATAAATTTTACATCTTTTCTTAATAAACTGTGTAGTGGATCTAGAATAACTGAAATATTTGGAACTTTATGATGATAATTTACTTTCCCTAAGAATTGACGTATCTTCTTTCTTGTCTCTGGAATTGGGAAGTTCTTGATAGCAATTTGTTACGAGGCAAATTTCGTAAATAACAGATGCCTATTACGGGGTAATTAGACGCACTATTTGTGCGTAATTACTATTATTGGATCTCCGGTACTTACCACAGAGTAGCTATATAAGTCAACAATAACATAAGGTAATACAAATACTCGGGATCTAATGTGTAATGTTCCTTCCTATGGAATGCCCACGTGAGTTTGTGCCAGGCGGCGAACAGATCTGACGTGCTGGTCTTCAGTTCAAAGTCGCTGTAATTCGATAGACACAGATCGGTCGCAGATAGGATTTGGGTGTCCGTTAATTAAATAAACACATAATATTCACAAAATTACACACAACTTATTGTAACTTTTATTGTAGGTATATATATATATATATATATATATATATATATATATATATATATATATATATATATGTTCAACGCTTAGAACGCTTCTCCTCACTGCTCTCGGGTACCCAGATCTGTCTTACTGGTACCGGTGCGTATACCTACTACTATGACAGTAATTTGGTAGTGCGGGCAATACAATGTACTTTCCGCATTTACTACGAGACGCTCTACTAATAAATAGGGCGCCTCGTAACTAATTAAATAATCTTTGATTGGTGTGATAGAATTATTTTCTATTATATGACCCAAGTATCTTACAGAATTTTCTGCAAAAGTGCATTTAAAGAATTTGAGTCTAAAACCTTCAATTAGTATTGCCTCCAGTAATTTTGATAGATGAGATATATGTTCCTCAAAAGTTTTTGAAAAAATTAGGATGGCATATATATAATTAACTACATAGTCCGAGAGTTTGTGTTTTCTTATGATGTGCTCAATATCTTTTGGAAAATAGCTGGGGCTGTCTTTAAACCAAATGGGAGGCAAGTCCATTGAAAATGACCTTCTGGAGTTACAAATGCCGTTTTTTTTCTGTCTTGTAGTCTTTACCATTAAATCCTCAATTAATGGAAAAGGTTGAGATTGGGAACAATAATTTTATTTAATTCTCTAAAATCTATACATAGCCTAGATTTGTGTTTCTCTTCTTTTTTATATGCTAAAGTTACTGGAGCTGCGAAAGGGCTGTATGATTCTTCAATCATATTTTTGATTAAAAGCTTTGCTATTTGATTTTCTATTTCTTGTCGATCTTTAATTGTGCATCTGTATGGACGTTTGTAACAGTATTTATCTACCATTACGTCAATATGAGCTTCATAATCTTTTATAGTACCAACATCATAATTGTCTTTAGCAAATACTGGTTTGTGTTTGTTAATCAACTTATCTATTTCTGATTGTTGATCCAGATATAAATGATTTATTAAAATTTCAAAATCATTAGCATTTATATGCTCATTGAAATTCACCTTATATTTGATTATTTGTTCAATGTTTCCTTGCTTCACTACCTTTTCCAGCCTAGTCCCTAGTCCAAAGCCTTTTCATCTTTTCGAACACCAGAAATGCTGACATTTTTATTTTCTTTAGGTGTGATATATTGTGTGATCCTTAGATCTTCATTTTGAATTAGTTTAAAATTCTTGATACAATCCAAACCAATAAGAAAATCGTAATTAAAATTTTCATTATCAACAACAAATATATCCATCGTTTTTTCAATATTGTAGATTTTTATCTTCAGTGTTACTATAAAATTTGTTTTCTTTACACCATTAATCGTCCTCAAATTTACTATTTGTAGATAACCTGTTTTTTTATTTTCAATAATTTTGCATTAATTAAAGACACATTTGATTCAGAATCATAGATTCCAGAAACTTCTAAAGTGTCATTAAATAGCAATTTGATTTTTATTAATGGTGGTATTATTAGTTTTTTGGATTTTGTTCATTCAATTCTAGTTCTAATTCTTAATTATTAACAGTTCTAACCTGATCTAACATGGTCTCTGACATTATTATTCGCACCATTAAATGTTTCAAGGACAAATTTTTCAAATATATCTTTTTTAGGGTACCGTTGTTATCAACAACGAACCCTTATAGTTTCGATATGTCCGTCCGTCCGTCCGTCCGCAGTTTAGCTCAGAGACTACTAGAAATATAAAGCTGTAATTTGGCTTGGATATACAGATAAGTCACGCTGACAAAGTGGTAAAATAAAATCTTGAAAAAAATTTTTTTAGGGTACCTCCTTTACCCTAAAGAAGTGGTTACGTTTTTTTTTTCTCGTCTACCCCATGGTGTAGGGTATCGTTGGATAGGTCTTTCAAAAATATTATAGGTTTGTGAAAATAATATTTCGATTAAGAGATGCGTTTGTGAAATATTAAGCTTTAAAGTGCTAATTTTTGTTAGAGTCAAGTTCATCTTTATATTCGTTCAAAGTATCTGTGTTCAAAGTAATCCAAACTCTTCTTAAAGTACTCCTTTTTGTTAGAGTTGCTATTACTTTTTTAAAAGCAACTCTTTTAAAAAAAAAATTAAACTTAAATTCTTTAACTTTTCATGATGTGCAATGTTTTCGAACTCATGGCATTATCTCAGGTGGCATATTGAAAATCTGTTTGTCTTTTGTCTCAACTGAGGTTATAGTAATTACATTAGTTTTTCTCTCAGTGGCCAATGCCTTGGCTTCAAACCTGAGCTGTTCCATTTCTCTTGAAATATCCGAAAAAAAAATGTTTTATAATATGTTTTCTATAGTCCCAAGCTTCTTAGAATTAAAAACTAAATTGCGTTTCTCTATAAGAATAATAGTATTTATTTACAATAGTTTTTACAATGATTTATCTTACCTATAAGAATAAGAGAAACAACATTTAAAGTTTCTAATTCAAGTAATAACTAGTTTTACAAATTTATAAATTATTCACATTTAAGTATCTGTTGTGTCAACTGACGTTTAGTCCGTTTCATCAATTGTTGCTCTTTCCATGGAGCGGCTGATTCAAACTTAAGAAAACTAAAGACATCAGTATATGAGTGTCATGTTTTCTTTACATATATTATAGAGAATTGAATATTAATTAAGTTGAATTATTATTTAATTAAGTTGAATATAGTTATATATTCAAGCTAAATTTCGTTACATATTTTAGAAAATCTTATATTCTGGTCAATACGATAACTTTTCAATTTTGTAAAAGAGATGATTCATTTTGGTTGCTTTTATAAACTACTGCGCTGTTACTAGATGGACTATACTACTTTATACTGAATTGTGATTCCCCAGAGTCACAAATGTAAACAATCACGAATAAACAGACGGGATTATACCGAAAAAACAGCCCGAAAAAAACTATGACACTAGTTAGTTAAAACTAGATTAACCGAACACAATATAAATACAAACTAGTATTATTACAATCCGATTGAACTTCAATATTTTGTCATCAATATTCTAGAGGTAAGCATTGATAATAAAATTCTACTTCATTAACAAAACGTTGTTTTGTCAACAGTTTTTGCGTTTTGTTCAGAAATATCTTTACCTATTACATATATTTAGCATACTAAACACGTTCGCAGAGTTTAAACTACCCTTACTATTATCATTTATTTGGCAAGAAAGTAGTCGCTATACTTCTAATAGGTCGAACATATCCGATAATACTGGGACGTGTTTACTTTTTCTGTCTCCCACGACTCTCGCCTGGATAAACTCCCTAACGCAAATATACACCTTTGATTAGAGGAAGGAAAAGGGAAGAGGGAAAAGCAAAATAAAGAAATAAATGGAAAGATATTTTGGTAATAAGATTCAAGGCGATTTCGTTTTGTTTGTTTCTTCTATATTTGCACCGTTTGTTTATTTGTTGCTTTTTTTAATAAAAATAAAATATTTATGAGAGATATTTGTAATAAATATTATTTTAAAATATAATAATACTTAAAAATATGTTTATAAATAATCACATTTGAACAAACAATGTCTGTTTGTGTAACTAAGTAGGAAATTTAGATTTGAAACTGGACAAAACTTGAGTCACAATTGTTAGTAAAACTTCTAAATTTATAGTGGAAATATCTCTAGATAGTGATTATATTGAAATCTTTCCAAACATCTCGATTTATTCAAATTAATGCGTTATTTATTTTAGTTATTAAGTTCCAAAATAGTTTAACTGTTTAATCTCACAGTATGTTGAATGGAACATGGATTATATAATTTGGTACATATTTTGCTGTATATGTTGTTATAGATTTTACTGTAAAAATCTGATTATTTTCTTTTTATTACTCATGCGTTAAAAGTATTATTTGGTGCACGTTTTTTATTACGAGAAATGCCACTTTTAGTTGTATTTCCACGTAATTTGGATAACGCACGCAAATATTCAATATCGCTAAATCAAATAAATAAAAATAAAGTGAACACGATCAAGACCTCGATATTAAAAAAGTGACGTAAAGTGTCACTTTTGTTTTCATAACAAAATAATATTAAAAATTAAAGAAAACAGTGGTACTTACGTATTAACACCATCACTTCTATATTTTTGAATGCCGCCAATATACACCTAATTTTTTTATGATAAATCATAAAATTAAAACATTTTCAAAATTAAAACAAAAAAATTTCGGAATTTTTGTGAAAAATGAGTCGATATAGTATTTAACACACTTTCAAAATTATCTCTATTTTCTTTCACCTGATACTGATACTGTCGCCATAAAAAATCTATAAATAAGATTGCAAATAATGTCTCGTTGTCCTTCTATGTCTCTTGTTCCTCTATTCAGCACTGTTCCACATTCTCTCAACTGTTTGTGTATGAACTCCTGTATCAGTATCAATACCATCACATAAATTGTATCCACATTGTAGTGGAAAGAAATAGGCCTTGTAAAATATGAATATATTTGGTAAATGATTTGTTATATAACTAGAAGGTGTAATATTTTTTATTATTTAAGAGAAATATTTAGGTTTTTGTAACAAAAAAATTAACTTTTTATATACAATAATTCTGACGTTTGTGTAAAATCTGACGTGTATGACTGGTCACATAACTAAGAATGTTGATGCAGTTGGGTCAGCGTTGCCAAATTTAAATTTGACAACGTAATATAAATTATTTAATTGTTTCTGTGCTACATATTTTGGAAAAGTATATACAAACTTGGCTTCCAAAAATTATTTATCCTAATCTAACCGAGGTTAAACCAACGGTCCTTGCCAAATTGTCCTATATTGGATATAGAGTTCGCGCTGCCGCACGTATGTTGTGTGGATTTATCTGTCCGCTTCGTGGCGGACAACCTAATCTAACCGCGATTAAGCCAACGATCTTGCGATTGCCACTTTGTCCTATATTGAATCGAGAGTTCGCGCTGCCGCGCGTATGTTGTGTTGATTTAATTCTCCGATTCGCAGCGGACATCCTAATCTAACCGGGGTTAAACCAATGGTCCTTGCCACTTTATCCTATATTGGATCGAGAGTTCGCGCTGCCGCGCGCATGTTGTGTTGATTTATCTGTCCGCTTCGCGACGGACATCCTAATCTAACCGGGGTTAAACCAATGGTCCTTGCCACTTTATCCTATATTGAATCGAGAGTTCGCGCTGCCACGCGTATGTTGTGTTGATTTAATTGTCCGATTCGCTGCGGACATCCTAATCTAACCGGGGTTAAACCAATGGTCCTTGCCACTTTATCCTATATTGGATCGAGAGTTCGCGCTGCCGCGCTTATGTTGTCTTGATTTATCTGTCCGCTTCGCAGCAGACAACCTAATCTAACCTGGGTTAAATAAATAATTAAGATAAATCAAGACAACGTACGCGCGGCAGCGCAAACTCTCGATTTAATATAGTAGAAAGTGGCAAGGACTGTTGGTGTAACCTTGGTTAGATTAGGTTGCCCACCGCGAAGTGGAAAGATAAATTAGGACAACATACGCGCGGCAGCGCGAAGTCACGATTCAATATAGGACAAAGTGGCAAGCACTGTTCATTAAACCTTGGTTAGGTTAGGATTAGGACAAAGTGGCAAGGACCGTTGGTATAACCCTGGTTAGATTAGGATGCCTACCGCGAAGCGGAAAGATAAATCAAGACAATGTACGCGCTGCAGCGCGAACTCTGGATTCAATATAGAACAAAGTGGCAAGAACCGTTGGTTTCCCCTTGGTTAGATTAGGTTGCCCACCGCGAAGCGGAAAGATAAATCAAGACAACATACGCGCGTATACAGCGTATGTTGTCTCGATTTATCCTTATTTATTAATAAATTATCTTTATTCTTTAATTATATAATATATATATATATATATATATATATATATATATATATATTGTATTTGAGGTTTTCGCGGATAAATACCTGTGTTGTATTGTTTTCTCGGGGATTCCGCGTTGGTGCTGAGGGTTGGCTCTGAAAAGAACCGGATTCTCGACGTTTCGGCGAACTAACATTCGCCATTCACAAGAGATATATGCGTCCGTGCGGGTCAACCGTTAGACGCACACAGTATGCGTCTAACGGTTGACCCGCACCCTTCTAACGGTTGATCAACGCGGAATCCCCGAGAAAACAATACAACACACATATATATATATATATATATATATATATATATATATATTGTGTAAGATAAATCAAGACAACATACGCGCGGTAGCGCGTATGTTGTCTTGATTTATCTTTCCGCTTCGCGGTGGGCAACCTAATCCAACCAAGGTTATACCAACGGTCCTTGCCACTTTGTTTTATATTGAATCGAGAGTTGGCGCTGCCGCGCGTACGTTGTCTTGATTTATCTTTCCGTTTCGCAGTCGGCAACCTAATGTTCTTTATCTTTATTTATTTATCTTGATTTATCTTTATTGTTGTTATTTTTGGGCATTATGCTAATCTCTCTGCATCGAATCAATTTCATTATTAGTATATGTATTAAATACATTCAATCTCACTTTTATTCCTGCGCAGGAGTCTCACGTTAATCTTCTTTGTATCCTTTTAGTTTCAGTATTAATATATACATATATATATATATATATAAATATATATATATATATATATATATATATATATATATATATATATATATATATATATATAATATATTAATATTATTTTTGTGACAGTTTTTGCAAAACATCCTATTCTTTTGCTAATTTTTCTTTAAGAGGATTAAAAGTGACAACGCTGGTTTAGCTACCTGGGCATATTTTTAGTTATGTGACCAGTAATACACGTGTGTTGTTTTAGAAATGTTAAATGTCAAGTCAAATATTGTTATTACAAAAATCTTCATTTCATTAAATAAAACTTCATTTTACATTTTTGCGCTTACTTAAAAGACGACTTACATCATTTATATTAAGTTTAAAAACGAAAAACTCGATTTTCGGAGTTTTAGTTACCGAGATTAGTTTACACAAACAGTTGGAAGAATGTGGGACAGTGCTAAATGGAGGAACAAGAAACATGAGGATAGCGAGACTTCATTTAGAATCTTATTTTTCTGATTTCGTGTGGCGACAGTATCAGGTGAAAGAAAATAGAGATAATTTTGATTCTATATTAAATTCTATATCAACCAATTTTCCACCAACATTTTGAAAATTTTGAAATAAAGTGTTTTGAATTTTAAAAATGATTTAATTTTAATTAAAATGTCTTATTTAATGATTTTTAATCAAAATTTTAGGTGAAAATTGACGGGATTTAAAAATAAGCGGTGGTGGTGTTAATACGTAGGTACCAAAACGTCTTATAGTGAGTGTAAATTCTATGGTGCTACCGGAAATTGAGGAGAGTTCTTATGACTAATCGACACTACCGGAGACAACTAAAAAAGCAAATTCTTCTCTTTCTTTTCCATTTTTAGGGTTCCGTACCGAAAACGGAACCCTTATAGGATCACTTTGTTGTCCGTCTGTCTGTCTGCCTGCCTGTCTGTCTGTATGTCTGTCTGTGAAGACCATTTTTCTCAGGAACACGTAGAGGTAACAAGTTGAAATTTGTATAAAATACGCGGGTCTGCGGTCTCTTTCAGTTGTGAAAAAATCAAACTTGTAAGTCAACGCGATCAAAAGATATGACCGTTTATGTCGCATATTTTGCGATTCCACAAGGGAATCAAAACCTATAGGATAGTTCCCGTTGACCTAGAATCATGAAATTTGGCAAGAAGCGGTGTCTTATAGCACATGTGAAGGGAAAAATCTGAAAACCGTTGTTTATAACCGACATGCGACATACTCAAGTCCCGTAACATCTTGTATATATTATATTTCGTCTAATTTTTCTTTATAATCTACATAATATGTTGATAATCTACATAATAATACTATACTATAATCTACATAATTTACATAATATGTTGTAGATAATATGATAATAGTATATTATACTTATATCACGTTCGCCCTATATTTTTTGGTAGTCAATTGCCCAAAAAGCAGTCAATTGAAAAACTGAATGTTAAGAGTATCGACATAGATCTAGAAATAGTTAATATATTAGTTTATGTAAGATCTAGAAATAGTTAGATCTTAATATAAGTTAGTGAATAAGTGTTATACTAAAATAAAGTTTCCTTTTTAAGTTTAAAAATATTCGTGTTATTAAAAAAAAATACCCTGTATACCTTTATACAGGGTGTATAGGTATACAGGCAAAATTGAGCAGTAAAAACAAATAGTGAAGCTCCAGAACCCCTAAACACTCATAGTGAATGGGGGTTATGTATGTTAATAACATATAGGGTAGAATTCCATCGTACGACAGCGACATCTTGAGGTTATGCTTGCAGCGATACTAAGATGGTAGTGATTTCATGAGGGCCACTTGTCAAGTTAACTGAATGTGCTTGCTACGCCCTCCACAAAAAAAGATACCTTACTTACAAGTTTGTACGGAACCCTCGGTGCGCGAGTCACAACTCGCACTTGGCCGTTTTTTTTTTCATTCGTAATAGCTTTCTCGGAATATTAAACTTATACATTGCCTCACATAGCTTAAATCTTATTATACTGCCGTAGGCAAGTCGATAAATGTATCTGTGTAGTATATAAATATGTCTTTATGAATTTGGGTGATTAAAGCGTCTCCTCTATTCTTTACCAAGTCGGCAGTCGTTTTACCGGGGTTTAAGGCTACATATTATTATATAGTCGCAAGGAACTGTTGAATTTCACTCCATTTGGGGTTCTGGCTCTGGTTACCGTTGGGTTTCAATATTGACATTGCTCGCATGGTGAGTCTTCAGTGTCATTCTCATCTCATTCCGGAACCCTTTTTTTTTTAGGAACACAATCCACAAAAGTTTAGATTAAATTAAAATAGTTTAGAAAAAAAGAAATAAGAAAACAATGGATAGAAATATGGAATGAATTTCCAAGGCTAAGACAATACAAAGTGTTGCTAGGATCTTTTAACCAGAAAACAACAAAAGCTTCCCGAAACTAAACAAGCTTGGAATTCTGAGGTGTCCGGACGAGACTTGTAAAAGTATCTTTGGACCAACTGCTTGAACGAAGAAGATAATGAAACACGATAGTTGTTACAACAAGACTAGCAACAAGACTAACTAGACTTTATTCTCGTACATAGAAAATATATATTTACATTACTGTAAAATGCCCATATACATTCTAACACCTCCACTTATCAAAATAATAGTAAATCTCTGAAAATATAAACCCAAAAAACAAAATTTATTTATATAATAATCTCTGATGAAGTTTTTATCACACATATTATATAAACATTATACAATGGTTTTAATCCCTAATTCTATAGTAAATTTGTTATGCTTAATGCTACTTAATCCTTTTGTTAAAAGGTCTGCTGGCATCTCAGAAGTTGACAGATAAACAATCTTTATAATTTTGTTTGCCACGACTTCTCTAATGAAGTGGTGACGTATATCTATATGTTTTGTTCTCCTATGGAACAGAGGATTCTCTGTTAACTTCTGAGCTCCTTGATTGTCGTTGTACAGATTAATTGTATAATTACAACCAACAATTTCTGACAACAAGTTTTTCAAATAGATAGCTTCCTTACAGGCTTCTGATATTGCCATGTACTCACTTTCTGTACTTGACAATGTCACTGTCTGCTGCTTTTTACTCTCATATGATATCACAGCACCTGACAATTTAAAACAATAACCTGTATAGGATTTCCTATCAATGTTATTTGAGCCCCAATCAGCATCTACAAAGTCTTCCAAGTTATTATTGTCATTAGTATACATTAGCCCATAGGACTTGGTGCTCTGTAAATACTTTAGTATTCTTTTTGCCTGTCTCCAATGGACTGCTGTAAAACAATTATTAAACTGGCTCAAATAACTCACACCAAAACTGAAGTCTGGGCGTGTTAGGATAGACAGATACATCAGGCTCCCTATTAGCTGTTGAGAAGGATATTGTTTGTCAAGATATTCAGATTTTTCAAACTATAAATTATTTTCAATTGTAGTATTCACACCATTACAATTTAACATATTAAATTTCATCAGAATATTGTTTACAAATTGCTCCTGATCTAAAGATATACTGCCATTTTCATAAATCCTAACCCTCATGCCTAAACATTTTTTCACTTGACCCAAATCTTTTATTTTGAAATTTGACATTAAGTCTTTCTTTAATTTATCTGTCATAGTAACACTATTGGAAAAAATGAAAAAATCATCAACAAAAACAGTTATAATAATCTGCTCCTTATCTACCTTTTTACTATATAAGCATGGTTCTAGTTTTGATTTTACATAACCTAATGTTAACAAACAATCATCTACTCTTTTATTCCAAACTCTGGCAGATTGTTTTAACCCATATATTGCTCGTTTTAATTTAAGAACAGTATTACCTTTACATTCTAAGTTGGGTGGGACTTGCATGAATACATTTTCATCGAGAAGGCCATTTAAGAATGCTGTGGTCACATCAAGATGGTTAATTTTAAAATTTAATTTTACACTTATAGCAAATAACAGTCTCAAAGTGGAATACCTTAGAACAGGTGAATATGTTTCTCTATAGTCTACACCCTCTTTTTGCGTAAAGCCCTTTGCGACTAGACGAACTCTAAATCTCACTTTGTTATCACTTTCAAGTTTCTTTTTAAAAACCCACTTGCACTTTACCACTCTGTCTGCTTCCTTGTCTTCCACCAATTCCCAAGCTTGGTTTTCTTCGAAAGCCTTGAGCTCCTCTTCGATTGCTTGTCTCCACATCTCTTTCTCTGGCCCACTCATTGCCTCTTCATAAGTGGTATCCTCATCCCAAGACTCCAATTTATCTATAGTACAAAAATTGGAAAAACCATACCTCTGTACTGGTTTTCTTATACGCTTCCTGTGTATAGCTGGAGCTTCATCTGCCTGAAGATTGCTATCTTCTTCACATAATGTATGAGATGAATCATCTGAATTCGAGCTGGAACTGGAAGTCTCACAAACATAAGTTAAATCATTTGGATCCAAAATAGTTGTTTTATCTTGTGTTTCTTCCTCCACTGTCTCTGAATCCTGTTCATCTTCACTTTCCTGTACTACTATCCGAGTCTCATCTGTGATCTCTTTCTTTTCCATAATAGTCACGTCCCTACTCGTAGTAACTTGTCTTGTTTCTAAGTTGTATAATCTATAGCCTTTTATGTTCTCTGGGTAACCAACTAAGATGTATTTGATAGCTTTCTTGTCCCATTTCTGCCTTCTAATTTTAGGCACATGTACCATTACAGGACTACCAAATACTCTGATATGACTCAGATCAGGTTTTCTTCCTGTCCATTTCTCAAACGGTGTAACTTCTCCTAGACCTGAGGCCGGCGACCTATTTTTTAGGTATACTGCCGAATTCACTGCCTCTGCCCAAAAACTTTTATCTAATCCAGCCTCAAAGAGTAAACATTTAGCACGTTCAACTATGGTCCTGTTGAACCGCTCACATAGACCATTTTGTTCAGGGCTGTATGGGTTTGTCTTTTGATGTACTACACCTTGCGTTTTTAAATAGCTTTCCATCTGCTGGGAACAAAATTCTCCTCCATTATCTGTCCTGAGTATTTTGATTTTATTTCCAGTTTGATTTTCTACCAAACTTTTATATTCCTTGAAACGTTGTGGTACTTGACTCTTTTCCTTCAAAAAATATACAAACGACATACGACTGGCATCATCGACAAAAAGAAGAAAATATTTTGCCTCACCAATGGATTTTGTCTCTATAGGCCCACATAAATCCGAGTGCACCACTTCTAGCAGGGTTTCACTCCTATGGTTTGCAAGTGGAAATGGTAAGCGAGCCTGCTTACCTTCGCAACATACTTCACAATTGGATTTCTGGTTGTTGGCCTTATCTTTATAGGATACGCCCTCCACTGCACCATTCTTCATTTTTTCCAGGTCACTACTTTTGATGTGCCCGAGTCTCCTATGCCACAGACTTGCATTTGTTGTGTGAACTGCCGAAGCTGCTAACACCTTTGACCTAGCTGTGTTTAATCTGTATACTCCATTCTGCAAATTAACTATTCCAATTAGTACATTCTGTTGATTATGGATTTTACAACAATTCGTTTCAAATGATACTTTGTTTCCATTTACTATCAACTGGCTAACAGATAACAGGTTTGTTGTGAGATTAGGAATGCACAAAACATTTCTCACACGAATGTCAAACTGATTATTATTCACACATGTAATTATTAATGTATTACCCGCACACATAACTGGCATAGACATTTTATTTGCAAGAACTATTTCATTTATTTCATGTTTCCAAAGTTGCAATAAACTTTCCGGGTTTGTTGTCATATGAACACTTGCGCCGGAGTCTACATACCAATCTTCTGCACTGAATTCTCCGTTAAGAAAAGCTGCACAGAAGGCACCTGCTTCATTTACTTTTGGTTCAGTACATTAGTTTTTATAGTGTCCAATCTTTTTGCATTTATAACACTTTATTTGTTTATTTCCGTATGATATCTTGCTTGTCATTGACTTTGACGTTTGTTTTGGTTTTGTATATGCGGTGTTGCCAGTTTTGGTTAGACGATTTGTCCAAAACGCTGATTCCGCTCCACTGCTGCCAACCTCAGACGTCATATCGAGCAACTTCGTTTTAATGACGTCAGCACCAACGGTCAAACCAGAGTGCTCTATCGCCATTATTATCGGTGCGAATTTTTCAGGAAGGCCGGCTAAAAGCAATGATGCGATCCACTCCTCATTTATTTCAAAACCCGTCCCTTTCAAACGCTGCGCCGTTTCTACCATCTGGGACATGTAACTTGTCATTGATTCACAATTATCTAGTCGGATAGATATCAACGTTCTAAGTAAACTGATTTTTCTTAAAAACCCCGTGTCGTCAAACAATTGTCTCAACTTTTTCCACAAACTATTAACTGAATTTTCATTCTTGATGTGCACATATAATGAAGGATCGATAGTCATAACTACTTTGGCTTTGGCCTTTACTTGCTCATTATCACTTAAATCCAGTGAAATATTGTCTAGATCAATGCCTTCTAACACCATAAAGTTTTTAACTGCGAATGCCCAATCGTCAAAGTTCTCGCGTCCTTTTAGTTTTGGAACATTCACTAAATAACTTGATGTCGACATTTTTTACACAAAATGGAAAACCACAGAAATTACTTAGAAAAAAAAAATGGGTCTGGCCCCATAACCTAATGAAACACGATAGTTGTTACAACAAGACTAGCAACAAGATAGCGTTAGATGGCGTTATTAGTATTTAAATTAAACTATTTTGATATAAATAAATATACTTTCTAACAGAAGCGTTGTCATCTTTGAATGCCACGCAGATTCTGCAATTCATAAAGGACTTAGTACTAGAGGAGACGCTTTAAGTAGGTAACTATATCAACGATTAGAGGAAGAGTGTGGGGTACATTAGATCTATGAAGATCGCAGACGAAGTCACCACTGAAATCTACACTACAATGAAAGTTACAAGTCATAGGTCTGAATTTACAACATTATCAAGTCTGAATTCATTACATTATAAAATCTGAATACATTATATTGATAAAAATGTAAATTTAAATCACCTAATCATTTACAATTACATTACAATTTAATCACAAATATAATAAACCACTAAATCAACTGAAACCTTTCATGATTATATTGTACTAATTTCAAGTCAGCATAATAAGTCTTAACTAGTCAGAATACAGTTTCTCGGCAAGAATTTATTAATTAATTTGTTGTTAAACTTGAAGCAGTTTGTTATAGTAAAGAAGCTTCAAATTAAATAAAACACGCTCAGTTTATTTGTTTGAGGTTTAGTTAATTTAAGTTAATTCGCCAGAATGAGTTATTTATAGTATAATTATCTGTTTCAATCAATTGGTTAAACTTTAATTTATTTGGAGTTCGACCACTTATGTATCATTATTTATTAATAGTTCCGGAATTGTATATTTTTAGTTAAATTTTATCAATTTCTCTTGATTTTTAATGTTCCTCTTAAAAATAATTAATAATTGTTGGTTAAGACTTTTAAGCAATTTTTCAAGAAATTTTATTAAAAATAGATATAATACATCGATATTTCCCTAACAATATTTTCGACTTGCAAATATTTTAAAATATAAATGAACTGTCAATGCAATATATATATATATATATATATATATATATATATATATATATATATATATATATATATATATATATATATATATATATATATATAAATATATGTAAATCAATAGGAGATGGACTTTCCCCGCTTCTCTTCAACTGTGTCCTTGGAAAGGTTATGAGAGAATGGCGCAAGGAACTGAACACTTTGGGTGCTCAGAGTGGTATCTACATGGGAAGTAAGAACGATGGACTGGTAGTAGATTGCCTAGCCTTTGCAGATGACATGGCACTGTTTGCTGATTCTCTTGAGATGGCAACAATGCAGGTAAACTGACTCAGGAAACAGGCTGCCAAAGTGGGTCTTCAAGTATCGCTGAAGAAAACAGAATTCTTCTCCAATATCAGAGAAGCAAACAGAGAGATGTTACTACAACAGGGAAACATCAAGAGGACTGAGAAATTTAAGAATCTCGGCAAATGGATTGAACCCAACTTATCAGAAAGAGCATCATTATCCAAGAGAGTTAACAAGTTAGAATTAGCCTATCGACTGACTAAGATTTCTTACAATAAGAAATGCCTGTCACGCAACCTGAAACTTAAGCACTACACAACAGTTCTTTCATCAAAAATCCTAGGCCCGGTAACGGAAGATGGGGAAATCCGAAGGCGGCATAACTCTGAGCTCTACGAACATATTGAGATGCTCTCTGACTGTGCAAGGAAAAGAAGGAAAGCTTTCTATGGCCACGTTGCAAGATTTCCTCCAAAGTGACTAACCAACCGTCTGTTCACCTTCTGACAAAACAAGAAGGTTCGTACCACTTGGTTGACAGAAACCGAGAAGGATATTAAGGAAAATTGTCAGGAAAAATCCCGTAGGAAATTTACCTCCAGGACAGAAGGGAGAAATTAGTTACACCGACAGAAGATGCGATAATACTGTGCAAAGGTCAAAGCCCAACAGTTGAACAAGCGATGTCCAAAGGTAGGCATATTCGAAAGAAGAAGAGAGAGAGAACTGTCAATGCAATATCAAGCAATGAATTTTATTATAAAAGGCACAAAAAATATGTTTTCCATGATTGGTACAAGAGGTACAAAGGAAACGGAGATGAAATTTTAATGCTCGTTAATTAAGTATTTCTTTATTTTTTAAGGTAATATCAAATGTTAAAGATTTACCTACAAACTAATCCATGTATTTATTATGGCAAAATGATATTAACAAATAATTAAGTGTATATATTATAAACTGGCCCCACCTCCATTCAAATTGAATTAGACCGTATTTATGTGCTCTTTATGAGCTAATTAGGTGCTGCAATCTGAATTTTTGTACTCGAAGTGTTCAATGAAAAATCAACTTTGACTAGTGGGGGTGCTAACTTATAGTCACCCAATCTGCAAAATTGAGATACCGATACCAAATAAGCACTACAATTTTGTGCTCTACCCACAGCGATAGAAAATTCATGGAAACAAGTATGCGCAGAAGTTGATAAGATATATGGGGCCTGGGCTATAAAATATTAGCTGCTGGAAAAAGAAAGGCTAAATCAAGCGGAGAAACTTTCCATGCGACCGAGAAATGGACTGGAGCCAGCTTATACAAAAGGAAGTTCGGGTGAACTGTCCACTATTTACAGAGAACGAAATGAGAGAGGCGGCCGGAAAAGGTTTTAATGGATGGGAGCCCCCAATACTATTTAAAGATGTTCAAAAGATTGCTGCACAGAGGAGAATTCCCTAGGATATGGAAAACAGCGAGGCTAGTGCTAATACCTAAGGAAAAGAAAAAAAAGCGGAAGTAACATATAGGCCACTATGTATGCTAAACACAATAAGGAAAATGTTAGAGCAACTACTAAGCAACAGAATCAAGGAGAGTATCGAAAAATCAGGGAATTTATCAGAAAAGCATTCGGTTTCCGGAAAAGAAGATCTACAATTGATGCAATGCGTGGAGAACAGGAGATAGCAACCAAAGCGAATACGGCTATGGTAACTCTCGACGTGTAAAATGCATTCAACTGTTCCATGGATGGAAATTGTCCTAGAACTTGTCGGGCGTAATATACCACCGTACCTAGTACAGATGGTATGCAGTTACCTTGAACGAGACCTAATGGTATGAAAAACTGCCAAGATAAATATAACAAGAGACGTCCTTCAGATATCTATACTAGGACCGTTACTTTGGAATACCTTCTACGATCAGGTACTAGGGCTGCGCACGCCTGCAGGAGTAACCCTAGTAGGTTATGTGGATGACTTAGCTGTGATCGTAAGAGGCAAGAAGGAAGAGGAGCTGTGTATTAAAATAAACGAAGCGAGTGCGAGTACAGAGAGTGAGCCGCTGTATGCACTCAAAAAGCCTAAAACTGGCACCGACTAAAACGGAAGCTATAATATTAACAGGAAGGAAGCTCTAAGAATGGAAATCAAAGTAGAAGATGCAATAATAACGACATCAGAGACCTTGAGGTATCTTGGAGTCATATTCAACAGAAATATGAGTAGAACACAGCATACAAATGCAAACACGCGATACAAATAGCTACGAAAGTCGAGGCCGTGACGGCCAATCTAGGACGACAAAAACTAATGCGAAACATCGGAGGACCACGATGTAGCAAACGACGGTTGAAAGCATCGGTAGTTTACTCCATCATACTCTATGGTGCATCTATATGGCAAAAGGTCATCGCAAAGAAAAAATATAATTAAATTTTAGAACGTATCCAGCGAAATATACTGATTAGAGTCTGTTGCGCATATCGGACTGTATATAGCGATGCATTGCGAGTGGTGGCGGCAAGCCCACCCATCTATCTAATAATAGAAGGAAGATGAGGTAGAAGGCTGGAAAACACAAGCAAGAAACCATCCGAGAGCAGAACTCAGAATCTAACCAGTGGCAGAAAAGATAGGAAAACTTGATGGCATAGGCGGACTGAACGCGAAGGCTCATACCAAATGTAAAAAATTGGATAAATCGGAAGCATGGTGAAGTGGACTATTACTGAACACAAGTACGTTACGTTGCATGGATGTTTTGGCCACTACCTTCAAAGGTTTAAACTAGCAGAAACGGCGGACTGTTACTACTGTGGGAAGGACGATACAGCGGAACACACAGTCTTCGATTGTCCAAGATGCGAAGCGCAAAGGAAAAAAAATGACGGAAAGGATAGGCGAAAGAGTAACTGCAGAAAATGTTACTGCGTATATGCTGGACAGTGAGGAAACAAGGAGAACTGTAACAAGAAATATAACAGAAATAATGAAAACGAAAGAAAGGGGCGAAAGAGGTGAACGAGACAAATAGACAGGAAAAATAGACGGCACAGATTTTTCCTGAAGTAATACTACCTACGGTGGTTTCCAGGGAAAAGTGTGAGGAAAATGTGTTTCGTAACTGTGTCTTTTATATTGTAACAAACCCTTTTCTCAAAAAAAGAGTAACATACCCCACTAATTAAAGAACATAATTTTCTTACTTTTCAGCTATAATACAAATGTTTGTGTGTTGTTGGAAACTTTGTTCTAAATAAATAAAAAAGCAAACTCAATTTCATATTAATGGAAAACTTGTTTTCGTCGTGTTATTATTTCTAGTTTAAAAAACATTTATTTGCTTTGTTAAACTTAAATATAAATTAGAGTTGGAAGTAGGAGAATATATAAAGATATTATGTGGAAAAATGTAATAGGAAATGTTTCTGCAATTCCATTTAGTTTGAAATAAAAATGCTATCAAGTTATCTTCAAATAAATGAAAGGGAATAACTTTTAGTTTGCAGCGCGTTTACCTTGTCGTCGGAAACAAGTCGAAATAAATGAAAAGTTTGAAAGAAAATTTGTTATTACTGATTGCTGGGCGAAAATATTAATTGCGATAAGAAAGTGGACAACGACTTAATTCATGCGAAAATTATGGACTTGCTCAATGAGCTTTAATCACTCTAACGCGATCGAGTGTTGACAAACTTCACAGCGGAAGTATGCAAATTGAACCGTTTCCTTTAAAGTCTTAACCGGGATTACGCTTAACTAATTTCAGCCACTTATTTTAAATGAGCTTTTTTTAACGGATTTATTACATTGGGGGAATTGAAATCTGCACTTTGGATACTCCAAAAACTATTCAAGAGCTCATTTTTAACTTTTAACGTTTACTTTTACTACATTACCGTAAGTCTTTATAGATTTTCTATAATCCAATAAACGAACAAAACTTCCAATAAAATTTATTACCAGTAACGTTATAACCACCAAAATACTATAATCCATTAAATCAAGCTACTCATATTATCAACATGCAAGGCTAGATAAACAAAACCGGAGAAAGAAAAATAAAGAGTAAGATGTCAAGATTTGTTTATCCTATCTTATCGGTCGAGTCCTAGTTTATTTCTAAGAAACTATAAGGAAATATAAAACTAAATAAGTAAAGTATACAATGCCTTAAGAAATCTAGACATGACTAGAATTTCTCTGTTAATAAGAGTTGAGTTTGAAGGAAGAAAGAAATGAAAACCCAAAGTTTGAAATCTATATTCTGATCATACTCGACTGTCTCAATATTTCGATATCTCTAAAATTCTCACGTAGTTTCATTTAATCTGTTTCTCATCTTCGTTTCCGCCGTTTGCATTCCATCCTATCTCATTGACATTTATCCGTTTTACCCTAAGCTTTTCTCCCACTTTGCGTCTCGATGCCGTAAAACTGTAAAATAAATCTCCGCTCCTCAACACATAACGTTAAAGGGGAGAAATTTACATAAACTCTCTGTTCCCATACCAAAACCTAATTTATTTCTGCCATTAATATTCGAAAACTTTTCTTCAAAGTCAAAGAAAATCCACTTTATATTTGATTTCTTTTTTTTAATTTCAATAAAATATTTAGTTCATGTTCAAGCAATAAATATGTCTATGCAAGTCTACCTCATCTTGTAATCAAAACCAGACAGACAGACAAAACTACAGCGAAAAAACTAGGCAGACAAAACTAGTCAGGTAAGATTAAACAGAGAAGACTAAACAAACCAAACTATATAAACAAGACTAGAAGGACAAGACTATAAAGGCAAGAATAGATAGAACAGTTATTCTTGTCCAGTCTATAGCCTGTCCAGTACTGTTCTGTTTGTCTAGATTTACGGGTCTAATTCTGACTGTTGACTACTTTTACATGTATAGTCTTGTCTTTCTAGTCTTGTCTGCCAAGTCTTGCATAACTGTCTAGTCTTGTATAGTCACTTGTCAATAGTTACTTGTCTGTGTAGTCTTTTCTGTCTAGTTTTGTCTGTTTAGTCTTGCCTATATAGTCTTGTTCCCTCACTCTGGAAGTCACCTTGTCGTGGTGTGAGGGCTTAGTTTCGCAACAAACCGTTAGACGTTACCGACCAGAGTACAACTCCGGTCGGAGCGGTCAGCGGAGAGCGAACAACCAAGAACTTCCAAACCCTTAATCCAAATTGTCATGCGACCCGAGCCGGAAGGACTGGTTGGTAGCCAAGGGCAACCGGCCATCGCTAACGGAGCCCCTCTGATACCTGGCGACCTCAGGGGGTATCAAGACTTACCATGTCAAGCGGGGCTCTGACGTGGCGGACCTTTAGTTCCCTTGCCACTCGTGGGATTTATATGAATTCCAAAAGCAAAAATAATCGATGTGTGCGGGACCTAACCGACACAGAGAACAAGGAAGTCAGCCCGGCTTCCCGGGAAGACGACCTTGACATCACACTCGTAGACATGAGCAGTCCAGCCATGTCTACGGAGGCAGAGGTAGATGTTCTTGTAGGGACAGAGGAGGACTTGCCGCCTCCTGTCACAAAACAAGAATTACCAGCAGGCGCAACAAAATAGCCCAAGTGAACATCCATGATGCCAAAGCAGCTTCAGCTGTGATGGCTAGGATGTTCACCAAGCAGCACCTAGGGCTAGCGCTGCTTCAAGAACCCTAGACCTACGGAGGTAAGATCAAAGGTCTTAGCAACAGGGAATGTAAGTTGGTATGGGACAGCCGTGAGGTCTACCCTAGAACTTGCATTATGGTAAGAAATGGCATAAATTACTTATGTCTTTCAGAATTTTTAACGCGGGATTTAGTTCCGATTCAGGCCCTCATCAAGACCGAGGGTCTCCACCGCGAAGTGTTGATCGCATCAGCATACTTCCCTGGCGATGGTAAGAGCATACCACCCATTGAAGTACGAAAGCTGATGGAACACTGTATTAGGAAAAGGCTGCCACTCATCCTGGGATGTGACGCGAACGCACACAATGAGATGTGGGGCAGCACGGACACTAATAAAAGGGGTGAGTACCTTTTAGAATATCTCATTAAAGAGAACTTACTTGTGTACAACGTTGGGAACACACCAACATTTGTCACTAAAGTCAGAAATGAGGTACTGGATATTACGGTAGGTAGCGCTAACGTAAGTAAACTAATTAAAAAGTGGAGGGTTTCAAGTGAGTCCTCAATGTCAGATCATAGGATCATAGAATTTGAGCTGAAAGGAGCCAGTGAGGAAAACACCCCCATTCGAAACCCCAGACAAACTGTGTGGCCTATGTTTAGTTGCCAACTAAAAGAAAACCTAGAGCTGGTGACAGTGCGGGGTAGTATCAAACACTACACCGTGCTGGAGCAGGCTGTAGGAGAAATAAATGTAGCAATAACCACGGCATTTGAATCCAGCTGCCCGGTAAAAACCATGAAGGAGCATAAGGACGAAAAATGGTGGAACAAAAATGTGGCCACATTAAGAGCAAAAGTACGTAGGCTTTTCAACAAAGCCAAGCAATACGGAAATTGCCTAGAATACTCCTAGGTGCTTACCACCTACAATAAAGAGATCAGAATTGCAAAAAGGGAAAACTTTAGGACCTTCTGTGAAAACATAGAATCCACGCCGGTGGCAGATAGGCTGCACAAAGCACTAGCGAAGGATAGAGTGGAAATGACAACCACTCTCAAGAAACCGGATGGGACCTTCACGGAGGATGAAGAGCAAAGAGCTCTCCTCCTACTAGAAACCCGTTTTCTGGGATGTAGAGGATACAGGGAGACCGAGGGCTTGATGCAACCACGGAAACCAAGTCGGGCCGACTGGAAGAGGGCAGCGTCCATCTGTACGGAAAACCAAATCAAATGGACTATCGGCACTTTCCAGCCTTTTAAGGCCCCAGGTGTGGACGGACTAGTTCCTGCCTTCCTACAAAAGGGAGAGAGAGAACTTATGCCGTATCTTCTAAATATCTTTAGAAGTAGCTTAGCGCTCGGATATATACTGGAGCTATGGAGAAGGGCTAAGGTGGTATTTATACCGAAGGTGGGGAAGATAGACACCACTCAACCGAAGTCATTTAGACCCATTAGTCTAACATCTTTTATGTTAAAGGCAATGGAGAAGGTGATTGATAATTACCTTAGGACTATATTGCTGGTAGGTACACCACTACACAGGAGTCAGCATGCTTACAGAGTAGGGAAATCCACAGAAACCGCCCTATATCAGCTGACAAACGAAATAGAAGGAGCACTAGAGACAAAGCAAGTAGCGATATGTGCCTTCTTGGATATAGAGGGAGCTTTTGACAATACCTCACACGAGGCTGTCAAGGCGGCCTTCGAAAGAAGGAATATCGATAGCACTATCTCAAAGTGGATGGGAGAAATGCTGAAAACTAGAACGGCGGAGACACAAGTGGGAAAAGACACCATTAATATCTACACAACTCGAGGGTGCCCACAGGGAGGTGTAATATCACCGCTAATGTGGAGCCTTGTAGTTGATGAACTACTGGTTAGGCTAAACGACCTAGACATCAAATGTCAAGGTTACGCCGATGACATAGTCATAATGGCTAGAGGGAAATTTAAGGGAACGCTCTGTGAAATTGTTCAGAGAGGCCTCAACGTAACTAGTAGATGGTGTCAAACAGTGAGACTGAAACTCAACCAGAGCAAAACCACGGTGATACCATTTACTAGAAGGAGAAAACTAAACTGCCTACATCCCATACTCATAGATGGGAAGGCAGTAGAATACCAACAGGAGATAAGGTATCTGAGTATCTCACTAGATAGCACACTCCTATGGAATAGACACGCTGAGGCAGCGGTAGGTAAAGCCAAATGCGCCCTAATGGTGTGCAGAAATATGGCAGGAAAAACGTGGGGTTGTAGCCGCACTATCCTGCGATGGATGTACATCATGATAGTGAGACCTGAAATCACTTATGGGGCAGTTGCGTGGGGAAGTAGAATCAAGCTGGCCTCTATGAGGAAACAGCTTGAGAAGATTCAAAGACTGGCGTGTGTCTGCATCACGGGGGCGATGGGCTCGTGTCCGACAGCAGCATTGGAGCTGCTGCTGGATCTGACTTTGCTGCACCTTGTGGTGGAAAGGGCCGCCAGATCGGCGATCATAAGGTTCAGCAAGGAAGGAATGGTTAGAGGTAAAATAATCGGGAGCAGATACCGAAACAGCCTCGCTGCCAAGATCACCTGGCTAGAAGTACCAAAAGACGAGATGGTATGCAAATACAACTTCGAGAAAAACTACACAGCAATGTGCAGTAGTAAAGCCGATTGGAGCGACGAATCCTCAGCATACCACATAGAGCAAAATGCCATCAAGTGGTATACAGATGGTTGGAAGACAAAAAAAGGTACTGCTGCAGGAGTGTTTGGACCTCGTACCAGGTACTTCGAATCCATGGGAACATCCCCAAATATCTTCCAAGCAGAGGTACACGCAATCGAAAGATGTCCACAGTTTAACCTCGACAGGGAATTATCGCAAAAAACGAATTGCTATCCTGTCAGACAGCCAAGCAGCCATTAAGGCCATTAGCTCATACACCATAAGATCCAAACCTATATGGGACTGTGAAGGGAAGCTGAACAAGCTTGGCACGGATAATAAAGTAACGCTATACTGGGTACCAGGACACACTGGTATAGACGGAAACGAAGAAGCCGATCACCTAGCAAACAAGGGATCCAGTAGCCCCTTTATAGGTCCGGAACACTTTTGCGGCATGAGTGTCAACATCATCCACAAAAGTTTAGATAAAGAAACAAGAGGAAAATGGATGAAAACCTGGAGAGAACTTCCAGGGCTAAGGCAATCCAAAGTGATGCTGGGATCTTTTAACCAGAAGAGAACAAAAGCTTGTCTGAAACTAAGCAGGAACAAGCTCAGAATTCTGACAGGAGTCCTGACGGGACACTGCAGACTTAGGAAACATATCAAGGCCCTAGGCCTAGAGGAGGATGACGGATGCAGATTCTGTCGCTTAGCAGAGGAAACCCCCATACATCTGTTCAAAGACTGCGGAGCATTACTCCGCAAGAGACAGGTGTACCTTGGGCTCACTGCTTGAACACAGAGGTGCTGCAGGTCTTGAATCCCACCCAGATCCTGAAATTCCTAAAGGAATCAGAATTAGAGGAGGCGCTCTATATGGGTAAGTACACCAACACTTGGAGGAGGAGGGTGGGGTACAATAAATCTATAAAGGTCGCAGTACAAGTCGTCACCACCATATCTACAATCTACAATAGTCTTGTTTGTTTAGTATTTTGTGTCTAATCTTCTCTGTCTGATCTTGTCTGCCTAGTCTTGTCTGCCTAGTCTTGTCTGCCTAGTCTCGCCTGTCTAGTCTTGAATGTCTAGCCTTTTCTGTCTAATCTTGTTCGTCTAGTCTTGTCTGTCTAGTCTTGTCTGTCTAGTCTTATATACTTAGTCTTGCTTGTCTATTCTTGACTGTCTATTATTATCTGCCTAGTCTTTTTGTACAGTCTTCATCTTGTTCTGTCTTGTTTTTTATAGTTTTGTCTGTATGGTCTTTTCTGTCCAGTATTGTCTCTTTAGGCTTGTTTGTCTAGTCTTGTCCGTTTATTCTTGTCTGTCTGGACTTAAATGTCTAGTATAGTGTATTTTGTCTTGGCTGTCTGGTAGGTAGCCGCTGACTTATTTATGGGGAGCTCACAAAGAAGTGCGAAAAGTGCTGATTTAATGAAAATGATGTTTGCGACTGTTGTTACGTAGTAATTACTTACCTGGAATTGAAAAACTTATTATGTTTTTACAACTAATTGTTGTGAAAATAAATTTACACACTTTACACGGGTTGAGTTTCGACTTTTGAAAATCATTTTCATTTGGATTACTAATTGAATTTATACCAAGGGTTTAGGTCGAGAAGGGAAGTGTCTCTCCGTAGTTTGGAACTGGCAGTTGATGCAAGATTTATAGACGATCCGTCTCCAGTTTCATTGTAGCGTAAGCGTCTGCAGTTACATTGAAAGTATATATATATATATATATATATATATATATATATATATTGTATATAAGTCCGCACCTGCAAAGAGACAAACAATTTCCTTCCCCATCAAAGCTCTTGATATATATTCAATCTCTTCAATTGACCTTCATCAGTCGAAACTCGAGTAGTGTTATATAGTAGAGTTATATAATTTTAAAACATTATATAACTTCACAAGTTATATAATATTTGCAATAACAATTAGTGGTAAAAACATTGTGAATTTTTCAAATCAGAGTAAGTGCTGATTTAGTTGTTAAATTATTTATAAACCTATTTCAAGTCGCTTATAAGGGCAATGCATGTGTCCCTGTGACATTTAACTGTGAAAGAACGGCTCCGTTCTAATTAGTTTCGGTTGCTTAAGGAAAAAACAATCAAATATATTATGAAATTTTCACCAAGGTAGAGTTTCATTCCTAGTTACCTGTGACGCTAAACAATGAGCAAAAGGACGACAACATGTAGAAGTACGTTTAACAATAAGATAAGTTTTAATTAAAATTAAGTTTAAAATTAAAGCACTCCAAGTGGATATAACCTTTCGTCGGTAATATAATAAAAGATACAAAATTATCTCTCATAGGTTTTGGAAAAAGCAGGTCAACTAGGGACGCAGTCGGAGCAGTTATGAACAAGTAAAATTTGCGCTTTAATAACTTTTTAAAACTTTTTAAAACTTTTTAAAATTTTCGTTTAACACCACCAACTGGGAACTAATAATAATAGGCGAAATGACAAAGATACGCGTAGCTCTGTATCTTCTAATGATGATAAAACGTTTCCTTACCAGCGGGAAATTAATAATGCAAGCCCACAATGCGATGGTGGAAATATAAGTTGTGTGACCCCTCAAGGCTCGATGTTGGGTTCTCCACTCTTATACGACGACATCCCAATTGAACTGCTAGAGGGCGCTACATTAATCGACATCTCATACGATTCAAGAAATTATCTGTCTGGTGCGCCTGTCGATGAAAGTACTGGTGCCTAATTAAACCAAGGCGTAGTTCCTTGCTGTCATGACAAAGAAAACTTATTCAAACAAGAGTCAAAGTAGGAGACACATAAATAATCCCGAAACTATTTATTAAATGCCTGGGTATTATAACTGATGAACAACAGCACAATCAGCAATCCTATATGGTGCTCCACTGTGGGCAAATAAACTGGCTACAAGAAGCAATCTAGATAAATTATCATCCATTTAATGGAAAATTTCTCTGAGAATATGCAGTACATATAGTAGAACATCGGGAGAGACAGCAATAGTTATGGCAGGTATAAGAAACATATTACGAACTATGATTGAAGTCTCTATGATTCTCTTTTGCAGCTTGAAATATTTGTTCAACACTTAGGTTAGTCCTCTCTCTGATATTAGACAGCTTTCTTTTTTTTAAGATTTCTTTTTTCTTCCTATGCTTTCCCATCTTCCCATTCTTCTCTGCATGATTACTTGTAGGAGTGAGTATTTGTCATTACAAAGTATGTGGTGAAGATATGCTGTTTTTCTTATTTAGACAATGCATAGAGGAAACAAATAGGTTGAAGAAGAAGATACTTTGTCAAACGTCAGCTTGCCTTGGTTAGGTTTTGTTGTCGATTGTATTGTACGTATAAGTCTGTATACCCAGTCCCAATTCTGTCCTGTAGCATACGTTCAATCATTGTTCGTAATGTGTTTTATACCTGCCATAACTATTGCTGTCTCTCCCGATGTTCTACTATATGTACTGAATATTCTCAGAGAAATATAAACAAACAGTTAAGTACAACCAGCACTCTGATACCCCGCGACAAGTGTTTCCGGAGTGCTCAGTTAGTTTCCATTGGGACCACTTGACTGTACAACCTACATCTATAGGCGAATTATAGTACCCGCAGAGTAGTCTTTAAAGGCCCTTTGGATGAGGTAAATCATGTAATATGCCCTTTTTACTAGTTTGGCGATGTTGCACTCATTTGATGTCCTGGGTCATTGTAACACACCCAGGAATTTTTGATGATTTACAGCAGTGAGTGGGCTGCTATTTAGGGTGTAGATAGTGTTGGGGTTATTGGGTCCAATGTGCAGTGCGGTGCACTTAGCCATATTCAGAGACATGAGCCACATGTGAGTCCACCTCTCGATTGAAGTAAGATCTTCCTGAAGTGTTACAGCACTTTCCAGCGGGTTGCAGTATAATTTCGTGTCGTCTGCAAAAAAAAAAACAAATATTTGACTTGATATTGACTGACATGCCGCTGATGTAGACCAGGACTAGCAGGGGGCGATGACAGAACCCTACGGCAGTCCGCTCGTAACTGCTCTGATATCTGACAACGATCCACCAACTCTGACTTGTATCACTCCATAATGCTCCAGCTTGTGCAGCAGACGTCTAAGAGGGACTCGAATACCTTCTCGAAGACCAAGTAGATAGTGTCGACAGGACGACCTTGGTTGTGAAGATGAGTCAAATTATTAAGGCAGACGAGATGATTGGTGTTAATTGACTGTTTGGATAGGAAACCATGCTGATTGATTGGAATGATATTTTTTTGGCGAAGGAACTTAGTTAGCTCTATTATAATGATCGTCTCCATGCAATTTCACAGGGTCGATGTCAGACTAATGGGTCGGTAATTTTGAGGTTGGTATCTGTCCCCTTTTATTTAAGATTGGAGTTAAGTTGAAGTGAGTGAGGTGGACGGACGTCTTTCAGTGTGATCCAGAAATTTATAAAAAAACGTAAGAAATTATTCCTGTAAGGTTCCGAAATTTTACGACTGAATAAATAAAAGTGTTGCGTATCTATTCGTGTAATTGTCTATTGTGATAAACGGCTCGCTTTTGTGTTATTAAATAATTGACTCTGCCCAAATAGTGATTAAATTCTATTAAACACGACAAAAACAATCGCTACATTTATTCCTTATCTCCATGATAGCACGGTTCTACCCAAAACTGTTTTTTATGCGCTGATAAAAGTTCTTTTCCGCCACAGTAAATAAAATCTCGAAGTTTAATGTGAAATAAACAATAAAATAGTTGTAAACGCTAGAATATAGGCGAGTGAACCGGAGAGGTGGAGACAATTATTAGAACAATTTAAAATATTGGTATGGAATATAGCTGGGCTCAAAAAAAAGTTAGAAGGAGTGGGAAAGTCGGACTTATGTGACTTTAAGGGTTTTCACATAATAGGTTTGGTAGAAACGTGGGTGGAGGAGAAAGACTGGTCAGAAATGGAAATTAAGTTACCAAGAGGATTCAGATGGGAGTGTCAGGGAGCCTTGAAGGAACAGGTGAAAGGTAGAGCGAGAGGAGGAATTGTAACAGCGGTGCAAGTAAATATGGTCGAGTCGGGTGTGGGCTATTAAGAGGGATTCGAAGGTATTCAAGAGCGGACTGTGGAAATCAATGGGGAGGTGTTAAGATTGTTCCTAATCTATAACAATCAACACTTGGAGCGATTTATGAAGGAAATCAATAGAAGGGCTAGCGAGGTGTCAGGGGAAAGAATTGTACTAGCAGGCGATTGGAACGTAAGATTAGGCGAGCTGCAAACAGGATATATAATTGCGGAGGGTTCGAAGATAACAAGAAAATGGAGGGATAAGTTAGTTACTAAAGAAGGCAGAAAATGGCTGGAATGGGTTGAAGATAAGGAGTGGAGTGTAATTAACGGGTGTGTCGAAGGCGACTGGATCGGAGAATTCACCTATGCTGGTGGGAGGGGCGCGTCGGTAATTGATTATGTAGTAGTCAATGAGGTGGAAAGAATGCGCATAATGAATATGCAAATAGGTGACAGGGTTGAATCTGACCATTTTCCGGTGGAAATAATTTGGGAGGGTAAAGTTAAGTCATCTAGTCAAGTTAAAGTAGTATTGCTCTGGAATGATAAGGCCATTGTTAAGTTCCAAAGAAATTTGGAAAGAATAACTCCGGGAGCCGGCTGTTTCAAGGAATAATGGAAGTGGTTCGAGAAGCCATCGCGCAGGTCAAGATCAAATGTGGAGTAGCTAAAGAAACGTATAGGGTCGACTAAGAAGTCAAAGAACTTCAGAAGTCGGTGAGGAAAAATTTCAAAAGGTGGAAGGAGGGTCAGGTGCCGATGGAGCAGTACAACAGATGCCGTACACAACTGAAAGAGATGGAACTCCAAAAGAAGAAGGAGTGGGAAGACGCGCAATGCGAGAAGTTGAAGGGGATCCACAATGAAGCGGATATTTGGAAAATGGTGTCAGCCTATAGACGGCATATACACGGACATTAGCATATAGACGGAAACAAGGATGTTGTGAGAAACCGATTGGCCTATGGAGAAACTATTTCAAGGCTATGCTAACCAGTGGTCTGCCCAAACCGTTCTACGATGTCGCAGGAGGGGTTAATAGTGCGACGAGCTGCAGAGACGAATTTACGTGGGAAGTATTTTCAGGTGTTTTCGATAGACTATCCCGAATGAAGCGTGGAAGTACGCCCCGATTGTCATCCAGCGAGAGCTGTTCGAAGAACTCAACGATATTTATAAAGGTTCTAAGAGATTGCCGGTGAACTGGGAGGAAAGCTTAATTGTACCGATATACAAAGGTGGAGATAGGGAAGACCTAGCTAAATACAGAGGAATAACGGTTATAGACGCGGCGTATAAAATCTATGCGAAACTGCTGGTTCAAAAGCTTTTGGGTGAAGAGAAAGATAAAGGTCTTATCCCGGATGTACAATCCGGATTTAGAAAGCACTACAACATGGTGGAACATTTGGTTACGTTGAAATATATTGTGGAGCAGGAGCTGGTTAAGAAGCAAGGGAAGCTTTACGCTCTGTTTATAGATCTGAAAGCAGCCTACGACACTGTGATGAGGGAGAGAATGTGGGAATGTTTGAGACGGAAAGGTATAGCGCAGCAGTTAATAGAGAGAATCAGGGATTTATATCAGGATGCGCGGTGCAGAGTGAAAGTAGGAGTGGAATTTTTAGAAAGTTTTGATGTGAAAATGGGGCTAAGGCAGGGTTGTCCGATGAGTCCAATATTATTTAACCTGTATACGGCAGATTTAGAGAGTGTGCTGAGCAGAGGTCAAGCGGGAGGGGTAGTAATTGGTAATAGGAAAGTTTGGAGTTTGGCATATGCGGGCGACGTTGTGAGTTTGGCTAGATCGGAAGGAGAAATGTCAAAGATGATCGAGCCGGTGAAAAGATTTTTTGAAAAGAGGAAATTGGTAGTGAACGTGAAAAAGACGAAATGGATGATGTTTAGTAAAAGAGCGGGTAGAAGGAGTGAGGCATTTAAATGGGGAAGTAATGTAATTGAGCAAGTTAGCAGCTTCAAATATCTTGGTTATATGTTTGGGCAGGATGGGTCCGCGAAAGAGCATGTGAAATATATTTATAAAAAGGCTTGGGTGGCTGCTATCGGGCTAGGGAACGTACAGAAGGAGTGCTTGAGCAATAACTTTGAAGCAAAAATGGTAGTGTGGAAGGCATGCGTGAGAAGTATCCTTTTGTATGGAGAAGAAGTGTGGGGAGTGAAAGAGGAAAAGAGAGTTGAGAGAGTCCAGTTACAGTTTTTAAAAATGGCACTCAATTTAGATAGAATTACGCCGGCATACATCGTGCTGCAAGAAACAAATATGCGGAAAGTGTTTTCGCAAACAGCTAGGAGGGTCGTTAAGTTTGAAAGGAAAGTGTATGGAATGGATAATGAAAGGATTGTGAAAGAAATGCTGAGAGTTGTAAGAATGGAAGGTTTAGCTGTATATAAGGGCACAAAATGGGGGAGCGAAAGAAAGAAGCTGTATGAAAGCTGTGGCTGGGCATATGAGGAAATCGAGAGAATGTTTGGGAATGGAAGGAAGGTGGAAGAATTGGTGTGTGAAAGGTTAGCCGAGGAAGAGCTGCAGTGTCGTCAGAGGAAGATCGAGGGGAGTAAGTTCCTCCCAGAATACAGGAGCGTACAAGTGTTCCAAAGACTTCTGTTGTGCCTCAAAGGAGCTAGGCTGCCGCAGGCATTGATTGCATGACACAGGTGCGGGTCAGAAGAAAAAGGCAGAAGGTACTGGATGAACACTCGCTTTAAGCTGTGTGGCATATGTGGGGAAGCTAGTGACACGTGGGCTCATTGGGCACAAAGCTGTGCTGGATGTCAGTGGAGCAGTGAGGAGAGACTGGTGGTAGACGTCTGGGTTTCGTGCATGAGAGAAGACAGAGCCAGTTGGCCCTTGATGAAAAGGGTGGTTCAGTTAAAAAAAGATAAACAGATAGTGAGGTGAATTTTTGTTTTTGTCGTTGTGGAAAGAGTGCGAGGAATTGCTATTTCTGGTTGATTTATATATATTTTTTTGGTTTATCTCTTAATTTTTAATTTTTTTTCCGCAGTTTTAGAAAGGATTAATTGTTTGTTTTATTTAATTTGTGTTAACTATGAATGTAACACTTTTGCTTCTTAGTTAGGTTAAAAGTATGTAATTATGTATGCCAATAAAAGGATTACTATACTACTATACTATTTAAGATGGGCGTAACTACGGCAAGAGACCACATCTTCGGTACACATCCATTTGGAAGGGCTCGGGACACCGATGCAGCCAGTGGGGCACTTATTTTCCCAGAGAAGTTTTTCAGGAAGATAGGCGACCTGCTGTGGATACCGGGTTTTTCTTTATTGAGGCAATTGCAGCTTGAACTTTTTCCTCTGTGAAATCAATTGTATCCAGGGAGTAAGGATTTCGAGTATTCGCTGGAAGGACCGGCCGGACTCGATCTGTTTCCTTGGTAAAAACATCGTCAAACTGCTGTGCATACATTTCAGACACCAAGTGTTTTTCGTAGACAATTTCAGTCGTAGCTCTGTCTTTTAGTGACAAGTCAAACACTTTGGACTTTGGACTAGGAATCTATTAATGTAGGAGTAAGAACTTTAATCGTTAGCTAGCGCCATGTCGTTCTCTTACCTTGTTCTGGCCTCTGTTATTAGTCTTTTTACTTTATTATTCTCAATTTTGTACTTGCCATAATTAGTAGCAGTCCTATTTCAAGCGAATGCATCCTATAGTGAGCGCTTCCTTTTTATGGTGTTAAAGATATAGTGATTCTATGGTTTTAGAGGGTTCATTTTGACATCCTTGATATACTTTAACCCATTCGAGACCGCTTGCACACCGTGTGTGTAATTGATTTCCGAGGCTATAAGACGGTCTGCACACCATGTGTGCAATAACGGTAATGTGCAATTATCAGTTATTCTGAGTAAACTAGTCGATAAAATAAGCTTTTTCTTGAACTAATGCAATCTGAATAATAGAGAAAAACAAAATTTGGCATTGGTTTTACTGTGTTCCAAAAAATCTAAAAATTATCTGAAGCCTTCCTTACATGTAAAATATTATGAATACCCATGCAGCGCAGGATTAAGATAATAAGTTTTTCTTTTCTTTGGCCAATTTTTATCCGTGAATAAATAGGAAGTTTGCGTCAACCACTCTATACTTTCTTACCCGACGTATACTTACCAGCAACGTCGACGCGTAATAGTTCAGTCTTACAGAAAAAATGTCAAGCGATAGACAGTTCCATACTTGGCCCCTAAAATGTCATATCCTAGGGCAGGAATGCAAGAAGCAACCAATCAAAATAAGGATTTTATATTATCTAACTATTTTTGAAATAATTTATTATTTATTTTCATTTTACCCTACATTGCACACATGGTGTTCAATTCGGTCCTCGCAATAAAAAAATTCCTAGGAGCGAGATGCACACCCGGTGTGCAATGATGAAAGGGACCGTGTTCGAAAAAATCGTCATCTCGAATGGTTTAATGGAATTTGACATTATTCGATGGAACGATTAATAATCTCACATAGTTTATTCGTGTTAATGTTGCTCATACCAGCCAGGCCCTCAGAGACAGATCGCTTAACTTCTGTATAGTCTTTTAAAAAATGCCTTTCTATTTTGAGGGTTGGTTTTTTCTTTAGTTTGTTTTGGGAGGTAGCTGTTGCACAATGTCGTCGCTGTTTCCTAGCGGAGGACTGCCTGTTGGCCTGCAAACCAGCTTGTAGTCGTTGACAAGCAATAAATACAGTAGGGATTTTTGGGTGTTTCTATATCATGTTGGAAACTTTATAAGTTGTTTGACATTAGGAGTCCTAATGACCAGTCAACCTCACTATAGTTTAAGTCGCCAAAGACGTAGTGGGGCAGGTTTCTGCTAAATGATGTTGTTAAATTTCTAATCAGTGACATGTATTCCTAGTCGGTCGTGTAATTGGGTTTATATGCACATCCCACAACAAATCGGATGCTCTCGACGGTAACTGTGACAAACAGAGCTTCGACAGGAGAGGATATACAGTAATCCGTTTGATTATAAACATATCTATCCATGTTATTTATATGCTCTTTATATATATATATATATATATATATATATATATATATATATATATATATATAGATTGTAGATTGTAGATATGGTGGTGACGACTTGTACTGCGACCTTTATAGATCTATTGTACCCCACCCTCCTCCTCCAAGTGTTGGTGTACTTATCCATTTAGAGCGCCTCCTCGAATCCTGATTCCTTTAGGAATCTCAGGATCTGGGTGGGATTCAAGGCCTGCAGCTCCTCTGTGTTCAAGCAGTGAGCCCCAAGGTACATCTGTCTCTCGCGGAGTAATGCTCCGCAGTCTTTGAACAGATGTATGGGGGTTTCCTCTGCTGAGCCACAGAATCTGCATCCATCATCCTCCTCTAGGCCTAGGGCCTTGAGATGTTTCCTATGTCTGCAGTGTCCCGTCAGGGCTCCTGTCAGAATTCTGAGCTTGTTCGTGCTTAGTTTCAGGCAAGCTTTTGTTCTCTTCTGGTTAAAAGATCCCAGCATCACTTTGGATTGCCTTAGCCCTGGAAGTTCTTTTCAGGTTTTCATCCATTTTCCTCTTATTTCTTCATCTAAACTTTTGCGGATGGTGTTCACGCTCATACCGCAAAAGAGTTCCGGACCTATAAAGGAGCTACTGGATCCCTTGTTTGCTAGGTGATCGGCTTCTTCGTTTCCGTCTATACCAGTGTGTCCTGGTACCCAGTATAGCGTTACTTTATTATCCCTGCCAAGCTTGTTCAGCTTCCCCACATAGTTTCATACCAGTTTGGATCTGATGGTGTATGAGCTAATGGCCTTTATGGCTGCTTGGCTATCTGACAGGATAGCAATTCGTTTTTTGCGGTAATTCCTGTCGAGGTTAAACTGTGCACATCTTTCGATTGCGTGTACCTCTGCTTGGAAGATACTTGGGGATGTTCCCATGGATTCGAAGTATCTGGTACGAGGTCCAAACACTCCTGCACCAGTGCCCTCCTTTGTCTTCGAACCATCTGTATACCACTTGATGGCATTTTGCTCTATGTTGTATGCTGAGGATTCGTCGCTCCAATCGGCTTTACTACTTCACATTGCTGTGTAGTTTTTCTCGAAGTGATATTTGCATACCATTTCGTCTTTTGGTACTTCCAGCCAGGGGATCTTGGCCGCGAGGCTGTTTCGGTCTCTGCTCCCGATTATTTTACCTCTGCCCATTCCTTCCTTGCTGCATCTTACGATCGCCAATCTGGCGGCGCTCTCCACCACAAGGAGCAGCGGAGTCAGATCCAGCAGCAGCTCCAATGCTGCTGTCGGACACGACCCCATCGCCCCCGTAATGCAGACACACGCCAGTCTTTGAATCTTCTCAAGCTGTTTCCTCATAGAGACCAGCTTGATTCTACTTCCCCACGCAACTGCCCCATAAGTGATTGCAGGTCTCACTATCATGGTGTACTTCCATCGCAGGATAGTGGGGTTACAACCCCACGTTTTTCCAGCCAGATTTCTGCACACCATTAGGGCGCATTTGGCTTTACCTACCGCTGCCTCAGCGTGTCTATTCCATAGGAGTTTGCTATCTAGTGTGATACACATACCTTATCTCCTGTTGGTATTCTACTGCCTTCCCATCTATGAGTATGGGATGTAGGCAGTTTAGTTTTATCCTTCTAGTAAATGGTATCACCGTGGTTTTGCTCGGGTTGAGTTTCAGTCCCACTGTTTGACACCATCTACTAGTTAAGTTGAGTTCTCTCTGAACAATTTCACAGAGCGTTCCCTCAAATTTCCCTCTAGCCATTATGACTATGTCATCGGCGTAACCTTGACATTTGATGTCTAGGTCGTTTAGCCTAACCAGTAGTTCATCAACTACCAGGCTCCACATTAGCGGAGATAGTACACCTCCCTGTGGGCACCCTCGCGTTGTGGAGATCTTAATGGTGTCTTTTCCCACTTGTGTCCCCGCCGTTCTAATTCTAAGCATTTCTCCCATCCACTTTGAGATAGTGCTGTCGATATTCCTTCTTTCGAGGGCCGCCCTGACAGCCTCGTGTGAGGTGTTGTCAAAAGCTCCCTCTACATCCAAGAAGGCACATATCGCTACTTCCTTTGTCTCTAGTGCTGCTTCTATTTCGTTCGTCAGCTGATACAGGGCGGATTTCCCTGTTTCTGCGGATTTCCCTGCTCTGTAAGCATGCTGACTCCTGTGTAGTGGTGTACCTACCAGCACTATAGTCCTAAGGTAATTATCAATCACCTTCTCCATTGTCTTTAACATCAAAGATGTTAGACTAATGGGTCTAAATGACTTCGAATGAGTGGTGTCTTTCTTCCCCAACTTCGGTATAAATACCACCTTAGCCCTTCTCCATAGCTCCGGTATATATCCGAGCGCTAAGCTACTTCTAAAGATATTTAGAAGATACGGCATTAGTTCTCTCTCTCTTCCTTTTGTAGGAACGCAGGAACTAGTCCGTCCACACCTGGGGCCTTAAAAGGCTGGAAAGTGCCGATAGCCCATCTGATTCGATTTTCCGTACAGATAGACGCAGCCCGCTTCCAGTCGGCCCGACTTGGTTTCCGTGGTTGCATCAAGCCCTCGGTCTCCCTGTATCCTCTACATCCCGGAAAATGAATCCGGAATTTCTAGTAGAAGGAGAGCTCTTTGCTCTTCATCCTCCGTTAAGGTCCCATCCGGTTTCTTGAGAGTGGTTGTCATTTCAACTCTATCCTCCGCTAGTGCTTTGTGTAGTCTAGCTGCCATCGGCGTGGATTCTATGTTTTCACAGAAGGTCCTAAAGTTTTCCCTTTTTGCCCTTCTGATCTTTTTGTTGTGGGTGGTAAGCACCTCAGAGTCTTCTAGCCAATTTCCGTATTGCTTGGCTTTGTTAAAAAGCCTACGTACTTTTGCTCTTAATGTAGACAAATTTTTGTTCTACCATTTTTCGTCCTTATGCTCCTTCACGGTTTTTTCCGGGCAGCTGCATTCAAATTCCGTGGTGATTGCTACATTTATTTCTCCTACAGCCTGCTCCAGCACGGTGTAGTGTTTGATACTACCCCGCACTGTCACCTGCTCTAGGTTTTCTTTTAGTTGTGAACTAAACATAGGCCACACAGTTTGTCTGGGGTTCCGAATGGGGGTGTTTTCCTCACTCGCTCCTTGCAGCTCAAACTCTATGATCCTAAGATCTAACATTGAGGGCTCACTTGAAACCCTCCACTTTTCAATTAGTTTACTTACGTTAGCGCTACCTACCGTAATATCCAGTACCTCATTTCTGACTTTAGTGACAAATGTTGATGTCTTCCCAACGTTGTACACAATTAAGTTCTCTTTATTGAGGTATTCTAAAAGGTACTCACCCCTCTTATTAGTGTCCGTGCTGCCCCAATCTCATTGTGTGCGTTCGCGTCACATCCCAGGATGAGTGGCAGCTTTCTCCTAAATTTTTATAAAAATATAAAGAAATAAATCCACCAGCTTTTGTACTTCAATGGGTGGTATGCTGTTACCATCGCCAGGGAAGTTTGCTGATGCGATCACTACATCGCGGTGGAGACCCTCGGTCTTGATGAGGGCCTGAATCGGTACTAAATCCCGCGTTAAAAATTCTGAAAGACATAAGAAATTTATGCCATTTCTTACCATAATGCAAGTTCTAGAGGAGACCTCACGGCTGTCCCTTACCAACTTACATTCCCTGTTGCTAAGGCCTCTGATCTTAGCTCCGTAGGTCTAGGGTTCTTGAAGCAGCGCTAGCCCTAGGTGCTGCTTGGTGAACATCCTAGCCATCACAGCTGAAGCTGCTTTGGCATGATGGATGTTCACTTGGGCTATTTTGGTGCGCCTGCTGGTCATTCTTGTTTTGTGACACGAGGCGGCAAGTCCTCCTCTGTCCCTACAAAAACATCTACCTCTGCCTCTGTAGACATGGCTGGACTGCTCATGTCTACGAGTGTGCGGTCAAGGTCGTCTTCCCGGGAATCCGGGCTGACTTCCTTGTTCTCTGTGTCGGTTAGGTCCCGCACACATGGATTATTTTTACTTTTGGAATTCATATAAATCCCACGAGTAGCAAGGGAACTAAAGGTCCGCCACGTCAGAGCCTTGCTTGACATGGTAAGGCTTGATACCCTCTGAGGTCGCCAGGTATCAGAGGGGCCCCGTTAGCGATGGCCGGTTGCCCTTGACCACCAACCAGTCCTTCCGGCACGGGTCGCATGACACCTTGGATTAAGGGATCGGAAGTTCTTGGTTGTTCGCTCTCTGCTGACCGCTCCGACCGGAGTTGTACTCTGGTCGGTAACGTCTAACGGTTTGTTGCGAAACTAAGCCCTCACACCACGACAAGGTGACTCCTGAGTGAGGGACATGAATATATCAGGGACACCCCCATCAAGATAGACAACTACAGGATGTATCGGTAAGACAGAGCAAATATAAGGGCGGAAGAATCTGCATATATATATATATATATATATATATATATATATATATATATATATATATATATATATATATATATATATATATATATATATATATATATATATATATATATATTTATATATATATATATATAGATATATATTTATATATATATATATATATATATATATATATGCAGATTCTTCCGCCCTTATATTTGCTCTGTCTTACCGATACATCCTATAGTTGTCTATCTTGATGGGGGTGTCCCTGATATATTCATGTAGCCAAGTTTCGCAACCACAAGTTTGATTTCGGTGAGAGCTGGAAATTCAATAAACTGATCATAAACCGCTTCTTATAGTTCTAATTCAAACCCAAATTTGATGCTTTTGTTGTCTGGTCTTACATTTTTAACTCTAACCCATTCTACTGTAAAGACCTCCCTGTGTTTAGAAGTTTTTAGTTGTAAGTAATATAATATTATGTCTTCTGTGATATGGTGATTGGATCTTGAAACGTAGAGCCAGATTTTTTCTTGAAACGTAGAGCCAGATTTAGTTTGGTCTTTCTAATTTATATGTCTAATGTAATCTCAGTATTTTTTTTTGTATATTATTGTGATCAGATATAAAACTAAAACATAAAAATTGGGTTAGATTATATAAAATAAAGTAATTATATAAAATATTCAAGGCTAAATTAGCGCACGAGCAATTTGTAAATTTGTTGATGAAAATATGTTTTCTACATGCTACCATTTAAATTTGCACAATTATGCGAAAAGTTTGTAATTTAATTATAAGTTAATAATAACAACATTTGCCGTTTCATTTAGTTTAACAAGGCTATTTAGTGATTTATTAGTTATGGCTTTGTTTACGATCATTAAGCACGACTTAACTTTCGCAGTATTTTATAAATGGCGAAATATTTATATTCGTTTTAATAAACTACGTCTTGTTTCTTAAAATATGTATTTAAATAAAAATTATATTATCCAGTTTGGAAAAATATATAATTATTCCCGTGATTTTTAAAATTTCGTAGGATTTAATTTTTATTCAAATTCGCTTCGAATAGAAATCAATTTGTTTTTTATAGTAATATCCGAAGATTAGAATTCAAAGTAAACGTAAAATATCTTTTGTGCTAATATTTTTCCAATTTGAATTTATTCTGTGCAGCAGATGTTTGAGATATGAAAGAGTGGTTTTTGGATTTTTTTTTTAATTTCCACGATAGAAAGAGCTTATAATTACAATCAGGGTAGGAAAAAATCTGGGCCAGGAATGAAAAGCGCGGTCGTTCCTTTTTGGAATGAAACAAAAATGCAACCAATGAGCCGTTCAAAATAAAAATGAACAAGAGAGTGTAGTATATATCGGGGTATAGAGCCTGCAGCTTTAATAACTGCAATAGTTTGTGGCAATGGAACCGTAATCATTGTCGGGTGCACGGTGCAAATAGTCTTGCCAGATATACACTACATCGACAGTTGAGGACTCTCCAAACAAAGCCCATTGTAATTTGTGACTATTGCGGACAATGGGTAATGTCAGCTCACACACATCGCACCCCATTTAGATTACTGAATCTACTAAACTATACAAAGATCACAGAAGTTACGTTATACAGCTTGTACAGCTTTATTTCGTGGGTCTACTTATATAAGACCAATTAGTAGTTGACTCAAAGACCTGCCTCTCCGTTGAGGCAGGTCTTCAAGCACTCCGAATTCATTCAAATATGAATGCCATTAAAACCCGTTCCACAAACAAAATTTAATTTTCAAGCACGGAACGCATGAATTACGGAAGGAACTAATTTTGCATATATTAAAACGACAACTTTCTACCCCACACATTCTAAAAACTTTAAATTTTTTATTCAATCCCATGAAATCCCATGAAGTTTAATAATCATTTATAGCGGATAATTATGTAAAAACTACGTGAAAAATGTTTCCTTAATGAATATTTGATTGAGATTTTCATTGTAATATATAAATTTAAAAACAAAATTTTGATTTCATTAAATAGTTTAGATTGATTCCGTAGTTATTTATTTTGTAATACTCAGTTATTTAATAAAGCTATATAATAAAGTATAAAATTTAATTTCATCTAGTAAGAAACTTGTAATTAAAATAGACGTATACACATTGAAAATTAATTTAGTTCCAGTTAGGTATTTAGTAAAAAATCTAGTTTTATTTCATAACGAGTTACCAGTTCTTTTAAATCATGTACGAAGTGTAACTATTGTTTGATTTTTTTTCTGATTATTGAGTTCTTTTAACTTTTTATTAATTCGTTTCCTTGTCAGTCTTGTTTGTCTCTACTCCGTCCGGAGAGATTCTTGCAATCGATTTTAAACTAACATCCCCCTGATCTATAAACTTGAAACGTTACACATAACCCAGAACTAGTTAACAATGCAATTATAATAGTTTATGCACTTATTTTAATTTAATTTAAATATTTTTCATAATTTTATATTAATCCAGATCAACAATGTTGTTATATAGGCAACCATGTGTGCTAAGCAACCAGGAGATGATTAGCTTATCAAAAATAAAACGATTAAAAAATAAACAATAAAACTATTTATAAAAATCTTAAAAAACACGTTTTTTAACATAAAATTCAGTAAAAGGAGAAAACATTTTTTTCTTTGTGGACATCGGTGTGTAATTAGTGTGAAATCTTCGTGGGGGCTTCACGCTTTTATTTATTTACAGTGACTAATTTTAACACAGAAAATAGACTTCTTTTTAGTACATTTTATTAAAATGTAGTTTTTAACAGTCGTTCTCAACATATTGCGGAGTATAGAAGCATATCTCGACACTTCGCTATCAGGGGAAAAAAGAATAGGCTTATATTATTTATGAATATACACAATCCAATCTCCCCAAGTACCCCACCTCCTCCTACCCTAGCCCCCGCCACAAGTGCTAATCATTTCTCCACGTCACTGAACACTGCTCCTCCGCAATTAAATGCATGAAATGGTGCACGAAGGTGTGCACGAGACCAAAAAGTGCCCAACTGCTCTACCTCACAAATGCTCTTCATGCGGCTCCACTGAAATGCCCAGCCTACCCGAAAGCCCCCATTGAGGGAGCACCAAATGTAAAGATCAGAAATATCAAACAGAAGATCGTCAGAACTTCCAATGCAAACTGCCTAAAATTCAACAATTCATTCACTACACGCAAGAAATTAATCATCCCTCAAATACCAACCAATAGACCTTTTCATAGTTGAAATTTTTTTGTGCACATGTGTCAATTTCCCAAATGTTTTGCCCTAACTTTTTGACGTATAACCTTATTATTTTCCCGAAACATTCATATTCACGCCTTTCAAACTTAGCGAATGCGCATGCGCTTAACTAACCGTAAAAGGGTCTTTTGCTAAAACGACTGAACCTAGGCTTTGTTACTGACTTAAAAATAGACACACATTCTCTGGTATTAGAATCTATATTGTAAGGTACGGCCTGACTGCCCCTGACTCCGACACTCCTACCCAACCAACTGCCGAAGCCTCCCAATCCATTGTAAATCACAGTTGCACCAACAAACGGTTACTTATTGACAGCTTTACAGATACACATCACATCGAGGGACACTTATTTGTAGAAACAAAGACAAAACCAACACATCCAACAAAACCCACGCATTATTTAGAGGCTGGACAACATTAACGAAACACGTTAACCTACTGACCAAGAATGGGTGGTGCCTTGGTCCACCTGAGCCCAACATTTCAACGCGGGAAAGATAAAGGGAGGGTTAACTCTAAATAATCTTCAGAATGATTGCCTCCATATCACCATACCTTTCCCTAAAAATATCCATATTTTCCTGGTACATAGACATCTCTTCTCCGGTGTTGAACAGAATATTCTTACAATGGCCTCGTTTTTCGAGTATTCTATCATCATCGGTGACAAAAACAAATCCCATTAAATACAATATTTTAAAAATAACTATAATTGACCAATCAGACCAATCCTACCTTTGTAATGCCCCAGAAGAAGGATAATACACCGGACCTAATGTTTCATACCACTAACCTTACAAATGCCATTATCGACTTAGTCCTTTCCCCAGATCTAGGCTTTCTTAACTTGACTACATATTGCTCTTCTTTTACTTGACTACATATTGCCTCACTACCAACACACTAATATTAACCTAAATAAAATAAATATTCGCAAACTCAACGCAAAAATGACAGACTATTTAAATTCCATAGGCACTGACAACCTTCATCACGTAGATTTTTTTCCTTAACCTATTAGGGTAAAGTGCATAGTAGTTGGCACATATAAGACTGATTCACGTATTTAAAAATGTCTCACGGTCTTAAAAATTGCTCTACTCAAATATAGTTAGCATTTTTTTCTACAAAATCTATCTACCTAATAAGAAATATTTTGAAATCTTGGAAAACTTTAGAATTAAAACTAAGAAAAAACTAACTCAGAAAACTAAGCTGTGCCATTGTTACCTAATAATGCCAAGAAAGTGATGAAACGGAGCTAGAAGAGGAGGACGAGGAGTTTTTTGATCTGTTACTTTTTTCTTGTTCATTCTACTTTTCTTTCTTTGATTTTTTTCTTCATTATTCTCCATTCGCCTCTTTTTGCTTTGATCATTATTTCTTTTCTTTTCTTCTCGTTCTCTTTTCCGTTGTTCTTTCTCTTCCTGTTTTTTATTCTTTTCTTGCTCTTTTTCTTCATACTGTTGCTTCCATTTAGCCGAACTTATCACAAATAACATATTTCCTGTTATTATTCTCCCTTTTCGCTTTGTTGTTGATGCCCAGTTTAATATAATCTCCAACGGAGGAGATTCTATTGGTGTTGTTGATTTTATTAAATCAGGTTGTGTTGGAGTCGATACAATGTTGTTTTGGTCGTTGTTGTTTCGTTCTTGTAACATGCCAATGCCAGTTATCTGTAATTCAGATGTCACTGCTTCTTCTGATAAATTATTGTTTTGTTCAGGAAGGTCTGCAAACCCTTCATTAACAGATAATAACGAATCTTCAATTATTATTTGTATTTCATTATCATTAATATTTTCGGAAGTGGGATAAAAATGGCAATAAATTTCATGAAGAGCACGCTCACTTTGAGACGGCTCTCCATTAATTAATTTCAAATTAGCAATAGCTGTAAATGCTTGTTCGCCAATGATGTCACGAATTTGTAACTTATAAATTGTGATGTCATCAGTATCATAATTCCTAGTTAACTGAGAATTTTTTGCACCATCAGTACTTTTTGTTGTTCCTGCAAGAGATTTACTATAATATATGGCGTTTGCATCCCAGGGATAAAGGCCACTTGTTCGGGAATCCATTTTTTAAAGTAGATGTTTTAGTAAAGTTCTTTATATCAATTTCCAGAATCGGTGCTACCATCTTGATGGTCATAGGCTCGCTCGGATTGTTATGCCGCCAATGAAGTATGGCCCTTTTCCAACCACTTTTGATAGGAAAAAAAGCGGCTACATCAGCTGGCTGAAGGATTCGTATGGCATTCGGATAAAGGGCAACTAGAATGATCCCTAATTTAGAGCATAGCTCACTTGCCTGAAATGTCAGATGGCTCCTATGGCCGTCAACAAATAGTATTACTGGGAGTTTTATACCAGAATTTTTAATAAAAAGGGCAAACACATTTTCAATATATCCCACAAATGTGTCAGATCTCATCCAGCTACTATCAGTCAAGCCAATTCCCCATGTACTGGGTACTGACTTTAATATTTCTTTAGGGAGTCTTTTATAAGGTAGTATCATCATTGGAGGCACTATAGCCCCTGACGCAGAGAATGAAAACATCACAGTCATGGCTTTCTTATCTTTCCAAAAATCGATTTCATAAACATTCCTTTGTCCTTTTTGTGCTAATACTCTAGGATTGTTGCTGTTCAATGTAAAATTGGTTTCATCACCATTAAAAATTCTATTGGAATCATTAAGAATATCAAGTACCCCTTCTTCGTTTAACACCTCCTCAATTGATGAGAAACATCCCCTTATGTTGGCTTCGAACACACAATAACTGGCTGGAGTAACTCCTTCGGTTTTTCTTTCAGTAATCTGAGGATGTCTTTTAATAAATGCCCTCATCCATCCAGGACCTGGTCTGTTGTCTTTGAAAGGAGTTTTCCTGTTTGGATGATTTTCTAGAAACTGCTGAACACTCATGGTGATTTCTAATCGACGCCTCGGAAAACCTTTCCTAGCTGAATCCAGTACCCATTTCACTATTTTTTCTTCTTCTTCTTTACTCAGAACTGTATCAGGACCTTTACCTGGCTTTTTAAACTTTTCTGAGATTCTATACTGCATAGTAGATCTCTTGACCTGGTACTCTTTTGAGGCTCTTAATTTCGTCATACCTTTATTGCACTGCCTCAATTGCATTTTTCAATCTCAGTTCATAGTCAGACATTTTATCTATAAACAAGCAGAATTCTATCAGATTTAGATTAACTTAATGATTTAACTAATAGTGCCAACAACTATAAATCACACATAACATTCAAATTTCTAGATTTGGCACTATGTGCCAAATATAGAAATTGCTATTCTTTAAGGCACAGTACTTGGCACGCATACAAAAACTAATTCTTGCACATAAAATGACTTTAAAACTATTAAAACATGTGTAGAAACTTATTAATTTTATTAATATAACACAAATTGATTAAGATTTGTACAAACTGAAATAAAAACACTTAATAAAAACGCATGTTCTTACCGAAAATGGAGCGATGTCACCTAACCTGTTACTGTCACACGACCACTGACAGTTCTGCTTGTCTCAACTAATTTTACACAGGGTTGCCATTCCTGGATGTTGGGAACTAACGAGGCCATTATACTTAGCAATCGTTAAAAATTAATATGAATCGAATAATCAACAACAACCCTAAATATAGCCAAAATAGTCGAAGCAGTGCCAACTAACTACTGTGCACTTTACCCTATCTACCAAAGCAAAAAAATGGATTTTAACAAAATGGTGTTCGATTTTTCGAACACTGGTCACTTTGCATTAAGTGAAAAGTTAGTCAGATAAAGTGAGACTACATTTATAATTTTTTTTTCTTTATTGACAATACACATTTTAATTGAAAAACAGATGAGCAATAATTAAAATAAGAAAATTTATAAAAAATAGATAACAAGTAATATCAATTACTACTTATTTCTGATAATCATCAAAGCATTTGAGGTGCATACGCTTATTACATTTTTGGCACATGTAATACTTTTCACACATTTCTTTCCTCTTGTTTAACAAGCATATGCTTACTTGTTATCGTTATTTTTATTTATCTCGACAGACAAATCACTTTCTTCTAAGTCTGATGTAGCAAGTAAATGCTCCTTTATTAAAACCTATTTTTTTTTGTGTCAAGGGTGGTCCAAGAGTTATAAACCAATAATTTTGGACCAATAAACAGAAATAGCTGGAAGTGTATGATATCCTGATATCAATTGTATACCTAAAAATCATTTTAGCTCATCTTCAGTCACCATAGTCTAAATTATGTTGTTGCGTATATAAATTCGATTGGTCAACGATACATTTCAATACTTCTGCATCAAAAAATTTTGCAAATAATTCAGGTGGTGAGGAATTTGAGGTGGTTCAAATTTTGATGTAGTTCTTCACGTACTTCGTCCAGAGGTTTAGAATTAGGAGCAAGATCATATACAAATTGTTGTGCCTTATTATTTTTCTTAGTCCACATTAACTGTCCAAATTTATTCAGAGGAGTGTAAGTACGAGATTGTTTTTGCTGGCTAGAACTTGATTGCTTTAGTGCAGATTTGTCACTATTACATAAGTAGTAAATTCCAACGATCCCACTAGTTTTTGTAAAGCACTTATATTTTTATTCATGAGTATGACATCTTCATCAAAATATTCTTCATCAGTGCCATAATAAGCATTAGTAAACGGTAAAACCACAACGGTGTCAATAGTATTATTATTGCCGTCGTCCCAATTGTCAATAATGTTCGTCAATTCTTCCACTGTTACCACTTCCTGTGCCATATTTTACTAAACTAATTAATAACTTAATAAACAGCAATGTTAGTATAACTTTTATAAATAAATATATAAAAATATTTTATAAACTTACTGATTATGAGATCTTTTCTCGAATCACAGATTACAATAACAAATGTTATGTCACATAGATATACGATATATCTATGTTACATAGACTTAACAAATACATATAGACTTAACAAATTTGTGTTTGATATTAAATATCACTATTTTATAAATTAGCTTATATTAGTTAACTTATAACGAAAAATATATAGTTAGTCTCCCAAAGCGCGCGAGCAGATTACTGAAAATAAAAATGCTGTGAAGTGACCAATGTTCGAAAAATCGAGCATGTAATTTTACGATCTCATAGAATATTGAAAATGTATTGCATATGAAAAGTAATTATTAACAATACGACTTTACTCTTTTTAGACTAAATTTCATTTATGAATAAACGTTAAAAAAGTTTTTTATTATGATAAATAATTTTTTGTAAATAACTCTATAAAAAGGACTTGATAACAATTGATTTACTAATTAACCCATTATTAATAAATAATTATACAAGTTACTTTCAAAAAGTATAACCTTGAAATAATAAGATAATGACAATGATTATCTATAAATTAATAATTATAGTAGCTTAAAAAAATGTCAAAATCAGTGTTCAAAAATCGGTAGATAATGGATTAAACACGTAGATTACTTTCCAGATAAACTAACAGATTTAATAACTAAATACTCTCCTAAATCTAAAACCAACTTTTCTAGACAACAGTTACCCCCATACATATTAACACTAATTAAATACAAAATGAAACTATACAGACAATATAACAGGACAAATGTTAAGACAATTAAAACCGAAATTAACAAATTTAACAGGGATATTCAGCAACTTTTGAATCAATTACGCACCAATAAATGTTTATCTGTATGTAAGGAAATTGAAAACGATAAATGAAGATCTTTCTGGTTCAAAGTTACAAGACTCTCGACCATACAGTATTTTAAACACACAACCGACTCCGACAAAGCCCTCTTTTTCTCAAGACATTTCCACAAATCGATCACCCCATCTACCTGCGCTTCCTTCGACCAAAATAACATCAACGCAGTTACAATATAATACTTTTTTTCTACGACACGACGAACATTGACGATATAACCAACGACGAATTTCAAACTGCCCAAGTTCATGGCAAAGATAGTCCAGTTTCGAACTTGTAAAAAAGCTACTCCACAGAAACCTCCTAGACAATATCCACTCCTACATCCTTAAACTGTATAATCACTTCCTCAATAAAAAACATTCTCCTAGTTGCTGAAAAGGATGTATAATAATAACCATTCCAAAACCCGGACAAGACCACACTCTTCCTAATAATTATCGCCCTATCATATTTCTCCCGATTCTTGGTAAAACCTAGAACCAATCCTAAAATGTAGCTATCTAATTTAAGCCCTCTCATTCCACTACTCATCCTTTAATTTCCAAACCTAATACCTACAAAATAATTCTCTGCTGCCCTTTTCTTCACATTAATAAAGTTTTCGACAGTGTGTGGCACGTCGGACTGCATTAAAAATTGTACCTCCTAAAAATCTCTTGTTACCTACTCTATTTAATCTAGAATTTCTTTTTAATCAAGAAAGTAGAACCCTTATAAGAATTAACAATTCCTTTTCACCTGAATTTGCTCCTTTTCTAAGTCTCCCCAAAGGTTTTCCCCCTCTACTATATAATATCCTCTAATAAATATAATATATATAATATCCTCTAATCTACTAATAAATCCTCTACTATATAATATATTTTGTCATTACATTTATAATTTCAAATTCGGACGACAAAACCCAAATTAACCTTTCCACATATGTCCCACCACAGCAACCTCAAAAAGATCATAGACCAACTACAAATCCTCAGTTTAATCAATGGAGACTGTCTGCTAACCCGTACAAATGGATATTCCTTATCCCCAACCATAGAGTATCTCCTTACTCTCCTCAACTCCACCTAGGCACCATGGACATAACACCGGCACCACATGTTATATACTTTGGACTGACTCTCGACCATAGATTTTCCTTGAAGGCTACATTAGGGAAAAAAAGATTTTGCAAAGGAGCAGATATTTCCGGTATCTGTCTAGTAATAGCGGAATGTCCATACAAACTGACACGAAAATATATAAAACTATATGCAGACCCATCCTAGACTATGAATATATACTTACGACTAACGCACGAAAAACGACAACCGACATACTCAAAATAGCTGAAACTACAGCATTACGCGTTGTAGCGAAATGCACCCTCTAGTAACATTATCCATAACCCACCCAACCATCTCCTATATACGCTAACAAAAATTTCAAATATCTCATACAGACATAAACAACTTATAACCAGATTTAGAGATACAGACATTCAGCGGTCAATCATTGACTCACTTTGTATAAGATGCGTACTAAGACCCCACACCCGCAGACATCCCTCAAGGACTGTCTACGAGACACTATATGACGACTAATCATCCAATGTCAACCCATTTTTTTCAAATTATGTATAACAGACGAATTGTACTCCCTGACAGAATTGTACTCCCTGTGGTCGATAGCCATTTGTTACTGTTGATCACAATAAAGATTATTATTATTATTATTTGTAGTATTTAAATAAATGGTATTAAAATAAAAATTAAATTAATATGCGTTTTCAAATATATTGGATTACTTAAACATTGTCTTTATATATTACAGATACGTAATTTATATACATCTTAGTTACCAGGGCCGAAAATTTTTCATTACGCCCGCCAAAATTTTACCGTTTCATATTGGTCTTTAGACTTGCTTGGGATTAAACCCAACACAGCTTCATTAGCTTCCATTAAAATTTCGGAGGGAATTCAGCGCTTAGTTCCATTCCGAAATTATAAGAGTTTTTGTTTACAATAATTTTTGTTTAGTTTTCTTAGCAACAAATAACCTAAGCGACGAACTGTGAATTTAAATCACTATCGTATTTTTTTTATCGTTTTTAACCATTTGTAATTAAATTTTGTAGGTTTTCTGCAGTTGTGCATAGAACGTTGTACATGCCTCGGGCCGGAGGAAGATTACACCCTGCGTCTCATAAAGGCCCTCCTCCGTCGGGCCTCAAACTTCGGCTGCGGGCGTAATCTTATACCTCCGGCCCTCCATATGTAAATAACTAATATTTTTTCACACTAAATCAAGCATGCCTATTATACATGGGTGGGTGCGTATTACAATTGACATTGTACAGTAATTATAATTTGGTAGAAAAACTTAAACAACACAAATTCTCAACCAAACCATTAATCTAGATTTAAAACTAATTTCTATTTCTTTGATAATGTTTCATAATTTCAATTCATTTAGGTCAGAAGGACCTCGTATAGCCCTTTGTATAATGTATAATGTATACAATAATGTATACAATAAATATATTCTCTCTCTTTCAATTCATTTGTATCAAACATGTCTTTTAACGAAAATGGTTAAATTAAATATAGTTAATTGGTCATTTCAATGAGTTAACATATTATTTAAGTTCTGATTTAGCCTAAGTGTACTTGAAGAAATTAACGGTGTAATTTATCGACCTAAGAAATTAACGACGACACATACAAATATGTACACATACATACCAAAATATGTATATATATATACATATGCAAACCTGTTAAAATTGGTTCATTTCTGTTTCTATATTTTATTAACCCCCCTTATTCATAATAGTACGTATTACAAACCAATTTTTGGTACACCAATGGGGTCAACAATCTCCCCCATTTTAGTAAATTTTGTTTCAGATGATCTAATCACAGATGTTTTAAAAAAATTGCCGTTTAATTTACCTTTTGTCAAAAGATATGTAGATGATTTGATTTTAGCTGTTCCAAAGAATAGAATTGGTGAGGCTCTTAATGTTTTTAATGAATTTAACATCAATCTGCAATTCACAGCAGAAGAAGAAGACTCAAACAACTCGATTCCGTTTTTAGACATGGAAGTTTTTAGAACCAACAATAACCTGTTAAAAACAAAATGGTATATAAAACCTTGCTCGAGTAACAGATGGCTTAATTTTCATTCCTATCATATGATCAAAATGAAAATTAACTTAATCTCGGTAATAAGAAATAGGGTAATCAAATTATCACACCCTGATTTTGTTATTGAATGCCTAGGGATGGTGAGAGATATCCTGCGGGAAAATTCATATCCTGATAAATTAGTTAATAAACTATTGTTTAGCTCTCCCTTGAACAATAGAACGGATAATTTTGGCAATATATTTCAAAATTTGAATGTAACACTCTGAAAGCTCTGCCAACAAATAAAGATCAAAAAATCAATTTGGAAAAAACAGTACTTTGTTGATTTTATTTTTAGTTTTCAAATTTTTGAATTTTGTTTTAAATTTGTTAATATTTCAAATGTCAATTTGTTTTTTAATTTTTTTAATCTGTTAAAGTATTTATATATGAAGGATTAACACTGTTATTTTTTAAAAGTTGTTCAGTATTGTTCATGAAGCTGTTTTTTAGTATTAACCTCACGTTAGTAAATATTTTTTTTAAAAACTGTCTAAAGACCATGTGAGTTAACTAATAAATAAATTTTTGTAGTTGTCTTGATAAAGGGAATAATCGTTCCCGAAAGCTCGAGTAAATAACAAAGAGTTTCTTTTGCCCAACCAAAAGTTTTGACTGCAATCTCATCAAACTTATATACATATTATCAGTTGTGAAAATATACAACGTTTATATTAAATAGCCAGTCATTAAAAACTTTAAGCATCTATATATATATATATATATATATATATATATATATATATATATATATAAATATATATATGTTGTATTTGAGGTTTTCGCGGATAGATACCTGTGTTGTATTGTTTTCTCGGGGATTCCGCGTTGATGCTGAGGGTTGGCTCTGAAAAGAACCGGATTCTCGACGTTTCGGCGAACTAACATTCGCCATTCTCAAGAGACACATGCGTCCGTGCGGGTCAACCGTTAGACGCATACTGAATCCCCGATGATGATGATGAAGTGGAATCCCCGAGAAAACAATACAACACAAATATATATATATATATATATATATATATATATATATATATATATATATATGTGATATTTGGGTGACCGAACAAATCCCCCCAGAATGGAAATGTGCACTTATACACCCGCTTCATAAAAAAGGTGATAAAATGGACCCGAACAATTATAGAGGCATTTCACTTCTACCAGTAACGTACAAAATTCTTTCGAAAGCTCTTTTGAATAGACTTGAACCTCAAGTAGACCCACAGATACGAGAATATCAGGCAGGTTTCCGTAAAGGGCGCTCATGCACGGAACAAATTTGGAATCTGAAGACAATCTTACAAATACGATCTTGTAGAAACACCGTGGTTACCTTTGTTGATTTCAAAAAAGCCTACGACTCCGTCGACAGAAAAACTCTCTTCAGAATTCTGGAGGAATTCAAAGTTGATAGAAAAACCAGGGCATTAATTCAACAAATTCTCATTAATACTACATCAAAGGTTAAGTTTAGTGGAGTAATTTCTCAACCTTTTGAAATACATACGGGTGTTCGACAGGGAGATGCACTTTCACCCATCCTTTTTAAATGGAAAAATAATCAGAACTTGGGAAAAAGAGATTGAGGGAACACACATTGGTAAGAGAAGAGATTATAAAGCTAATATCAAATGTTTGGCGTTTGCTGATGATCTTGCAATAATATCGAATACCAGAGAAGAAGTAAAGCATGCACTTGAAAAATTACACGAAATTTCACAAAAGGCTGGTCTCCTGATATCCTTTGAAAAACACAGTATATAGAACGATCCCCGTCCGAAAATCTACCCATCAAGACACAATATGGTTCTGTATCCAGAGTTTCCCAGTTTAAATACTTAGGAGAAAACATCCAACCGTCCGGCCTAAATATAATAGCAAATCAAGAACGAGTAAAAAAATTACAGATAGCCTACCGACTTACTTGGAATCATTATAACAAAAAATCAATATCTCTTAATGCAAAATTACAACATTACAAAACAGTCGTTCTACCTGAAGCACTTTATGCCGCAGAAACAACATTAATTCATGGTCACTCAAAAATCAAAGAAATAGAGAAACAAGAACGTAAAATCCTCCGAAAAATTTTTGGTGAATAAAGGTGAATAAAGGGGGAATATGGATTAAGGGACCATCGTCAGAAATATATAAAACCGTAGAACCTATCACTGACACTTTCAGAAAGAGACGAGCTAAATTTTTTGGTCACATATACAAAATGGTCCAGAACAGAATTACGAAACAAATTTTCAAAATTACCTTTAACAGTAAAAATAGGTGCAAATGGATACAGGAAACTGAAGAAGACCTCAAGCACCTAAACATTACGATACACGACATGAATGATCGGGTTAAATTTAGAAACACCATAATGCACCATAAATTTGATAAAAAACTGCTCCCAAAGATACCAGGAAAAAAGTGGACGGACGAACGGAAGAAAGAACATAGTGCACGAATGAAGAGGATTTGGGAAGAACGTCGCCGCATGACTGAGTTGACATAATTTTTGTTCAAGTTTACACCCTCTCTTTAAAGGGATTTACGATAGTAATAATTAATATATATATATATATATATATATATATATATATATATATATATATATATATATATATATATATATATATATATATATATATAATTAATAATATATATATATATATATATATATATATATATATATATATATATATATATATAAATATATATATATATATAAATATATATATATATATATATATATATATATATATTCTCGAAATCGAGGAAGGTTGGAGAAATAACTCAACACGTGTAGTTGTAGCAAGAAATTACAGTAATTAACCCACAATAAATAAACAAATGACATAACAATATGTAAACATTAGCATGATATTAACCATAATACCGTACCTGAATCAACACAATTGTCGGTATTTCGTTCTGTGTATATTTACAGTTTTATACATGAGCACATAACCTATTGCGAAAACGTCGCAGCTGTTTTTAGCATATATATAGTACTGTCTATATTGTCTCTTTGGAGGCGAAAGTTCCGTAATCAAAACGAGATAGCAACCATTGTGCTGTAGCGTAGTCTGATTGATGGCTGGTACGCTTACGCCAACTACCAACCAATTACAAGCCCGTAATTTAACACATGACTCGACAAGAGACGCGTGCCTAACCTAATTTTAGTGTTTTTCAATATATATGGTTTTTTCTCGTTGTGTGGCGTGTTAAATCCATGTATTTAAGTATATATTTAAGGCGAAAGTTCCTTAATCAAAACGAGATAGCAACCATGTTGCTGTAGCGTAGTTTGATTGATGGCTGGTACGCTTGCGCCAACTACCAACCAATTCCAAGCCCGTCATTTAACACATGACTCGACAAGAGGCTTGTTCTGAAAAGGGAGGCAGTGCCAACAGTATCAGTTCCTGACCCACCACCTGCAGTACTTGATGAATTTATTGAAGCTTCATCTACATATGTAAAGGAAGATATTTTCCTATTGGCAACACCGGCTGTAATAACGTCTGAGGTTGAAATCGCCACAACAGAACCTGTCATACAGATGCCAACAAAAGTACTAGTATCTAATGAGGAAAAAGAAGAAAGTGAGAGTTATTGCACTAGTTTTTATTCATTTTTATAAATGCATTTGTCTACTTTCAGGTGCTGAGAGCGTAGAAATAATTCATACTCCTAAAAAGCGAGAGCCACGATTTATTTCTGAAATTACAACCCCTTACATGGCAACCCCTAGAAAAGCTCGAAGAATTTTGTCATTAGTGAGACGATGTGACGCCGAAAAAAACAAGAAAATAAAAAGGTTACAGGATAAAAGTAGATATCTTTTGAAACGTATTGCTCCTCTGGAAGATTTGATCAAAAATTTGCCTAGCCAAGCACTAATTACTGAAGAAGCAGGAAATACTTCAATGGTACATATGTCATGATTTCTTCAAATGCTACTCCAAGACTATCTTAATTAATAAATAGAAGGTTTGAATTTCAAATTTGTAAAACCATGCTTGAACATTGGCATTATTGCTATGATAATAGATTAATATGGTTAAGGGTGTAGTATTATTTTTTCTCAAACTCACTATATCTTTCCATGCATTTATAGATTTTTTTATAGGAGGTGCTACCTAATAGCATGAGGACAATTATTTCACGAAAAATAAAGAGAAAGGAACAGTATTCGCCTAAAATACGGAGTTTTGCCTTGACCCCACATGTCTATTCGCCAAAGACCTACAATTATGTCCGAAAGCATTGGAATAAACTTTTGCCACATCCATCGTCCGTGCGACAATGGTACAGAGTTGTCGATGGTTGCCCAGGCTTCACAAAAGAGGCATTGGATGCTATGGCCCTTCGTGATACTTCAAAAAAAATTATCATCAATCTGGTTATTGATGAAATGTCCATTAAAGAAGCAACAGTTTACCAACATAATGAATTCCATGGTGGTGTTGATTTTGAAACAGTTGATATTAAGCAGGACAATGATAATGTGCCAATGGCAAATAATGCTCTGGTTTTTATGGCAGTGTCATTAAATGAAAGATGGAAGATTCCCATTGGGTATTTTTGAAACCGTGGCCTAAATGGAAGCGAGCGGACAAATATATTGACACGAGCATTTTGGTTGTTGGAGGAAAGTAAGGTTAAAGTGTATTCCATTACTTTTGATGGAGCAACAACAAATTTAAGCATGTGCAGAAATCTAGGAGAAAATTTCAATTATGGTCCCTATTTTAAACCATATTTCCAGAACCCTGAGACATCAGAACATTGTCATGTGTTCCTGGATTTGTGTCATCTGATTAAGTTAATTCGAAACACCTTGGGAGATAAAAAAATATTACAAACTGCAGGTGGTGATATAATAAAATTGGAGTATATTGTAAAATTGCAAGGTTTGCAAAAACAAGAGGGGTTGCGATTGGCTAACAAATTAACAGAGAAGCATGTACATTTTACTAACTACCGCATGAACGTTTGATTAGCAATGCAAGTTCTAAGTGAGAGTGTCTATAAATAAGTCTTTTGTATTTTTAGGTACTGTTCGTGATACACATTTAAAAACACAATTTTCAGGCTGCTTACCCACTGCAGATTTCTGTTTAACTTTTAACAATATTGCAGATATACTGAATTGTAAAAATAGATACTGTAAAAAACAATTTGATGCTCCATTGACAGAGAGCAACTAAAAAGTAATGAAGGAGCATGCAGATAATTTTCTCTCCTATATTACTAGTTTAAATGATTCAGATGGCAAAGCTCTCCTAAGATCCAATAGGAAAACTGGCTTTATAGGCTTAATAATATTATTAACAAATATGTTTCCGCTGTTTGATAAATTAAGAACCAACGGTTTCACATATTTGTTGACATATAAACTTTCTTAAGATTATTTAGAGACATTTTTTAGTGCAATTAGAAGTAGGGTAGGGTTTAATAATAACCCTGACGCTCTCCAATTCAAAAGTAAATATAAACGTTTGTTGGTGAGACACGAAATCAAAGAGGTAGAGAAGGTAAGAAAGGCAACTGCCTCTTTGATGGCGTTGAAATTTTGCATGTTGTCTCAGAAGCATGTTGTCGAGAAAACAGAATGCATGCCCCTTGGGTGATCTTCCAACACTGGATAAACCTGTATCAGATTTTGCGCATGATTATGTAAGTAGTTTCTGGCAATTACACCCTTATATTGATAATGTTGTGGAATATATTGCAGGCTATATTTCAAAGAAAGTAGCTAAGAAAATTGACTGCCCTACATGTGTTCAGCATATAATTGGAGATGATATGCCATTATTATCTAAAATTAAAGATCGTGCAGCATTTTATTTATCACCCTCAAAAGATGTGTCCGCTATTTGTAAATTATCGGAAAAAATTGTTAGACAAAACTACCATCGTTTAACCGCCAAAAATATTAAACCCATCATCATTAATGAAATTTTTAACAAAGTAGGAGATCCTTTCGACACCCCCGAAATGAACAACCATGTAATGTTGCAAGGTATCCTTGACAATCACAGGGCACAACTGTGCAAATTAATAATAAAGTTATATTTAAATGTCCGCTTTTTTCATGAAGCCAGCAAAATGTTTGGAAAAGATGAGTATATTCGTCAGAAATATACTAAGTTAGTTTTATTTAAGGGACAATAAGCATTTGCATTTTTTTTTGTAAATAAAGTGATTTCTAGTTTCTAGTTATTTCTAAAATTATTTGGGTTTTATTGTCTCAGTCATTGAATTATTACTTTTCACTGTCTATGTCATAGTTTTTCACATAGGTGTAGGGAAAATTCGGAATGCGGTGTAGGTTACAGGTAAAACATACCTACAATTGGACTTTTAACAGACATACACTTGACGTTAAAGTTCATGCATAAATTTCCTGTTTAAATTTACCGTATTTAACATGACAGCAACGCAAGCGCACTGCTTACGATACCCACTACGGTATAGCACTACTGTATGTTTTCTCTCCCTTCATCAGTGAACTAGCTGGACATTTGTTTCCGACACTACACGCAATATATATAGTACTATATATATGGTTTTTAGTGTGTTTGTCACAGCCACCTCTACGAGTCAATGTTGCCAACGTCCAGATAACTAAGTTTACCAGACGTCAAACTTACATATATATATATATATATATATATATATATATATATATATATATATATATATATATAAATTTGTACATGTTTAATTACAAAATAAGTGCTTCAAATAAAACGTTATTCCCTCATTCTGTTTGTCTACTAATGTATAAACATACTTCAAAGTAATTCTAGACCTCTCGGACAACTGTGGTTTCTTTAACTGACCGCAACGTTGTCTTAAACTGCTTAAGTTCAGGGAACCTACGTGTTTTGTTAAGGCTCTTACTACATCAAATAAGTTTCCAAATTTTAGAGTAGCCATTGCAAAGTATTGCATGTATTAAACAAATCTATTTAATTGGGTTGTTGAATAAAAAAAAAATCGATTTTTTTAATGTATTTTAAAACCTTATTATAAATAATTCGGATGTGCAAATGCCAAAAAGTTAAAAAAAATGTTTATCAATTAATAATAAACAATTTAAAAGTGATAAAATTTAGAAAATAATCACGTGCTTCCAAACGCGCCATAATTTGATTGTGACGTCGAAAGGGTGAAACTTCATTCTAACATTAAAATTTTTTATAACATCGTCGTTTTAGGATTATTTCGGCGCTCTGTTTAAAACCATTGGTTTCGACGTTTAACAATGTGAGACATTTAAAAACATTTTTTGAGGAGTTCTTATTGTAGTACTCTTACACGATGATACGGAACAAGCACGATAAATTTTAATATTTGACTTTTAACATTTGATTAATATTTGACATGTCTACTACAGCTACTGGATCAACAAAGTCGGACGCGGGTAGAAATTACCCATTTTAAGTCACAACGCGACCAGTTTGTTTTCGCTGCCGAGTTTAAAAATATATTTTCAATTTGTTATAACTTTTTAATTACAACGAAAAATAGAAAACCAAAACGAGTTTTGTAATAAAACCTATATATGAGCTTTCGATTTATGACAAAAAAAAATTAATTCACATACCCAATTGTATAATATAACATACAAAAAAGATAATTGAAATTAATTATAAAATTAACATAAATAATTTATTTAACCCTGTCACTCAATATATTTTTAATTGTATATTACGTAATAAGAGTTGTAAGAAGCATATTACGTACGAGCGCAACAGTGAATTCCGCGAGTACGTAATTGCCTTACAACTCGAATTATGTACTATACTTTATCTACGACCACACTAATTTGTTTCTCTTTAATAAGAAAAATATGTTTGGTGCAACACCTTTGACCTTATTTAACTTGATAGAAATGAAAAGAAATACATTCATAATGGTATACCATAAATGTATACCATAAATGGTATACCATAAATGTATACCTTTTATTTAGTACTTACTACTTATTTGTAGTTTTCGTTAGATTTAAACGTGGAAAAACGAAATGAATGGCAGCTTCTATGTGAATGATGTGACGTTTAATGATATTTGGAAATCACGGAGTACTATATTTAAAATTAGTATCAACGTGCAGCTCTCAACCAATCAACGAATTGTAAACCAAACAAGCAAGTATTATTTTGAATTATTAAATAACATTAATCGCGGATTGTTACATATGTATGTTGTATGATGTATTTACATAATCCACGAACTGTACAATATTGAGCAATTACAATAGTAGTCGTAGATAATAGTGTATTACGTAACGAGAGTTGTAAGAAGCATATAACGTACGAGCGAACCAGAACAGAGCGCAATTCTGCGAGTACGTAATTGCCTTACAACTCGAGTTATGTACTATACTTTATCTACGACCACACTCATTTCTTTCTGTTTAATAAGAAAAATATATTTGATGTAACAAATTTATTTCTTATTAGGTACATTATTTAACATTATAATAAACAAACAGTTGTATTTTCATATGTAACTGTTACTCGACATTATTTAACTTGATAGAAATGAAAAGAAATACATTTATAATGGTAATTACCTAATTATTTAGTACATATTTGGGTTAAACTGGAATAAGAGCTATGAGCACTCTACATAGGCACCTCAATGTACGCAATGTCCATTTCCGTTAGTTTTAATTGTGGCGCGGGGAGCGCTGAACGTATGAGCACGTAGTAGCAGCTCTCAACCAATCAACGAATCGTAAACCAAACGTACGTGTGTGTTATCAATCATAACATATCATTAATCACGGACTGTTACATACGTGTGTGTTCTGATGTATTTACACAGTCCACGAACTGTACTATAATGGACATTTACAATAGTGGTCGTAGATAAAACTTTTTACATTGTTTAATAAAATAATATTTAAATAAATGAACATGTGTTTTCTATACTTTGAATATATCTTACTATTCTGAAAACGTTCTGGGACAATGTGTCCTAATGATTGATATGATTTTGCATGATGTTTCAAAATAGTAAAATAATAAGGATGATGTAAAGGAATATCTTTATTACATTTTACGTCTGATACAACAAAGAACATGCTTCTGATAGTGGAATGTTACAACAAGCACATATGGTGTTCGTTCTAGTTTCCTTGTTATTTTTGGAACATCGCTGACATCTCCTTTGGGAGGCACTTTCGGTTTGGCACTAATTGCTTATGTGTATACTCTTAATGGATTATTGAGGAATACTGCTGTCACAAATAGTTTGTAGAACACCTTTAGGAACAACTATGTCAATTTATCCACCAACTCTACTCCATGCATGAATTTACTATAAAAATATATAACGATGGGGAATTCAATATCCGCTCCTAGTTCATTTTTAGAGTTCATCTCATCAATATTGAAGTTTGACATTCCAAAAACGTGCTTGGTGTTTCCATTTTGTTGCAGTATTGCTTTTGTTATTGCAATATTAATATTTGAGCTTCCCTCAGTTTATCTCCATCTTGATAAAATTTGGAGTATTAGAGTAATATTGGAATTAAATACTTGCGATTTGTCATTTATGTGTCAATACATAAAAAAGACTAATTTGTCATCAAACTTCCACTGGTAAAAAATCTATCAAAGCAAATATATACGTCCTGCGATTGAATGTTGCTAACTTCTTCGCTACTCTTTCTCTAAGGGTACTATCTATTTTTTTTTCAGAATAAATGTTGAAATTATAGAACTATCGAGTATCTCAGTCGCATCATTGCCAGAGCTTGATTCCTTAATTCATACTAGCACGTCCTTTGAATTCAGTCATGGTTTAGTGAAACCTTTTCTTCGAACAGTGCAATAAATCATCTAAGTAAAAGGTTTTAGAAGATGATTGAGGTTTTGCTGGTTTTGTAAAGTACATTTTTGACAGAGTAAGATAGAGGTTCATTTAATGACCAATAATTGTAGAACTCCGGTACGCGGTTGCAAATCATAGGGGTACATCTAAGAACAAGCATACTCTAATGTTGAACAGTTTTTGACATTTTTCTCTTATGCATGTCCGAGTGGTCATTTGTGCTATGTGAATAAATAAGCATCTAGGATAAATTTCTAGCTCTATTGTTGATCAGTTAATATCTATCTATCTATCTATCCCCCTTCTCTTTCTAGTGCAATAAATTTCTATGAAATAAAAATTTGCGCAACTGATCTCCAATGTATACCAAATATCCTGTTAGAGGTACATAATATTCAAGGCTGGTAAAGGAGAGCAGGTTTCTTGGAGTATATAAACAACTCCAAAATCCTTCTTATTTGGTGATATCATTGGGACAGTTATTCGCAAGCGTATAACGCCGCTCCTAGTTTTGTTTACGTTTATATCTCGATGCTAAGTATGAATAAGTTTTTGCTATAAATTAACTGAGGATAATTTAGGATGTGTGGGCAGCCAAAGACAAAGGGTGAAACTATCTGCACAGCCTTTTTCCCATACTGTCGCTGCTTCTCCTAAACATTATGTAACTGATGAGGAATCTAACTCTACAGCTTTATAACTCATTCGCTTTACGAATTTATTCAAATGGTGAATGACTGGTTTGATATCATGAATATACGGGTACCTAGGGCAATTTAAAACCGCTTCTGAGGCACCTTATGGCAATAATTTTCACGTGGAAGAACAAAATAATTTTTTGGTAGGCATGAACCAAAAAGTACACAAAATGAGATGAGTCGGTAAAAATTCTCTCCAACTTTCTCAAAAGGGCATCTAGATGTCTATTAACAGCTTGCAGTGTTTATTAATACAATTAAACAATCTATTTGGTGTTATTAAGTATTTATTAACAGCCAGCAAAAAATTTAAATATTCCAGTCAAAAATGATCTTCATGGGCAAGCTGATGGCACATCTAGTACTGACACAGCTAGTGAGGGGAGATTAGCAAAACATTCTCCACAGAATTAAAACCTATCGGTATTAGCCGCGAGGTGTCTTATGCTGTTGTGTATCTTGCTGGCTGGATAGCAAGAAAATTTGTAGGGAAGTCTAAGTTGGGGACATACTCCTATATGCTCAAAGAAGAGGAGCATACTTAGGCTCTCCCACCTTGGATTTGTTACCTGTCCTACGGATTCCTGAAGATCCCAAATGACGTGTTTGCGTCACAAATTCGGAGAATAGAGAGATTATTCCTACAATTTTAAACAAATTTCAATGTTCCTAAGGGAAAGGGGGTTAGCAACAGATTGGATCGTTACTTAGCTCCTTAGCAAAGAATGGAAAGAGAATAACTTCCAAGTGAAGTTATTTTATCTTTTGCTCGTTAAAGACTATAAGAATAAGAAAACGAACAGAAAGAGAGAGAAAAAAGAAAACTAATTAAAATTAAATATTTAAAAAAATGTTTTTAAAGAAAATTAAAAAAAAAACTATTTTGTTTGATTTTAAAACATTTAGAGAAATATGTAAGATGTGTAATAAAAATATTTGGTAAAATGTAACTATTTTTTTAATGGATTTTAGATTAATTAATTTAGTATTTTTAGATAGTACGGTTAAAATCCCAGATTTTTCTTTTATTTACTCATCGTCCAGATAGAGAAAGTTTTGCAAATTGTTTTTTATACAACATTTTGCTAGAATTAGTAGTTTCGGTGATAATGACCTAAAGATTTGAAAACCTACATTCCTACAAATAATTTAACTTGTTTTGGGACTTAAAATATATTTTGATTATACAAGATCGTATTCCAATAGAACGATTAAAACCTCACATTTTTTATGATACACATTTTTTTCGAAAGGATTTTTGGTTTAGGAGATAAATAGCCTGAAAGATCGCTACCCGTATTTCGATTTAGGAGTTTTCTTGTTTAAAGACTTTTAGAAAAGGTATTATATTTTTTAAAATTGATATTAGTATAGTACGCATTGAATCTCAAATTTTTTATAATACAAATTTTTTCTACAGGATTGATAGTTTAGGAGATAATTAACTTTTAGTACTTTCTTCCTATGGTTATAAATAGAAGCCTAGCCTTGCCCTTTTGACGTCAGATGTCGGGTGGAGGGAAAACTTTTTCGACGAAAACGAAAAGAAAGGCATTTCTATACATAACTGATATCCCTGTGTATCACTGACCTTCAACCGAATTTTTAGAAATTTTAGTTTGCCTATGTACGAGTATTCCAACTATCTTCCAAGCAGAGTTACACGCAAACAAAAAATGTGCACAATTTAACCTCGTTAGGAATTTTTGCAAAAAACGAATTGCTATCCTGTTATTAGCTCATTCGCCATCAGATCCAAACTGGTATGGAACTGTGTGGGAATGCTAAACATGCTTGGCAAAGAAAATAAAGTAACGCTGTGCTGGGTACCAGGACACACTGGTATAGACGGAAACGAAGAAACCGATCACCTAGCAAACAAGGGATCCAGTAATCCCTTTATAGGTCCGGAACCCTTTTGCGGCATGAGTGTGAACACCATCCACAAAAGTTTAGATGAAGAAATAAGAGAACAATGGATGGAAACCTGGAAATAACTTCCAGGGTTGAGACAATCCAAAGTGATGCTGGGATCTTTTAATCAGAAAATAACAAAAGCTTGGCCGAAACTAAACAGGAACAAGTTTAGAACTCTGATAAGAGTCCTGACGGGACATTGCAGACTTAGAAAATACCTCAAGTCCGTAGGTATAGAGGAGGATGACAGATGCAGATTATGTGGTTCAGCAGAGGAAATCCCCATATAAATGCTCAAAGACTGCGGAGCACTGCTCCGCAAGAGACAGATTTACCTCGGGGCCCACTGCTTGAAAGCGGAGGAGTTGCAGTCCTTGAAGCCCACCCTGATCCTTAAAGTCCTAAAGGAATCAGGACTAGATGAGGTGCTCTAAATGGCTAAGTATACCAACGTTATAGGAATAGAGTAGGGTACAATAGATCCATAAAGGTCGCAGTTCAAGTCGTCACCACCATATCTACAATCTACCTATGTGCGAGACATAAGCACAAGATTTCTGTAACACACGAATAAAACTCGGTTTTGGGACGTATTTGTCCAATGCTACTTTAATATTTGCTCTGGGACATATATGTCCCGAAAACGGTGAACGGATTAAATTAACCATAATTTGTTAACAAGTTTAGAACATTTTAAAAAATTACAGAAATATTATATAAAAGGGAACAGAGTTAATTTAACATGATTACATAAATTTCATAATATTATTGATTTTGATTTTTTTTTATGATTGTATACAACATTTCAAATCGAATAAATATTTATATTTAAACCTTAATTTGGAGCCTGTGCTTTTGTATAAAGAATATCTCCATATTTTTCTTCACATTATATTTTTTACTTTGGTTATTCTCACTGATGTGCAGAGAATATGCTTTAATTAGCAATACTAGCCGACCATGTTCTGGATTTATATACCATAACTAAATTTACACTAGCATGACTAATTAACTAATTACTATTAAGACTAATTAACCAAATTAGTATTGTCTCTTTAGTCTGGATCCCTTCTACAATACGTGTCTCCATTCCTAAACATTTATCTCTTTATTCAACAAATATTACACGCGAGAGATTGTAAAATAGTGGAATTACATTTAGTTTTACTGAATATTTCATAAGTTTTCTTACAGGAATATTTAATTATTAAATTACAATTGATTATTTTATTTAGCTTATAGGTGATAAAGCCTTCAAAATCAAGAATATAACTATTCTTGTTTATATTTTCTTAAAATATAAGTATTAAGATTTATGTTAGTTCATGATATATTTGTTATATATGTTTAGACATTGAATACATTTAATCGTAATTGATGACATTTTTTCAATTGCAAACTGTTTTCTAAAACTATCCCATGTTGTATAAGTTTCTATTAAGTAAAAAGCTAATATTAATAGATTCTCTTTAATTTAAATTAGTTTATTATAATACACGCAAAAAAAATACTTTGTAACAAAAAATGCACCACAAAGAAGGGGTAGGAATTTTTGGAAAAAACTTGGAAAAAATGTTTTAGTAAACAAACGTAGTAACTAATTAAAAATTTCAAAGAAATTAAACAAAAACAAAGCCTCTTTTTTTAATAATGTGTTGAGCCAACCCCAAAAGTTAGTCACCATTTTGGGCAAGAATTCCACAGGTTCTCGATTTCTCCCGGCGGTCTTGCATGCCAGGCAATCTGTAGTTCATGCCAGAAAGTTTCTAGTGTTTGTGAAGGATAGGCTAATTGGAGAATGGGCTTGAGTCTTCTGCCCATCATGTCCCACACATCTTCGATGGGCGAAAGGTCGGGAGATCTGCGTGGCCAAGGCAAGTTATTAACGTTAGCCTCTTTGAATCGCTCGACAGAATGTGTCGAAATGTGGGGCGGGCATTATCCTATTGGAAAATCGGCTCCTCCGGCTCCTGGAGGAATGTAAGGGTTTCTACCACTTCACCAACATATCGGTGGGCATTGATATTGCCTAGGATCAATACCAACTGACTTCTACTTCCAAAAACAATAGCACCCTATACCATAACACCCACTGTGTGGTGCACATACCGCTCAACAGGAAACTGTACATGGTAACGTTCTCCTCGTCTACGTCTGACCCTAAAGCGATCATCGTTTATACCCAAGCAGAATCGGTATTCGTCACTGCAAACTACTCTATGCCATTCCACGTCTCAATCCAGTAGAAATTTACACAAGGTACACTCCAAACGTTGCTGTTGATGACGAGCCATCAATGCAAGCACCACATGTGGTCGATAGGACTGCAAGCCAAAAGCTCTAGCTCTTCGGTAAACTGTACGAAGGGTTACAGAACGTCCTTCGTTTCCAAACCATTGATCGAGATGGCGGTCTTCGACCACATTTGTTTGTCTTGGCCGTCCACTTTCTCTTCTACGACATTCTTGTCCTTCTGTAGATCATGCTTCATAACACCGTACTACAGAGGATTGGTTACGGTTAAGACGATTAGCAATTTCTCTGAATGACCACCTTCACGTAAGCCAATAATGCGACCTCGATCGAATTCACTCAGTTCATCTCATCATTCACTCATCGAAGTCACTCAACTGTTAGTTGTCGATAATTATCACGTTGCCGTACCCTAGGCATAATCGCAACCTTAAAACGCAAAGAAGATCTTAAAAAGAAGAGAATTGCAACCAAAATAAATATCGAAATCGATTAAATCTTGCAAGAAATACACGCAATAATTTCGATTGTAACAAGAAGTAAAACGTCAAATTTGCTATGGCTACTGGAATATTTTGAATGAAATAACCAATTACTGCCTTGACTAGTTAAACATGTCTGCCAAGTTTGGTTCAAAAATTGTTACTCCTTCTTAATGCTGCATTTGTTATGTCACAGAATATATATGTAATATTCTAACAAACATTTTTTTATTAGATGCAGGATGGCCCATACCAACTAGTGGTATTTGACAAGGAAATAAGTTTTGCATAAGAAGTTCAAATTTGATTACAGCAATTACTTATTATATATTTTATCTACGACCACTATTGTAATTGCCCAAAATTGTAAAGTTAGTGGGTTATGTAAATATATCATACAACACACGTATGTAACAGGCCGCGATTGATGTTATTAAATGATTCAATACCACACTATAGTCCATTTTTTTTAAGAATGCATTACAGGGAAGATAGGGCTTATTTGACCTGGTTCTCTGATTGGCTTAAATCGAGGAGGAGTTCACACTGACGATATTTACTTCTCCATCTCAACCTCTCTTCCCTCTTTCTTTTCACATACATTTGCAGCTGTTAGTTGTCAATGGCTGCCGTGTCAATTCACAATTAGCATGTGATCTGTTTGTATCATTCAGATACAAACTATATTTTGCGTTTTTCTCCATTTATTTGTTTGTATTTTATTACTATTGTTGCCATTTGGTGTATTTAATCTGTATTTTTCTTTTATATTCAAGTAACTATATTTGAATTTAGCGACAAATTTGGTAACTAGATTGAACATTTGTTATAGTGTAAATCAGGTTTCTAGTAACTGCATTCTTAAAAAAATGGACTATTGTGCGTTTGGTTTACGATTCGTTGATTAGTTAAGAGCTGCTACTATCGTTTAATATAGGCAACCCAAAGCATTCCGTTATTTGTCAAACAATTATTAAACGTCAAACTATAAACTAATCTAACATAAACACTATATTTTTTTTCAATTAAAACAATTTCAATTAAAATAATGTCCAGTGAAAGTGAAAAAGAAAATAGCGCTCTGCCCGAAATTGTTGAAAAAGCGAAACAAGCTGCCCATAATTTGCTTAATCACGGGATCGATACTAGGATGCATATAGAAAATTGATGGACTGGACAATGAAGCATAAAGTAAATCGTTTTCAGAAAATGTTGTATTATCATACTTTGATGAATTATCTCAAACAATGAAATCCTCTTCACTTTGGGCAATTTATTCAATGGTTCGGATAACAATTTATATAAAGCACGACATTTCAAAACATTCAAAGTTAGTAGCTTTACTAAAGAGAAAATCTGACAAATTTAAAAGCAAGAAATAAAAAATTTTCAGCAAACAAGAAATTAATAGTTTTCACAATAATTCGCCGGATAACAAATATTTATTGATGAAGGTATTAATTACTTTTTTTTTCTTATAATGCTCACGAATGGACATAACGACATATTTTTTTATATAATTTTAGGTTGTTCTTATCATTGACATTAGTGGTACTTACAGAAAACAAGTACTACGAAATATCAAACCCTGCCATATAGAAGACACCGGAACATCTCTGATCGTTAAAATTGCTGATTCTAAAACAAAAACTCAAAGATCTTTTGTGGTACCTAAATAAATTTTAGCAAACCTGCAAAAAATATATTAACCTACTCCCACAAAAAATTGAGAATGATCAGCCTTTTTTTTCTAAATAATCAAAATGAGAAATGCAATAAGCAATGTGTTGGAATAAATAAAATTGGCTCCATTCCCAAACAAATCGCTAATTATCTTCATTTGTCGGAAGAAAATCTTTATACAGGACATTATCACAGGACATTGTTAGCCACCATTCTTGTGGATTCCGGTGGTGATTTATTGTCACTAAAAACGCATAGTGGCTGGCGTTCGTCTGCAGTAGCAGAGGGATATATAGACTGCTCCCTGAAAAATCAAAATGATATTGCTGCAACAATTTCTACCGCGATAAACAATAATTTCACTTCCACAAATGCAAGTACATCATGGAATTCGACTTCGAGTACTCATAATTCAACTAATATCTCTAATGATGTCGATAATAATCCAACATTAATATTTAACAATTGTTCTGTCACTATAAAACCAAAAAAAATTAAATAAACAATTATAAATATATTTTATGATCTTATCATTTTTATTATATTGTAGTTTATTCTTGGAAAAAGGAATTTATTTTAATAACACAACTGATGTCGATATTTTGCCAAGGTTTCGGTCTTTTTTATTCTGACCTTCTTTAGGGCTTATATCTATTTAGTAGGTATTATTGAAATTAAACATAAAAAATATAAATTATTAAGATTAAATTCTGAACATGTTAACTTTTATATAGATAACAAATTCGTCCAACTTTATTTCATTTTACATTGACATTGCGATCATTGTGTTGCCTATGTCGATGAATCACTATATCAGTTACATCAAACATATTTTTCTCAATAAATCGAAACAAATTAGTGTGGTGGTAGATAAATATGTAGTGATACTCGCGGAATTACGCGCTCCCCGGCACGCGGGTCGCGCGTAATTGTCCCGCTCGTATGTAACATGCTTCTTACCACTCTCATTGCGTAATATACTAAAATATGTTTATATTATATATTATATATGAAGAGGATAAAACTGCCTCTCACATAATCTTCCATTATGAAGCAAATGCACGTAGGAGACACGAACTTAGCATTACACCAAATAGTATTTGGTCTTAGGTCTATCAAGAGTTTCCCTTGAAGAACATGGCGAACATGGCGACTCCTGACCAGACTCCTAGACCTAATACTATGGATGGATCTATTTGCATGAATGGAACATTGTGGGGAAATACAACAGGCCACAAGGCCGCAGTGTTTAATGGCTCACAGCCCTTCTGCCAACCCACATTGTTTGATAAAAGAAATATGGAAGGATTGGAGCAAAGAACTCCTTGCCGCTTTTTGCATATAATTTTTCACTTTTTGGCTAGTTTTGGCCATGACAACCATAATAATTACCCTAAACAAATTGCCAACGGTTAAAAAACCAAGCTAACAATTGTTACAAAATTTTATCAGTTCATTTCCAAAAATCTTAAACAAATCTCAAACTTCCAGCGGCTAATACAATCACTTTTCCGTGCTTAATTTAAATAAATAACTACTGATTCAAATAATATATTTTTTTGAATAATCCGTAATAAAACCGGACACTTATTTTGGAACAGATTTTCGGAGATTGATTTTGTGCTTTACGCGAAACCTATACTCTAATGCGGAAAACAATACCAATAACATATTTTTTGTTGAAAAAATAAACTGTGGAAATTACAGATTTTTTTTGTAACAAGAAATGTAAGAGATAGAGAATCCTGTAATATCTTTGTCTTTTTCGTTACTTGTTGCCTTCGTCTACTTATCTACCTGTTGCACATTGCCAACGACAGGCAAACGAAGCTTATAAAAGAGCTTATACAATTCACTAACAGATGGCAGAAGCTTTTCGTATATTTTCTAAAGAAATTGTTTCAATTGATTTATTAAAATAATTTTTTAATTGTCAATCGATTATTGTCAATTATTTATATCAAGCGATTCATAAAAAAATATAACGCAATAATGAGCTATTAAGATTTCAACATTTGCTGTATTAATTATAAAATTGGATCGGATTACCTTTAATAATAACTTATACTATATGCTCTAGTAAATTGAAACCAAAAATAGTTTTTGTTTTATGTAATAAGAAGGATCGTGTTTGAAGATTTTACTTCTTCATTTAATTACAATGAAATATAATTTAACAAAAATTGTAACCAATTTCGTTCCTAGTCTATAATTATTGACACTAATTTCATTTTTTGTAGTTAGTAACAATTATGTTTTTATTCTCATTCATCATTTGAAATAATAATTTAATAAATTTCGTTCGTTATTTAAATCTATGTATGTAGTATATTTCACACGAAAGCCTTAATTTCAAATTCATAAAAATCAGGTAACCCATGTTTAGGCAGTTAGTTTTAATCAGCGGAAATCTCATATTAAATACGTGTACGAACTTCCGGGACTCTGTAAAATTGACCTACAATTATTCGGTACAATTTTTCAAATGAAATTATTACAAAGAAGAACAGATTTGAATTCAAATAAACGTGAACGAAAAAATCGTTTCAAATTTGATATTTTTTGCACGAAAACAACAAGATTATATTGTAATTTTTTTTTTGCAAACTACAAGAATGTAATGTAAAAAAAAATATTGTTACTTTAAGATATAAGATGAATATGCAGTTGTTTTTAAGTCTGGAAAAAAATATGACTAAAACAATTTATTTATTTATTAAACTATTTGAGTACACGGCGTAGTATTTTTAAATTTATTTAATGAGAATCCATAATATTACATTAATTTAATAAAATTGTTACGCACTTGATAAATTGAGTTGACGATTATTCGAATTATACGAATATTCTACAAATTTGCAATGGGTACTAATTGAAAATCTACATATTCGCATCGAGAGTAATCAACATTTCGATGTTTAGATTTTTGTTTTATTGTATTAGATTTTTTTAATACTTTCCATGTGTTGAAGTTATTATGAACTGCATTTTTTTTTTAGAATATGTGAAGATAGTTAAAGATTTCATGTGAAACCCATCTTTTGAAAATATGTATTCTTTAAATTAACAGTAAATGAATGAAAGCGATTATCCAATTTCAGGTGTTTCTGATTGCGTGAAGGAAACGACATAGCTAGAAGGATACAGAGAAAATATAATAACATTCACATCTTCCCGAAGATAAATAACACCGGTAGAAAATACAAATTCATACATACATACAGAAAGTTCTATTCCATTCATTCAGCACTATTAATAAAGGAACAAAACGAAACGGTTTAATAAGTACGTTTGTAGGCAGAGCGTAGACAAGAAGCTGCAAGAAAGTTTACACGCCGCTTCCGTGCAATTATTTATAATTCTGTATCGTTCATTGCGCCTTATTAGACAATCGGAATAAATAAGATGAATTATATAAACAGGTCGCCGTTGCGTGTAAACATATACTGATAATTACGGCGATTTCACAATCGCAAAACCCGGGAGCTCAAATCATTATAAATTATTTTTATGGCCAGGACGACTGTATATTGCATGCAGCGACAGGAAATCTACCTATTGACTATGTGTTAATATTAATTACTTAGTTAGAAACAACTTTCTGTGTAAAAATATATTTCAAATGATACTATTGGAATAATATATTTTTCTAAACGGCTTCTATATATTTTTGTGTTACGTTTTCTATGTCGGCGCAAGAAATGAACTCATGTTGTATTGGAATTTATTATAATTATTTTACTACTGTTTTATATTATCTGCAAAGTGTCATTGATGGAAAGGATAATGTTATTGGATAATGTTATTGGAAATAGCAGAAGAATTAATATTTAATTTAATTTAATCTAACGTTATAATATTTAATTAGGATATTTAAGTCTGTAAAAGCCTTTAATTAAAATAACATTAATAGCATTTATGACAATTTATGTTATATAATTATGTTTATATAATTAAAAAAACGTTTGCTATTATGACAATTTTCTTTAAAACCTATTTATTTTTATCCAAAAAGTTTATGTTAATGATATGGATAAAAATATGGATTTTAGAAAATTGTTTCAAATTTAGACTAACAATAAATTCAAAACAATTTTGAGAAATGCAATTTACGCCAATAATTTATTTTACAATTTGATTATAAAAGTATTTAAAAATGCCCTACTCAGCATAAACTTAAGTCAAATATAAATTTTTAATAGTCTGTAAAAAGAAATGGATAAAATGCAATAATATAAAGAGAATTTAATTATTTGGTAATTAAAAAGTCTGATTTCCAAAATATAAATTTGATTTTTTTTGTAAAATTGCATTTTGAAATTTGTCTTTAAAAAAGGAATACATTTTTGCAAATTTTCATATACCAGTATAAAATTTTAAACTTGATCGGCAAAAAATCGTGCATTTGAATTAAGAAAAAATCGAGAATTTGGCAAGCCTCTAGACCAGTGGTCTATTGGACCATTTGACAAAATTTTGCCATTGACCATCAACTGTTTGCAGGTAATGTACAGTATATGTAAATTTATAAAGGGTTGTTCTATCTATAATTAAAACAGGCATAACATATTTTAATTTTTTACTAAAATTTTACTTTACAGAGTAAGTATAGAAGAAGTATATTATTTTATTGCGCTTTTTCTCTCTGCATACTCTTTACTAACTTCTGATCCTTAGTTGAGTGCTGCTCATATCCAAACGCATTGCCGCACTGGCATGCAACCCATTTCGGTGCTTATTTTTAATTATCAGCAGCTGAGAGAATTAAATGAAGAAAATTATCAGAAGCATAGAGAATTAAAAGAAGAAAATTATCAGAAGCCGAGAACCCCTGCTCACATAGATATGTCAATTAAAACAAAGTTTATTAACGTATAGCCATTTCTCGAATCTTTGGGAAAGAAATTGCCTTTTTGGTTCTAAAAATCTAATCGAGATTAATTCCTGCGAATTTATCTTTGAAGTTAATATCGTGTGCTATTTCAATCACTTCTTGATATTTAGTAGGAACCTCAAAAACGTCGATAATGGTAGGATTGCGGATTAGTTTCCTTTGTCCTCGCAGTCAGAAAAATAGCAAGTGTTTTCTAAAACACTTTCAAGCACTTTCAAAATTTATCAAATGGGGTGTAATGATCTTTTTTATTTCTGCTCTATTCTCAGCATACTGCCTCGTCAACAATTTGATGCATCGTATCAAAACCACACTACTAAAAGTGGATCGAAAAATGAAAAAATGATTCAACGATACATGCAGAACAGCAGTAGAAGCTAGCATTACAGCAAGGAAAGCATGGCAAAAGGACAGGAAAAATGAAGAATTAGAACAGCACTACAGGGAGACACAAGGAGAAATAAGCAGAACCTTATGAAAAGAGAAGAAACTCACCTTAAACGCACATTAGGGAGCATTGTGAATGACCAGAAAGAGAACAACATCCGAAAACTACTGGGCAGTAAATAAAATTAGGAAAGGATATCAACCACGTATATCATTAGTGCTTCACGACAACTGCCCTGAACCAGAGAACAAGCTGGAGAAAAACAACCGTTCAACGGTAGAACCTTTTATTAATGATCCCTCAAATGAAGAGGTAACCAATGAAAAAAAACCACAAAGCTGCTTGTTCTGATGATATGAAACTAATTCCTGGCGCAACAGCCCATGACGGGCCAAGGCCTCCTCCCACGGCATACACTTGTGCTTGGTGTCTTGATCTTAGACACAAGTGTCGGGGGGGTTTCGTGGCAGATTTTACTGCGATGACTTTGCCAGAGCCATCTACAGGAGAACGGAGGCTTATTTTTCGCAATGTCCATGATTCGAACCCGGGACTTGAGACTCCGAAGTCCGACACATTGACTAATGGGCCACCACCGCCCTCATCTGATGGTATACCAGTTGAATTATTGAAATATGGGGGTGAGAAGCTCCATAAGAAACTGCATCAGCTTATCCTGAAAATATGGCGAGAGGAACAAATACCAGATCAATGGAAAGAAGCAATTATTGTCCCAATATATAACAAGGGAGATAAGCGAAACTACATAAATTAAAGGGGATATCCTTACTAGTTACAGCTTACAAATTATTGTCGCTTGTTCGCTTTGGAAAGCCAACGCACTTCCTTGTAGCAAAGCAGAGTCTCGTGTTCAGAGTAGAGATGAGCATGAGATCCCATCGTCGCATCCCATCCGAGTGGGATGAACTTCGCGTGGGATGGGATGGGATGGGACGACAATTTTGTATGGGACGGATTTTGATAATCTAGTAAATCTTATTCGTGCTAGTTAATTGCTTTCACATAAGAATCTTTTTATTTCCATTTAATTGTAGACACAAGTAGGCTTCACAATACAATCACTGTATTTTTGTTAGCTATTTCTAGATTTTGTTTGTTTGCAGCGCATATTTTTTTTGTGTAGGCTTTAGTTACGTTTTCACGACTCGGCGCGGCAGTTTGTCGGTTATTGTGCTGCTTTGTTTTAAACGATTTTAACGATTAGATTGAAAATAGACAATAATCAAAAATTAACGTTTATCGTGCCAATACGCAAAATTTTGTCCAGCTCAGGAGATTTCTGGGATAACAATATAGTTCCTGAAAAATCTTGCGATCCATTTGCGACGAAAAAGATTTACTCATTGTCGAAATATCGAAAAGAAAGTCTGCTGTATGGGAAAAATAGGATGTATGGGACGGGCCGAGCGATCGGGATGGGATGGGATGGATGGGATGGGACGGGACGAAAAGTTTACGTTTGTGGGATGGTACAGTGAGACGAAATGTGATGGGATGGGACACTGACTAGGATACGTCCCACGGGATGGGATCTGGGACGGGATACTCGTCCCATGCTCATCTCTAGTTCAGAGTACACTTGTTTGTAGAGACGATTGTTAAGGAGCATGTTAAATATCTTTTCAAGTTTAAGCTTTGAAACTTTTTAACTTTTTATACATGAAGATCAATACTTTATTTATGTCCTCTCAAAATTTTATAGTGGTCCTCCGTTTAGTTTATCCGGAAAAAAAAATCAAAAATGATGTTTTTTCGAATCTTATACACAAGTTCCTATGGCCGACAAGCTTCCGTCACGTCTTTATTTATTTTTTTCGATATTAATTTCCCAACTTTAAAGAACAAAAACTATATACAATAATCTTAGATAATATAAAAACACGATAACATTAAAGCAATATATATGTTCCCGATGTAATTATTTAAATAATTAAAGTTAATTTTTTTTTTTTGAATCTTGTTTATCGACAGTAATTCACATGACAGATGGTTCGGCAACGTCGGCAAACTGATTGTGAGAGAAAAGAAAAACATGGAAACATTTTGAACTTTTGAATATCTGTGGAACTATTTGATAGAATACACTCCAGCTTTTTACATAGATTATCTATAATATTTTGTCTTTTGGTAATTCGAGGTTTTCACTGTACAGATTTCTTCTGTAAATTAATTTGCTAACCACAATCCATGGTGGCCTTGCGATACTAATTCCAAACCGGAATCTATTGTTTGTTTATTGATTTACGCAATATGTCAGTTTGCCTTTAGATCAGAGTTCCTGTTGGATGAGGAGCCGGCGAGATTTTCTTATCTTAGACTCTAAGGTAGTAATTACACAAATTCTAACTTTATTTTCTTTACTCTTTCATAATATCTGTTGGTCTTCAGCCCCTGACAAAAATTGGTCTTGACCGTTCCCGTTACTTGCTTTGACGCACCACACGAACGGCTCACACCACACCGAAGATATCGAAGTGATAATCTCCTACTTTCAATTCTATTATTAATTTGGTTCAAACCATGACATCTCATTTTAAACATTGTATATAAATTTACAAAATTACATATTTATTTAAGTAGTATAAGAAAAATGTAACACAATTTAGTACTAATAGAGAACACATTTATTTATGATATTTATATGATTTGATAACATTTTTGAAAACCAAAACTCGTCGTCCCTAACGATCTGAAACAAAAATATTAAAAACGGGCCAACAGCTGAGTGCAACTCGCTGTCACAGCGGGCCCCTCACCTAAATACACATACTATGCCTCTCTCACATACTATGCCATTTGGAGTCCACAGCATATAATAGCAGTATGCCTTACTTGCCTTTTGTAATTGCCAGCTGACCCTGTACTTGGCCGTAATAATTATGAGTTGTTTTGAGTTTAATATTTTCTCCTTCTCTCAATAAACAATATTTTTTTTGTTTTCGACAGCTTCCGTAGAACTTAGCCCCAACACTGCTATTTTGTGTTGCCTTTATAAGTGTTTACAATTATTGCTTATTCCAATTCAATAATTCCATCTGGAGTAGTGGTCAAGAATGGATGTGTTTCGCATACATATATAACGCGATCTATAATTTTTGAAGTCTCTTCGAAAGCTTTTTTGGGTATTGACTCATGATCTTTTCCTCATTTTGTAGCCGCATTTCCAAAAAATGTTGAATTAATAATTGTTTTTCCGATTATTTTGAGGTCCGTCGTCGATCTTTGTTTGTATACTTCTTGATGCAGTAAGTCGTAAATGTGTCTCTTCGTTCCACAAAGGATTTCTCCATTCCATAAAGGAAATGATATCGCTAGTCGCGCATATTTATGTTCTTCAATTAAAAAAAAAATAAGTCATTAGCTTCATTAGATTGGCGGATATGACGATTTAAATGTTAAAAACACGATTTTTAGAAATGAACAATTATGTGTTCTTTAAGCAAAAAGGTCCGCAACACAGAAAAATGTCGTAAATAGTCATTTCGTGTCTGGTTCTACCCTCATTTTTTTTTGCGAACAAGAAAAGTCGCTTTTTTCAAGACTTTTCTTGTCTATTTGACTCCACTATTACTATTTGAGCCAAACATACCTGCTCCGGAAATAACATTTAGATGTAGAGACAATTTCCATCTGATTTTGTTTTACATCTTCTTCTAACGGCACTATTTTCTTTTCTGAGTTTCTAACCCTGGATTTGAAAAATACGGTTTCAGAATTAAAACAAATTAAAACCGGAAGCCATCTTATTAAAGTGGAACATAGCTTGAATATATAAATATATTCAAACTTTCCGAAGCTCTATAATATTATTAAGTCTTTTTAAGACTACAAAACAAACCTAATGTTAAAACAACAGATTTTTGTCTGTTATTATATATGAAAGATCAGATCTTTCTATTTAATCCAAATGAACAGCCATCTGCCTACGCGTTTCGAGATCTATATCTCATCTGTGCAGCTTTGCTCTTTTGAATTATAAAATAGAATACACGTATATTAAATTGAAAATCATATGCTGGGCTATCAAGGAAAGGTTATGATATGACACGTGAGTGGAAAGACCTGAACTTAGTTTCAGTTATTGATTTATATAATAATTGAATAAAGGGGTGAAACTAAACCAATAATTGATACAATTATACCAACTTAGTAAAGTGCAACATAGCTTGAATATATAAATTAATTGAACCTTTCCGAGGTTCAGCCCAGCCGAACCCAGAACAACCCAGCATATGATTTTCAAATTAGTATACGTGTATTCCATTTTATAATTCAAAAGATCAAAGCTGCACTGATGAGATATAGATCTCGAAACCGTTAGATACCGTAAACCGTTAGACGTTACCGACAGAGTACAACTCCGGGCGGAGCGGTCAGCGGAGAGCGAACAACCAAGAACTTCCAAACCCTTAATCCAAGGTGTCATGCGACCCATGCCGGAAGGACTGGTTGGTGGCCAAGGGCAACCGGCCATCGCTAACGGAGCCCCTCTGATACCTGGCGACCTCAGAGGTTATCAAGCCTTACCATGTCAAGCAGGGCTCTGACGTGGCGGACCTTTAGTTCCCTTGCTACTCCTGGGATTTATATGAATTCCAAAAGTAAAAATAATCCATGTGGGCGGGACCTAACCGACACAGAGGACAAGGGAGTCAGCCCGGATTCTCGGGAAGACGACCTTGACCTCACACTCGTAGAGATGAGCAGTCCAGCCATGTATACAGAGGCAGAGGTAGATGTTCTTGTAGGGACAGAGGAGGACTTGCCGCCTCCTGTCACAAAACAAGAATGACCAGCAGGCTCACCAAAATAGCCCAAGTGAACATCCATCATGCCAAAGCAGCTTCAGCTGTGATGGCTAGGATGTTCACCAAACAGCACCTAGGGCTAGCGCTGCTTCAAGAACCCTGGACCTATGGAGGTAAGATCAGAGGCCTTAGCAACAGGGAATGTAAGTTGGTATGGGACAGCCGTAAGGTCTCCCCTAGAACTTGCATTATGGTAGGAAATGGTCTTTCAGAATTTTTAACGCGGGATTTAGTACCGATTCAGGCCCTCATCAAGACCGAGGATCTCCACCGCGAAGTAGTGATCGCATCAGCATACTTCCATGGCGATGGCAACATGGAACGCGATGGAACACTGTATTAGGAAAAGGCTGCCACTTATCCTGGGATGTGACGCGAACGCACACAATGAGATGTGGGGCAGCACGGAGACTAACAAGATGGGTGAGTACCTTTTAGAATACCTCATTAAAGAGAACTTAATTGTGTACAACGTTGGGAACACACCAACATTTGTCACTAAAGTCAGAAATGAGGTACTGGATATTACGGTAGGTAGCGATAAAGTAAGTAAACTAAATAAAAAGTGGAGGGTTTCAAGTGAGCCCTCAATGTCATATCATAGGACCATAGAGTTTGAGCTGGAAGGAGCGAGTGAGGAAAACACCCCCCATTCGAAACCCCAGACAAACTGTGTGGCCTATGTTTAGTTCCCAACTAAAAGAAAACCTAGAGCAGGTGACAGTGCGGGGTAGTATCAAACACTACACCGTGCTATCTATAATTAGTTTAGTTTAACCCCTATATACAAGAACAAGTTTTGTCTTAATCTCTATTGCCGATCAACAAAACTGTTCTAATACGCATCTAATACCTTATAAAATAAGATCAGCAAAGGATCCTTTTGACAATGCAAAAAGCCAAACTCAAAACAATCAAACTATTTTTATATTTATTAAAATTTATTCCGACCGTCTCATTGCCAGTCGAATACTTTTTGTATATATATATATATATATATATATATATATATATATATATATATATATATATATATATATATATATATATATATATACATATATAAATATATATATATATATATATATATATATATATATATATATATATATATTTAAATATATATAAATAAATAAAATATATATAAATATATATTAAACAATTTCCTTGTTTACACATTGTCTATTACACATAATTGTTAGCAAAATGCACTCACTAAACCGACACGGACAAAATCTGATCGCAACAACAAATGAATGGGGATCGTAAAACCCTTGTCTCTGTGTCTCCTTTAGAGTTCTCGGAAGCGATAAATCGCATATGCGGAAACTCGCCTCCTAGCCGAAACTTTACCATGTTTCACATTAAATTTTCTCCAAAAATTTGTCATGCAGTATTTATTTAAATCTTCTAAATCATTGGTTTAATCTTGAAAATATTTTTCTACTCTTACAAGGACGAAGTTAAAATATTTTTTATAAGCTTACATTTAGTTGATCAGTAAGATTGTCCAATTGACAAGTTAAAAAATAAACATATTTGAAGTAGAAAATTTAATTTGATCAGCATGTTTTTACGGGATAAAAATTATTATATTTCTTAATTAATAAATCTTTGACTGGTAAAAAATATGATATGTAGAAATACTATTTGATCAGTTATTTTTTTTTAGGAATAAATTCCATATTGATTCTTAAAAAACTTAAGTTTAATACCACTTTATGATATGTACTTTTCCAATATGATCAGGTATAATAGTGAAATAGAAATGCAAATGAAAAATTATTGATTCGCGGGCGGAGCTTACTGATATACCATAATATACCAAAAAAAGATGTTCGGCATAGACCATGGTCTTTAATTTTCTGCACTAATCTCTACACGAAAGAATTTTCAATAAATAACATTAGTACAAGTCTAGTTATGGTATAATTTATTTGAGAATGTGAACGACAATATAAACAATGAAAAAATATTTTCAAACTTGTCCTAGCCTATGTATTATTACTATTGCACAATAAGAGCTATTTTGCTATAGATGGACGCCCTCTCTAACGATTGTCTTGAATCCTTATATTTCGCGCTTCTGGTGGTGGTTTGACGTATTCAAGTCTAAAGGCTATACCAGTAATATTACTCAGAATGTTTTATTTTGTTTTTTGTTTTAAAATGGGCAATTACAATTTCTCTTAATCCATTTATCCGGAGAAGTTGACATGGTAGTTATCCAGGATGAAAATGCCTTATTTATAAACTCTTCTATGTCGACCCAATTGTCGGAGCAATTTTCGTTTAATTCTCATGGATTGACTCATTTTCGTTCCTGACTCATGGATTGAATCCCCGGCTGGAATTTCGTAACTAATTAGACTCTCCTCTTGTGCGAAAATGAGTATTTTATCATTTTTGTCCACTAATAAGTGTACTCTGTACGGCGAGAGAATGCATCCCGTCTCGACGAGTTTAACATTGTTCTGCATATACCCCCACTTTATTTCGAGTGCACGGTGTTTAGTTGTCCGTATTTGAAAAACTGACGCATATTTCTTAACTCAAACTAATCTGCCCATACCTCGGCGCGTCCCTTGCCCCTCATACCTCGGCGCAGTACAGCTGCATTCTCTCGACGGACAAAATATGTCCACATGCGCAAAGTAATTGTCGATATTTTCGAAAAAAATTTCAACCCAGTTTTGTAGTCGTTCGACCATTGTTGAACGCTTTCCAGAACAACCGATAGAAAATAGTTCAATGGTCCCCAGAATGGTAACTTAGACCCTTCTAAGCCTTTACTTGTAGTTAGTACATGTTTCATTACACCTTCGTACCAATTACTATTATCGGACAGCCACTTTCTTTCAAAATAATTCAAAAAACTTTCTCCACATTCCAAGTTATACAGCTTTTTCTAATATCTCTTTAGATGAAGAATGTTGGATTTCCATAGACAGAAAATTTTAAATGTTAGAAAAATTGCATTTTAAAATTTTGCATAAGTGAAGTTAATCAAAAGTGTGTCTGCAAGAAAGAAATTATAGACGTGTTTTATTGAAATTTTCAGAAAGTATATATCTAGTGGTAAAAATATTTTTGCAAAAAGATTATAAATTGACGTGGTCTTACACGATACGATCCATCCACTTATACTTTGGTCGTCTGGCCGTGGTTTCTGGCCATCGGTTTCGATGTGCGTGACTATATGAATTTATGTATCTAGTGGTTAATAATCTTTCCGCAAAATTTAATTCAATGAAATATTCAGTTGTGTCATATTATTACAAATTATTTGTGCTTTAATACAAAATATTTTCAAACGTTTGCAAATTAATTTAAATGAAATTTTAATTTTGAAATCTTAATTAATGAAATTTTAACTTTACTGTAGATTTGAAATTGCGCTTCATTAGAATAAATTGTCAAGATATTACTATATTCAAAATTCATTTAAATAATATTTCGCACATTAGAAATTGAATATTGAATAACCATAGACTTGTACTATTGCACAATATTTACTTCAAATGCGTCAATATTCTTGTTAAAATTATGGCTAAAACTGTATTTAAAAATTTTTACAAATCTTGGAGAATTTTTTCTGAGGTTTTACAAAATGTTCTAATTATAATTTATTAATATGCCTTACAATTAGTTAGTACTAACTTGATAGAAATATAATCTATAGATTAAAATAAACAGTCGGAACACAGCCTGAATGTATAAATATATCCTTTCCGGAGCTCTATAACACAATTAAGTATTTTTAGGACTAACAAAATAAAGTAAGTAGACTTTAGTAAATACAAAAGTAAGTACAAAAAAAACTACCAAGTAAGTGGTTTACAAATTATTATTTATAAAAAGGAAAGCTTCACGGAGGAGTGATAAATCTCGAAACGCGTCTGAAGTTGGCTATCCACATAAGTTTATAGAAAGATATAGATAGAGCTTCTTTTACCATCTCTAAGTAAAGCGTTGATTAGTTACTTCCCAGTTAACGTTAATCTGCAAGTAAAAGTTACGAGTATCTTTTTTCAATTTCACAAACGAAAATAAAACTTCGAGTAGCAACTTACGGGTTAAGTGGATGGCTTAACAAATTTAATGACGTAACGTTAACAATTCTGTTTGCTGTTGGTGGATTGACACCATACAAATCAGCCGCACTTCTTAAGTAGGATCCAGTAGCAAGATATCTTAGCGTTAGTAGCAAACTTGTTATTGTTGCAACTGCTTGATTTCTGAAATAGTAGAAGGCAGACGCGTTTTTAAGCTATTCAGCGGCTCGTTGCAAGTTTTTAGCTGGCCCGCTCTCAGAGAAGAGAAACGGACATAGAAAAACCATCACCAAGAGTTCTGTTGGATAATTTTTTGGCACATATTGTAGCGTCACGCTGTTAGTTTTGTAAACTCCAAAATCAGATGGCGCTATAAAGCGTTGTATGGCCACGCATTGTAAAGTAACAACTTTAACAAAAGGCATTTGTATTATTGGCGTGAGAACTCAATTGTGATAATGTGACAATTGTGAGAATTTGTGATACAGCCTGGACCTAGCCAGGCACCTTAATGTAAAGTTTCTCATTGCCTTGCCTCCTTACGGAAACACTTGCGTTCAAACGTTCAAATGCTCCTATAAAGATGGTTCTTCTATAGATGTCTCTCATTTTTACGTCTGACTTCGTAGTCGAGTGACCTAGCCAGTAAAGCTATAAAAATACAGCAAATAATACAAAATTCACTGAAAATTTATATTTATTTTAAGTAAACAAAAGTAAGGAATACAGCATAGAAAAAATCAACAAAGGTTTTTGTTGATTTTTGACAAAATCAACAAAAAATGTTTATGTGCGAATGCCTCGCCTAACTTTAGCTGATATAAATGTTTTTATAATTCCCTATAAATTTTGATTATTGAGAGTATCTATTGAAAGTAATGCCAAATTAGAAGTTCTAACTTGAGTCATTAGGTGTGCTCCTTAGGTGTGTTTTTAGTCTACGCAATACACTAAATGATCTCTCGGCACTTGCTATACCTATGGGCAGCGTTACAAATAATCGAAAAATTAATTCAACATTGGGAAAATATCATATATTTTCTGTTCAAATAAATATTCTAGATAACCCAGTCAAAGGGTTAAATTCAAAACAAAGGGGTCAATCTCGGTATCTAACGGAAGAAGCTGAATTTTTGGTATAGACCTTTATTTTAGCATTACTAATGTTGTCTCAAAAGTCACATATGCCAACATGTGAGCGTCCTTAGATATTCAAGGCGCAAGGTCATTTTTTGAGAATATCTCGTTTACCCGGCCTCCTTTCGTATTTGTATTTATTACAAAATTTGTAGAAAATAAAATTCTCTACAAATTTTATCTGAAACCTTTTTTTATACGTCGATTTGTTTTCGAGATAGAGGGAACACAGTGTGGAGCGCTGATGAGCAGCCATATGTACCTTAGCGCAAGATAAATTCTGAATCCCAATGTATTATACAGTTTTTTACTTAATTACTTATACGTATTTCAAAATAAAACCCTAACGCTGGTAACAACACTTTTACCACCTGCACCATATGAACTACTCACTTCATTATTCTGCAAGAATGGTTGTAGTTCGCGTTGTGGTTGCCATAAGTTAGGGATGCAATGATCTTTAGCTTGTGGTCAATGCAATGTAAAAACACGATGTAAAACCTTGGGATTCAGAATTTACCTTGCGCTAAGGTATGGCTGAGCGCTCCACTGCGTCCTCTATCCTAAAAACAGTTCGACGTATAAAAAAGGTATAAGGTGAAATTTGTAGATAAATTTATTCTCTACAACTTTTATAATTAATGCAAATACAGTAGGAGGCAGAAAAAAGGAGATATTCTCAAAAAAACGATTTTTGCGACCTTTGATCTTGAATATCTAAGGACGCTCATGTTGAAATATGTGACTCTTGAGACAATATTTGTAATGCTAAAATAAAGGTCTTTATGCTAAGTATGTCTATATGCTTGGAATGCTAAAACGACTGGGCAACAAGGGTTATCACGTGAAAAGTAAATGTCCTGAAATTGTATCATTTAATCTATCAAAATAGGGCAAATAAATTTAAATGTACCATATCACTTAATAATGTACAATTTCTTTCCAGATTTGATTTTGTACTGTTTTTCAGGAAAATTGGATTTAGAAAACCTAAAATAATTCTGTAACATCTTGCAGGACCTTAATTCTGCCAGACATTTCGTTTACCATTGCATGTAGAGTTAGTTATATTTATTACATTACTTTTAAAATTAATTACAGGATCTATAACAGGATCGTCTCTGGTGCCTTCATCGTGAAATTTTAACTCTTAGAATTATTTTTGTTTGTAGATGCATGTGTTCTTCGTCCATATCACATTGAAGCCATTTCGACTTGGAGAGTTCCACAATTTGGTAGAAATAAGCGTCAGTTCTTAGTGATGCAAGTTCATCTTTAGATTTTTTCATGCTCAAAACGACTTGAAATAAATCAATGTATTTTTTTCTGCAATATTTCTGATGTAACATCGATAGTTTGCAGAACATCATTCCAAAAAATTAAAATCATCCGATGTGAAACGATTTAAAAGTCCTGAGGCCGTAGCCCCTTTATCGTGGTCGTGCCTTATCTCTACAATTGTTTCTAGAAAACTGATTGGCCGAAAAAGGACTAATTTAAAATTTTGTAATAAAGCACCTGTAGTCAGATCTTTATGTAGACAGATCTTTAAGTGTGTGATGTTTTTCTTTTCTTGACAATACTTCATTTTCCGAGGGAAATTTCGTTTTAAGTCTCCTTCTCGGCTTCCTCCGTATTATTAGTTCCTCCCTTACTAATTTCAGTGTTTTCTGTTTTTGTAGTAAATTTATCTAAAGATTCTAAAGACTCGAACTCAGCGGTAGGTGTAGAATGCAACGTTGGTGTAGGTATAAGAAAAACAGGCAAAAATTCATTTTCTGACCCTGTCTAACTAAGTGTATTGTACATGGCTATTATAAAGTATTGTCACAAGAGCCCGCGAGCATTGGGGCCCGTCGGTGCTACGCACCGATTGCATCTACATTAAATACGCCTCTGGTAGAAGGGATTAAACGTATGGTTACCTATTGCTAAGAAGTTCAGTAGATTTTATAGGTTATTAGTAAAATCACTTGAATAATGAAAAAAATTACCTTTGTGAATTAGAGATTATTGTATGTTCTATTAAGTTAAGCACTTGATTTACTGCATATTTCGATAGACGAAATCTGGCAAAAAAATCACTTTCTTCTAGGTCCGTAAAATAATCAATACGCATTTTAAATACAGGAATCCTAGGTACTAGTTGCGTCCTAGAATGTTCTAATTCATCCAATTGATGATCAATCAAATCAATTAAATCCATTTTCGTTAATAAATTTTAAGATAATCGTTGACGTTATGATAAATACCTACACAAAATGACAACTGACAATTTTTAACTGTAAAGTAAACACACTAATGGAGAGATGTCGTGGCAAGTAAGTTACGGATCGGTTAATTTTAGGATTAGTGCTACTCGAGCGTAGTGAAACTCGCACATGGAGTTGCGGGTGACTTTATCTGGCGGAAAGCCTACTCGACACTTTACTTGAGGCTCACAATCTAAAAAAAAAACAATTTAATTTTTCTAATTTTCGTTGAGTGCCACGAAGGTGGATTGATAGCTACTAAATATCTGGAAATTTTCACATGAGATTTGTTTTGGTACTCCTAAAAAGATTCAATTGTGTTATAGAGCTACGGAAATACTGAATTTATGTACATATTCAGGCTGTGTTCCGACTTTAAGTTTATACGATTATCTATAATGTAGTGTGGTTTCACCAATATTATAGATTAAAAGCTTCCTTATAGAAAATTGTCTACAAGTTTTATTTCAACCATTTTCAAAATTTCGAAGTCTAAGTTAACAAAAAAAGGGTTTTTTTCAACCTTTTTCAAGGTTTATTATTGCCAAATTGACTAACTAAAAAACACAAGATAGACACAAGTTTTTATATAATATTGAATTCTCAACAAGTTTTATTTGAAATATTTTTCAAAATTTTTGTGAACTTTTAAGTTATTTTCTAATTTTTGAGACTTCTATTTTTTTGTCAACTTGGCACCCAAAAACTCACATTTCCTTAAAAAAAATATAATTCACATAATTTTTTTTTCTCTGATTATTGTCGCTTTTTGAGGTAAAAAAATTTAAACAAAATCTGTATTATTACTACCAACACTTTAGTAATAATTATAAGTAATAAATATGAATACTATATTATAAATTAAATTTAAATATACGTTTAAATCTTAAAATTACTTTTTAAATTTATATTTAGAGCAAGATTTACAATTATAACTTAAGCAAATCAATACACAAATTATATAAGTGTAACTATTATACATAACTATTCTTCGTTTTAAATTTTATTAATAAAAAGTATTTCCCTATGAAAACATTCATAGAAATCAAATATAACTAATTATTACTTATTCTGTTATTTTGTAGTTAGTCAGTACAAAAAACACACCATTTTTTATTACGCACGTAGCTATGATCAATTTCAGGGTTTCCAGTCTATAATTATTTTAATAGTTCTAACTACCACACATTCACATAATAGTTTGTTTCTATGATGTTTAATAACTTAAAAACGCAACTACTTCAAATCCTTGCGTTTAAAGGTTAACACTGCAAAAAATATTATTACCATTTTCACCATAATTACTTCTGCAATTGTAAAACAAATCCATGTAATTTTTCTAATTACATTCAATAAACGAGATTATATACACAATTGCATAATCAAACTGAAATAATCTACAAAACTGGAAAAATTTATAAAAAGTGTTTGTTTTTCACATAACAGACTATTATATATTTATGATTAGTATTGTTGGGAGGCTAAATGGCTAGTATGGGTCTCAGAGGTAACAGAAAGTGCCACTATTCCTGCTACAACAAAACTCTGGGAAACGCCCAAAGTCCCAAAAGAGACAAATCCAGCAAACTGAACACGTCCTCGTCGTGGTCTCTGGGGCATGGCGTACAATGGATGTGCGTGGTGTAGCAGACGGAAGGGGGTAAATGGCGAGTTTCCGGCGCCTTAAAACCGGAACAAAAGTGGCTAAGGGAGAAAACCCTAACAGAAAATCATGATCCTTCAAGCTGGAGGGTTGAATCGGTGGGCCAACACCTCATAATTCGGAAAAAGAAAAAAATGTTAAAAACTTCAAAAATCCGCCTCGGAACAATGACGGACATAAAATACAACGAACTAGTCAAAGAAAATTAACTATGAGAATGGCGACCTGGAACATACAAGCATTACGAACAAAGAAAACAGAAGTATTCCAAGAATTAAACAAAATGAGACTGGATGTCTGTGTGCTTACAGAAACTAAAAAAAAAGGGAACGGAGTTGGGTTGGTAGGGGAATATATACATGTTTATAGTGGAGTTAAAAAGGACATAAGAGCAAAGAGAGGAGTAGCAATAGCAATACATAGAAAGTATAAAAAATACATTAAAGACCAAGAAGAAATTAACGAACAAATAATAAAAATGGAAATTAAAAAAAAATGGACAGAATATAGTTATAATAGGAGTATGCGCTCCTAGCAAAGGATGCAGAAATTGCCACTAAAGATATGTTCTACGAAAAACTATTCCGAATAATATCTGAGATAAAAGGAGATCGAGAAATACTTATCTTGGGAGACCTAAACGCCCGTACAGAGAGAGAAGGAAACAACCCGGTAATAGGTAGATATGGAGGACAAACTGAAAACGATAACGGCAGACGTCTAAAACAACTATGTCAGAATATGTCTCTAAAGATAATGAATGGTTTCTTCTGCCACAAATATATACATAAATACACGGGTACCCAACCCACAAAAGGACTAAGATCGATAATCGATTACATTATACAAAAACAAAACACAAAAATAACAACCACTGACGTAAGGGTGTATCGAGGAACGGAAAGCGGATCGGACCACCACCTATTGGTAGCAACAGTCCTAATAAATTATAGGAAAACTAATACGGACAAAACTAGTAAAAACGACATAGGAAAAAACACGAATGAAATCAGATACAATCTAGAGAGTTTCGGCAACGAATCTACTAAATTTTTGTACTAACTAAGATAAACTGCCATGCTGGCTAAAGCTGCAATACGGAAACACAACAGCAAATCAACTATATCAATACCTAAGGAACTATATGCACCAAGCAGCGAACGAAGGTATAGGACCACAAGAAAGGCATTTTAAAAATAAAGAGTGGTGGCGTGAAGAAATAGAAAGACTAGCAGAAATTAAAAAGAAAGCTTATCAAACTTGGCTACAATTTAAAAAAATAGAAGATAGAACGATCTATGCACACTGGAATAGAGAAGTTAAAAAACTTGTAACAAACAAGAAAAATAAGATTTGGGAAAAAAGATGCGAGGAGATAGAGAGGCGCATGGGAGGGACAAAAGTTTCGGAAGCGTGGAAGGCAATCAATCATATTACAAAAGCAGGGCGAGTAAATAAAATGAAACTAATAAGTATGGAAGAGTGGGAAACATATTACAAGGAACTGCTAACAGAAAGGAGAAAAGAGTACCACATTGATAACCTGGATATAGAGACACCCACAAATGAAGAAGTAAATGCGATAACGATAAAAGAAATAAAGGAAGCCCTAAAAGAATCTAATAATAAAAAGGCCGCAGGGCCAGGAAATATCCCAATTGAACTAGTTACAAATGGACCAGAATTATTACTAGAGCTGATAGCCAAGATCTTCAACAAATGTCTAATAGAAGGCGACAACATTCCAGATGATTGGAATATTGCTCATATGAGCTCAATATATATAAAAGGAGACAAAAGACTATGTATTAACTATAGAGGGATCAGTGTAACTAGTGCGCTTGGGAGGTTGTACGGCCGGATACTAAAAAAAATAATTGAAAGCAGCATCAAAGAAGTAGAGGAGCAAAGTGGCTTCCGAGCCGGGAGATCATGCATTGACAATATATTTGTTATTCAACAAATTATAGAAAAGCGGAAAGATATAAATCTACCCACACACCTATTATTTATCGACTTGGAGAAAGCTTTCGATACAGTACCCTGGAAAAAGCTTTTTGAAGCATTGACGAGGATTGGGATAAATAGTGTATACTGTCGGGCAATCAGAAATATATATATATATATATATATATATATATATATATATATATATATATATATCGAGTAAGAAAGTGGAGTCAAGATATGAAACGTTATATCGCGGCCTTTTCGTACAACGAAAGGATTAAGACAAGGCTGCAGCCTGTCTCCCACATTATTTAAAATATACATACAAGAAGCACTAACAAACTGGAGAAGGAAAACCGCAGGAATAAGAACAGGTGAACATTGTTTGACAAGCCTGCTATTTGCTGACGACCAAGTGATAATAGCAAGTGATGAAAGAGATATAATAAAGTGTGGTGGTGTGAAGAAATAGAAAGACTAGCAGAAATTAAAAAGAAAGCTGCAATTTAAACAAATAGAAGATAGAACGATCTATGCACACTGGAATAGAGAAGTTAAAAACTTGTAACAAAAAAGAAAAATAAGATTTGGGAAAAAAGATGCGAGGAGATAGAGAGGCGCATGGGAGGGAAAAAAGTTTCGGAAGCGTGGAAGGCAATCAATCATATTACAAAAGCAGGGTGAGTAAATAAAATTAAACTAATAATACTAATAAGTATTCATATCTTGACCAAGTGATAATAGCAAGTGATGAAAGAGATATAGATTATTTGTTAAGAAAATTGATAGAAGAGTATTCGGAATGGGGGTTAAACATGAATATGTCAAAAACAGAATATCTGCTTGTCGGGGAAGAAGGAGAAGACCCTGAACTGGAGTTAGGAAAGATTAAAAATTGTAGGGCATACAAATATTTAGGACCTATCATCTCAGAAGAAGGAACAACAAAAAAGGGTATAGAAAATAGACTACGCCAAGGAAAAAAGGCTATCTGCTTGTTAAATTCAATGCTATGGTCAAATGAAATTAAACTAAAAACTAAAATGAGGGTATACAAATCTATCGTCGAACCTATAACAACTTATGGTTCAGAATGTTGGCAAGTTTTACAAAGGGATAAAAAAAGTATATATAAGTAGTATATATAAGTAGTAGAAATGGACTTTCTACGAAGAGCTTGTCAAACGTCCAAACTAGATCGTGTAAGAAATGAACATATAAGAAGACAGACGAGGAGAGCATTCTATAGCACTACAGACGACATAGAAACATGGCAAGTAAAGTGGTATGGACACATGCAAAGGATGACTGGAGAAAGATGGCCTCAAATAGCATTCCAAAATATATCAAAAGCAAGAAGAAGAAGAGGCAGACCAGCAATAAAATGGATAGATGGTATTATGGAAACCATTTGAGATAGAGCCATAGAAGAAGAGGACTGGAGAGATAAGGAGAGGTGGAAAAAGAAGTGCGGGATGCGGCAAAAGCTGTAGGAACCTCGCTGTATGTGTATATATTGTTGGTTATACAATATCACATGTTGGTTATTATAACAATATCACATGTATAGATTTTCAGCAACGAGGAAGGTCTTGAAAAGGATTGAGACGTCGGCATCCTACTAATAAAAAAAATCATTTTGTTATTTTGTCCAAATATACCATTACATAAATATAAAAAAAAAAAAACTAGTATTACATATTTAGATCATGATGGATTCAAATATGGTTTGTTCTGTTTTTCCTTACTTCTCCTGGCAATTACTTTTCATTAAATCTTTCAAAATCAAATGTTAGCTTACCAGTTTCTAGATATTTTGTATGTCATAAACGAATTTAAGATATTTTTCTATTTAAGTTTTCAAAATCAAATATTGGCTTACCAGTTTTGTATGTATTCCAATCAATTAAAGAAACTTTCTGTGAATTGTATATAATTGATTCAGAATATCTTAATTTGGAGAAAATGACCCAAGGGTAGTCGAATTAGCTACGTGTAATAAAATAATGACTGAAGAAGAAATAAAAAACCTCTCAAGATTAAAGATAGGCCCGGGTTGATTTTCCATCATTATACCGACAAATTGTATAAAACAAAAAGGAAGTATAATTGAATTTTACCTAGTGAAACAAACAAAAAACTTACAAAAAACAAATAAAATTCGTGCGACGAGACGCAGGAATCAGACAGGTGACCCAGCGGGAACGCATGCGACGACTCTTTCGATTTTTTTACTACCGTTTCCTAATAAATTTAAATGTTAAATATGCGACGGCATCTCCACAACCCTTTCCTCCCCAATTTAAATTAAAGTAAATAAAACAGTATTAATGAGCCAAAACGGTACACAGATGCGCTGTTCGTCTACAAAACAGTGAAAGTATAAAAAACGATAGAATTTTTATAGTTTTTTACTTTTTATATCCTAAATTAAGTATTTTTCGTGAAAAGAACTTACAGCTGTCAGATCCGTAGGTGTTTAAAATCACTAGATAAGACGAAAATAAAAATCCCTTATAACATCTTCATTATTTGATACTAATTATATTTAATTTGATATAATTAAATTAAAATTAAATATTCCCTTTTAAGAGAGCGTGTAAACTTGAACAAATTTTATGACAACTCAGTCATGCGGCCTTCTTCCCAAATCCACTTTATTCGTGCACGATGTTCTTTCTTCCGTTCGTCCGTCCACTTTTTTCCTGGCATCTTTGGGAGCAGTTCTTTATGAAATTTATGGTGCATTTAGGTGTTTCTAAATTTAACCCAATCATTTCATCATGTCGTGTATCGTGATGTTTAGCCGCTTGAGGTTTTCAGTTTCTCGTATCCATTAGGATCTATTTCAACTGTTGAAGGTAATGTTGAAGATTTGTTTCGTAATTCTGTGCTGGTCCATCTGTATATGTGACCAAAAAATTTAGCTCGTCTCTTTGTGAAAGTGTCAGTGATAGATTCTACGATTTTATACATTTCTGATGATGGTCTCTTAATCCATTCTCCCTCCTTATTCACAGGACCAAAAATTTTTCGGAGAATTTCACGTTCTTATTTATCTATTTCTTTGGTTTTTGAGTTACCATGAATTCTGTGGCTTGGAGCTAAAAAGGCCAATGTCATTATTTTGCCGTTTTGATTTAAGCAATACATTAGACTTCCTTTCTTACGGTCTTTAAGCCAATGTCAAATCTCAACCAATATGAATTGATCAACATCAGTTTATGCTAAAAGCGCCAGTGTCTACTTTGGCCATTTTAGTTGTAACTATTGATATTATTTTATTTAACATAAATGGGTAAATGTCAACATTTGCCTTTTTAACTTTAACCTTCATAGCAGCAGTAGCCATCACAAACGTTACATGGTTGCAGCTGCATCGCAATTCTAGTTTTAAAGTGTTTGTGAAACAAAGAAAATGAATACTTATAATTCAAGGACAAGGCAGATTTTACAGATGTGTGGAGCTGACAATAGTAAGTGATTCAGTACTGCATTATATTTTTATATAGAACTATTCATTTAATATTGCCGATTTGAGGTTATGTTGATTCATTGTAATAACTAGAGCCCGGATTATATGCACAATAAATATCGAATAGTTGAAAATATGCATTTTCATAAAAGTCCACATGGCATGTACATTGTATTGGTTTGTATTGGTATCTTGTAGAATCAGCGTAAGTCAGTGATGATGACAATTTAAGCACACGGTCCAACAGAATACCTGTTCCAGAAACGAAGGAATTGGAAGAGATCCTTGAAGAAGAAATAATAGAAAATACAGATTCAAGCGATTCAGAACCGTTTAAAGACGATAGCGGTGATGAAATTGTACCGTCGGACAGTGACGTGGACACTGAAAACAACTAAGAAGAACAGTTTGAAGATGTCGGTTAGGATATCGGTCTAGTAAATGAAGAACTTATTAACAATGCAGAATTGTTTGATTCTGCAGAAAATCAAATAAATAAATCACGCAGGGGAAGAAAAAAGGAAACAAAGATGACGCTACTAGGAAACGAAAGCGGAATTCTTCTAATTAGACTCGAAATATAAGAAAACTGTTGAAAACTCAAGGCAGAGGATATTCTTCATTGTCGGGAAAGAAAACTTTACCTGCCAAAGAAATGAAAGCAGCGTGCTCATGCAAAAAGAAGTGTTTCGAGAAATTCACCCCTGACGAGCGACAAAGTCTCTTTACAAATTTTTATAAATTGTCTAGCTCTGGACAAAACCAGTTTGTGGCAAATTCCATAGAGGAAGAGGAAAAGCATGTTCAGCGATTAAGACATAATGACGGCAAGAAAACAAACTTTCCTAGAAAATATTTTTTTACAAACATCAACGGAAAAAGAATTGAAGTGTGTCAAATTTTGTTTATAAATACATTTGATGTCACTTTAAAAAAAGCGAGAGTAATTGTTGAAAAGAAACGATCAAGCAATAGCAAAATATGTTCTGAAGATAAACGAGGAAAACATGGAAACCAACCTAAAATCCCAGAAAAGGATAAACTCCTAATAAGAGAACACATAAAACTATTTCCCGCTTATCAGAGTCACTATTCACGAAAAAAACTACACTCAGAAAATTTACCCGATCTATCGATTGCTCAAATGTACCGACTGTATTTGGATTATTGTAAAGAAGGAAATATTCAACCGCGGAATGCCTCCCTATAAAGAAAAATGTTTGTTTGTTTATACTATAGGATAAAAATAAAATATATAGTAGTTTGTTTGTTTGTTCTATACAGAAATATGAAAAATTTTCTTATGCAGTTGAAATGTTGTGAAAACGAAATAGACCGCAGATTAATCGAAGAAAATAAAACCAGACACCCACATTTGGCTGAGTCGGCATACGACTCAAAAAGAAGAGATAAGGAGGAATGCCATCATAATCCAGGTTTTGTTACAATGTCATTCGACTTACAAAAATGTTTGCCTACTCCATGCCTCAGAAGTGGATTGAGTTTCTACAAACGTCAATTGTGGACATTTAACCTTAACATTTACCAAACCATAGGAAAAGGATCCTCTTCTGTGTGTTACCTATGGAATGAGACAATGGCTGGTCGTGGAGGGCAGGAAATCGGTTCTTGCATTTACCATTACCTTCATAATCTTGCAGAAAATAATAATATACACACGGTAACTATGTACAGCGACTCTTGCGGAGGTCAAAAACGCAATATTTATTTTTCTACAATGTTACTGCAAACTGTTTCTGAATTGAAAGCTAAAGGTAAACATTTAACTATTAACCATAAGTTTTTTGAGGCTGGACATACTCATATGGAGGCAGACACTATCCATGCGGCTATAGAAAAAAACAAAAAACGTACTACTGCTGATATTGAGTTGCCCCGAGATTGGGCAAATGTAATACGTTTGGTGCCAAGAAAACCCCCTATAAAGGTTATAGAATTGGAACAAAACGACTTCAAATTAAACTTAAACTTTAATTTAAACTTCAAATCATGTTTAAACACTCACTATGTACATCGAAAAATAAACATCTTAAAGGAACCAATTCAGTAGCTCAAAATAAAATGGATGCAGTATTCAACAGATTCTCTGGACATTTTGTACAAACATTCCTTTGAGGACGAGTTTAAAATTTTCGATATATCCAGAAATCAGAAGAAAACACGACAGGGTGGTCTTCTCAAGCTTCAACCACTTAATAATAAACCACATCCCTTAAGTACGGATAAATTAAATGACTTAAAGGCACTTTTGCCATATATCAGCAAAACTAATCGCTTGTACTACAATCACTTTATTAAACAAATGTGGATTACTTGGGTGAAGCTTCTGAAGAGAAAATAGATTTACTATCATAAAGCTTTTCATATCTAGATGTAGAATATTTTAGTTTTGACATGTATTTAGTTTATTTCACCTTTGTTAACACTAAACTTTGTAAAAATATAACAAACTTCGTAACAAATAACTATATTCTCTTTTTTATTGTTGTTATATCGGCAAATGTCACCTAAAAAAATTTTTTTTTTAATCGTGAATGCAACAAAGGCCAAAGTCATTTTTTTTTGCAAAGTTAAATCAAAACATGGATTACATTATCAGATTCTATGCAAAATTATCTATGTTTGAGTCAAAGTTGAAACATACAACTTGTACTTTATGTCAGTAAGAATTAAAATAATGCTCGAGAAAAACTTTCAATGCTATTTTCTCAAATACGCGATTTATGACATTGGCCTTTTTAGCTCCAAGCCACAGAATTAGTGTTGTTTCTGCTGCATAAAGTGCTTCAGGAAGAACGACTGTTTTGTAATGGCGTAGTTTTACATTAACGGATATTGATCTTTTGTTCTATGATTCCAAGTACGTCGGTAGGCTCCCTGCAATTTTTTTACTCGTTCTTGATTTGCTATTATATTTAGGCCGGGCATATTTGCTATTATATTTAGGCGGAAATTCACAGTTTCCCATTTTATATACTTCGAAATCATCCAACCGATTTCGAAGTATATAAAATGGGAAACTCTGAATACAGAACCATATCGTGTCTTGATGGGTAGATTGTCAGACGGGGATCGCTCTGCGTACTGTATTTTTTCATAGGATATTAGGAGACCAGCCTTTTATGAAATGTCGTGAAATTTTTCAAGTGCATGCTTTGCTGCTTGTCTGTTATTCGATAATATGGCAAGATCATCAGCTAACGCCAAACATTTGATATTAGCTCAATAATCTTTTCTCTTGCTAATGTGTATTCCCTCAAACTCTTTTTCCCAAGTTCTGATTATTTTGTTCCAGGACCATATTAAAAAGGATGGGTGAAAGTCCATCTCCCTATCGAACACCCTTATGTATTTCAAAAGGTTAAGAAATTTCTCCACCAAACTTAACCCTTGATGTATTATCAATGAAAATTTGTTGAATTACTGCCCTGGTTTTCCTATCAACTATGAACTCCTCCAGAATGCTGAAGAGAGTCGGTCTGTCGACGGAGTCGTGCGCCTTTTTGAAATTAACAAAGGTAACCACGGTGTTTCTACGAGATCGTATTTGCAAGATTGTCTTCAGATTCCAAATTTCTTCCGCACATGAGCGCCCCTTGCGGAAACCAGCCTGATATTCTCCTATCTGTGGGTCTACTTGAGGTTCAAGTCTATTAAAGACAGCTTTCGAAAGAATTTTGTACGTTACTGGGAGGACGGAGAGGCCTCTATAGTATCTCGGGTACATATTATCACCTTTTTTATGAAGCGGGTGTATAAGTGCACATTTACATTCTGGGGGGACTTGTTCGGTCACCCAAATATCCCATATTATATTGTGTTTTCTGCGAATGAAGTTGTCATCAGCCAGTTTCCATAACTCGGCCATGATTCCATCTTCCCCAGGGGCTTTGTCGCTATTCAATGAATGAATGATGTAAGTTATCTTCTGGAAGGAAGGCGGCACACTGAATCTGGGATTGTATTCAGATAGTTCAAAAATAAACTTGCTGGATGGGGGGTCACAGTTCAGAAGATTGTTGTAGTATTCAATATATATATATATATATATATATATATATATATATATATATATATATATATATATATGTATATATATATATATATATATATATATATATATATATATATATATATATTTGCGATGTAAGGGCTGAGGGCAAAAGCCCACCCAAATGACAACCTCCCCTGCTCGCGGTGCATCCTGCCGGAAAACTAACGAGGCTTTCGACCGAATATCTGCCGGAAAAAGCAGACCCCTATTGTTGGCCAGCAGCTTCGGGTGGATGAGCTGGCAAGAGTACCTCCTTGTCCTAGGGACGAGAAATCGTTCTTAAAGGCGGATGAATCAACAACTGATTAACGACATGGAGATGCAGAAGGAAACGGGAAACTACTGCATTAAAGATCCCTAAGGATCCTCCTTGTCCTAGGGACGAGAAATCGTTCCTAAAGGCGGATGAATCAATAACTGATCAACGGCATGGAGATGCAGAAGGAAACGGGAAACCAATGCATTAAAGATCCCTAAGGATATCCCTAGTCAAACCAACAAGAAGCTCGACATGGCACAATTCAAGGCAAAATTTTCCGTAGTTACTAGCCCCCTTTTCGGATCTCCAGTGGGGGCGGTTTTGAAGAAAGCCATCAGAAGAAAGGCAGAAATGCGAATTGGTACTTGGAACATAAGAAGTATACTCCGAGCCGGTAATAGTTGACAACGTAATAAACGAAATGCGCAAACTACGGATAAACACACTGGGAATTAGCAACCTCCGTTGGGGAGGATCTGGGAACTACACTAGTGAAGGGGTAGTGATGTATTACTCATATAGCACAGATACGCAAAATAGAAACGGCACTGCAATTATTGTAGATAAATCAGTACCCAGATCGATTACAAGCTGTGTTCCCTACTCAGATCGAGTGATGCTAATACAGATACAAACGATAATTGGCAAAATAAATGTCATACAAGTTTATGCACCGACTGCTGACAAATCGGATGACGAAATCGAAGATTTCTATAGTCAAGTGGATAGTGTGTTAAAAGCTACAAACAAACACGACGTCACAATCATAATGGGAGATCTTAATACAAAAATTGGTAAATAATCATAATCATTGGTAGAGTTGAAGACCTTGTCGGTGACGGAGCAATGGTTTAGGAGAATTAAATGATAGAGGCGACAGACTGCTTGAATTCTGTCAATCAGAAAATCTGGTAATAACAAATATGCACTATAAATTGCCACCGCGCCGACTGTATACTTGGACATCGCCAGCTTACACAAAAGAGAAGATACTTAGAAACCAAATAGCTTATATCCTAATTAGAAAGCGCTATAGAAATAGAATTATATCAGTTAAAAGTTAACCTGGGGCCGATGTTTCGTCAGACCATAATCCGGTTGTGGCCGATGCAAAGTTCAAACTCAAGAAACTAAGGACAAAAAGAATAGAAGAACTAAGAGATGTGAAAATAAAGGAACAGACAAAAGAAGGCATAAACGTGTGTATTCAGGAAATAGCTAGAGAAACATCCCAAAACAGATAGCGTCAATAAAAAGTGGCAATATATAAAAGGAGCCCTATTGAAAAGAAGTGAAGTTTTATTTAGGACTGACAAGTTAAGCGCACTACATCAATGGATGACGAAAGAAATATTACAACTTATGGAAGAAAGGCGGAAAAACAAAAGCGATCACATAAAATACATCGAAATTAAGAGAAAAATCAAAAGAAAGATTCGAGAAGCGAAAGGTGAGGACCTAGCTGACAAATGCAAGAAATTGAAAGATTACAAAACCAATACGACAATTTCAATCTTTACAAAAAAGTAAAAGAACTAACGGGAACTAAGAGTAGAATTGCACCTTCAATTATAAAAACAAAGGAAGGAAAAATTAGAACGGACCACGCACAAAAGCTACTAAGGTAGAAAGAAAACATAGAGAAGAACACTTCATGGATACCAGAGTCCTCCTAAGTAACGCGCGACAAGATGTAACTAGCACTCCAATAACAAAAGAGGAAGTACAACACGCCATAAAGAACATGAAAGGTGTTAAAGCGGTTGGCCCTGATGAAGTACCAATAGAGCTGGTAAAACTCGTGGAAAAAGAACAAATCGATGTCATTTCAAGCCTATACAATACCATATATGAAACAGGAATATTGCCAAACGTGTGGCTAACGTCAACATTTATCACGATACCGAAGAAACCTAATGCCAGGGAATGTAGCGACTTCAGAACGATAAGCCTCATGAGCCACACCTTAAAAGTATTTCTAAAAATAAAATATAAAAGACAATACAACAAATTGGAAGAAGGTATTGGTGACAGTTTGGATTCAGGAATGGCATGGGGACGCGCGAGGCGCTATTTTGCATTAACGTATTCACACAAAGATGTATGGATGTGAATGTAGAGGTACACGCTAGCTTCATAGATTATGAGAAAGCATTTTACAAGGTACAGCATGAACCATTAGTAGCGCTACTGAATACCAAAAACATCGATACAACAGACATACGAATCATTGAGAATCTGTATTGGAATCAAACGGCAGAGGTTGGAGTAGATGGTGAATCCACAGAAAAAGGTTTTAGGAAAAAGGCCTCTCAAGGTTCAGAGAGGCGTGAGGCTGTGGTGCATTTTGTCTCCAATGCCCCTCAATCTGTACTCCGAGGCAATATTCCAGGAGGCAATTCCTGAAGAAGAGCAAGCAAGACTGATTGTTAACGGGCGACCCATCAATAAAATAAGATACGCGGATGATACGGTGATACTGGCAGATAATATAGAAGGCTTGCAAAGAATGGTAGAAAGAACGAATATCATTAGCTTACGGATTGAAAATGAATATTAAAAAGACCAAATATATGATCATTTCAAAATCAGCAACAACTAATACCAACCTTATCATCGCCAATATCCGTATCGAGAAAGTAACCAAATATAAAAATACCTTGGCACTTGGATAACAAGCGACTTCGACCAGACAACAGAAATCAAATACCGTATTGAACTAGCCAGAGCTGCCTTTATTAAAATCACAGACTTCTTCTGTAATCGAGATCTAAAGTTGGAACTCCGCATCAGAATGATGATATGCTACGTGTTTCCCATATTAATGAACGACGTGGAAGCATGGCCACTGAATCAACAGCTTACAAATAAATTCTAGGCGTTTCAAATGTGGGTGTATAGGAGAGTCCTGAAACTATCATGGACCGACAAAGTTACGAATGTGGAGGTGTTACGAAGGATGGGAAAGGGGCTAGAAATTTTAGAAACAATTAAATGTAGGAAACTGGCATATCTGGGACATACTACTAGAGGAGAAAGGTATGAAATATTACAGCTCCTTATGCAGGGGAAGATTACAGGAAATAGAAGTGTGGGAAGACGCCGGATTTCTTGGTTGAAAAACCTTAGAGATTGATTCCGGTGTACTTCAAACGAATTATTCAGAGCGGCAGTGTCGAAAGTGGAGATTGCCTTGTTGGTAGCTAACCTACGAGTAGGAGATGGCATATGAAGAAGAATATATATATATATATATATATATATATATATATATATATATATATATATATATATATATATATATATATATATATATATATATATATGTATATATATTATATATATATATATATATATATACATATATATATATATATATATATATATATATATATATATATATATATGGAATACACTAAACTTTTTTACTTGGCTTTAGATCAGTTAAAAAACTTAAAAAAAATATTTTTGTTAATATTAAACTGAGAAATGAAATATATTAATTCCGAGTTTTCTCTTAAATAGTGTTTTTATGATACAATAAACTTGTGCTTATTGTAGAATCAGATATGAAATGTTGATGGGATTTTAATTTTTAATGTCAGTCAATTAGTACTAAACGAAGAAGGACAAACCGAAAGTGTTAATTAAAAGACGAGTAAAGTTAATAAAACCGACAAAAATCTGAATAGTAAATTTAAAGCAATTTCCTGTTGGTTTGAATTGTGTACGGGCTTGAATAAAATAGATGTATTCATCTGGTCGAAAAGTGTTCTGCGGCTTGAGAGCGCATCTGCCCTCGTCTATTTAGTGCCGAGAATATAAATACGGTATTAATGTACAAAGTGTAACAATTATAATATTCATGCAGTTATTAATTTATTGTTGTGTCCCCCGGCACGAGCTGTTCGTACGAAACTATGAATAAATTAATATTTCTTTACGTTTGAATTAATAATACTTTAATTGCTAAAGTACTCGCGCCGTTTCACTCCTTTTTTATTACATTATGCAAATAGGAATACTTTTAAGCTTTCGGTACAGTAATAATTCATTTTTAAAATATATATTTGAATTATTTTTGCTTATTACAACTTTTTGAATTTAAGCTATAAAAACACTTTCTGAGAGTATTTACGTATCTGTTTTTATAGCACCATCAAACTACTGCGACTTCGATCAATTAAATATACACCGACAGTCTGGGAATAATTAACTAGTCTACAAAATCTGAAGAATATGGATACACAGACAAATTATACAGATAAGACTAGGAAAGCAATATTACACAGACCGACAAGACAGACAAGAACAGATAGATAGGATTAGACAGACAAGACCAGACACACAAGACTAGACAGACAAGACTAGACAGATAAGACTAGACAGACAAGACTAGACAGACAAGACTAGACAGACAAGACTAGACAGACAAGACTAGACATACAAGACTAGACAGACAAGACTAGACAGACAAGACTAGACAGACAAGACTAGACAGACAAGACTAGACAGACAAGACTAGACAGACAAGACTAGACAGACAAGACTAGACAGACAAGACTAGACAGACAAGACTAGACAGACAAGACTAGACAGACAAGACTAGACAGACAAGACTAGACAGACAAGACTAGACAGACAAGACTAGACAGACAAGACTAGACAGACAAGACTAGACAGACAAGACTAGACAGACAAGACTAGACAGACAAGACTAGACAGACAAGACTAGACAGACAAGACTAGACAGACAAGACTAGACAGACAAGACTAGACAGACAAGACTAGACAGACAAGACTAGACAGACAAGACTAGACAGACAAGACTAGACAGACAAGACTAGACAGACAAGACTAGACAGACAAGACTAGACAGACAAGACTAGACAGACAAGACTAGACAGACAAGACTAGACAGACAAGACTAGACAGACAAGACTAGACAGACAAGACTAGACAGACAAGACTAGACAGACAAGACTAGACAGACAAGACTAGACAGACAAGACTAGACAGACAAGACTAGACAGACAAGACTAGACAGACAAGACTAGACAGACAAGACTAGACAGACAAGACTAGACAGACAAGACTAGACAGACAAGACTAGACAGACAAGACTAGACAGACAAGACTAGACAGACAAGACTAGACAGACAAGACTAGACAGACAAGACTAGACAGACAAGACTAGACAGACAAGACTAGACAGACAAGACTAGACAGACAAGACTAGACAGACAAGACTAGACAGACAAGACTAGACAGACAAGACTAGACAGACAAGACTAGACAGACAAGACTAGACAGACAAGACTAGACAGACAAGACTAGACAGACAAGACTAGACAGACAAGACTAGACAGACAAGACTAGACAGACAAGACTAGACAGACAAGACTAGACAGACAAGACTAGACAGACAAGACTAGACAGACAAGACTAGACAGACAAGACTAGACAGACAAGACTAGACAGACAAGACTAGACAGACAAGACTAGACAGACAAGACTAGACAGACAAGACTAGACAGACAAGACTAGACAGACAAGACTAGACAGACAAGACTAGACAGACAAGACTAGACAGACAAGACTAGACAGACAAGACTAGACAGACAAGACTAGACAGACAAGACTAGACAGACAAGACTAGACAGACAAGACTAGACAGACAAGACTAGACAGACAAGACTAGACAGACAAGACTAGACAGACAAGACTAGACAGACAAGACTAGACAGACAAGACTAGACAGACAAGACTAGACAGACAAGACTAGACAGACAAGACTAGACAGACAAGACTAGACAGACAAGACTAGACAGACAAGACTAGACAGACAAGACTAGACAGACAAGACTAGACAGACAAGACTAGACAGACAAGACTAGACAGACAAGACTAGACAGACAAGACTAGACAGACAAGACTAGACAGACAAGACTAGACAGACAAGACTAGACAGACAAGACTAGACAGACAAGACTAGACAGACAAGACTAGACAGACAAGACTAGACAGACAAGACTAGACAGACAAGACTAGACAGACAAGACTAGACAGACAAGACTAGACAGACAAGACTAGACAGACAAGACTAGACAGACAAGACTAGACAGACAAGACTAGACAGACAAGACTAGACAGACAAGACTAGACAGACAAGACTAGACAGACAAGACTAGACAGACAAGACTAGACAGACAAGACTAGACAGACAAGACTAGACAGACAAGACTAGACAGACAAGACTAGACAGACAAGACTAGACAGACAAGACTAGACAGACAAGACTAGACAGACAAGACTAGACAGACAAGACTAGACAGACAAGACTAGACAGACAAGACTAGACAGACAAGACTAGACAGACAAGACTAGACAGACAAGACTAGACAGACAAGACTAGACAGACAAGACTAGACAGACAAGACTAGACAGACAAGACTAGACAGACAAGACTAGACAGACAAGACTAGACAGACAAGACTAGACAGACAAGACTAGACAGACAAGACTAGACAGACAAGACTAGACAGACAAGACTAGACAGACAAGACTAGACAGACAAGACTAGACAGACAAGACTAGACAGACAAGACTAGACAGACAAGACTAGACAGACAAGACTAGACAGACAAGACTAGACAGACAAGACTAGACAGACAAGACTAGACAGACAAGACTAGACAGACAAGACTAGACAGACAAGACTAGACAGACAAGACTAGACAGACAAGACTAGACAGACAAGACTAGACAGACAAGACTAGACAGACAAGACTAGACAGACAAGACTAGACAGACAAGACTAGACAGACAAGACTAGACAGACAAGACTAGACAGACAAGACTAGACAGACAAGACTAGACAGACAAGACTAGACAGACAAGACTAGACAGACAAGACTAGACAGACAAGACTAGACAGACAAGACTAGACAGACAAGACTAGACAGACAAGACTAGACAGACAAGACTAGACAGACAAGACTAGACAGACAAGACTAGACAGACAAGACTAGACAGACAAGACTAGACAGACAAGACTAGACAGACAAGACTAGACAGACAAGACTAGACAGACAAGACTAGACAGACAAGACTAGACAGACAAGACTAGACAGACAAGACTAGACAGACAAGACTAGACAGACAAGACTAGACAGACAAGACTAGACAGACAAGACTAGACAGACAAGACTAGACAGACAAGACTAGACAGACAAGACTAGACAGACAAGACTAGACAGACAAGACTAGACAGACAAGACTAGACAGACAAGACTAGACAGACAAGACTAGACAGACAAGACTAGACAGACAAGACTAGACAGACAAGACTAGACAGACAAGACTAGACAGACAAGACTAGACAGACAAGACTAGACAGACAAGACTAGACAGACAAGACTAGACAGACAAGACTAGACAGACAAGACTAGACAGACAAGACTAGACAGACAAGACTAGACAGACAAGACTAGACAGACAAGACTAGACAGACAAGACTAGACAGACAAGACTAGACAGACAAGACTAGACAGACAAGACTAGACAGACAAGACTAGACAGACAAGACTAGACAGACAAGACTAGACAGACAAGACTAGACAGACAAGACTAGACAGACAAGACTAGACAGACAAGACTAGACAGACAAGACTAGACAGACAAGACTAGACAGACAAGACTAGACAGACAAGACTAGACAGACAAGACTAGACAGACAAGACTAGACAGACAAGACTAGACAGACAAGACTAGACAGACAAGACTAGACAGACAAGACTAGACAGACAAGACTAGACAGACAAGACTAGACAGACAAGACTAGACAGACAAGACTAGACAGACAAGACTAGACAGACAAGACTAGACAGACAAGACTAGACAGACAAGACTAGACAGACAAGACTAGACAGACAAGACTAGACAGACAAGACTAGACAGACAAGACTAGACAGACAAGACTAGACAGACAAGACTAGACAGACAAGACTAGACAGACAAGACTAGACAGACAAGACTAGACAGACAAGACTAGACAGACAAGACTAGACAGACAAGACTAGACAGACAAGACTAGACAGACAAGACTAGACAGACAAGACTAGACAGACAAGACTAGACAGACAAGACTAGACAGACAAGACTAGACAGACAAGACTAGACAGACAAGACTAGACAGACAAGACTAGACAGACAAGACTAGACAGACAAGACTAGACAGACAAGATTAGAAAGATAAGACTAGACAGACAAGACTAGAGAGACAAGACTAGACAGACAAGACTAGACAGACAAGACTAGACAGACAAGACTAGACAGACAAGACTTGACAGACAAGATTAGACAGACAAGACTAGAGAGACAAGACTAGACAGACAAGATTAGACAGACAAGACTAGACAGACAAGGCTAGACAGACAAGACTAGACAGACAAGACTAGACAGACAAGACTAGACAGACAAGACTAGACAGACAAGTCTAGACAGACAAGACTAGACAGACAACACTAGACAGGCAAGACTAGGCACACAAGACAGGACATACAAGACTAGACAGACGAGACTAAACAGACGAGACTAAACAGACGAGACTAAACAGACGAGACTAAACAGACGAGACTAAACAGACGAGACTAAACAGACGAGACTAAACAAACAAGACTAGAGAGACAAGACTAGACAGATAAGACTAGACCGACAATACTCAGTTGACGGTCGACATCCAACGCGAGCGGTTGTACCCACAAAGCAGAAAGTGAGAGTATTATAGAGTGAGAGTATTTATTACTGAATTCTAAAGACTACTTCTCTTTAATAGTTATTTGAGAATAGTATCGAATTAGTATAAAATGTCTAGAGAACTTAGGTCGAACATCCGATCGTCAAAGCAATTCGAAATATTAACTACTTTTTTACAAAGTGAAAATTTCGAAAAATTCATATCGGATATTTAAAAAAAGAAGTGGAACCGTTTCTTAGCGTTATATCTGAACTATCCAAACAAATAGAAACGTTAAATGAAGAAAACAAGAAAATCGAGTGAAACTATTGTTGAGAGAGAAACTTTAATTATTTCGGCACAAAATATCGGCGATAACAGAGATAACACCCAGCACGATCATTCCAAAAAAGTTAGTTCGATAGAGGATGAAGGGAGCATCACCAAAAATGTAAACAATCAACCGGAGGTAGATAAATCCACCAGAAATAATACAGAAAATGGAAATGTATCTCAAGAACAGCCTTGGGAGGTGCAGCGGCAAAGGAAAAAGTCCACACGGAAATCCAACATAATACATGGAACAAATGATGAGATAACTGGAGTAAAAGCTGCAATGCGTTATAAACACCTCCATGTATAAATATATAAGTTGGATCACCAGTTGAATGAAAAAGATATTACCACATATCTTTCAAATAAAATTTTTAATCAATCAAGTTTATTATATATATATATATATATATATATATATATATATATATATATATATATATATATATATATATATATATATATATATATAATTTAAGTTTAATCAATCAAGTTATGTTTAAAAAGCTGCAGTCTGTTCCTTTTGACGATTTCCAAAATGTGAAAAACCCAGATATTTGGCCATGTCACGCTTGCATTAATAATTTTTTTATTAAGATTAGAGAAAATGAAAACTCCGAGATTGGCAGGGGAGCAGATAAATATATTATAGAAACGAGTACAAACTTAAAAACAACGGAAAAACAACCAAATAAAATAAGTATTATCAATCAGAATTCACAATTTATTGGAAACTCTATCGATATTATAGAACGAATGCTGGAGGAAAATCCTGATTGTAAATACTTAACACTGACAGAGCACTGAAAAAGTGAATAACATTTAAATTTAATAAATCTAAAAAAAATCAAGTTGGCATCAAATTTCTCCAGAAAAGAAGGTGAACACGGAGGAGTAGCGATCTATTGTGAAGATAATATAAAGTGTAAAATACGAAAAGACGTAAAGAGTATGGCGGAAAAATACAATTTTGAGTATGCGGCAATTGAAACCGGAGTTGAGAATCACGTTTTCGTAATTATCGTCATTTATAGAACTCCATTATCGAATAATAAACTATTCTTAGATCATCTCCATAAATTGTTGTTAAAATTAAGTACAGAATCAAAACAGTATATTATTGCGGGTGATTTTAACATCGATACTCTTAAAAAGACACCGCTTCGTAAACAATTTGAATCTCTGCTGGAATCTTTTAATGCAGAGATTACATTTAAAAAAATTAGTCACCCAAATACGGGTACATGCATAGACAATATTGTGATTGATACCAAATTGAAATACAATGTAAAAACGTTCCAGTATCATATATCTGACCTTTGTGCACAAAAATTAAAATAGCATAAAAATGTAAACAAGAAGAAATCAAAAGTTAAAAATTTCATATTCTTTAATCTGAATAATATGAGTCAGTTCTTAGATTATTTAAATAAGGAAAACTGGGAAGAAATTTTTGAAATTGAAAGCGAAGTCGTTAACAGACAATTTGATTTATTTATGGGAGCATACCTCGATTATCTTAACAAATCTTTCCAAAGAACAAAAATTAATACTGGGAATAGGAAACGGCGTATATTCTCAAATCCTCTACTAAAGAGAATAAAAGACGAACTAGCAATAATACAAATTATGGCACACTTCAACCCCAATTATAAAAGAATTTTCAACAATCTCCGCAGATACTATTTATCCAAGCTAAGAAAGGAAAAAATAAGATTTTTTAAAAAACAACTTATAGAAGCAGAAAATACGCAAAAAACATCATGAAATATTACCAAGGAGATATCCAATCTAAAAAAAGCAAGCCATACTTTCCTAAATGAAGTTAAAGACTCGACAACCATGGCTACAGAAATAAACAACCACTTTGCAGATAGAGCTTCTTCTATTCGACTTGGGATGCCTACTATTGATTATAACGATATAATAGAACACAATTCGAGTTCAATTTTTATACAATCAGTAACAAAGGAAGAATTAAGTATAATAATCAAATGTTTGAAAAATAAAAGAAGCTCAGGTTATGACGAAGTCCCAGTTAATGTGATAAAATCGGCGTGTGACTATATAATAAAACCCTTAGTCCATATATTCAACAACTCGGTGCATCACGGAATTTTCCCAGAGTTTCTAAAAACATCCGTTATAACCCCAGTGTATAAGAACGGTGATAAACATAACATTGACAATTATAGACCAATTAGTCTCTTATCAAATTTTTCTAAAATATTTAAAAAAATTATGGTGAGCAGAATATCAATTTTTTTACAGAAATATAATTGTATAAGTAAAAGGCAGCACGGCTTCACTAAAGGGAAAAGTATTAACACGGCATGTTTTTATTTAACAAAGAAGGTTATTGAAAATTTAGAAAAACATATTATTCCGTGGTATGTTATTGGATCTTTCTAAAGCCTACGATCTAGTTGATCATACCATACTGCTACGAAAGATGGAAAAATACGGTATACGAGGAGTGGCTCTCAAATTTATTAATTCATTTTTGATAGATCGAAGGCAGATCACGAAAGTAGAGACGTGGCAAGGTACTACATTTTCCCCGCCCAGAACGACGAATGTGTGTATCCCACAGGGCAGCATAATGGGCTCGTTATTGTTCACCCTATACGTCAATGATCTGCCAGATTATAGTAGAGACACTTACCACGACATAATTCAGTTCGTTGACGACACTAGTCTATTACTATTGAACAAAACCGTGGAAGAAGTACAATCTATAATAGTAATAGTAAATACTAAATATAATAGTATTCAAGACCTACCGTAGTACTATTACCTATCCCCATGAAATAAAGTTAGGTGAGGACAAATTACGAATAAAACAATCTGTAAGATTTTTAGGTATCCACATTGATGAGACCTTGGGTTCCATCCGTCCATCCATCCGTGGCCTTACAGCCCTCTGTGGGCCTTAGCCTCCTCCTTTCTTCGCCTCGTTTAGCATTCTTTTCCATCTTTTCTGTCCGCTGCTGCTCTTTTCCAGTTCCTTATGCCTATTAGTTCTCTTGCGTCTTTTTGTATATTGTCATGCCATCTTAGTCGTGGTCTGCCTTGTCTCCTTTTGCCTTCCATGTTTCCTTTGTAGATCTTCTGTGGTATTCTTTTTTCTCCCATGCGTTCTACATGTCCTGCCCATTGCAGCCGTTGTATTTTTATATATGTGACTAGGTCTATTTCTTTATACAGTTGTACCAGTTCGTGATTATACTTTATCCTCCAACCGTCTTCTTCCTGGGTCGGTCCTCATGTTTGGTTGTCATTGTCCACGATTGGCACCCGTAGGTCACTATCGATCTAATGATGCTTTTGTACTCTTTCACTTTGGTTTTTACCCCCACTATTTGCGATTTCATTACACTTTGAACTGCGTAGTACGCTTTATTCCCGGCTATCAGTCTCTGTTGAATTGTTTGTGGTATTAAGTTCTGTTCGTTCAGTGTTGAGCCCAGATATTTAAATTCTCGTACCACTTCAATATTCATATTATCCATTGTTATGTTCTGTAACAGTCGCGTCCTTGATTTTATGGCCATGTATTTCGTTTTGTCTTCATTCACCAGCAGTCCTATCGGTCTTGCCTCTTCTATCAGCTGCATAAATGTTTCTTTCACTGCCAGTACATTCCTTCCTACTATATTCAGATCGTCTGCATATCCTATAACTTGGCATGACTTGTTTATAATGGTGCTGTCAGTTTTTATTCCTGTGCATCTGATCACTTTCTCGAGGGCTAGGTTAAATAGAATCGGGGCCAGGCCATCTCCTTGTCTTAGTCCTTTGTCTGTTGGGAATTTTTCTGTGAGCTGGTTTTGTATTCTGACCTGAGCGTCTCTTCCATGGTTACTTGTATCATCTTGATTAGCTTCTTTGGTACTTCAAATTCTTTCAGAATGTTATATAGTGCTTCCCAACTTATACTGTCGTAGGCTTGTCGAAAGTCTACGAATAGTTGATGGATAGGTATGTCGAATTCCCACGCCTTTTCCATAATTTGTCGTGTTGTGAAAATTTGGTCGGTCGTGGATCTCCCTCTTCTAAATCCTGCTTGATACTCCCCTATTAGATCTTCTGCGTATATCTCCAATCTTTGGCGTATTATAGATGTTAGGACCTTGTATGCGACACATAGTAGTGAGAGGCCTCTATAGTTGTTGCAGTCTTGTCGGTCGCCTTTCTTGTATATTGGGCAGATTATGGCTATCTTCCACTCCTCAGGTATTATTTCTGTTTTCCAGATAATTTTTATTAGCGCACGTATTTTAGTTTCTAGTAGTTCTCCTCCTTGTTTGAGTAGTTCAGCTGGTATTCCGTCTATACTTTGTTATTTTTTAGTTGTGATATGGCATCTTTAATTTATTGTAATTCTGGGTCCAATACTCGTTGTTGCACTGTGCAGACGCTCGTTTTTGGTCCTTCGTAGTTGGTTCCTTGCTCTTTGTTTAGTGGTTCTGTGAAATATTCTTTCCATCGTAATAGGATTTTATTTCTCTCGGTCATTATTTCCCCGTCCTTATTCTTGCACATTTCTATTCTTGGGTGGAATTCGTTTTTGGTACTGTTCACGGCTTTAAAGAACTTTCTCTTTTCGTTCTGTTCTCTTAGTTCTTCTAATTTGTCCAGTTGTTCATTTAGGTCTTTTCTTTTTTCTCTTCTGCATACTGCCTTTGCTCTCGCTCTCAAGATAGCGTATTCTTGTTCCTTAGTTTTTGTTGGCCTTTGCAGTAGTCGTTGTCTTGATTTATTTCTATCGTCTATTGCCCTCCTGCACGTCTCGTTCCACCATCGGTTGCGCTGTCCTTTGGGTTCTATTCCTATGGTCTCCTCCGCTGCTTCTCTTATGCTTTTTTAAGGTTTTCCCATGTGTTATTTGTTTCCTCGTGCTCTTCCCCTTCTTCTTCTTCGTTTAACTTTTCTTTAATCTTCTTCTCCAGTGTTTCCACATATCTCTTGCGTTCATCTTTGTTCTTTAGGTTCTCTAGATTATATTTTCTTGTTTTTTCTCCCTTTTGGGCACGTGCTTTATTTATTCTCGTTCTTAATATTATTTTGACCATAAAATGGTCTGAGCCTACTGTTGCTCCTCTCACGGTTCTGATATCCACTATGCTTGAGTAGAATCTGGCGCTTATTAGGACCTGGTCTATTTGGTTTAGTGTGGGCCCATCTGGAAATTTACAAGTTGCTAGGTGAATGTTCTTGTGTGGAAACGTGCTTCTGACTAGAGACCTTGGGTTGGTCAACTCATATAAGTCAGCTAACAACAAAACTGGACAGAGCAGTGTTTGCGATTCGTACTCTAAAACCGTATTTAAGTTTGCAAATTCTAAGATTGGTCCATTTCGCAAATTTCCATAGTCATCTGCGTTTTGGCATAGCGTTTTGGGGAAATGGAGCTCAGAACAAAAGGATATTTACAACACAAAAACAAACGTTACGTATTCTGAGCAATCTAAACTATAGAGACTCCTGCAGGGGGTAGTTTAAAAAAGCTAAGATCCTAACAACCACAGGAACATATGTTTTTGAATGTGTCATGTTTATATTCAAACATAAAGCCTTGTTTACAGAACACGAGAAACAAAACGAAAGAGAGACCAGACATATGAATGACCTGTACGACTTGCCACAAACACCACAAACTGTCATTGACAGAAAAAAATCCGCTTTATAGTTTCATACGGTTATACAATAACCTTCCGAAAAATTTAAAGCAATTAAAAAATATAAATGAAGTGAAAAAATAATTACATGAGTTCATATATAATATCGAACCTTATAACATGGAGGAATATACTGCTGCACTAATAGAAATCGCTGCTAAGTATTGATTATAATTATTATGCAATTTATATTTATATTTTAATTATTTATTATTCAATTTATATGTTAATAATTTATTATTTAATTAATATTTATATTTCAATTATATATTATTTAATTTATATTAATATTTTAATTATTTATTATTTTAAATGTATTGCTTTTTTTAACGCTTTCAATATTTGTATATAAAATTTTTTCGGTGGTACACGTTGTAAATGTTATAATTAATTTTAAATTTAAAGTTTTGTGATGTTTTACAAACTTTTAAAATAAATTTTATTTCTTTGTTTTCTTTGACATATTTCATTTAGGCCTGTTTGTTTCGGGTGCTTAAATAATACAAATAAATTATTTGGAATTTTTAATTTGAATTTAACTATATAGACAGGACAGACAGGACTATATGGACAAGACTAAACAGGGAAGACTAGTCCAAATAGTCAAGACGAGACAAGCATACAAGAATACGGTCAAGATTAGGCAGACAAAATTAGTTAGACAATGCTAGATAGACAAAACTAGGCTGACTAATGTATACAAATAATACCATCAAGTTAGACAGAAAATAAATGCCTAAATCTGTTTAAAAATATAATGCTCGTTTGCAATTCTGTAGAGATTTGTTTTGAGAGTTAATTTATAATTAAATTCAGGTATTTGTTAATAAAGTTTAACGAAACATTTGGAATTTTCTAAATGATTTTCGTTCCCAAAAAAATTAATAATGATGGTGGGACACTTCTTCGTCCATCGTCCGTTAATTAATTCGATTGAGGTGATAGCAGGCAGCGAGTGAATCAGTGATACAAGTCTCTTAACTATTTTAATAATTTAATAAAACAACATTTCTCACACTCATTAGATTAAACTTAAATTTTAATGATAATTAGAACGTAACTAAGAATTTAACTCGTCATTTACATAAAATACATTTTGTAAAACTAATTAGTCGTGTAACTGCATTAGTTAGGTTATAGACACTTTTAATTGAAAAAAAATAATCTTCGTATTCTAAATTCTTTGATGCTTGTTTAGTCTAGTAAATCTAATATTGTATATCAAGTTCCATCTGTTAAGTCTTATATAGTCTAATATCTCTTTTATAAATCTCTTTTTGAAAGGTTTTTTCTGTTCTAAGTTTTAATTTAATATTGTAAATCCTACTCATTTAATGAATAATTATTACATATCTTAATAAGTATCATTATTTGTTGTCAAAATATTTCCACCTTTAATAATTAACGCACTTGTAGATAATCCTGGACATTGTGTTAGCTTGGGTATTAGTAAGTAGGGTGTGTTGCAAGTGTTTACATCCATCAGTTATAGAACAAACAAATTATTAGAATAATTTAGGCTGTTAATTAAAAATCGTTAACAGCACAGTCTACAACTATCAATAAAAATGACATATCGAGGAAAACAACAGGTGCATTGGGAATATTTTTTTAAATAAATTATCGGTGTTACAAATACAAGCTGATAAGAATTTTGTTTATTATAGTAGAAATTTAAATGTCCAATAAAAAGTATCATTGAATATATTAGTGGCTTTTTGTAATAAAAATCGAGCTTATAAAGGGAAAAATCATTTAATTTGTTATAATTTATAGTTCTTGAGAAATAAGGAAATGACTGAATAAATTTAAATTCTTCAAATTTTATAATTGATTTAATAAATCTTATATTTGTATAACAAAAAATTCTTAATGTTGGATAGATAATACAAGAGATTCAGTTTGCTTTAATTAGATAACCAACTTTCCATTTCACCCCACGATGTCGTAATATAGCAATATATTTTTAAGAATTTGAGAAATCTACCACAAAAAACACCCTTAATTAAAAAACATCCCTATAAAACAATACCAGAAGTCTGTGTGGTCCCAAAATCGAAATTCCTTCCTAAATAATTTCGACCTACAACTACATCCCTCCACGCCACTTTTATCTGCTACTTAGTGCTCCAAAAAAATACACTTATTAGACTAAGTATATATGCTCCTACGCCACGTGCTCATTTAAATTTTTAAATTAAAATTACCGGTGTTAAGAGCTCGTTTTTTTCCCTCTGCATTCAAACGATGTTGATTTAAGGTGTATCTGATTTTTTCATGTAGACAGGTGAACGTAAAATACAGGCGGAATATTTTTTATTCATTGCAGCGACGGTGGGTGAAAAATGTACATAATTATGTAATTGTGTTGCGACGTATACATTCTATATCAGCTCTCTAATTATGTTACAGAATTCAATGCGAATTAGTAATGATATTATCACGCAACACTTAAATCTGGACTAATAGTATTAATTGACCAACATTACATAGAAGGGTTTAATATCGAATATACAGGGTGTTTCATAAATGCCGGGCAAAAATTCTCCTAACTGAGATAAGAAATTTTCTTAAAAGGGGGCTAATATCTCAGACGCAACTAATGACAATTAATTCATACTTGTGTGTACTCGTTACTGGTGATGAGCTAACGTTTTTGGTTTTTCCGTCCTGATAGCCAACTAGTGGCGGTACATACGGGGAACGACCTTTGTATTTAGGAAGGTTTTTAAGGACTTTATAATTTATACCGGACATTTACGAAACAACCTGTATATCTAGTTCTACGTGTCTTTTAAGGTTTCGTAATAATTAATGTGCAAAACAGATATCTAGAACTACAAATTCTATTAATATACAGCTGCTATCTGGTTTGTAAAAAACTCAATTGCAAACTTTATTGTTTTTACTTGCATTTCAGTGTTGTAAACAACATTTTTAGATCATTATCCTGTGAGTCTGGACACGAAAGTCTCTAATCGCTTGGGTAGTCTCTCACCTCTGTAGTCGTACTCACAGTCAGTTTAATTTTGCCTATCCTGCCCAGTGAGTCATGTCCAGCTGGTCTATACTTTCAAAAATAAGTTAGGTAGGTGAAGAAAGATATTCGGACAGTTCTTGGATAGTAATTTATTTAAATTTAAATAAACTACTATCCAAGAACTCACCACCCTCACCTGGAAGTCACCTTGTCGCGGTGTGAGGGCTTAGTTTCGCAACATACCGTTGGACGTCACGACTAGAACAACTCCGGTCGGGGCGTTCGGCGAAGGGCGAACAACCAAGAACTTAATCCCAATCCCAAGGTGTCATGCGACCCGTGCCGAAGGGACTGGGTGATGGCCAAGGGCAACCGGCCATCGCTTACGGAGCCCCTCTGATACCTGGCGACCTAAGAGGGTATCCAGCCTTACCAATATCAAGCGGGGCTCTGATGTGGTGGACATTTAGTTCTCTTGCGACTCGTGGGATTCGAATGAGAAATAAAACCAAACAAAAACAAAAATTCAATCCGTATGTGCGGGATGTAACCGCCATACAATTGGCGGATCAGATGGAGCATGAGCCCCACGTTCCGAGTGAGGGCACCAGTCGAGAGAGACCAACTCCCAGACTGTCGCCAAAAAGCAAGGGCAAGATGGTCAGTAATACCGTTACTACCACCAAGCCAGCAAGCCAAGGGAAACCTGCTTCCAAAACGGCTTCTTAAAGTCACGGCAAGGTGACCAGTAACACCGTTACTCCGACCAAGCCCGCGACTAAGCAAGAAGAGACAAAGCCCAAGGTAGGTAAGAAGAAGACGAGATGGGCACATCCCTTGCCACCCCTAGGTAGTCCAGGCGGACTCGACGACCCACTGAGAAAGGGCCTCAGTGGAGCCGGGGTGAGATGGTATCTGCGCTTCTTAGCAGACGGGCTACAACCCGAGGAAGCTAAGAAGAGAGCAGTACAGAAAAAGGTGGGAACTACACCACAAACACAAGGAGCTGCCAAAAGAGGGGCTGATTCTATCACGCTCCAAGACAAGGCAGCTAAGAGACAGAAGGGGAACATCCAAAGTGGGGCAATGTGAGTGGTGAGCTACCCCAGCTGCCCTCCCAAGACTTCTGGGCCGAGCACCAGCTACGCCACCGCCGTCAAGGTGGTGAGGGTTGATGTGATGTCAAGAGACTACCCAAGGAATCCCCTGAGTAAGAAGGACATGCCTGCTCTTGAGCAAGCAATTATGATGGAGACAGTCGTAGACTGGTCTCACGAGATACAGTTTCATTGTCTACTTTGCAAATGAACAGATGGCAAAATGGTTGATGACAAGAGCGCCTATCCTAAGACATTGGGAAGGAGGGGCTCTGGTGGCGAAATTGGGTGATGATATCCCCAAGTCACACGTCATCACCATGTTCCTACCTAGGAGCGGAGACCGAACCCCGGAGGCCTCCATCAACTACCTCAGGGCCCAAAACAAAGGACTTAACTTAACAAACTCCTAACGGTGGGAATTGACGAATCCGCTGGAACTATAGCGGAGGCCAACCATGGCCTCTACTCTAGGTTCGGGCGGATCAAAGTCCATGGGCCGAAGAACGACGCCACACAAAAAGCGGATGGAAAGGTAGTGGCAGCCACAGCGCCCCTTTCCTCGGAAGTTATGACCGCAACAACGGCCACTTGCGGGGTGGAAGGAATAGCGGTGGCGGCAACTTCCTCTGCTGAACCTTTAATGGCCAATGCCGTGAACGAGGGCCTCCACCGCGAAGTAGTGATGGCATCAGCATACTTCCCTGGCGATGGTAACAGCATACCACCCATGGAGGTACAAAGGCTGGTCAAGCACTGTATTAGGAGAAGGCTGCCACTCAACTTTTGTCACTAAGGCCAGAAATGAGGTTCTGGATATTACGGTAGGTAGCGCTAACGTAAGTAAACTAATTAAAAAGTGGAGGGTTTCAAGTGAACCCTCAATGTCAGATCATAGGATCATAGAGTTAGAGCTGGAAGAAGCGAGTGAGGAAAGCACCCCCATTCGAAACTCCAGACAAACTGTGTGGCCTATGTTTAGTTCGCAACTAAAAGAAAACCTAGAGCAGGTGACAGTGCGGAGTAGTATCAAACACTACACCGTGCTGGAGCAGGCTGAAGGAGAAATAAATGTAGCAATCACCACGGCATTTGAATCCAGCTGCCCGGTAAAAACCGTGAAGGAGCATAAGGACGAAAAATGGTGGAACAAAAATTTGTCTACATTAAGAGCAAAAGTACCTAGGCTTTTCAACAAAGCCAAGCAATACGGAAATTGGCTAGAATACTCCGAGATGCTTACCACCTACAACAAAGAGATCAGAAGAGCAAAAAGGGAAAACCGTAGGACCTTCTGTGAAAACATAGAATCCACCCCGGTGGCAGCTAGACTGCCAAGAAACCGGATGGCACCTCACGGAGGATGAAGAGCTAAGAGCTCTCCTCCTACTGGACACCCATTTTCCGGGATGTAGAAGATACAGCGAGACCGAGGGCTTGATGCAACCACGAAAACCAAGTCGGGAAGACTAGAGGAGGGCAGCGTCCATCTGAACGGAAAACCGAATCAGATGGGCTATCGGAACTTTCCAGCCTTTTAAGGCCCCAGGTGTAGACGGACTAGTTCCTGCCTTCCTACAAAAAGGAGAGAGAGAACTAATGGCGTATCTTCTAAATATCTTTAGAAGTAGTTTAGCCCTCGGATATATACCGGAGCTATGGAGAAGGGCTAAGGTGGTATTTAAACCGAAGCTGGGAAAGAAAGACACCACTCAACCGAAGTCATTTAGACCCATTAGTCTAACATCTTTTATGTTAAAGACAATGGAGAAAGTGATTGATAATTTCCTTAGGACTACAGTGCTGGTAGGTACACCACTACACAAGAGTTAGCATGCTTACAGAGCAGAGAACTCCACAGAAACCGCCCTGTATCAGCTGACAAACAAAATAGAATAAGCACTAGAGACAAAGGAAATAGCGATATGTGCCTTCTTGGATATAGAAGGAGCTTTTGATAACACCTCACACGAGGCTGTCAGGGCGGCCCTAGAAAAAAGGAATATCGACAGCACTAGCTCAAAGTGGATGGGAGAAATGCTGAGAACTAGAACGGCGGAGACACAAGTGGGAAGAGATACCATTAATATCTCCACAACTCGAGGGTGCCCACAGGGAGGTGTACTATCACCGCTAATGTGGAGTCTGGTAGTTGATGAACTACTGGTTAGGCTAAACAACCTAGACATCAAATGTCAAGGTTACGCCGATGACATAGTCATAATGGCCACAGGAAAATTTGAGGGAACGCTCTGTGAAATTGTTCAGAGAGGCCTCAAAGTAACTAGTAGATGGTGTCAAACAGTGGGACTGAGACTCAACCCGAGCAAAACCACGGTGATACAATTTACTAGAAGGAGAAAACTAAACTGCCTACATCCCATACTCATAGATGGGAAGGCAGAAGAATACCAACAGTAGATAAAGTATCTGGGTATCACACTAGATAGCAAACTCCTATGGAATAGACACGATGAGGCAGCGGTAGGTAAAGTCAAACGCTCCCTAATGATGTGCTGAAATCTGGCAGGAAAAACGTGGGGTTGTAACCCCACTATCCTGCGATGGATGTACACCATGATAGTGAGACCTGCAATCACTTATGGGGCATTTGCGTGGGGAAGTAGAATCAAGCTAGACTCTATGAGGAAACAGCTTGAGAAGATTCAAATATTGGCGTGTGCTTGCATCACGGGGGCGATGGGGTTGTGTCCGGCAGCAGCACTGGAGCCGCTGCTAGTTCTGACTCCGCTGCACCTTGTGGTGGAAAGGGCCGCCAGATCGGCGATCATAAGGTTCAGCAAGAAAGGAATGGGCAGAGGTAAAATAATCGGGAGCAGATACCGAAACAGCCTCGCTGCCAAGATCCCCTGGCTGGAACTACCAAAAGACGAAATGGTATGCAAATACCACTTCGACAAAAACTACACTGCAATGTGTAGTAGTAAAGCCCATTGGAGCGACGAATCCTCAGCATACCACATGGTGGTATACAGATGGTTCGAAGACAAAGGAAGGCACTGGTGCAAGAGTGTTTGGACCTCGTACCAGATATTTCGAATCCATGGGAACATCCCCAAGTATCTTCCAAGCAGAGGTACACGCAATCGAAAGATGTGCACAGTTTAACCTCGACTTGAATTACCGCAAAAAACGAAGTACTATCCTGTCAGACAGCCAAACAGCTATCAAGGCTCATACACCATTAGATCCAAACTGGTATGGGACTGTGTGGGGAAGCTGAACAAGCTTGGCAGGGATAATCAAGTAACGCTATACTGGGTACCAGGCCACACTGGTATAGACGGAAACGAAGAAGCCGATCACCTAGCAAACAAGGGATCCAGTAGCACCTTTATAGGTGCGGAATCCTTTTGCGGTATGAGTGTGAACACTATCCTCAAAAGTTTAGATGAAGAAACAAGAGGAAAATGGATGAAAACCTGGAAAGAACTTCCAGGGCTAAGGCAATCCAAAGTGATGCTGGGATCTTTAAACCAGAAGAGAGCAAAAGCTTGCCTGAAACTAAGCAGGAACAAGCTCAGAATTCTGACAGGAGCCCTGACGGGACACTGCAGATTTAGGAAACATCTCAAGGCCCTAGGCCGAGAGGAGGATGACGGATGCAGATGTTGTGGCTCAGCAGAGGAAACTCCCATACATCTGTTCAAGGACTGCGGAGCAGTACTCTGCAAGACAGATGTACCTTGGGGCTCACTGCTTGAACACAGAGGAGCTGCAGGCAATCCCCCCCAGATACTGAAATTCCTAAAGGAATCAGGATTAGAGGAGGCGCTCTAAATGGGTAAGTACACCAACACTTGGAGGAGGAAGGTGGGGTACAATAGATCTATAAAGGTCGCAGTACAAGTCGTGACCACCATATCTACAATCTACATCCAAGAACTGTACAAATACTTGATTTCGCCTGCCTAACTCATTACAACAAGATGGACGCTACATCCGCACAGAATAGCTTTCAAAAATATTTGTACCAATTACCTTTGTCAGTATTGTCTCCCGTTTTATTATGTTATGTATTATATTTCCTGTTTAAAATAATAATCTAGACTTGCCTGTACCAATTTTCCTTTATTGTCTGTCAACTCTTGTTTCTCCAGTCCAGACTCTCAGTCTATCACGCCGGTCTAGTCTTATCTGCGTAGTCTTGTCTGTCAATTCCTATCTGTTTAGTCTTGCTATCTAGACTTGCTTGCCGCGTCTTCTCTGTCTAGTCTTTCGTGTCAAGCCACGGCTACCTAGTCTTATTTACCTACAATCCTTTCTCTAGCAGACTAGAGTCAGAACTTGTCTTCTCTGTCTAACCTTGTCTATATAATCGTGTCTGTCCAATTTTGTCTGTCCGACCTTGTTCGTCCAGTTTTACTCAAACAATTTTATCTTACAGTATTGTATGTTAGGCCTTCTCTGGTAAGACTTGTCTGTCTAGTCTTATCAGTCCAGTCTTGTTTGCACTGTTTTGTCCGTTCAGTCCTGTCAGTCCAGTCCTGCATCTCTATTCTCTGCTACCCATTCTTGTCTGATAAGAGTCAGTATGCTTACATAGCAGGGAAATCCACAGAAACCGCCCTGTATCAGCTGACAAACAAAATAGAAGCAGCACTAGAGACAAAGGAAGTAGCGATATGTGCCTTCTTGGATATAGAAGGAGCTTTTGACAACACCTCACACGAGGCTATCAGGGCGGCCCTCGAAAGAAGAAAAAACAGATGAGAAGATAAACTAGTCTAGATTGACAAGGCTAGACAAACAAGACTAGACAGAAAAGAAAGGCACATATCGCTACTTCCTTTGTGTCTAGTGCTGCATCTATTTTGTTTGTCAGCTGATACAGGGCAGGGCGGTTTCTGTGGATTTCCCTGCTCTGTAAGCATGCTGACTCTTGTCAGACAAGAATGGATAGCAGAGAATAGAGAGGCAGAACTGGACAGACAAGACTGAACGGACAAAACCGTGCAAACAAGACTGGACTGATAAGACTAGACAGACAAGACTTACCAGAGAAGGCCTAACATACAATACTGTAAGATAAAATTGTTTGAGTAAAACTGGACGAACAAGGTCGGACAGACAAAATCTTTTCAGTCGTTTTTGTTGAGTCTTATCAATAGAGGCTTGTCTGTCCAGCCTTGTCTGTGCATCTGTGCAGTCTTGTCTCCGTGATCTGTTTATTCTAGAGTTTTCTGTGTGCACTTTTGTGTGTCCACCCTTTTCCTTCCGTCCAATTTTGTCTGCTCATTCGTGTATGGCCAGTCTTGTATGTTCATTCTTATCTATCTAATCTTGTATGTTCAGTTCTATTTATATAGTCGTGTCTAGTCTTACCTCTATAATGCCCTCCGTTTAGTCTTGTCTGTCAAGTTTTGTCTATTCAGTCTTTATGTACAGAGTTATCTGTCCAAACTTTTCAGTCTGCTCTTGTCTTTCCACTCTTGTCTCTCCAATATATGTATGTTTAGTAAAGTGTGCCTTGTCTAGTCTGCCAACCTTTTCTGTCTAGTTTTGTTTGTCTAGCCTTGTCAATCTAGACTAGTTTATCTTGTCATCTATTTTTTCTTGTTCTTTATTTTCTTCGGAATTTGATCTGATAATTTATAAATTACTAGCTATTATTGTTTGGTTCCATCCGTCTTCGATGCCTGGTCAAATTTTATCTGTTTGATCTTTAAAAGTCTGTTTTTTATTTAAATATTGAAATATGATTTTTAAATATAAAACTTTAAGATATTCATGATTTTAAGAAAAGCGAGTTTTGCATGGGACATGCCTAGCTTAAGATAAAATATTTTATAAAATGTAACATACACAAATTCTACACGATTACATAAGATTGATATGGCCATTTAAATATGTGTGTCTTGGAGTGTCAATTTGTCTTTTTTATATCTATATTGATGGGAGATATGTAATGATGATGGTGGTATAATATTTGCTGACTAGATTGGATATTCGAATACTAAATCTATCCACGTTTCTTTTGATTTATCCCTTAATATCAGCCATCGTCGTTTGGGCTCTCAGTTGCCTCGCATGACAAATAATGCACATTAAGGCTATGCATACGTTATTGGTTATGCCACCTACGGTTGGTAATCTGACAACATTCCGATAGAAACATCGCTCAACCACAATCATATTTCATAAGTCTTGATTGTAATCATTCACAACTTGTTATTTAGCCATTTATGACTCCTATGTCAGGTACCTCAATATTAATTGATTAATATACCTTTGTGATCACTTCCCCTTTTAGATATAAAGAAACATAAATAAATCTACCTAAATTTAATTTCGCATTGAAACTTCTAACAATTATTTACAACCCTGTAAGAACGCTTACCAATCAAAAAGAAATAAATGTCTACTATTAATCTTAAGAATTTAACTTGTTTGAAATAATCCGCATATAAAAAATATATTCACCCTCATTTAGATTTCAAAGCGTCGGAGATTGAAGCGTCAAAAATAAATAGTATCAGATATTTCAAGCCGCATTTGAATATTTAAATTGTAATATTTTTTTGCCCGGTCTATTTCACTTTTACTTTTCTTTTGTTCGTGGCATTCCTCGGGGGGCAGATGAACGGGAGAGTGGTTAAGTAGGGTAATTATGAAAGAGAAAAAACTAGTTATTATCTAGGAGTATCAGACGAGATGCACCTTGTCATTGCTTCATTTCTGAGGAAGAGAAAAAAAATAAGAGAAAAAATTTATAGGGAGATGTACTTGTGTGAAGGGGCTGAAACAGGTGCCTAAAAGAAACCCGTGCCCCGAGGTTTATTATCCTATTAATGTAATTAAAATTAGATTATTCTAATCACCTTTTTATTATACTATTTAAAAGGACGGCGTTTTGGTATCCTGTGCATACATTTTGTTTCTTTTTTTTATAGATATTTATACACCATTTGCCTCACTTTTATTAATTATTATATCATTGCATCAATCATTTACTAATGACACAAATAATTATCTAATATTACATCCTTTTACATTCGTTTTTATGAATTGTAATTGTAATTGTTATTTTTATAATTTCCTCTAATCGCTTTTTTATTTTTATAATTTATGAAGGTTTGGCCTCATTTTATAGCTCCTATATAAAATTACAATTTTTCAGTCATTATATATTAATAGGCTTGATTAATAATATAACACGTAATTAGTTTAATAATTCATTCAAAAACTAATATTGTAATTACGAATCATAATTAAATTATTTAATGAGGGTGAGGAACATGTGTGAGTTCTACCTAGAATAATAGATAAAATCAGATTAAATACACCGAAACGACACAATATCATCAGGACTACAAAACTAGACAAGGCTTGTAAATATTATAATAGTGTGAAAATGATAAGAATTGGCAAAACTAAACAAAAACAGAGGAGACTGAACAACACATCTAAGGACTAGACAAGACTGGAGAAGAAGTACCAATGCAGACTAGACTGGATAACAGTATAAATGCTGGACTAAACCGGGTAAAAAACCGGGAACAAAACAGGATAAGAGTCACATTATTAAACATGTCTAATTGTAAGACTACACAAAAGAAAAAACAAGTGTATATATATATATATATATATATATATAAATATATATATATATATATATATATATATATATATTATGGTGGTTCTTAGCAGGGTTGTTTTCGAATTTCCTTGCTCCCAGGGGCTCATGTGCTTCCAAATTAATAAAAAAAATGCCTGAAAATTTTAGCTCTTAATATTAACTTTAAGATTCCAACCAAAGTATCTTATTCAAATAACATGGGAAAAATTTCTTTCGTTCCTTAGAATTTTATAACTTGGGGACAAATAAATCTAAAATAGTGGGACATGCATATTTTGATAGACAATTTAACGGTCTACAAAAAAGGTTTCATATCATTTTTTGCTAAGTCTATTGGTTCAAAAGTTATTCGAGCTCAAAGTTTAATTTTTATATAATTATCAATATCATCAAGTATATTAATAAAATAAACACATTTTGTTTGTAAATTATTTTATTTATTATCAATTTATGTAAAAAAAAACTGAAAGTTTCTCTATATTTAAGAATACAAAATTAAAGTATAGATGAAATGATACCATTTGAATACTTAACCTTCACTCAATTTTCATATTTTTAACGATTGAGCTTTTTCGAGTATCTGCATAATATTGCTTGTTTTCTGATAAAAATTGAACTATAAATTGTTGCTGCTCTGGATTCTTACTTAGTATACCATTGTAATCTTCAATTAGTTTAACTGCACGCTCGGCTATGTCATTAACCACTTTCAAACTTCTCACCAATAGTAAACCCTTTTTGATCTTCATTTCCGCACCATTCAGACGGATCTAGGATTAAAAATCTGTACTTATTCCAAACCGTTTGAGAAACTGGAGTGACCTTGACGAGATAAATGAGGCTATGTTCAAGTTATATAAGTCGCTTATATTTTTAATATCTAAGCGTTTCAATTTTTCTGAGCCTTTGTCAATACTTTTCAACATAATCACCATCTGCTTTTTAATATGTAGTGACACTTTTTCATCAAAGAATGCCATAGCTGCAGTTTCTGGGTTTAAATACCACAAGTGCTTGCTAAATTTTTTTAATGCCGTTGTTAATCGTTGTTTGGAGCTTCAGATGCCAGAGGACAAGTAAACCATGCTTCAATATATACTGTAGCAACGAAAATACAAATTTCAGAAATTGATTTTTTTAATTTTTCCGTCATTTCAAATTACGCATTAAATAAAAATATTTCTATAGTATATATGGCTTTTGACATCCACCTAGCGTGATGGAAGGCACCCGGTTTTCTAAATTTGACTTCACTACGAGGAACTTTACCAATAAATATCTGAACCAGCTCCAAAAGTTCTTTGTAGTCTTCTCTTGGTTGTTCAGAATTAAGCTGCTCTTGAACAAATTGATTAATATCTTCAATGTGATAATATAATTTGTTTTGCACATAAGAGTCTTCAATACCAGTAGAATATTGACTTGTATCGATTTCTGTCCAATTATCTCGAAATTTTTTGAACAATGGTACATCAGGACCGGAAGTTGTAGGTATTTTCAATTCAAAAACTCGTAGAATTCTCGTAGAATATGTATAATATGAATCGTAGAATAAGTTCTGAATAAGATATGATGCCTGCAAGGCAAATACAGTAGATTTTCCTCAAGCAACTGTTCAAGTTTCACTGCAGCACCTTTATTTGACCCCAGATTTGTAGGAGTAGCAGCAAAGTGCTTTGATACAGTTAGAAATTCCCCAATCAACAATAACGTTAAACAGTACATCAGCTTGAGACTGTCCTGTGCCATCATGAAGTACTGGAATGGCTAATATTTTTTTTAGTTTTTCCACAACTTAATACAACTGGTAGTCGTTCTTTAGTTTCTCCAGTTGAAGTTCTTAAAACTTTACCATCCCAGTGTAAGACACTAGCATTTAAATCTTCATTTCTTCTTTGACTTGTTTTAATTTTTCTTCGCGTATTTTCTCTCTGATTCGGCGAATTGATGACCTATTTACGATTAATGGATTTACGTCGATATTTAATATTAAACATAAAGTTACAATCAAATGTATAGCGTTGCGGTCACTTAATTTACAATGATCGAACACTGCTACTAATTTATCATCTATGATATTTATCGTCCCACGTGATTGTTTTGGTTCCTGCATTGGAGTAGTCCCCAGTTCATCGGAAAAACTCGAAACTGATGATATTGTTTTTTGACTCAACTTAATTACTCCTTCGGATTCACTGCTTGATGTAAATTCCAGAATTCCTCTATTTAATAAACACAAAAGATATAAAAATCAAAATTGAAGTTAACATGCATTTATTTATTTAATTAATAAATTAAACTTTTTCCAAAACAGTCTAACTTCATCAATACAGATTTCTGCACTTTGACGTAATAAAAATTGAATTTGAGGATCCGTGTATGATAAAAAAAAAATTCAGCACTTGTAAATTTGATGGCAATTTATTATCGATGATTTGAGTGTTACCATCTCCAATTAAATAAATATTTTGACGTAAGACTAATCTTGATGTCAGGATGAATAATTATTTGATCAGACAACTCACACAGATTGTTTATTTTAAAGGGAGGTTATGTGATTTATGAGTGTTTTTAAGCGTCGACATGTTTGAGTACATAAATATCGTAATAGGTAGCGTAAGTACTTGATAATATTGATAACTATATAAAAATGAAATTTTGAGCTCGAATAACTTTTGAACCAATAGACTTAGCAAAAAATCATAGGAAACCTTTTTTTTGAGCGTTAAATTCTCTACAAAAATGTTTATGTCTCATTATTCTAAATTTATTTTTCCCCGAGTTATAAAATTCTAAAGAACGAAAGAAATTTTTCCCATGTTATTTCCATAAGATACTTCGGCTGGAATGCGGACTATCTTAGAGTTAATATTAAGAACTAAAATTTTCAGGGAATTTTTTTTTATCAATTTGGAAGCAGTTGAGCCCTGGGAGCGATGAAATCGAAAACACCCCTGCTAAGGACCACCCTAATATATATATATATATATATATATATATATATATATATATATATATATATATATATATACATACGGATATAACTGTAAAGATTTGAGATGAACACACTAGGCAAGACAAGATAACACTAGATTATACTGGACAGGACTGTGCAAGCTTGTGTAATACTGGATTACGCTGGACAAGTCTGAGAAGACTGTTAAAGTATAGGGAGGACTAGTTAAGACCAGACAGTACCACACATGACCAGACAAGACCATACAAGATCAGTCAAGACCAGACAAGACCAGATGAAACCAGACAAGACCATACAAGATCAGACAAGACCACGTAAGACCCAACAAAACCAGAAAAGACCAGAAAGGATCATAGAAACCCAGGCAAGACCTGACTAGCCCATACAAGACAAGACAAGACGAAGGACAAAAACAAGACCGTACTAGATGAGAATAGGCCAGATAATTCCAGACAAGACCAGCAAGACTAGGGTTTGACGGTTTCTCAAATCGGTTTCAAGGAATTCAAAGAATCGCCTGGATCTTCCACCTCACAACAAACAAACGAATATTTTGAATTTTATGTGAAAGTGAAAAAGAGTAAAAACTTAAAACAAACGGAACACAGCCTGAATTTATAAATATATTGAGCCTTTTCGGAGTTCTATAACAATTATTGAGTCTTTTTAGGACTGCCAAAACAAATCTCAGTGAAATTTGCAATTTATACTGTAGCTTTCAGTCCACCTTCGTGGAACTCAACAAAACCATAATAATAACATTGTTTTTAATATCATGTCTTTCCGATACCTTAAGTGGATAGCCATCTTTGGATGCGTTTCGAGATCTATCTTTCATCAGCACAGTTTTGCAAACCACTCACTAGAAAACCCCTTGCGGTGACCAGGGCAAGATGTTTTTAATTTTCACATTTTGTGAGAGAGACATGAACTTAGCAGGTCAATTGATTGAACTGATAAAATAGAGATTGGTGTAACCATCCCACGTTATAGATAATCATACAGACTTACGGAACCCAGCTTGAATATATAAATAAATTCAGCCTTTCCGGAGCTCTATAACAATTATTGAGGCTTTTGTTTTAAGTTTATATGATAATCTATAACATAGGATGGTTACACCAATCTCTATTTTATCAGTTCAATAAATTAGCCTGCTAAGTTCATGTCTCTCTCACAAAATGTCAAAATTAAAAACATCTTGCCCTGGTCACCGCATGGGTTTTCAATTGAGTGATTTGCAAAACTGTGCTGATGAGAGATAGATCTCGAAAAGCTTCCACAAATGGCTATCCACTTAAGGTATCGGAAAGACATTTTAAAACTAATGCTATTTTTATGGTATTTGTTGAGTGCCACGAAGGTGGACTGAAAGCTATAGAATAACTTGCAATATTCATTTAGATTTGTTTTGGTGGTCCTAAAAAGACTCAATAATTGTTATAGAGTTCTGGAAAGACTGAATATATTTATATATTCCGGCTGTGTTCCGTTTGTTTTAAGTTTGTATGATTATCTATAACATGGGATGGTTACACCAATCTCTATTTTATCTGAAAAAGTGTAGTTTAGAAAAATCATATCGAAACTTACAGCAATGGATGGATTTTCTATTGGATTTTTTTTCATTTTTAGGGTTCCGTACCGAAAACGGAACCCTTATAGGATCACTTTGTTGTCCGTCTGTCTGACTGTCTGTCTGTCCGTCTGTCTGTGTGTCAAGACCATTTTTCTCAGGAACGCGTAGAGGTAACAAGTTGAAATTTCTATAAAATACTCGGGTCTGCGGTCTCTTTCAGTTGTGAAAAAATCAAACTTGTATGTCAACGCGGTCAAAAGATATGACCGTATATGTCGCATATTTTGCGATTTCACAAGGAAATCAAAACCTATAGGGTACTTCCCGTTGACCTAGAATCATGAAATTTGGCAAGAAGCGGTGTCTTACAGCACATGTAAAGGGGAAAATCTGAAAACCGTGAATATGTAGTTTAATTACAAGAAAAATGCGAATTTACTATTAGAAACTTATGAAAATACACTAATGTGTTGCGTCCGTCTGGTGTCAGCCACCAGAAACATATGGGCTGCATACAGTTAGGTCCTCCTCGGTTAGGTCAGAAGGTTAAAAAATATGTGTCGGCACCAAGCTGTTTATTCTGAATTTTCTTTGTTTATACTCGTTATGCATTTCATCACGTATGCTCTATATACATAATATATACAGGGTATATATTATGTCTAAAATTTTGCTTGTTTATAACCGACATGCGACATACTCAAGTCCCGTAATATCCTGTATATATTATATTTCCTATAATTTTTGTTTATAATCTACATATACTTAAATCACGTACGCCCTATATTTTTTGGTAGTCAATTGCCCAAAAGTAGTCAATTGGACAACTGAATGTTAAGAGTATCGAAATAGATCTAGAAATAGTTAATATATTAGTTTATATTAGATCTAGAAATAGTTAGATCTTAATATAAGTGAATAAGTGTAATACTAAAATAAAGTTTTCTTTTTATAAGTTTAAAAATATTCGCGTTATTTAAAAAAATACCCTGTAAACCTTTATACAGGGTATGTAGGTATACAGGCAAAATTGAGCAGTAAAAACAAATAGCAAAGTTCCAGAACCCCTAAACACTCATAGTGAATGGGGGATATATGGTAATAAAATATAGGGTAGAATTCCATCGTACGACAGCGACATCTTGAGGTTATGCTTGCAGCGGTACTAAGATGGTCGTGATTTCAGGAGGGCCACTTGTCAAGTTAACTGAATGTGCTTGCTACGACCTCCACAAAAAAAAAGATACCTTACTTACAAGTTTGTACGGAACCCTCGGTGCGCGAGTCACAACTCGCACTTGGCCGTTTTTTTTTCAATTGGCTTATACTGGAAGGAGCACTTTAAAGTGGCAACGAGTGGATGCATTACCAAGAAACAACTCAAGAATTATGGATCTCATTCATGCGTTTTATGACAATGCCAAACGTGAAACTAGTATTGAATTTGATTCAATAAGAAAGAATAGGAAAAAAATCTCTATAACTTTAGACGAGTGGACTAGCAAAAGAAATCATAGATTTTTAAATATTAATGTATACCATTTGGCAGAAGATTTCAATTTGGGATTAGTGCACATAGCGGGTTCCTGTGGTGCTCAGAGAACATTAGAATTTGTATCTGGAAGGCTACACAATTTGCGTCTGACATAGTTGCATCAACAATTGATGGTGCTGATGTTTTGGCAAATTATCATCTATAGTTAATCAACTATGCTATTCACACGTCATCCACTTAGCATTTACTGATGTATTATATAAACATAGAGAAATGGCCGAGGCTGAAACCGAAGTAAATGTTTCAAGTGAGTAATCGGAATATGAAGGTGAAGACGAATATAACGACAATCTCTAAACCGAGAACATCCTATTCCCATTTTGTCTGACAATTACCAACAATCAGTTTACAAATTTGGAAATTTTTGAGAAAATTTGAAAGTTCTTTAGAAAATCTCCAGTAAAAAACACAATTCTTCAAAATTATATCAAACAAGAAAAAGGAAATGAATTAAATTTAATTCTAGATTGAAAAACAAGGTGAAATAGTATAGACGTATTGAGGACATGATTGTAAAATTTCTGGCAGTAAAAGAATGTGTTCTTTTAGCATTGAATGATATTGGTTCTTCTAATATGTGGAACGAGTCAATATGCTATTCTTTTGAAACTTCAGAAAGTGTTAGGACCGAAGTGTTAGACCAAATTATTAACAAGTAAAGGTATATTTGAATTTATGTTAAATGAACAAAAAAAATTAAATGGTGAAATAAGTTTGAAATTATTATATGCTTTAGAACAGGCATGTCAAACTCATATGATATTGCGGGCCAAATTTTCTAATTTGTACTAAGTTGGGGGCCGCATGTTTTTACTGTTAAAAAAGTTAATAAAATACGATTGTTAGAATGAATATATTATGTATTTATTTTATTCATGTAAGTTTCATAAAAGTTATAATAAGCAAACTCACTTTAATACTACTTCTTAGAAGATATTTGACATCATTTGTTGGAAAGCAAGTCATCAATATTTGGTTGAATATCTTTGGTTGAGTAACTGTTGCAATTTTTAAATTTGATTATATATGTATGTCGGTTAATCCTGGCCTTTCTGAACTTTAGTTATTTTTCATTAAAGAAAATAGTTCCTCGCACAAATGAATGCTTCCGAATATTGCCAGTATACGCGTAACAAACGATAACATTTTAGGAAACCGAGCTACAGATAAATATGTATATAATTCTGGAATTTCAACTTCAATAAATTCAAATCAGTAAAGAATAACACTGAATATCAATTAATTCTATTTGTAAGTTTTCATCAACAATTTCAATATCGATAGATAGAGGTGAAGTTAAAAGACGAAATAATACTTCACAACTTTCCAAATAAAAAAATCTTCGATCAAATTCCATTTCTAATAATTTAATTTGGTGAGCATATCTTCGTAAATTATAATTTAGGTGATTTAAGCAGTAGATATTGACAGCTTTCAAAGTGAGATAGGTTTTCTTCTTCTATTTACCAACTTATTAAAGCGGAATATAGCTTGAATATATAAATATAATCAACCTTTCCGTAGCTCTATAATATTATTAAATCTTTTTAAGACTACAAAACAAATCTCAAGTTGCAACACAACAGATATTTGTATTCTATTTATTAGACCTCAGTCCACTTTCGTAGCACTAAACAAGAACCAGATAATTAACATGGTTTTTAAGATCACTATCTTTCTATTTAATACAAGTGAATAGCCATCTGCAGACGTGTTTCGAATGTTATATATCTAGTACTTATTTAGTGCCACGAAAGTGGACTGAGGGCTTGTAAATAGCATACAAATATCTGTTGGGTATCAACATGAGATTTGTTTTATAGTCTTAAAAAGAATTAATATTATAGAGCTACGGCAAGGTTGAATATATTTATATATTCAAGATATATTGCGCTTTAATAAGTTGTTATGATTGTATCTATAATTAGTGTGGTTTCAACCCAAATTCAATTATCTTTTTCTATTGGTTTTTTTGCTAATAATTTTTGTGTGAAAGCGTTAATATTATCAAATAGCGTTGTAACAACATGATGTTTTCTTTGAAGTTAAAGATTAACTCGTTAATTCCTAGTGTCACTTCTAGGTGACGGGACTTTTTTGTTTAAGTGCAATTTATTATATTTTAAAAACAAATATGTTACTACAAAAATGTCAATACTTAGTAATACTTGTGATTGTATTTTGGGCAACACTGGAGTTATGTTATCAGTCAAAGTAATTCAATTGTCTCAAACGGTCTTTTCTTTTTTTGCTCGTATGTGTTTTGTGAAATTTACATTGTTGTAAAAATGTTAAAAGGGTAACTACTCTAATTGTTTTTATTGTAAATGTTCAATAATCAAACTAATACTAAGAGTGTATTATGTTCAAAAAATAATTAGTTTTGTATTCAAAATAACGGTCAAGTTATCGCCTGTAGGTGCCACCCCCAAAAAAAACTAGGGGATAGTTTTTTTTCCTTTTTCTTTTTTCTTTCCATATTTTGAATACCCAAACACGATAATTAGCACAAAATAAAAATTTAGTAGATGTTAATTATTGAGTTTTGTTGATTAAGATGACTAGTAATATCAACGGAGCAAGCTAATAGCTAATTGTTATGACACTTTATGAGTGGAAAGCCATTGCACTTCTGTATAATATGGTAGATTCTATATCTTACAAAAATAAAACAAATTGACGATGATTATGCCTACGTACTCGAATATAATTTTGGTAACTTGCTTGTGAATAATACCATGAAAATGTTCAAAATATTATGGTGATAATATTTTGAACATTATCAAACATAAGTGTTTACATACTTCTTTTAAAAAACTCTTTTAGTAATACCGGTCATGATAGGTGCACCATTTGCACCTATCCAGTTGCAGGTGCACCAACTTTTCCAATGGTAACTTATGCTTCTTCAAAACTGCCATAAGCGCAACAAAAATATCAGCTCCAGTAGCTGTATTATGCATAGGAATGACTTTCAAAAGTTCTTCACTTAATTTTAAATTAACATCGCATCCGCGAATAAAAACTTCCAGCTGAGCGATATATCGAATATCTGTACTTTCATCAATTGGTACAGAGTAGGCTTGAAATATTGATATTATTTAGTTATGCCGATTTATCAAAATCTCGGCTATTACGTCAACTCTGCTTGCTACAGTATTTCGACTTATTTGTGCTGGACATAATACTTCCGCCGTATATAAAAAATATTTTGAAATGTCTCGGCGGGCCGCACTCTCTATATTGTCGGGCCGCATGTGGCCCGCGGGCCGCGTATTTGACATGCCTGGTTTAGAAGAACGAATTCACTAAAGAAGACAAGTAGAATTAGCAACTCTTTTGTTGTATTTCTAAAATCCACGAAACATTTACAGTTCAGCAAAGAAATCTAGTGGATTTTCTTTAGCTTCAAAAATCGAAATTATTAAGCTACCTGGAAAGATATTGTCTAGAATGTTTAATAAATTCTAATGTGGAAACAGATTTTGAGACAGAGAAAGAAACTGAAGCCACAACTGAATGCTGAAGCCATGACAAAATCAATTCATAAGTCTCTTAAAGACCTTTATCTTAGAAATATAGAAATTTACAAACCCAAAGACACTGAAAGCTGAGTTTTAATTATTTGAGGCAACGACTAAAAGAACCAAAAACTTAGACTTGTTATTTGATGCCTTGAAAACTATAAAACCAAGCTCAGTAGCTGGGGAAAGAGTATTATCAATTTCAAGCAATATTATGATCCACTGTTCATAATATTGCTTGAAATTGATAATACTCTTTTCCCAGCTACTGAGCTTGAGCTTATTTGGGGTTTTTTAAAATCGTATTTTCTTAGGAGAAAAGTTAGTGCGATAAAGATAAATACTATTACAAATTTGTGTTTGATTTCTCATTATTTTGTATGAGTAATGTGTAATCCTAAAAATTTTATTTTTATTTTGACTTTGGATATTGATATCCTTTTTTGTTTTTTTTTTATATTCGTTACCGCCAACTATGCACCGCAGTTCCCATAAAACTGTATTCTCCTTTTTCTCATTTGGGCTACAATTCCTTCTTTCTTCAGGTATAATTCTTTGTTAGGTTTTAGTCTCCTCTCTCCATCCTTGATATTTGGGCCTAGGATTTTTCGTAGCATTTTCCTTTCTTTCCTCCTGATGTCTTCGAGGCCACCCTTACCAATAATGTCTAATGTTTCTGCTGCATATAGACATTCAAGTCCTATCAGACCTGAATGTCTATAAATCTAGGTGTCGGAATTTAGCCCCAAAGGATAGGCCCTTTTTTTAGATGTATCCTTGGTAAGTTGATAAGCCATTTCCATTCTTCTCGCCCGCTCTTTGATGGTATTTTTATCCGACCTATTGTTCTGTAATTTTTCTCCCAAATACTTAAAACACTTAACTCGCTTTATTGTGGGTCCTCTCAACTCCAAGTGGAGAGGAGCGTCTTTGATGCTGGTCATGAAGACAGTCTTCTCAAAAGAAATTTGAAGCCCAGTCTTTTTGGCTATCATTTGGAGTTCTTCAGTGCTTTTAATCGCTGTTTCAACACTGGTAGTGAGTATCACAGTATCGTCTGCGAATGCCAAATAATCCGTTCTTATACTTTCTTTACCTCTCCCTAACCTGAAAGCCTCTTTATCCCAAATTCCCTTTGACCATTCTCGAATAACTTTTTCTAAGACGCAGTTGAATAATATTGACGTCGCGTAATTGAACGACAAGACATATCCACGTGTTACATTTACGACGCTCAAACTGTCGTCGATAATAATCAACAGCTATTTTCAAATTCGGTGGTAGATTCCGCATCGGATAACCAAAATTATATTCGCAATTACTTTGCAGAAACGCGTAAAATCCGTCGAGTAATTTAACGACAAGACATTTTCACTTGAAACATTCACGACGCTCAAACTGTCTTTGCTAATAATCGACAGCTAATTTCAACTTCGGCCGCAAATTCCGCATCGGATAACCAAACTTATATTCGAAATTACTTTACTGAAACGCGTAAAAACCGTCGCTTAATTGAACGACAAGACATATTCACTTGTAACATTTACGATGCTCAAGCTGTCTTTGCTAATAATCGACAGCTAAAATAGCTTAACACGCGCAAAGACAGTTTGAGCGTGGTAAATGTTTTAAGTGAATATGTCTTGTCATTCAATTACGCGACGGTTTTTAAGCGTTTCAGTAAAGTAATTGCGAATATAAGTTTGGTTATCCGGTGAGGAATTTGCGGCCGAAGTTGAAATTAGCTGTCGATTATTAGCAAAGACAGTTTGAGCGTCGTGAATGTTTCAAGTGAATATGTCTTGTCGTTTAATTACGGGACGGTTTTTACGCGTTTCTGCAAAGTAATTGCTAATATAATTTTGGTTATCCGATGCGATTATGATTATATGATGTCGATTATTAGCGTAGTACGCCAGTTTTGATTTCGAAAGGCTCTGACAACTCCCCCGGAACTATATTTTGGAGAAAGTATTGCTAATCGTCTGTTGAATTAGATTCCTCGTCTTGTTGTCCACTCCAAATTCTTCGAGAATTGCCAATAAGGTTTTTCGGTCAATGGAGTCATAGGCCTTCCGGAAGTCCACAAAGACGGCGACATATTTATTCTGTCCCAACATCCTGTACTTTATGATATTCCGCAGGTTGAAGATTTGATCCGCGCAAGATCTTCCTTTCCGAAAACCTGCTTGGTATTCACCCAATTCCGAATCCAACAACCCTTCTATTCTTGTTAGTAAAGCTTTCGATAAAATCTTGTTAGGAACTGAATATATTTTATATAAATTACAATAAATATTTTTCCTTATTCTATTTTTTGACAAAAAATCGAAAACTGGTTAAAACCGGTTTTTTGAAAATCTGGATTTCGGAAACCGGTTATTCAAAAAGTCATTTTTTGTATAAACCCTATACAAGACCTCAGAAAACCAGATAAAACTAAACTAGACTAGATCAGACAAGACCAGACACGACCACACCAAATCAGACAAAACGAGACAAGTACAGACCAGACCGGACAAGACCGAGCAATGCTGGCCAAAAACCAGACAACAACGGACAAGACCGAACAAGACCGGACAAAACCGGACAAAGTCGGAGAAGTCTGAATCGGACCGGACTAGACCCGACTAGACCATACACAACCAGACAAAAGCAGAAACAACCAAATCCAGGCAAATCCAGACAAGACCGAACCAGATCGAACAAGGCTCGACAAGACCGAATAAAACCGTATAAGATCGGATAAAGTCAGAGAAGACTGAACAATACCGGACTAATTTGGGCCAATTTCTTTTGGGCCAATTAATAGAGGCTGAAGAAATATTTTATTATTTTATAGGAAACCAAATATAACTGCAGGAGTGTAGTATTATTCATATTTTAGTATTAATTCAGATATACCCTATTTACATAACTTGCTTTTTTCTATATTTACTTATTAATAATAATGTAGTTCCCAATATATCATTGGTTCCCAATAGTATATCATTTAATATTATTACAACAAATACACTTATATTGTTAGTATTTGTGTGCAAATGACAATAAAAAAAGCATCGTTGATTCATGTAGGTAAATAAATTCCAGCGATTATTTCGCAAGTGTAAATTTAAGGACACGTTTTTTTAACGTACTCCATAGTGCGATAATAAAAAGGTGAAATAAAGCAGATAAAGTTGTAAATAAAGTCCAGCCGCACAATGCAGAAGCTGCAACATATGAATTACAATATAAAGCTATGTAAAATAACCGGATTCCGTATGATTTACAGGCAGCAAGCGCAAGTCTAACGCGTATTTACGACCAATAAATATATAGTGTAAAGAATATAACTTAATAATCCTAACATAATTTTGCCGAATCAAGATTTCATGTTTAAAATCTTCACAATGGAACAATTTAAAGTGGAGGGATGGATTTATACCTATAAAGTAACTATAATAAGTAATTTTAACTACCGTCTATATATTTATTTATACTTATTACGTCATGTGAGTTAACTACCTCAAAATTATTGCTTCAGAAAGCAATGCCTTGCTAATTTTATTATTATATTTACTGCTTACTACATCTTACTCTTCACATCTACATTACATTTTACATACTTAGTCTACTCTTTACTGAAATAGGAATATAATGTTACATAAGTATATAAGTTTATAGCACAATCTGAGAAAATGTTAAATTTCTTTTTAATTATATATTTAAGCAAATTTATTTCTTTTTTTTTTATTAAATCTTTTATTTTGTTTTATTATTTAAGATATTAATTTTATTTCTTAAAATAATGTAACTTGAAAATTATTTGGTTTGTATTGGTTGTAGTAAAATTTAGCGCATGAACAGCGTTTAACTTTTTGAAGCTAATCTATATTGAAAAATATTTTTTATGTAAAAAAGTACATTCTTAGGATCCGCTAGCTACCTTTTCTGCGCCGAAGATTCCGATTTCTTTTTATGTGTGGCTTGAAAGATCTGGATCATTTATAAAACTCATCGGCAAACAATGGACGTCAAAAGCTCGGAAAACTAATAGGGTGTGATTTCAAGGGGTGTTAAATGAACCACCCATGGAACGATAACAGGTAGTTCCCCTGAAATATCATCCCCTAATGGTATTTGGCCCACAAAAAATCATATTACATATGTCAAACAATGTATACAAGACAGATTGACAGAATCTACTTTTATGATAAATTAGGTTTTCAAAAGGAAAAACAGGATTAAATATTTAATCTTATTATATTTTTTTTTTTTATAAAATTTTAATAATTTATTAGTGTTGTTAGTTAAACATATTAATCTATTTGTAGATTTATATAATGTTTAGAAAGAGAGAATTTGTGGTGTCTAAATAATATAGATGGTAGACAAGAATATTAATGGGATATTTGAATGGAAAATTTGTTTGCCCTAATTATGGAAATATGTGAATTTGTATAAAAGGTATAAAAGTATATGTAAAAAATGCTATCTCATAACCCAATTCGTTTTCAACAGTGTTTTGTAACAAATTACAGACATGCTTTGTCCATATATACTGCCGGATAATTGATAATTTCAAGAACCCAGAAAAAATAATATAAAAACAGTTCTCTATATTACAAAACTAAGATTAAATTGATTTATTACAAGAAATCGAAAGTAAATATAACATTCCAACATTAATCCAATTAGTATCATCAGTATTAATTGAATATTGGGGTGAAACCATACTAAAAATAGATACAATCATATTCATTTACTAAAGCGAAATATAAATGTTCATAGCTCTAAGTTATTAAGCTAAAGTAAGTGTATCCCATTTTATAATTCAAAAGAGTAAGGCTGCATTGATTTGGAAACGCTTCAGCATATGGCTATTCTTGATCTACTTAGAAAGAAATTAATTAAAAAATCAATGTTATTTCTCTAGCTCTATGAGTGACATGAAAATGGACTAGTTCTAGGAATAACAAACAAATCTTTCTTGTATAATTCAATATAATATGTGATATTAACCAGGAAGTAGTTATTTCAACATGAAATTTGACAATATCATACGATACCAGACAAGACCAGACAAGACAAGACCAGACAAGACCAGACAAGACCAGACAAGACCAGACAAGACCAGACAAGACCAAACAAGACCAGACAAGACCAGACAAGACCAGACAAGACCAGACAAGACCAGACAAGACCAGGCAAGACCAGACAAGACCAGACAAGACCATACATACCATACCATACAAGACTCGTCTCGATAGTCGAGCGAGGCAGACGTGCGTTGAACAGTTTAAATAAGTTTTAGTCAAATCAGTGAGTTTTATTTGTTAAAAATAAGATAAAATGCCAAAATATGCCTAGAGATCTTAGATCTAATACCCAGTCGGATAAAAATAAAGACGAGGAGGAGTTAAAAAACTTCTCGCTACCCGAGCCGATTAAAAACATTATTAAAAATGAAATCGATCCTCTACATAGCCGTATTGATAAATTATGTGATCATATAAAGGAACTAAACATTAATATACTGGCCTTAAAAGAGGAAAATGCAGAGTTGAAAAATCAGCTAAACAAGAATGAAAGTAAAAATATTCGAGAGGAACCCAAAAACCAACGCCAAAACAGCGATAAAACACTATCGCCGCGCGATAAAGCAGAAAAATCGCCCGTCCCGCTCAATGAAAATAGAAATGAATTGTAAATAAATAATCAAGCTGAATCCAATAATGACGAGAATGTCCTTATGCCAAACGATGCTACATGGGAAGTACAACGGAGATATAAAAAACGTGCAAGGCGATCCAACGTAACTGTAGGTACAACCGCAGAAAACACAATCTTAAGGGCTTATGTTTACTGGCTGGAACCATATCTAACAGAAGGTGACGTCACAAACTACCTTCAAAACAAGAAATTCAACATCGTAAGATGCAAGCAACTCAAATCTAGGCATCCAGAAGAATACTCATCTTTCCAAGTATAAGTGCCAATGGAAGATCTAACTGAAATAAGGAAACCGGAAACTTGGCCGAAATACGCAAATGTCAAGCGGTTTTTTCTAAAACGGGAAATCTCGCAACCAGAAATATTAAAAATATAGACAAGATTGAAAATCAAGTAGAAAGAAATATATTATTGTATCTGAATATTTAATACTTAAGAAATAAAATCTGAAATTGAATTAACAATTGAAAACAGAAACCCATATTTCCTATGTCTCACCGAAAATTGGATGAACAATGAACTACTACCACTCGTCCATATTGGCAATTATAAATTAATATCGCAATTCTGTAGATCTCGCACCACCGGAGGAGGAGTAGCCATATGGGCCCGCTCGTCCCTAGACAACGATACCACGGATGTAAATAGCTTGGAAATTGAGAAAAACTCAATAGAAAAATGCATCGAAATATGCGGTATTATATGGCAAAGTAAAAAAATATATATACAAATACTCAATGTATACAGACCACCTGCTGGGTGTATAACAACATTCATGGTGATGGAGAAAGTATTCTAAATAATATATTTCACAAAACTAGAGATATAATACTCGCTGTAGACTTCAACATTAGTCTTGCAGCAAACTCGAAAGAAAAGGAAATCTACTGGATCTACTAACATCACTTGGAATGGTTGAACAAGTACACGACTTCGCAAGAATCACAGGCAACACGAATACTAAAATAGATAACTTATTTGCAAAAACAAGTTTTCCATTAAGTACGTCTCTGGAAGACACAACAATATCCGACCACCGATTAATTCTACAAAGTGGCACTCTGCAGAAAATTAAAGAGAAACAACACCGTCTCGTTAGAAGGTTCACTGAGCAAAATAAACTTCTATTCGCAGAGGCGCTGGCTGCGGAATCATGGCTTGCAATATGTAGTACCGAAGATATTAATGAGAAAATGGCCATTCTCATCAAGACACTTCAATACTGAAGTAGTATTGAAGTGTCTGAACACCTGGTTTCCTATGGTCAAAGTAAATATACATAACAAGACATGGTTACAAAAGAAGTAAAAATATCAACCGCCAAAGTCAAAGATATTTACATATTACAAAAATAATACCCAATCCTAAGATCACAATACCTGCAAATAATGAAAAGCTACCAGAAGCTTATAAAGGACACGAAACAACAATTCTACGGAAAGATAATGAACGAAGCCACAAACAAGTAAAAAGCTATCTGGAAACTAATAAATGAACAGGCAAATAAAACAGATACAACAAGACATGTAGAACTTACAGAAAACGATAATTTAATTCGAGATCCTAAAGAAGTAGCAAGCATATTCAATACGTTTTTCCAAAAGGTAGCAGAAAACATTGCGCAAAACATTGAATCCACTACTATTACAAACGGCCATATCACATGTAAATCAAACACGATATATATATACAGGAATTCACATGTATGGAAGTTTTGTCTGTTTTGGAAGAATTGCAAAATAAAACATCTTATAGTCCAGATGGTCTGCCATGCATTATAATTAAAGAATTTCGCCACTACATACTGAAGCCACGTACATCACGCACATCATTAACAAATCCTTTGAGATGGAACAATTTCCCGACGTCTTAAAAACTTCCAAGATTTGTCCAATCTATAAAAAAGGGAATAAAAATGATGTGAATAACTATAGACCGATTGCACTGCTGTCAGTATTCTCGAAAATTTTAGAAAAATGCATGTCAAAACGATTGACACCATTTATAGAGAAATATAAGCTGATCCCCGCACAACAACATGGCTTCTGCAAGGGGAAATCTACAAACACAGCGATACTAGAAGTAACTACAAGAATTATGCAAGAAGTAGATCGCGGAAGAAGGCGAATTGGTATATTCTGTGATCTATCTAAGGCCTTCGACTGTGTGCCACATAACCACCTATTAAATAAGCTATATATCTATGGTATAAAGGAGAAAGCTGGTGGATGGTTAAAATCATATGTAATAGATCGTACTCAATTTGTTGCATTAAATTACAACAACAATACAGCACATTCCTCTGCCGTACGAACAAATATAGGTGTTCCTCAAGGTAGTATCCTTGCCCCACTACTATTTTTGATATATATAGCAGACCTGCCAGCATACATAAATGGTTATCAGTGCACCTTCTATGCAGATGATACAATCTTCATTGTGTCTGAATCTAAGGGCAGTGACAATGAAACATGTGCTCAGATACTTTTGAACAAAATAGATAAATCAATGAATCTCAGAAAAGTCTGAGTACGTTATCTTCCAAACTTTAAGGAGCGATTATTCACAAGATCTCCAATAAAATATAGCAACCTATCCACTTAGAGATCAAAACATACAAAATTCTTAGTACTCATTATAGAGGAATATCTGCAATGGAATCACGCCGTCGCACGCCGTTGCATGTGTGTAATTTTAAATAAAAAGATTTTTCTAATAAGAAGCCTACGAAAAATAGTATCGATAGCTAACCTACTTCACTTCTACTATGCAGAAATACAGTCAATCTTATCCTATGGAATTGCAGTCTGGGGATCATCTCCACGTGTACAAACAGTACTTAAGTCGCAAAAAAGGATTGTCAGAGCCATAATGGGATTGAAGAAAAATGAGTCCCGTAAAACATTTTAATCACAACTAGGAATACTTACAGTACCCAGCTTATATATATATATATATATATATATATATATATATATATATATATATATATATATATATATATATATATATATATATATATATATATATTTTGGAAGTGTCTACAATCATCTATAAAAATAAACAGAACATCGACAAAAATATGGACAAACACAACTACAATACAAGAGGCAAAGAAAAACTGTATATGCCCAAATCAAATTTAACATTGTGCCAAAAGAGTCCACATCAGCAAGGAATTATAATATATAATAAACTACCATCAGAAATCAAAGAAGCTAAATCCGTAAAAATCTTCCGAACACTTCTAAAAAAATTTCTACTTCCTCACACGTTATATAGTGCTGCAGAACTCAATAATATTTCATTCAAAATAAATGCTACAAATATTTAAAATTAATTTGTCAAACACTTGATATACTTATTCATATTATTTCCTTACTTTTTGTATTATTAATTTTGTATTATACTTAAATATCTCTAATTTTTTGTAGACTTAGCCTAAAGTTACTCTTAACTCACAGGTGAATAAATTATTTCATTTGATTTGATTTGATACAAGAGCGGACAAGACCAGACAAGACAAAACAAGACCAGACTAGACCCGACTATATCAGGCAAGTCCAGTAAGACCGGAGAAGACAGGAAAAGACTGGACAAGGTCCGTCGATACCAGACAAGTTCAGACAAGACCGGACAAAACTGGACAAGATCGGACAAGACTGGAGAAGGTAGCACAATGTCGGAGAAGAGCGGGTAATATCGGACTAGACCAGAGAGGACAGGACAGGACCGGACAAGATCGGACAAGACGGGACAAATCGGACAAGATCGGTCGAGGTTTGGTTTTGATTTTACATGATGTGCAGCAAGAGCTGTATTTAAAAAATAATGTTATTTGTCTAGCTCCATGTCTTAGTGCCATGAAAATGGATTTAGTCATGGAATAACATACAAGTCTTTGTTGTATAATTGAATATCCTGTGTAATATTAGCCAAGAAGTAGTTGTTTCAAAATGAGATTTGTTCATATAGCTAATAAGACTTAATATTATGGAGCTACGAACAGGTTGAATATATTTATATATTCAAGCTATTTTTCGCTATAGTAAGTTAGTATGATTCTATCTACAGTTATAATGGGTTCCCCGCAATATTCAATTTTCGTTTATATCAATAACGGAAACTAGGTTCAGGTCTTTCTACAGACATGTAAAATCAAAACCTAACCTCGCCAGTCCAGCAAATGTAGGTGTATCCAATTTTATTGTTCAGAAGAGCAAAGCTGCACTGATGAGAGATAGATCTCAAAACGCGTCTGCAGATGGCTATTCACTAAATTTAAATCATTTAAAGAAATAAATGGATTTAAAAAACAAAGTTATTTCAAAGTTAGTTCCATGAAAGTCTCTGTTGTAAATTTCAATATCCTGTGTGGTATTAGTCAGGAAGTAGTTCTTTCAACATGACATTTGTTCATAGTCCTAATAAGACTTAATGTTATGGAGCTACGAGCAGGTTGAATATATTTATATATTCATGCTATATTTCGCTTAGGAAAGTTTGAACAGTATAATGTTTATCAAAAATTGATAAATTCGGAATTTAAGTTTTTAATTATCATTTTTTGTTGAAGTAATAATGCAAAGGGTATTTAGTGATGTGACTATGCATAGCGGGTTTATTTAAGGATAAGCAGCTGTAAAATAAGTCCCACCCTCGGAGCCTGACTAGGCGAATATCGCTGGAGAAAAAAAGTGAACCGGGAGATGATTGACCATCGATAACTACACCAGAAACTTGGTGCAAGTGACGAGGCGAACTTGGGAACGAAACACTGCCGGATTTCTATTAGGCTCGAGCTACTGATTAATCAAAACGATATGCTCCCTATAGCGTCAATTAAAAAACCTGCGTTTTATTATGCTTATGATTACGGTTACAGGGACAGGTATCCGTTTCGATTTAATCGAAATTGTATTTTCGTATGTGATTTCATTTATCTTTATTTAAGAAATCTGAACAATAAATTTTACGAAACTATTTCTTCAATTTCTATGGAAAAAAAGTTTGTGAACAAATTTTGTAAATTCTCAAAAAACAATTCTTGAAAAAAATAACGTGAATTATTGTTCAATCTGAATAAATTAACCACCGATTTTCTGAAAACACTTAATTCTGTTGTTAATTTGTTCTCTCCAAAACAAACATTAACATTTTCTCCGCATAAATCATAGCTATTGAGTGATTTAAAAATAAAACCGGTACGGCTGATAAAGTTACCTTATTGTATTCAGACCGATTTAACATGAACATAAAGTATTCGCATCCTCCTTAAATCATTTCCTCGCGACATTAATCTGTAAGCGCCATCCATTATCCACCCAGAGATTATATTTTCAGCAAAGGTATTCCTCTACCTTCATATATCAGGGGTAAAAACGTTCACTAACTAGATAACTTTATTAATATAATATATTTGCTTCATAATAATAATAATAATAAACAATGTTAGGATTTAAAAAATCCCAACCCAATATCTTTTCATACGATAACAAATTTATACTTATTCCTTAGTTTGCTAAACGCATTAGCATATATTCCACTGTTGCCGAATCTAGTCTGGTGAAATTATATAAGACCAAGAATGTTTACAAACCCTTAATTTATAAATTCTTCGTATTTAAAGGTTACTTAACGATGAAATTAATTTAATTTGTTTAAAAGTATTAATTGTTTAAAATAGGTAAACGTTGAATTTGATTTGTTTTAAATAAAGAGGCTGTTACCGCCGATTACTATTTTCTTGGATATTGTTTATCACAAACTACAATTAATAAAATCCTCACATTTGTAAAGACGGTAATGTTTCTTAATACTGGAATAAATTCAATTTGTTGAAACATAATAAACATTTTAAATATGTTAACGTTAAATTTGATTTATTTTGATTAAAGGGCCTGCTAACATCCCCGAGTAAAAAAATAATTACTGTCGATCATTATTTCCTTGGATAGTGTTTTTTTTTTGTTCTGTTACGATATAAATTAATCATATGTACGTTTTAATAGAGACATTACGTTTTATAGGTCTTAATTGGACTTCATTGCCTCTGGATAAACAATGTTTTGTAATTAATATAGCATTAATGTCTTTGGTTTGTAAATCATCTTTTTAACTGCATATTTTATTGTTCGATGTTTTAATATAGAATACAAAATATTAATAAATATGTTTTAAAATTATATTTCATCTCCAGACATTGGCCAACAATTATTTCTGGAATTTCGATTTGGAAACGAAATATTTTGTAATTCATTGAAAATATAAATGTGGGTTTAAACATGTTGTGAATATATTTTATTATATCCTGTTGGTCTTTCGACTATTTGGATAGTACGGTTTATTTTTGTAAAGACAAGTTTCTTATTATGGATTTTACCTTTTTATCGAAATTTTTTTAAATCAGGTAATCGTAATTTAATCTATTAATATTAAAAAATATTTAAGAGTAGACAGACAAGACCAAATCCATCAAATAAAGTATTATACAGGCCTCGTGGAAGTTTGGGCATTATCAAAATGAAAAATCAAAATAATTTATTACATATTGAATGTACAAGATACATATATGCATTGTCAAAAAAAATTCTAATCACATATGTAAACTAAAGAATTCAACAAAAGTATATAATGTCTGTTTAACTAAAACGTTTTTCAATTTTCTCCTGAAAACTTTGTAAGACACTTCATTGGTAAGATCACTAGGGAGCTTGTTGTAAATAGACACTCCAAAATTGGTTGGTGATTTACTACAGATTTGTAGATTAGATTTAGGTGTGTAAAGTTTATTACGGCCTCTGGTATTATGGTGGTGTATATCCATATTTCTTTCGATACTCCTTTTATTTTTGTGTATGAAACTTGACACTTCTAATATATACATGCTGATTACGGTTAGTATTTTTAACCGCTCAAAAATGGGTCTGCAAGATATTCGTGAGGAAATACCCATTAAGGAACGGATAATTCTCTTCTGAGCAATCAGAACATTAATAATTTTATTTGAGGTTCCCCAAACCAGTATTCCGTAGGTTAAGAGAGAATGAACCTCAGCATAGTAAAAACTTAATAGATTTGCATGGTTTATTATATTTCTGAGCTGCCGGATTGCAAACGCCTTTTGATGTAGCCTTTTAGAAATGTTTTCTATTTCAGAAAAGAATTTCTATTTCAAAATTTCAGTCGTTTGCAGAAATCGGTTTCGATGTTGGAGTATTTTTCTGTGAGAGTGTGTGATTGTAGACGATATCCTTCGTCTGTTAGTTTTGGGCCAAGGATTTTCCTGAAAATTTTTCTTTCAGCCTTCTTGATGTTCTCTATGTCTCCTTTGTATTTAAGGTTTAATGTCTCGCTGGTGTATAGTATTTCAGGTTTGATAACAGTCACGTAGTGTCGTATTTTTGTGTTAATATTTATGCGTTTTTTATTATAGATGCTTGCAACTTTTCCATATGCTTTCCGCATTTTTAGTTCCCGTGCTTTTTCTGCTAATCTTTCTATTCCTGTAGGTTCAATAATTTCGCCTAAGTATTTGAATTAAACACTTCAAATACTTAGGCGAAATTATTGAACCTACAGGAATAGAAAGATTAGCAGACCTTGTTTATTGTGCGGTATTTTGTAATTAAATTTTCTGTTTTGATGTGTTTTGTGGCCATGAATTCTGTTTTCGAAAAGGAAATTTATAGTCCAGCTTTCGCAGCATATTCTTTTATGACTTCGATCAGATGGATTGCTGTTTGTTAATTTTCGGAAAGGATCGCGAGATTATCAGCGAAGGCTAGGCATGTGACGTTGATGTTATCTTGTTGTTTTCCTAGTCTTATGGGTCTCCACATTTTTAGATTTTCCAGTTCTTGTTCCCACGCTTTGATAACTTTATCTAAAACGATGTTGAAGAGTAACAGAGATGCTATCGCCCTGCCGGATCAGTTTTGATGGAGAAAGGTTTTGAGATTTCTCCTTTAAATTTGATTTTGGAAGTGTTTGTTAGTGTTTGTTGGATGAGCCGTTGTGTTTTCGGATCCAGATTGTTTTCTTCAAGTATATTAAACAGGGATTGTCGGTTGATGGAGTCATAGCTTTCCTAAAGTCAATAAATGTCACAGATGGTTGGGAGATTTCGTGTAGCTCAAATTTTTGTGTGGCCTTTGTTTGAATCTGTGTCGTCTAAAACCTGCTTGATATTCCCCAATTCGGGGTTCGTGTTATTCTTGTGTGCGTTGTAAAAGGCAAGTGGATAAGATTTTCTAGGGAACGGAAAGGAGGGAGATTCCTCTGTAGTTATTGATATTAGATTTGTCTCCTCTTGTTTGTGGAGTGAGTGGATGAGTGCGCATTTCCAATCATTTGAGAGTTCTTCACTTCGCCAAATTTCCTGAATTATGTTTGTGATTTCCTGTAATGATCGTGGTCCAAAATTGCAGTAGTTATGCGGTTATTATATCTTCTCCTGACGTCTTTCCATTCTTCAGTTTCGTCGGATTTCTTCTAGTGTCGGTGGATCAGCGTCGGGTTTCGTGTTTATTGAAGATGTGTGTGGGAATCTTTCGGATGGTTCGGGGCAATTAAGGAGCTCGTAGAAAGTAGTTCGACGATTCCTCGCAGTTTTCTTGGTTGGTGAGTGCAAGTTTTCCATATTTTTTCTTGAAGCTCAAATTCTGTGGTGAGTAACCTTTAATTTTATTTGCAAAAGCTCTATAAAAATTTCTGCTGTTGTAGTTTCAAAAATTATCCTCAATTGATGTGAGCTGTTCTGTTATGTATTGGCGTTTGGTTTTCCTGATGTTTCTGTTTGTCTCTTTGCGGATGTCGAGAAAGTTTTGTGGGGTTACCGGCGATTTGTTGCTGTTGTATTTTTGAAAGGCGAGTCGGCGATTGATGATGACTTGATCGCAGCAGGAATCCCACCATGGGTGTTTTGCCTTTTTCTTAAGTGGGATTAATTGCTTGTCTTTTATGATTATTTTGTTGCAGATGTCGGTTCAGTTATTTGTCGGTTCTTTTTCCCACTCTTCTGTGATTTTTGTTTTTGAATTTTTGATGTGTCAAACTTTTGGATGTACGGTTTATTTTGGTGCTCTTCGGATATCTCTTCGGAAAGAATTTTACTTTAACTCGGGTGAGGTAGTCGTTTGAATCGATGTTCGCACCTCTTCGGACTTGAATGTCGTGAATGATTCTGTAGTGGGCGTAGGAGATGGCAGCGTGATCGATCTGGTATTCACCAAGATGTTGGTTCGGGGATCGCCATCTTTTCTGTTTTTGTGTGGGTTTCATGAAGTGGGTAGACATAACATTGAGATTGAATTGTTGGCATATGTCAATCAGACGTATGCCGTTTGTGTTAGTGTTTTGGTTGAGGAGATGTCAGATAAAGGAAGAAGGGAGTGCAGTTCAGGTCAGAGTGATCATTTAGAGAGAATATTGCAGGAATTAATAGAAATTAAAAAAGAGTTCACGACGGTAGGCAGGAAGTTGGAGGAAATGAGACGGGAAAACAGAAGATTGGAGAAAAAATTGGAAAGGGTGGTGAAGAGACAAATAGAGTAGGAAGAAGTAGAAAAGGACTGGAGAAAGGAATTGTTAGCAGAGTTGAGGTCAATAAGGGATGAGAATATGGAAATAAAGAATAAGTTATCGAAACTGGAGGAGGAAGCGGATGCAGTCAAGGAGTAGAAGAGAAGAACCGAGAGTAAGTGGGAGGAGGAACATCAGACAATGAGATAGGAGCTGGCTAAACTAAAAGATACGGAAGAGAGGAGATTAACGAGGCAATCAAGAAATAAAATTGTAATTTATGGAATTGAAGGAGAAGATTGGCGGGAAAAGACAAAGAACATATTTCGGGAAAAGCTAGGTTTAAACGATGGTTCGAGAATGCATATAGGCTCGAATAGAGATAACAGAGAAAGTAAAGGCCCGATTATGTTAAAATTAGAAAGTTGGGAGGTAAAAAAGGACATCATGAGAAACAAACGCAAACTTAGAGGTACAAACGTATTCATACAAGCTGATTTCACCCCTAGGGAACAAGGAATCCAGACAGAACTGTTAAGGAAGGCAAGTTACTCAAGAAAAGGGGCCACCAGATTAAAGTGGGATACCAAAGAATGAAAATAGATGGGAAATGGGTACCATGGGACAAGGTAGCAAAAAACGAGTAAACGACTAAAGAAGGATGGGAGACTTACACAACGACGGAACGGAAAAGGAAAATGTGAAGCTAATGTTTTTAAGTTAAGAATTCTTCAATGACTACGCCTAGAAATTTTGTATGTTTAACTCTCTTTAAGTTCATGTTCACAACTTTTAAATTTAAATTCTCCGCGTAGTTACTTCGCTGGGTTTAAAAGATAATATATTATATTAATATATCGGATTTATCTGTATTCAGAAACAAATTATTTGCTGCAAACCATTGACCTACACTATCTAATATTTAATTATTGCCATCACCAAGTGTGTCGGGTAAAATAAAGCTCGCGTCATCTGCATAGAAAGTACACTGATCCATTCCATTTATGTATGCCGGTAAATCTGCTATATACATTATAAATAACATTGGTGCTAGTATACTCCCTTGAGGGAGACCAACATTCGTATGAATACTATCAGATTGGGCCGTATTGTTCTTATGATTTATTGCAACGAATTGACTACGATTACCTAAATATGATCTTAACCATCTACTAGCTTTTCCCCTTATTCCATAAGTGTATAGCTTATTTAGTAGATTCTCGAGTTCTACACAGTCGAACGCTTTAGATAGATCGCAGAAAATTCCAATAGGTCGTTTTCCTCGATCTACTTCCTGCATAATTCTGGTGATGACTTCTACTATGGCTGTGTTTGTAGATTTTCTTTTTCGGAAACCATGCTGTTGAGTAGGGATAAGATTAAATTTTTTAACAAAGAGAGTTAAACGTTTCAACATGCAGTGTTCCAGGATTTTTGCAAATATAGATGTCTGGTCTGTAATATAGATGTCTGGTCTGGTCTGTAATTATTTAGATCGGTTCTGCTCCCTTTTTTATATATTGGACAGATTTTGGAGGTTTCTAGAATCACGAGGAACTGTTCCATTGAAAAGGACGCTAATATAATGTGAGTAAGTGGGTTAATTATGAGATTCCGAAATTCCTTTATGATGTGACATGGCACACCGTCTGGGCCGCAAGATTTTTTATTTTTCAATGCTTCAATGATAGTCAAAACTTCCATGTTAGTGAATTCCTGTATGTATATGGTTTTTGGGTTAAATGACATATGTCTATTTGAAATTTTGGTGGGTTCAATATTCTGAATAATTCTGTCTGGAGCATGTTTGAAAAACTCATTGAACATATTTGCTATGGTTTTAGGTTCTCTAACTTTCTATTAGCTATATTGGTCTTCTTAACTGTAATTTGTTCGTTTGGTTATTTATTAGATTCCAGAGTGCTTTTTGTTTATTTGATGCCTCACTCACGTTTTTATTATAAAATAGCCTTTTGGTGTCCGCTAGTAGCTTCTGGTGAATTTCCTTCAATATTACATATTGCGGTCTAAGAATAGGGTATTCTTTTTGTAAAACGTAGAGATCCCTAAGCTTTGCTGATGATAGTTTGATTTCCTTTGTAATCCATGTCTTTTTGCACATATTTACTTTTATCATAGGAAAACTGTTGTTAAAGTGGTATTGGAAAGTTTTTATAAATGCAATCATTTTTTTATTGACATCTACATTGGTATATGTATCTCCCCATGTTTCTTCAGTTAGAGCCTTTTCAAATTCTGCTTTGTTTTCATAGGTGAAGCTTCTAATTTTCCGATATTGCGTTGTGGTTTTCTTCTTTCTCATGACGCTTAACCCTAATAGTCGATGATCCGACATTAGAGTATCCTCCACCGAAGTTATTATCTGCAGTCCGGATGTAGCAAATATAAAATAAATTTTAGTTTCACTCGTAGCTGTTATTCTAGTGGATTGTTGTATTTGCTCCCCCATTCCATATGCTGCCAACATATTGATGACTTCCTCTGCTTCTTTTGACTTATTTGTGAAATTGATGTTGAAGTGTCCCACTAGGAATACCTCCCTATTATTATTTACATATTTATGTAGAATGTCGTCGAGAATATTCATAAATGTAGCAATACACCCTGTTGGAGGTATATATATTTAACAATATTGTATTTATGCCATTGATTATTGCTTCCGTACCACATATTTCGATGGTTTTTTCTATAGCTATTTTGTCTAGCTCTAATTTTTCAACATATCCGGCATTATTATATAGTGATGAGATAGCCCAAATAGCTACTCCTCCGCCTATGGTATTTTTACGGCAATATGAACTTATGAGTAAGTAGTTTTCCAATTAGTTGAGCAATCTCCTCATTTATCCATGTCTCAGCCAGGCATTTAAATTTTGGATTGTATTGTGACAGTACAATTTCTAGTTGATTAATCTTTTGTTTTAAACTTCAGACTTAAACTTCAGTTTTAATCTTCTACTGAATATTCAGAAAAATCAGCAGGTTATCAAAACCTTTTTTATCGTCGGATTTTTTTATACTGTCAACTATGTTTGACTCATTATTTATTTGCTGATTGACCTGACTGTTTATACTATTTTCTTTCAATTTTACAATCGGAGGAAATATCGGTTAATACAGGTGTACTTTGGCCAAGTTTCCGGTGCTTGTAACACCTCAAGAAGTTCGATTAGAGCCGATATTTTACATGAGAAGTACTCCTCTGAACGTTTTGATTCTAGCTTCTTACATGTAACATCGACGATTTCTTTTCTCTGCAGGTAATTTACTATATCTTTTTCAGATAGACTTGGTTCTAATTTATAGACGTCTAGGTGTGCATATTTATTTGCAGCTTTAATTTCATTTGTTTCAGCATTTCCAATAATAATATTGGATTTTCTATATCTTTTGTTTTTATTTTTTGAACTTGTCATGTTTTAGTATTTTTTGCAGAATCTGTTTCTCTCGCAGTATCTTTTATCGTTCCGGCGGGTTTATCAGTTTTAGAATTATTTATTGGATTATCAGGCTGTCTACCTGGCTTATCATTGACCTCACTTTCTTTAGACGCGATACTCACTGAATCTTTTAAAATGTTAGTATTTTCTTCGTTGTCGTATGGTGAAATAAAATGCACCAATTTGCTGTTTTGTTCCCTTAACACTTTAATTTCGTTTGTGAGTTTTGCAACTCTCTCCTCAAAAATAAGCGTAAGTGAATTCACTTCTTTTTGAATTATTTCGGCTAACAGGTTTTTAAATTCACCACCTGCTAGGTAAGACAAAATTTTTTCGCGCCCTTCTGAGGGCATCTCAGTAGGTAAAATCTAAGATCTCTAGGCATCGTTTAAATAATCACAACATGTTTAAACAGCCGATTTATATATTTTAATAACTGTGAACTTTTAACTTGCTTCTATGCACGACCGCTCGCTTTGAGAACTCGAGACAAACTTGTAATTATAATTTTATGATCCCGAAAAGTCGATATGCTCTTCACTATTTCTTTATTATACATAACATTGTATAATTTCGTATAAAACACCAAGAACAGTAAAGAAAATTTTGAAAATTTGCAATGTTTTGTTTAAATCTTAACAATTTGTTATGAAAAAGTCTATCTGGAAGCTCGATTTACTGACCTCGTATTGCGCATTTAGTTAAGATGCCCACCATTTTGAGGTATTTAGTCTAAGACTTCTAATATCAAGTAATCTCAAATAAACAAAATATAAATTTGAAAGGGGAATAAGATGGAGTGGGGTAAATGCGATATAGCTTAACTTTGTAGTGCTCCAAAATTATAAACTTATTAACAAATATTTATAAATTTTTGTATAGCATTGTTAGCATAATAACTCCCAAAATTATAACCCCTAAAACTAACTAGAAAGTCAAATTATCCCCAGCGATCAGTAGTTGGTTCGGGCAAAACTCTGATAATATCTTTCTCGTCTATAGTGTCAGTGTCTTAAATTTTTGGCCATATAAATTTATTTTTAAATGGTCTGGTATATTTAACGACCACTCCTCATCGTTTTATTTTATGACGTTACCAACACAATATTTAATTAGCCTTTTTGTACTGCATTTTACAAGCACTCAACATCCAGGAGTGACATTAGTATTGACCTCTCTTAGTAGGTTATCTTAGTAGTTATCTTAGTATTGACACATCCTTGTTATTCTCATCTACGTTTGCTTCCAATAATTTGTTTAGGAAATCCTCCGAATTATCTGATTTTTGAAAGACGGAAGATATATTGCCGTCGTCAATTCTGCTGCTATTGATAGAAGATATACGGAGCTACGAATTATATATCTTTTGGAGCTTGTGTATATCCTTTTATATATTTTCCTAACAGGTTCCAGTTTTTCTTTTAATATGTCTATAGCTTAATATGTTGCAAAACATGTTGTTTAGAAAATCAAAATACTGATAAATAATAAACGGATCCATCTCACTGCTATAAGAGGGTAAACTGAAATATCTGAGTGATTCACTAACACGACAAATCATAATACTGACAGCAGTACAGAACACCAGATTTACGGACAAGCATGCCTTCCAGTCTCAAGGCTACAGAATCATCAAAGGAAAAGTGGGTTAGCGGATAAGTAAGAACGTACCCCACTCGGGTACCGTTTTTAAAATCGGTCACAGGATACTGGATTTAGTCAGCGACATTACCTCCCCAAGTAGTCGTGCATCCATTCTCTCTCTATCAAATGTACAAACAAGAGCTACAATGTAGTCAATGTACATGCCCCAACCAACCAGGACAACAGACGCAATCCAGACAGAACTGATAAATTCTGGGAAGACTTAGAAGGTTTTATCTCCAAACTTCCAGAGAGGCACAGCATCATACTACTTGGAGACTTCAATGTTCAATTGGGAAGAGAGCAAAAATACAAAATTGGCAATAATCCGGATCATAGCGAACCAACCGCAACGGATAACGTTTAGTGCATCGGTGTAGAAGTTTTAGGTTGCTCATGAAGTCTGCAGCCTTTAAACACTTGCCAAGGAAGCAGAAGACTTTCACCTAATACCAACCTGGGTGAATTCCAGATAGATCATGTGGCCATTTCACGAAAATCTCAAATGGAAGTAAAAAAAAAACGTGAAAATACTAAGAAGCGCCAATCTGGACTCTGGTAGACCACTACCTCTCAAAGTCCAAAATAAGACTCAAGTCTAGAAACACTAGATTACACAGAACCTGCAAAATGGCAAGATTGACGTAGAGCGACTTAAAAACAGTCACGAAGTTAGTCAGAGACTGAACAATACAGATATACAAGCTGGGACCAACTGAAGGAAACTTTTCTCAAGGCGGACAATGAAATCGCCCCTCTAGAAGGAAGAAGAAGGAAGTATCCATGGTGGACTGAAGACTGTGACAATGCAATAGCCCAAAGACAGACAGCCTGAGTGAAGTGGAATTCTAAAAAGACCAAGGAATATTGGCCGAAATTTTGGGAACAAAGAAAGTTTATAGCCAGGGACGTTCACATAAAACCAACTCTCCCAAATCGAAGAGAGGTTTGCTAAGAATAACTCTTCAAAAACCAAAGAAATTTCTTCGGAACCTTCAAGCATTCACTCAGAAAATACGCTCCGCCAAGCCTCTACTTCAGAGACTCACAAGGCAAACTGGCTTTAACTACAAGGACATCAGCCACCTTTTAGCTTAGTACTTTAAAAACAACTAAACTGTGATCCACCCAGCGAAGACATCGTTTATAAACAAAGCTCACCAAACCCGGACTCGCTGCCCCCTTCATTGGAAGAAATTGGCTCAAAGAAAAGAAATCTTTCAACTTCTTAAGAATAATAAGGCAGCTCGAGAGTACTCTATCGTTGCTGAACTGTGGAAAGGTGCTGAAAGTAATGCCGTGGATAAGCTAACATAGACCATCCAGGATATCTGGGAAACAGAAAAATTACCTCCCGATTGGAAATCGGCTCTGATCCGTACGCTATACAAATAGGAAGATTTTACTGATTTGAACAACTACCGTGTATTTTCTCTCGTCCCGGTAACATACATGATTCTCTCCAAGGCGCTACAAATAAAGCTAGAAAATTAGCTGGATAGTCAAGTGGAAGAATATCAGGCAGGCTTCAGGAAGACCAGATCCTGTGTTGAATAGAACCTCAATCTTAAAACTGTAATTGCATACTCCAAGATGAGAAACCGCAAGGTGGTCGTCACCTTTGTTGATTTTAGGAAGGCTTACGATTCCATTGATAGAGAAACGGTTAGCAAAGTACTCCAGGAACTAGGACTAGACAACAAAACCCGCACACTCGTCCTAGAAACCTTGACCAACACTAATTCCAAGGATAAATTTGGAAGCGAGATTTCAGAAAGCTTCGAAATAAAAACTGGAGTAGGACAAGGAGATGGACTTTCCCCACTTCTCTTCAACTGCGTCCTTGAAAAGGTTATGAGAGAATGGCGCAAAGAACTGATAAACTTGGGTGTTCCTAAAACCCCAACCTAACCTAAGTTCCTTAGTAAGGTTCCTAAAACCAAACCTAACCTAACCTAACTTGGGACGTAATAACGTTGAACTGGTTGTAGTTTGCCTGACCTTTTCAGATGACATGCCACTGATTGCTGATTCAGTTCAAATGGCAACAATGCAGGTAAATTGCCTCAGAAAACAGGCTGTCAAAGTGGGTCTTCAAGTGTCGCTAGAGAAAACAGAATTCTTTACCAACACCAAAGAAGCAAACAGAAAGATGTTACTAGAGCAGGCAAACATCAAGAGGACTGAGATATTTAAGTATCTCGGCGGGTGGATTGAACCTGACTGATCAGAAGGAGCATCCTTATCCATGTTAGTCAACAAGTTAGAACTAGCCTCTCGACTGACTAGGAACACCTACAACAAGAAATGCCTGTCGCACAACCTGACACTTAACCCTTTAATGCATGATTTAAGGAACAGTAAGTAAAAAAATATTGTGTTACTATTCTGTAACATTTATTGATAATAAGTGATGTTACATTAGAAAAAAGTGGTGTTTTCACATAAATAGAAAAAAAACATATATGTTGCATAACTGCAACAGCGAATAGTATGATATGTTTTAAAACAATTTTTCTTTTTATTACAGCACAAGTAAACTCCACACTTGTCACATTTCTTTTGAGAAAATCCCTTACAATTCGGTAGTTTACACCTATTTCTTTGATCAAGCCAGGAAATCCAATGACCGATCTGATCCAACCGAACGTCCTGTGGTAGTGCATATTGTGTTGGGCCTCGTTTTCTCTTTTCTTGTAGCTGTAACTCTCACGATTATTCACTCGGTTTACCACTCTCTTCTTGAGTAGCATAACCGATATTCAACAGACATGGGGACACTTCTTTTCTGAAGTCATAAAATGTGATATCGGAGGAGTTTTCACTTTCATTATTCTCTTTTATATACAAGCCAACTGTTAGCAAGTGCCATGTCAATAGAATGATAAAATATTCGCATGTACCATTTCTTGCTTTTGAGGGTAATTTTATTTCTTGCTATGTTTGCATCTAAAAAGACCACACCACCCATATGTTGGTTATATTCCTTTATAATGGATGGACATCTCAATGTTCAACAATGGTTTTCGTTTTTTTATCATATCGGTTGATTGTTGATTCTGGCTGTTGTCCACAGAATGTTGACACAAGGGTGACCAATTTGTTATCTTTCTAAATTAGTGAGCTTATTTCTATATCGTCTACTGTACCAACGAACTCATACGACATACCACGTTCATCTTTTTTCATATCCTGCTCAGTTGGTAGCTTACAGTTCATAATTCTGTTGCGACGAACGGTACCAAGGCTGAAGATTCCAACATAGGCCAGATAGGATAGTAGTTTTATAGTGGTATAGTAATTGTCGAAATATATTCTATATCTTTTATATCTAGAGATTATTCGACAAAGTCTGATAACAACGTTGCCACAACCTCCTAAATCTGGTTCATCCGATCTTCTTTTTGAAGCACAATTTTCTTGCCCTGAGTAGATCTCAAAATTATAGGCAAAACCATCTATGCCACATAAAACGAATAACTTGAATCCCCATTTATGGGGCTTCATTGGTAAATATTGCTTCATAAAGTACCTAACTTTGGTGGAACCTAATTGTTCTTCAATTGCTAGCTTTTATTGAAAAAGAATTTTAGAGAATTCACTATTCAATTGATCAATCATTGGTTGGAGTTTGTGTAGTCTGTTGTGATTCGGAGAGTCTTTTGGTAGAAACGTTGTGTTATCGTTGAAATGAATATAATCTCTAATTTTCTCAAATCTATTGATGGTCATTCTTTCTCTGATTCTGTCAACACCAATGTCAGGAGACCAATAAAGCCGTACATTAAGTAGACGTGATATGGATATATAACACAATTCCAATATACACATTTAGTTCTTGAATAGTCAAATTTAGTGGCTTATTTATATTTTTTTAAACAGCATATAAGTTGGATTCTGAGAAAACGTTTTCGAGAAATTTCTTTGTGAAAAATAATGAAAAACATTGGTAGGGTGTTTCTACCTTCAAAAGTTCATCGGGAATTTTGGTTGATCCAAGGAACTGTAACTGATCTTCATTGAGGATCAAATTTTTCTTTTTCCATTTTATGGTAGAGTCTGATTCTTTTGCAGAATTCTTGGTAGGACAATTCTCTTTATTTGAACTTCTAGCCTCATTTTTATCGACAACATCATAAACGGTGTCTTCATTATTGTCATGATCATCGGGTGCGTAGTCCGGATCTGCTAATGAATCGGTGCCTGAGAAGGGCTCCTTGTCACTGCTGATTTCGCTCATATGATCCGCAAAATATTGGAGTTCTTCATTTGAAAATGGTTTTTTTTTGGCCATTCTGAAAAATTCGTAATACACGATCTAACCATATAGATTAATTAAATTCATAATTTTGCATATCAGCAACATAATAGACTGTGCTATATCCACATGATGTTGCAGAAATGCAACACATATATAACTCTATATACAACTTGATGTGACAATGTATGGTGAATTTGTACATATTGATTACATTATACATACCATAATGTCTCTTTTATGATTTATTTATATGAAAAACTATGATTTATTGCACACTGTTGAGCCGTCTAAACCCTGATCCGAATTCAGAGGTTAGAAATCACGACAGCGGATCGATAAACGTATGCTGCCTAAACGTAAAAGGCGAGTTGGGGTCAAATCTGCTTTTCCCTATTCGTGCAAAATGTAGTAGTTCTGTTACATCATGCATTTGTGACCTCCACTTCGCACACTCAAAAATATATAAGCAGAAAGTGTATGTTGCATAACGGCAAAATGCATTTAAGGGTTAAGCACTACACATCAGTCGTACGAGCAGACGCTCTGTATGCCATGGAGTGTCTTTCCTGGAACCGAAGGGGTATGTTAGAGAAATTGAAAGTCGGAGAGAGGAGAATCTTTAGGAAGAGCCTAGGCCTGGTGAAGGGGAATTCCGAAGGCGACATAATTCTTAGCTCTACGAACATATTGAGAGGCTCTCTGATTGTGCAAGGAGAACTGTTGTGTCTCAAAATTGTGCCGCTTTTTAAATTCTAAAACCAATCTTCCCCTAGGATACCATCTTTTAAATTAGTTTTTATGTTGTTATCTTTAATGAATCTGGAAACCACTTCAAAAACTTCTTTGGTGAAAATCAAATTCCCCATTTGTCGGCAGTTCTTAAACAATCTGCTAACCTAGCTTCATCTTCTAAAGAAATTGTAGTTGGACGAACCCATCCTTCTTTTTTTAACCACGTTTATCAGCAATATAATGTAACGAAGGTATGCGATACATTCTGGAAGATCTGTAAATTGTTGTTCATTAAAAGCAAGTTCCAAATCAACCTTCGTGTATTTATTGTCATTAGAGTCTTTTGTTTTATAATTGCGGACCATAGTAATGCTGGGAAGATAAAGGGGCAAAAGTGACATAGTGTTACGCAATTTTCCGCCCATTGTATGACACATTTACCTCATTATAATAATATCAGAGGCAAATGTGACACAATCAAAAACCTAGAAAATATTTAAATTCTGATAAACTGAACACCTTATCACCTTATACTTTACAGTTTTTAACGTATACCTACTAAATAAATCTAATTTACCCGTTGGGGTAATGATTTTATGTCACTAGTGACATCACTAGTTTTATGTCACTAGTGACATAATTACCCCAAGAGGTAAATAAGATTTCTTTATCATTATATTGCTGATTCTTAATCATTATATTGCTGATTGAAAGATAAACGTGGTTAAACAAAAGGAGGACAGAAGAAAAACGAGGAAAGAAGGTTCGTCCAACTACAATTTCTTTAGAAGATGAAGCTAGGTTAGCAGATTGTTTAAGAACTGCCGAAAAATTGGGAATTTTATTTTCACCAAAGAAGTTTTTGAAGTGGTTTTTAACCACTGAACTTTTTAACAACATAAAAACTGATTTAAAAGATTGTATCCCAGGGGAAATTGGTTTTTGAAATTAAAAAGCGGCACAATCTTACCATTAAAACTCCTCAAAATGTACAGTTGTCCTTGCACAGACAGAGAGCCTCTCAAGATGTTCGTAGAGCTAAGAGTTATGTGGCCTTCGGAATTCCCCTTTACCGGGCCTAGGCTCTCGCAAAGGATTCTCCAGTCTCTGACTTACAATTTCTCTAACATACCTCTTCGGTTCAAGGAAAGACACTCCATGGCATACAGGGCTTCTGGTCGTACGAGTGATGTGTAGTGCTTAAGTTTCTGGTTGTATGACAGGCATTTCTTGTTGTAGGTGTTCCTAGTCAGTCGATAGGCTGGTTCTAACTTGTTGACTATCATGGATAATGATACTCTTTCTGATAAGTTGGGTTCAATCCATTCGCCGAAATACTTAAATTTCTCAGTCGTCTTGATGTTTGCCTGCTCTAGTAAGATCACTGTGTTTGCTTCTTTACTGTTGGTGAAGAGTTCTGTTTTCTCCAGCGAGACTTGAAGACCTACTTTGACAGCCTGTTTTCTGAGGCAATTTACCTGCATTGTTGCCATTTCAAGGGAATCAGCAATCAGTGCCATGACATCTGAAAAGGCCAGGCAGTCTACAACCAGTCCAACGTTCTTACGTCCCAGTTTAGGTTAGGTTGGGTTTTAGGAAACTTACTAAGGAACATTGGTTAGATTAGGCGTTTAGGAACACCCAAGTATATCAGTTCTTTACGCCATTCTCTCATAACCTTTTCAAGGACGCAGTTGAAGAGAAGTGGGGAAAGTCCATCTCCTTGTCCTACTCCAGTTTTTATTTCGAAGCTTTCTGAGATCTTGCCTCCAAATTTAACGTTGGAATTGGTGTTGTCAAGGTTTCTAGGATGAGTGTGCGGGTCTTGTCGTCTAGTCCTAGTTCCGGGAGTACTTTGCTAAGCGCTTCTCTATCAATGGAATCGTAAGCCTTCTTAAAATCATCAAAGGTGAAATTAGTTAAAAAAAATAGCGCGTTTTTCCGATTTTTGTGTTAAAATTGACCAAGAGCGGGAATACGAACCGCAGGTCCCAGATTCTTCCACCGCCCGCTGCGGGTAAACATCTCGCATCGAACTAACCGGTTTGGAGACGCCGCACTCTTCAATCAGGAGAATAATTTCCACAGATGTGATCGAAAAAACGGTTTTTTTGCTTACATTTTTCGACGCACCGGCTGGACCGACGGTCGCGTGCTTTTCCACATGACGTCAAAAAACGTGCTATCGACGAGACAAGAGGACGCAGTAAAACAATCGAGCCGCGGAACAAAATTGCTCCTGAAATGTGCTAGAGACAATTTCCTGACTTTGGCATCTGGCGGATGCTGTGTGGTAGGTACTTGCGAGCGGAAGACCGACATGTGTCCGTTCAGTTTTAGAACAGAAAATGACAATTTCCCGTTTCGACGCGCAAGAGGGACGGAGTTTTTGGGAAAAAGATAAAAAATTAAAACCCACATACAGCTGCCCCTTACGGGGGCAGACCTTTATAAAGTTTGTCTAAGAAAACCTTTTTCGCTCAATTCACCGGAAAAAAATCAAGACATAAAACGCATTTTTGGTCAATTTTTCTTAATTTTCAAAAAATTGTGATTGTTAGGTTACGTTAAAAAACCTTACTCGATTAGTACTACGTAACGACAGATATAACGCGACAAAAAATGCTAAAAAAAATCACAACAAAATAGTATGGTGCATGATAATCTAGTATGCCACTACCCGACTCTCTATGATTTGTGTTCCACATTTTATATCCAACTGTAATAAGTAAACTGTAAACAAAATTATACAAGTTTTCAGTAACAATTTGTAGTTGTAGCGGTAATATCAGATTCATTTTAGCTATAACAAGGAATTCTTTTAATTTAAATATAAGAAAAATAATTAATGAACCATAATTAAGTGATCATTTAAATAATTTTCATTGTTACTTGGAAAAAAGGAAATATATAGAAATATGAATATCGATTAAAACCAATAAATTAAGCTTTTTATGCTTCTAGGTATCTATAACGAATTAATATTGATAGATAAATAAAAGAAAGTAGATAGAGTTTAAAAGACACACGAGTTTGGATACTCCCATGAAATAAATTAAGTTGTAAAATTAAAATAAGTATATGTATGTAAGATATTCTCAGGTAAACTAATAAAATAGATTATTGATATAAGGCCCTGTAAACCAACTTTATACTGGAAGCATTAATTTTTATATTTACTTAACGTAGTAAATTATTTATAGCTTCACTGATTTTAGTATTTACATCCTTTATTCTCTCCTTAACGTATTTTTAATAGTTGGGATGGACCGAAGACGCGTATTATATATGTTCAGAGTGTTTTCGAATAAGTTGTTAACTCTTCCACATAATTGAGTTGGAGAAAACGCGGACTTCCAAACAGATAATTACTTTTGTTTTATTTTTGGTATAATTTATTATTTTTTAATGCAATTTTTGCACATATATTTTCTTACTTAACTATGCTCACACAAGATAATTAACACGTTCAGACCTTTAAAGCTTTCAGTAACAAGAATATATTATAACTTCATTGCTTATGTTCAAATCGATTCCTTTCATCCGTTAGAGACAAAAATATTTATAATAAAACATTTGTAGTTGGATAATGAGCAGTTTTTTTGTCAGTTTTAAAAAATATTGTTTATTATTGTAAAATAGTATTTTATAAAAATGTCCACATAAAAGTTAATGCTTATCTAACAAAACTTGACAAATATTGATAGACAAATTATAATAGCTAAACCTGAATAAACAAAACCAGATACGCAAAACTATTAAAAATAAAACTTAATTGAGAAAAAGTCGAACGACAGTGTGACGCTTATTTTCGTATTCACTCACTATTTTTTCCAATTAAATACATATGTAACATTCATAATAATAATAAGAAGAATATTTAATGTAACTTAAAAAATTGATACAATGCGCTACGGCCTCGAGGTCCTTCTGCATTATTTTCCTTTAAAATAAATTTGATGCTGGTATTTATATTATTTAATAGGCATTGTTAATTTTGTGCTGAATTATTTCCAATTTATCTGATGTTTGGTTGAAAAGTAGCTCTAAAATATAATTTTACGTGAAATTAAAAAAAAATAGAGCCACCGCACCTCTATTTTTTAGAATGATGTAAAATTTGAGTATAAATTAGAGATGTGGTTTCTGCATCTTAAATCGTTTAACCAATAATTCAAGGAATTGTTATTGATTCCTCGTTTATGGAACATTTACAATTTTTTTTTTCGAGATAACAGACAACTCTAATAGTAATAATGTTAGAGAAATTTCTTTATTCGATGTTTATATATTATTATAGTGAATTTAGCTAAACAAATTTAAAACGATTGTGTACAATCGTTTACAATATTTGCTACTCAAATCTCCTTCTTATAAAATATTGTTTTTTCTTATGGATTCGTCAAAATCGCTATTTGTTTATCAGTATGTTTTCTATAGTCTGCAATAAATATAAAATAAATTTGTCAATTTAAAAATTAGGTATTTTAAAAAATTGTTTAAATAAAACATAAAATTGAAACAAGTTTAGTTTCATGAGTTAAAACTAAGTAACAAATATATTTATTGTAATTATTACATAAAAATATCTATCTTTAGTGTACTAAACGTCCGTCAACAAAAGTTGTGGGGAAAAAATATGCAAATACAAACACAAAAGTAAACACAAATTTAACAGAAAAAAATAAATATAAACTATTATAGTTATAAATTATATTCCTCATAAACAGCTTCCATAAGTGAACAAGGCGGATGTTTTCTGGGAGATTCAGTTGTTCCGTTTATTACATAATTGGTGCAGGATATCTCTCTTTTGGACCTGGTCTTTAAACTTTTGTCGTAGTGTGTCAAGTCTGTCAATGTATGGAGTGTTCTTAGTTCTTTCGTATTGGAGTATTTAGGAGGAATTATGTAGAGGATTGCTTGGTTGACGATTTTGGGTGATATTTCTCAGTGCGGATCTTTTGGCAATTTCTATGGTACGTCGAGTCGTTTTGTTCGCGTTCGTCAATAATGTGTCCATAGTCCAAGATTGGTCTGCAAATGGTTTTGTAAATTGTCGTTGCAGTCTTTGTGTAAATCCCCTGATTACTGAAAGTCAGTGACAGAAGGTGTTTCGATCTTTTGATTATTTTGTGTTTGCGATCTTTTACATGAATGTTAAATTTTTTTGCTCCGTCGAATGTGATGCCTAAATATTTAATTATAGGTGTGGGGTTTACTATAGTAAGGCCAACTTTAATATGTGGAGAGATGATAGATTGCCGGTGGAAGGGTAAAATGAGTGGACTTTTGGAAGGATTAGGGCCTTAGTTAGTCTTCATTGTTGAACCAATTGATTGTATCATTTGTGAGTGATTGTAAGCTTTTGATTGCTTTTGGTAGAGAGTTGGCATGTAAAATGAGGGCCGTGTCGTAGTTATAACATTAAATTTTGAAATTGTCAAATTTGAAAAATATTTTAAAATTGTTGTTTCTAAATGTACAAAAATACATATTTTTAAAATTCTTCAAAAAAATTAGTTTAAGTTAAGAAGTTTAGGTTACACTAACTCACTAATAACTAACAAATTTTCCAACGTCTAATTGAATTATTGACTTATTTCATTTAGTTTATATCTGTATATAACTATTGTAATAAAATAAATATTTTTGACTTGAATGAGTTGATTTGAATAAAACCTGACAGATTTAATTTTAATTTTGGTGTTATTACACCAAAATAAAAATTAAATCTGTCAGGTCTATTGACCTTTTCATGGTTGAATTTTTTTTGTGCTCATACGTCAATTTCCGCATTGTTTTTCGGGCACTTTTTGACATATAACCAGTGAAAATAACAAAATGTGCCCGAAACATTCATATTCCCGCCATTTAAACATAGCGGACGTGCATGCGCTGAACTAACCGTAAAAAGGTCTATTCCAAAATTTATTTATTTATTATATACTTATTATATTTTTGTGGGTGCGATTGAAAATATTTGGATTTATTTTTCTTTTTATACATATCTTTATTCGATAATACCTTTCTGTGTAGAACGTGTCACACAAAACATAAATGTAGTCATTAAATAGAATATCTAAAAGAAGAAATGTATAAAATGTGTATATATAAAAGTAACAAACTATGAGGCATGTGCTTTGCCAACCAAAATGTCAGAATCTTACACTTAATTCAAATTTTCAAAATAGTATTCATTAAATGAATAGAATGCTTTTTTAATTAAAAGCGTTTTAAAGGTGAGTTTACATATTTTAACACACTTTGGGTCCGCAATGTAAGTAAGAAGTTTATTGTAAATTTTTATTAGTTCACCGAGAGCACTTTTTTGCACTAAAGTTTAACTTGTCTTTATAGGACGTAAAGTATCTCCATTTTTTGCGCGTAATGTATTCGTACGGGTGTTCATGCTTTTCAAACAACTTATTATGGTCCTTTATAACACCATCAACTGTTGGAGCAAGAAGGAGGGCCTTAGTGTCAACCCGAGCAAAACAGTAATAGTCCCCTTTACGAGAAAGAGGAAGCTGAAATTGAAAGCTCCGAACATTGATGGTCAGACTTTAGAGTTCTCCGAAGAGGTGAAATATCTATTGGTAACCTTGGATAAGAAACTCACTTTCGTCTTTTTAAGACGAAACTTTTTCCGACTTTTTCGGAACTCGCATCTGAACAAAACGCTCTCAAAAGCCACGGCGGCCTTTTGGATCTGCCGTAAGCTTTTTGGGAAAACATGGGGACTAAAACCCAAAATAGTCCTATGGTCTTACACAGCAGTGGTAAGACCGATTATCACCTACGTTTTGTACCACCATACGTTCACTCGTATGGTGGTACAAAACAAAGGGAAAAAAGACCCGAAACATGCTACAAATGCTTCAACAGCTTGCGTGCTTGGGTATAACAGGAGCGATGCAATCTACTCAAAATTGAATTCCTGGGAGATTAATTGTAGTAGGGTCAAGCACAATAGATCACGTTTTTTTGCAGTGCAGAAAGGCTTTGCAGCCAAACGACCCCCACACAAAAAAAAATGTTTTTTTTACATAACTGGCACATTTTAAAATGCAGATTCAGGCTAAAGTAAGTGTTATCTTCTCAATAAACACTGGTTTACATGAATCTGTCATTTTCATGATTAACATTTTAATACTTTTTTGAAATAAATATTCGATGAGCAAAATATTCGAATTTCCCTAGAAAATTATTCCATACCAAATAATACCGAATCAATGTATGCAAAATATGCGGTTAAACTAATATATTTATCAACCGACTGAGACAGCATTCTCAATGCGTAACAGAATCTATTAATTTTTGGAGATACAGTCAAACTTCTATAACTCGAACTTCTAAAATTTCTATAACTCGCACTTTTTTAGATAGCATTTTTCATATAAATTAACTTCCACAACTCGAATTGTTCCACAACTCGTAGTAAAAATGTGTAACAATGGTAAAACTTTACATAGAAAATAATGTCTATAGCTCCAATTTTTGAATCGCTGCGTACTTTTCAAAATTTCTGGTGCCGGCTATTGCCTATCATAAACCGTATCCTATTTGTTATAGTAAAGGTGCTATATGTTAATGAAATTTTAGAGTTTAAACTCATTCTTTCTTCTTACCTCTGCCGTTACAATTGCAAATATGAGTGGTCAGAGAAGAAACTCAATACGATGTCGTATTCGTTAGACGTTAGATCGTTAGACGCATACCAGTATGCGTCTAACGGTTGACCCGCACGGACGCATATATCTCTTGAGAATGGCGAATGTTAGTTCGCCGAAACGTCGAGAATCCGGTTCTTTTCAGAGCCAACCCTCAGCATCAACGCGGAATCCCCGAGAAAACAATACAACACAGGTATCTATCCGCGAAAACCTCAAATACAACATATATATATATATATATATATATATATATATATATATATATATATATATATATATATATATATATATATATAATATTATTATTACTACATATTACTATAATATTAATTATTGAGGTGGTACTATTCACGGTAACGCGAGTTGGTTCAGTAATCATAGGAATCAAATTGAATGATTTTTATATACAGTCCGAAAGTAGGTATACAGTAAGTATACAGGTTATACAGCTATTTCTTTTGTTTCTATTGTAAACCATGGCTAGAAATAGGTTGGATAGGTTACAGGAATGCATCAATGACGAAAGTGGACATCTTCAGCACCTTCGGAACTAAATATGTAATTAAACCTGGAATTAAAAAATTGAATAATAAATGTACTGCTGTATACCTACTTTTGGGCCACTCTGTATTGCTAAACTCAATAACTTGTTGTTGTCGACATCCAGTACATAAATGTTATAATCCACACTTAGATTGATTTTTTTCTTTTTTGATTTACATGTCTATAATATTTCTCCCAAAATTTTGAGGGAATTTTCAATGTTACTTGAAAATGTTACTTGTTTACAATGATTTAGTGATCTCTATACATTAATTATAATAAGCCATTAGGTAGGGTTTCAATACTAATACCCGCAAAATAAAAAAAGTCACTTTTTAACCATCGATATTTCTCTTCTCCTCAGCTTCTCTTAAAAAGTGTATAGTTAGCGCAAGACAATTAGCGCTTATTATTAGTTTAGGTTGGGCTAGGTTAGAGAAACAAGAGGCCAGTTTTTAGCAATAGACATTTCTCTTCTCCTCAGCTTCTCTTCAAAATTGTTGAGTTAGCGCAAGAAAATTAGCGCTGATTATTACGTCGAGTCATAAGTAATTTCCGTTTGTTTATCATTTATTTTACTCTCATTGAATAACAAAATTATATTAATTTATTATGTATTCACCACATTTATCTATAACCTTCTCCCATTTTACTGCCAGTTTATTAATTCGGTCCTTGTAAAACGTGGCTGGTTTGGACTGGAAGAAGTTTTCGACATCCTCCTTGACTTGCTCTTCGGAATTGAAGGTTTTTCCATTCAAACAGTTTTGTACGGAACAGAAAATGTAGATGTGGTAAAACAGATCATCTAATCCAAGAATTTTTTCTTGAGTCACCGTTGCTGTATGTGGTCGCGCATTGTCGTGTAGAACAGTGACGTTTTTGTGATTTACGAGTGCAGGACGCTTTTCATGGAGTCTCTCTTGCATTCTTTGAAACTACTGTACGTATCTATCCAAATCGTTAAATTTTACTTCAACAACTCGTGTTGAATTATTCCTCAACAATCCCACCATACACACAATAAAATCTTTTTGCCATGGATGCATCTTTCCTCATCTCGCCATCCCAGTCCAACTTTAGCCACCATACCGGTCGCCTACCTTGCATTCTTGCGTTTAGCACTCTCTTTGGGTGTCGCGAATCGTCCATCCTCAACACGTGTCCTGTCCATTGCAGCCTATGCAGTTTTCTCAATGTGGATATGGGCGGCTCTTTGTATATCTCATAGAGCTCGTTATTGTGTCTGGGCCTTTCGTTACATTACCATTCATGATCGGTCTCAGTATTCTCCGTAGCGCTCGAAGATGTCTACTGCGCTCTTTGTTTTCTCTGTCATATTCCAGGTTTCACTGCACTAGCACACCATGGGTCTTATGATCGTTTTGTATATTCGCAGCTTGGTTTTTAGGTGGACGCTATTTGATTTTAGTATTTCGGACATTGCGAAGTAGACTTTATCCGCCGCTAGAATTCTGCAGCGTATCTTTCTGTCCTCTGTCCTGTCCCTGTAAATATCTACTCCCAGATACACAAATTAGTTGACGGTGTCAATGTCACCCTGGAGCCGAATATCTGGCCCGTTTCTTCGCCTTTGTGTCATTGTCTTTGTTTTGCTAATGTATATTTTGTGCCCGCTGTATTTGGCTTGTTCTCTACACTGCTAATAAGTCTGTTGTATAAATGCCGTAACGACCCTTCTGCTCATTATGTTGATAACATCCGTATATGCCGCTAATTGCACGATCTTGTTGGTCAGGAGAGGTGTTGTCTCTGCCTACTCCCATTTGTCTTATGACATACTCTAACGTGAGGTTCAAGAGTGTGGGTGCCAGCCCATCTCCCAGCTTCAAACCTTTTGTTATGTTAAATGGATCCGCATTACTGCATCTAATTCGTCCATTGTTGCCTTGATCATTCTTCTCAGCTTGGTCTGTATATTTAGCTGTTGCAATATTTAGTAGAGGCTGTTGCGAATAATAGAGTCACATGTCTGTCTGTAGCCGATAAAGATGTTTGGAATATCGATGTCGTATTCCCATGCTTTGCTCAATATCTGCTTTACTGTCTAGATCTGGTCGAGAGTGGAACTATCTCGCCTGAAGCCTGCTTGGTATTCTCCGATGATTCTCTCTGCGTGTGGTTGTAGGCGCTTAGGTACGTATCTTGTACGCCGTGTACAACATACTAATTCCGCGGTAGTTGTCGCATTTTATGCGACAAAATGACATTTTGGTCGGTTGTCTCCTTTTTTGTGTATGGGTATTATTATCGCTTCTCGTATGTCGCTTGGTAATAGCTCTTCTCCTATATTTTGGAGTTATAGGAATAATGGATTTCTTGCGTTACGCGTTGACCGCCCAGTTTATACTCCTCCGCTGGTATACCATCAATTCGCGGCACTTTGTTCCTTTTTAGTCTATTTATGGCTTCTATCGTTTCTTCCAGAGATGGAGGCTTGATATATATTGTAATGGACTCTTATTATGATGACGACCCTATTTATTTGTTTTTAATAGTTCTGAATGTTTTTGGCTGATTTCACTATTGACTTTTTGTTGTTGGCTTGATAAGTGGATTCCTTCTATTTTTAAGATGTCCTTTCAAATTTGCTTCGTGACCTCGTGAATGGTTGACCCATTAAATTGTTCACCCATTATATTGCCTATTTTTTTCCAATAAGGGTAATTTGTTTGATTCTTCTTCAATTTGTTTAATATAATTCACGCAATCATGTATTGTGTTTTCCAGTTTATTAATTTTAGAATACACCGCCTTTATGCTATTTTCATTGTCATCGTTATATTGACAACGTTCACATACCCACTTTATATTTTGTTGATTTCCTTCGATAAACTTTAGTTCCGAGGCGAGGGTTTAAAAACACTACACTGTGTATCGAGAAATTTATTGCACTTAACACTTTCGCCCTTTAGAATTTGTTCGGATTCTTTTTTGAGAGGTTTTATGCAATCAATGCATAGACTGAACTCTGTTCAATTTATTCGTCATCATCTTTGTGTAAAGCTGTAAATTAGAAAATACCTTAAGACAAAATTGTTTCATAAAATTTTATATGAAATAATTATTTATTAAAAAATATGAATTCAGGATGTAGATAAAACATTTATAAATACATTTTTTTATAAAAATGGTTTTGTAACAAGGATTTTTGGTTTGCATAAAATCAATTTAAATGAGGCACCTGTTTTATAAATAAATTATTTCAAACTTATCATATTTCTCTCCGGTAGCCTGCAATTATTAAATTACCCGCGAAAGATGTAGATATTAAAAAAAAATACAAATCTTGTTACACAGATGTTTGTTGTTACATATGGCGCGGCGCCGTTGTCCATTTAATAACTCGGATATCACAAAAATTGACCTTTTTCGGTGAAAGCACTGCCTGGATTCAAAATTTATTCAACAGATGCAAAAATTTTTAAATGTCATATTCTTTATATCGACGGGAAATCATTTGTGTATTTTTATTATTATTATTATAATGTACTTATTATCTTGTGTCGTGCTGCAGACAGACGTTTCCATAACGTGTTTTAATTAATATTAAAAAAATCAAGCTGCCCGCCAGCTGAAAACACTTTTGAAATAATATAAATTCACCATAAAATCAAGTTGGCGTAATAAATCCTCCGTTTACACGCACAAAATTATGATTGCCTTCATATTTAATATCACGTATGCACCCGGTGTGACCTAATTTTCCTTAATTTATTGCTAAGTGATTTTCGAAAAAATAATTAAGATTTTCTTAGTGCATTAAAAAAATTGTAGACCTGTTTTACTTTTTGCCCACAATGTGGACCACTCTTAGAGCATCTGTTTAGTTTTTTTGATTTCCAGTAATTTATTTACCTTTGTAAAACTGTTTTGAATGATATCTGCATTTTAAGTTAAACCATTACCAGTAAAATTCAAAAACCATTTTAACAAGAGAATTTCGTAGTAAAACTATCACAAAATCAAATATGTGCCCATAATTATGAAAGTGGTCAAACTTAAAATTAAAAAAAAGAGTTTATCATATATTCCATATATTTTTGAAATGACAACCACCTAATGGTTCATTATTGACGATATCGTAAAAATTACATTGAATAAATTTATTATAATTAATTATAATATTTAATTATAATAATTTACTTTTGACTTACAATTAGACCACTTTCATAATTATGGGCAAATATAAAGCTTATTAAGGATTATTTATAAAATATTATATATTTCTCATATATCTTCCATTTTAAAAATTATCTTTAAATTTAAATGATATTTCAAAGATTTGTATATAATAAAACTAAACATCTATTCTACCAATCTACCAATTCAATTTTAATTACGTAGGAGGATTAAAAAAATATTTGTACAGATCACAGAATTGTTTACAGTTGCATTCAACAATTTCATTGTTCCGATTCGTTACAATACAGAAAATTTAAATAAATAATCCATTGTTACCAAACGCTTAAAACATTATTATAAAAATATTTGATCTTTAATATTCAAACAAGAGAGATTTATCCAAATATAATTAATGCATAAATAAGTGTACGTACTAAAACACACCGTTAAAATTTATACCCAGGTGATTTGTATGCGATAATATTGATTATATAAGGTTCATAAAACAACGAATTTTATAACTCGGCAACTCTTTAAAGATACAAAACAAAATCCAAATAATTAACCTAACTATTTTATACATATTACAAATTTTCTACAGGAATCGACAGATTATGAGTTGTAAATACATTGTTTCTAAGTCTAGATTATATAAATAATAGAAATAGTAGAAAAAAATGCTCCTGGTAGCTTCTCTATTGGCCATGTGCACATCAGTAGCGCTACCTAGCATGCGCTACTATTCGGGATTATGTCAAATAATGCAACTAACATTTGCAGAAGCCAGAGAAAGAGAGGAGAAAAACGTATGTACATATTAATGATATCAATAGAGGAATGGGAATGAAATGAGATGAGATGATGGGATTAACCGTCGTAAATTGTTTCGTAGAGTCTTAGTTGGGTGTCTGCGTGATGTGGTTTTTATGTTTCGTTTTATGCACAGTGGGTCTACAATGGTCAAGTAGTTGATGATGTCTTTGCATTTTGTCCGTATTTGTTAATGTCTGTCTAGGAGTTTTGGACCTTGGGAGAGTCATTATAGAAGATCGTTGGGAGGATTATGAAGGATGTTGTTTGGATGTCTTAACATGGAGATCAGTCGTTATGAAGTTCGTTCTGCCACTTCCAATATAATTAGTGTTTTGTTAGCGTTAGCGTTTGAAAGTAATATGTGCCAATATTCAAGTTGGGGCGGCAGATGGCTTTGTAGATTTTAGCGGTCGTTTTGATGGAAATGCCTTTACTTACTTAGGGCACGAAAATATTTACTTCTTGCTATTGTCAATTTCATTTTGTTGTCGAAGATCATGCTTAGTATTTGATTTGAGGAGTGGGTGTTACGTCGATGGTGCCTAAGTGTATTTGGGGAGAGATCTGTATGAGCTGGGAGAGAGTATGTGGTTAGTAATGAGGAATTGGCATTTAGGAGAAGTCTCCAACGAATTGAGCCATGATATCATTTTATCAGCAAGGGTTTGGAGTTCGTAAATGGAATTTTTGAGATTTTTGTTATGGGAAATAAGAGCGGTGTCGTCGGCATATTATAGGATGTAGGTGGAGAGGTTGAATTGGTGTTTGTCGTTAGAGTAATAATGCAGAAGATTTTGAACGATTTTATGAAATATTCGTAAGATTGTAGTTCTATGAATACAAAACAACACACCGAATGCTGAAAATTTCAAGCCAATTATGTTTTCATCAAGAAAATTACAAGTTTGACATTTTTTCATAGTTAGTCTTGTTAGTAAAAACTCAAAATTGCTAAATGACACATCAGCAACAACTAGGGTTCTGGATCATTTTTTATTGATGAACACCAACAAAATGGCCTTCTGTTTTGGTAGACTGATCTTCGTATAATTTTTCGTCAGTGCAACAATTTTTATCTTTGTTTCTTGAATTGTTTGTTATATCCAGTTGGTTCATCATTACAGTGATCACTGTAAAATAATCTATTACAAATAAAGGTTTTTTTCCTAAATTTGATTCTGAAGCAACATTGACTTGCCATTCTTGAACCACAAGAGGTTGAGTTTCATTTAATTCATTTCTTTCTTAAATCGTTACTAAATCGATTTGATTTGAGACTTGATTCTGAGACGTTTGTGGTTCTTCGTTTTAGCAGGCGTCCTATATCTAGCCAGGACGTGGGAATATAACTTGGACTTTCTTGGGCGCCTGATTTTTTGCCTTCAATAAAATGTTTATCGGCAATGTTGAACGACATGGTCGGCTTTTGCCCTGTCCACATTAATTCAGTATGTGTGGACGTGTCGACCGGCACAAATGAATTTAAATACGTAGTTTAGATGGTAGTTTATAAGTGTTTTTAAGAAATGTTATTTGTTTCATATTCATATTAATTTTTAATTTAAAATTCAATTTTATGAGTGATTCGGATGATGCTGCAGCGGCGGCTGCGGCAATTATCGTTGCAGTTGCTGGAAGTCAACAACATCGTTGTCGTCGCCGCCCAAGAAGGTTTTGAGTTAGGCCCAGTTTATTGTCTGAGGCAGAAAAAAGTATAGTACGGGGGAATTTTTGAAGGATTTAGTGCTTGATGATGTTAATGAAATAAACTTAGAATACAGAAATGACATTGGCTTTAAGAACTTCTTTAGAACGAAAAATTACGATTTTGAAAATCTTTTAAGTATGATTGCGCCGAAAATAATTAAAAAAAACTTCATTTTTGCCAATTCACACAACCAAACGAAACTGCGATTTATATTAGGCCATCGTGTCGTTTATTTCGATTTTTATAGTCGGGATTTGTAGGATCCCACTGTAATTGTTTGTTCGTCACTCCAACTCATGGCGTATAAATAACTAAATAATTAATAAACTAAATATAAAACAACCAAACCAATAGCAAAACAAACACGGAATGACTGAACAGTCGATCAACACGTCCAAACTGCTGTTGATAGTTTTGCTCGGTTCGGTTTCCTTTGATCCGTACCGACTTGATTCGGGTTGCGTTCGGTTCGGCCCAGCATCTTTCGACAAGGCCGGGATTTCGACAAGGCATGGACGGCACGTCCATACTTGTTCCGCATTGCCGATCGACAATGTCGATCGGCACCATTCGGCATAGTGTGGACGTACCTTTAGGTTTTGTGGACTACGGCGACTAATCAACACTTCAATAATAAAAACAATAATTAATATATCATTAAATATAGCGCAAATAAAATCTATTTATTAATATCGTAATTTAAGGTTATATCGCTTATTATTTCCTTGCAACAGCAGCTATCTGTTCTTATATCTTTGACCGAATTTACAGACAACTTTAGGAAAAATATAAAATTTATACCTGTTTGTACCTGGAAAAATTTATACCTGTTTATAGAACTGTTTGTGCCGTTATTTTTGCAGTTCACAACACGACATCAATTATGACCCATTTAGAAATATGAACAAATTGATTCTCACAAATTGTTGCGGATTTCTGCCACAGCATACGCTGTGATCGCTTTACTGTACCTCACCATACACTTCGCACATAGCGAATAGCTATATGTAATATTGTCTGCCTAGTTTTATTAGCTTTTCATGTCTAGTTTTGTTTGCCTTTCCTGTGTAGTTCTGTCTGTCTGAAAAACTAAAATATTGAATCTAAAAAAATATAGTAATTAAGAGATAACATCAATTATATATTTTACGTTGGCAAATAAAATTTTATCGCCTGTTTGTTTTACACCAGTAACAACATGTAGGGCGAACAAGAAGCAAAGAACTTGAAGTAAAAAAAATAACGAAATACTTAAAATCTTATTAATAAAAATTACTTTCACTTTTGTCAAGCTCGCCGCGGCGGTCGCAGCGGCCGGAAATTTGCACCTGTCCGTGTAATATGCGCGTGTTTTCATACCAAATCTAGAGCTATGTTGACATCTGCTGCGTCGGATTACCAACCAGAGACAATGGATCATCTCCATATAAGAAGTTAATTTGAAACCCCATTTGCATACCGAAATGTTTTTATTATATCCTTTAGGTATTGAAATGCTTTAAGCGAACGTTTTTCCTGCGCTATCTTACCAAAAAACTAATAAAATATTTATTGTACGTCGTTACTAATCTTCACTATCTAGGCTTCACTAGTAATAACTGTTTAAACAAACCGAACTAAACCGACACTACTAAGTAGAGGAAACAAGATATGTAGTTTAGTCTAGTAGCACTATTCTTTCCAGATTAACTCCTGTTAGATTAATTTTGTTTTGCTAATACTCACGTTCATTTTCATATTTATATAGTATACTACCCAGGTTTTCTATTTTCTTTTTATTTTGTCCTAATATGGCCAATAAAATAGAATTGTATCATAAGTATAGAGTTTAATCTACTCTCAATTTTCTGAGTATTTTTTTTGTATTCTCTTATTATATTTTTATTTTATTATTTTAGTAAACATTTTTAAAACAAAAAATTATTATTTTTATATTAAATCTATTAGTCTATCTATTTTGTTATTAATCTTCTTGATATCATTGATATTCTTTTAATTGTTTTGGATTTGCATAGATTTGGATTTGCAAGTTGTATTCATTTTCCCAGCTAGCTTTCATAAAATGCTTTTTAAATTTATGCTTTTTGTAACACTTGAGTGGTATCATTGTAATTATTGGGTCTGCGTAGTATTACATGAAAATAATATTGTACGACAATAGAGATGAATAGTTAAATATATTCTGCCTAATCCACGTCAAGTTTTATCTGGTATCTCAAATTTAGATTACCATAGATATACCTACAATAGATTAATAGATATAAATCTTACCTCTTTACTCCTGCCTTCTTGATTTTTCCCAGTCCAGTGTCCAGTGTTGTTGACTGTCTACTCTTGCCTCTAGTCTTGTTCGACCAGTCTTGTCTGCCCATTCTTGTCTGTCCAATCTTGTCTTTCTAGTATTATCTATACATTCTTGTCAGTCCAGTCTTGTCTGTCTAGTCTTGTCTGTCCAGTCTTGTCTGTGACTGAACCTGAACCTGAACCCCTAATCACGTAGAAGGGGGGATGTAATAATACAACGACATCTTGACGTTATGCGTGAAGCGCTTCCAAGATGCTCGAGGAGTTCAGGGGGCCACTTGACAAGTTAACCGTTTGGTGCTTGCTACGTCCCGCTAAAAAAAGTCTCATCTGTCCAGTATTGTCTGTCCAGTCCTTGTCTGTTCAGTCTGGTCTGTTCAGTCTTGTCTGTCCAGTCTTGTCTGTGCAGGCTTCTCTGTTCAGTTTTTTCTCTCCAGTTTTATCTGACTAGTCTTGTCTGTTTAGTCTTGTATGTCCAACCTTTTTTCTGCAGATTTGTCTGTGAAATCTTTTCTGCAGTTTTGCCTATCTAGTCTCGCCTATCTGGTCTTATTTAATTGCAGTAGTAGATGTAGAAAAAAGACCACAGGGTTATGGGTCTATAGGAGGATGACAGATGCATGTTCTGCGGCTTAGCAGAAGAAATGCCCATATATGAGCTCATACATCTGCTCAAAGAGTGAGATGCACTGCTCCGCAAGAGATAGATACCTTATGGCCCACTGCTTGAACTTAGAGGAGTTGCAGTCCTTGAATCCCATCCAGATCCTGAAATTACTAAAAGAATCAGGTATAGAGGTGGCGCTCTAAATGGGTAAGTATACCAACGATTAGTGGAAGAAGGTTAGGTTAGGTTAGGTTTTTTTAGGTTAGGACAAACCTTTAGGTTAGGAGAAACCTAACCTAACCTAACCTAACCTTCTTCCTCTAATCGTTGGTATACTTACCCATTTAGAGCGCCACCTCTATACCTGATTCTTTTAGTAATTTCAGGATCTGGGCGGGATTCAAGAACTGCAACTCCTCTAAGTTCAAGCAGTGGGCCATAAGGTATCTATCTCTTGCGGAGCAGTGCATCTCACTCTTTGAGCAGATGTATGAGCTCATATATGGGCATTTCTTCTGCTAAGTCGCAGAACTTGCATCTGTCATCCTCCTATAGACCCATAACCCTGTGGTCTTTTTTAATTCTACAGTGTCCCGTCAGGACTCCTGTCAGAATGATAAGCTTGTTCATACTTAATTTCGGGCAAGCTTTTGTATTTCTCTGGTTAAAAGATCCCATCATTGCTTTAGTTTGTCTTAGCCCTGGAAGTTCTTACCAGGTTTTCATCTGTTGTTCTCTTATTTTTTCATCTAAACTTATGTGGATATTGTTCATGCTTATATCGCAAAAGGGTTCCGTACCTATAAAGGTATTACTAGATCCATTGTTTGCTATGTGATCGGCTGATTTGTTTCCATCTATACCAGTGTGTCCTGGTACACAGTATTCTTCTTCTTCTTTGCGTGCCTTATCCCTTCGGGATGTTGGCGATCAACATAGAAATGTCCGCTCTATCTACAGCCTGTCTGAAAAGTTGTGTGGAAGTGACCGAGAACCACTGCCTCAGGTACACAGTATAGCGTTACTTTATTTTCCCTGCCAAGCTTGTTTAGCTTTCCCACACAGTCCCATACCAGTTTGGATCTGCTGGTGCATGAGCTAATGGCCTTGATACTATATGACAGGATAGCAATTCCCTTTTTGATAGTTCCTATCGATATTAAATTCTGCACATCTTTCCATTCCCCATCACCTCTGCATGGAAGATACTTGGGTAGATTCCCATGGATTCGAACACTTCTGCACGAGTACATTCCTGTGTCTTCGAACTATCCGTATACCACTTGATAGCACTTTGCTCTATGTGGTATGCTGAGTATTCGTCGCTCCAATCGGCTTTAGTACTACACATTGCGGTGTAGGTTTTTTCGAAATGGTGCTAGCACACCATTTCGTCTTTTGGTACTTTCAGCCAGAGGATCTTGGCGACGAGGCTTTTCCTGTCTCTGCTCCCGATTAATTTACCTCTATGGCTATTTCTTCCTTGCTGAATTTTATAATCGGCGATCTGGCGGCCGCCTCCATCAAAAGGTGCAACGAAGTCAGATTTAGCAGCAGTTCCATTTCCGCTGCCGGGCAAGACCCCATTGCCACGTAATGCAAACGCACGCCATTCCTTGAACATTCTCAAGGTGATTCTTCATAGATATCAATTTGGTTTGATTTCCCCACGAAACTGCCTCGTTCGTGATCTCAGGTCTCACTATCATGGTGTATATCCATCGCTGGATTGTAGGGTTGCAACACCACGTTTTCCCTGCTAGATTTCTGCGCACCATTAAATGACTTTTGGCTTTTCCTACCACCTCTTCATTTGTCTGTTCACCATTAAATAACATTTGGCTTTTCCTACCACTTCTTCAGTTTGTCTGTTCCATAAGAGTTTGATATGTAGTGTTATACTAAGATACTTTATCTCCTATTTGTATGCTTCTGCCTTCCCATCGAACAGTTTGGGGTTGTAAGCTGTTTAATTTTCTTTTTATAGTGAATGGTATCACCGTGGTTTTGCCCGGGTTGAGTTTCAATCCCACTGTTTGACACCATATATTAGTTACTTTGAGGCTTCTCTGTACGATTTCACAGACGTTCCCTCAAACTCCCCTATGGCTAAGTTAACTTGTCATCTGCGTAACCCTGCCATTTAATGTATAGTTCGATCAGCCTAGCCAGTAATTCATTAACTACCAAGCTCAACATCAGTGGTGATAACACACCTCCGTGTGGCCTCGAGTTGTTGAGATTTTGATGCTGTCTTCTACCACTTGTACCTCCGCCGTTCTAGTTCTCAGCATTTCTCACATCCATTTTGAGGTAATATTCCTGTCGATATTCCTTCTTTCGATAGCCGATTTGACAGCCTCGTGCGACGTGTCTTCAAAGGCTCCTCCAATATCTAAGAATGTACTTATCGCATAAGGCACATATCGCACATATCTAGTTCTGCTTCTATTTAATTTTTCATCTGATACAGGACAGTCTCTGTGGACCTGCTCTGTATGCATACTGACAGTTGTGTAGTGGTGCAGCTACAAGCACGCTTGTTCTAAGTCAGGGATGGCGAACCTTTTTGAGTAGTGGGTCAAATTTTGTTCATTATATTTTGCGTACTAGCTCGTGGGTCACTAGGCCAATGGAACCACTTGCAAAAGAGGAGGGAGGTCAAAGACTAATTTTTTGTTCTCACTTATAAGGCTTTTACAAAATTCAATTTTCCTTCTTGTATTACAACTTCTGCTTTGGAAGTGGAGAGCAAAAAATAAAGGCCGAAATCAAAAAATGTGTATAGTATAATCTAGGTAATTCGGCTGTTGGTTAATCGGACGACACGTCCAGTAATCCGGCGGTCTAGAGACCACTCGCGTTCTTCCCTCCCACCACTCTTTTTTATAAGCCGGCGGTTGTCTGGTCCCATATGTGTCGGATTATCGAGATTATACTGTATAAGAATCCTCGAGCTGATCGAAGGCTGGTTCGATAGTATTTTTGATTTGAAAGCTTCTTGTGTATATGATATATGTTTTCCGACTAATTTTAGGGCGCTAAATCGACTAGAAGTCACTGTGGTAAGCCGTTCAAAAGTTATGTCATCGTGAAATCGTCATTTGAAAAATTCAGAGGGAATCACATTTAAACAAGGTTTGGGTTTGATTCGTTGTAACTTGGAAGAAAAAATACGTGAAAATGTTTTGGACAAAAACTGTTAAGAATTTCATTGTCTAAGAGAAAATTTGTTTGGTTTTATCTTGTTTTGTGATTTTCGGAACGATTTGAAGGGAAGTCTAAATGGGAGAAATTTGAGAAAAACAGACAAAATATATAAAAGTGATTTAAAAAACATTAGTAGAGAATTGAATTGTATATAACATATTAATGTTGCAATAAGTTTTAACTATTTTGAAAGTTTTCTGAAAATACCGAAAATCTAATTTAAGTAAAAGTTGAAAGTTTGGAAGACTATAACTCAAAATTTTTTTTTTGATAAAAGTTGTAAAGAATTTAATTCTCTATTAAAAGTTGCTTTCAACAATTTTTTGTTATTTCGTGATTTTATGCAAAAAACGGAATGAAGCTTAGAAGCTGCTTTGGGTTGTCAAATTTAAGGGATGATGTCTAATAAAAAAAAATATTGAAAAGTTTACGCAGCATCCGACACTAAAAAACCTCTAAAAAGCAAAAAATAAAATTTCTTTCGTGCCCATTTAACTCCATGAAAAGTATCTATTAATATTTTGATGATGAGCGTCGCTACGTCGGGGGACCGCTATGTTAAGAAGTATAACTAGTTATACCTACATGGGTATAACGAATAGAAAATTGGTATGTAGATTGTAGATATGGTGGTGACGACTTGTACTGCGACCTTTATAGATCTATTGTACCCCACCCTCCTCCTCCAAGTGTTGGTGTACTTACCCATTTAGAGCGCCTCCTCTAATCCTGATTCCTTTAGGAATCTCAGGATCTGGGTGGGATTCAAGGCCTGCAGCTCCTCTGTGTTCAAGCAGTGAGCCCCAAGGTACATCTGTCCCTTGCGGAGTAATGCTCCGCAGTCTTTGCACAGATGTAAGAGGGTTTCCTCTGCTGAGCCACAGAATCTGCATCCATCATCCTCCTCTAGGCCTAGTTCCTTGAGATGTTTCCTAAGTCTGCAGTGTCCCGTCAGGCCTACTGTCAGAATTCTGAGCGTGTTCCTGCTTAGTTTCAGGCAAGCATTTGTTCTCTTCTGGTTAAAAGATCCTAGCATCACTTTGGATTGCCTTAGCCCTGGAAGTTCTTTCCAGGTTTTCATCCATTTTCCTCTTATTCCTTCATCTAAACTTTTGCGGATGGTGTTCACGCTCATACCGCAAAAGGGTTCCGGACCTATAAAGGGGCTACTGGATCCCTTGTTTGCTAGGTGATCAGCTTCTTCGTTTCCGTCTATACCAGTGTGTCCTGGTACCCAGTATAGCGTTACTTTATTATCCCTGCCAAGCTTGTTCAGCTTATCCACATAGTCCCATACCAGTTTGGATCTGATGATGTATGAGCTAATGGCCTTGATGGCTGCTTGGCTATCTGACAGGATAGCAATTCGTTTTTTGCGGTAATTCCTGTCGAGGTTAAACTGTGCACATCTTTCGATTGCGTGTACCTCTGCTTGGAAGATACTTGGGGATGTTCCCATGGATTCGAAGTATCTGGTACGAGGTCAAAACACTCCTGCATCAGTGCCTTCATTTGTCTTCGAACCATCTGTATACCACTTGATGGCATTTTGCTCTATGTGGCATGCTGAGGATTCGTCGCTCTATTCGGATTTACTACTACACGTTGCTGTGTAGTTTTTCTCGAAGTGGTATTTGCATACCATTTCGTCTTTTGGTACTTCCAGCCAGGGCATCTTGGCAGCGAGGCTGTTTCGGTCTCTGCTCCCGATTATATTACCTCTGCCCATTCCTTCCTTGCTGAATCTTACGATCGCCGATCTGGCGGCGCTTTCCACCACAAGGTGCAACGGAGTCAGATCCAGCAGCAGCTCCAATGCTGCTGTCGGACACGACCCCATCGCCCCCGTGATGTAGACACACGCCAGTCTTTGAATATTTTCAAGCTGTTTCCTCATAGAGGAAATTTGATTCTACTTCCCCACGCAACTGCCCCATAAGTGATTGCAGGTCTCACTATCATGGTGTACATCCATCGCATGATAGTGTGGTTACAACCTTGTTACAACAAAGTTTGGCTTTACCTACCACTGCCTCAGCGTGTCTATTCCATAATAGTTTGCTATCTAGTGTGATACCCAGATACCTTATCTCCTGTTGGTATTCAACTGCCTTCCCATCTATGAGTATGGGATGTAGGCAGTTTTGTTTTCTCCTTCTAGTAAATGGTATCACCGTGGTTTTGCTCGGGTTGAGTTTCAGTCCCACTGTTTGACACCATCTACTAGTTACGTTGAGGCCCCTCTGAACAATTTCACAGAGCGTTCCCTCAAATTTACCTCTAGCCATTATGACTATGTCATCGGCGTAACCTTGATATTTGATGTCTAGGTCGTTTAGCCTAACCAATAATTCATCAACTACCAGGCTCCACATTAGCGGTGATAGTACACCTTCCTGTGGGCACCCTTGAGTTGTGGAGATCTTAATTGTGTCTTTGCCCACTTGTGTCTCCGCCGTTCTAGTTCTCAGCATTTCGCCCATCCACTTTGAGATAGTGCTGTCGATATTGCTTCTTTCGAGGGCCGCCCTGACAGCCTCGTGCGAGGTGTTGTCGAAAGCTCTCTCCATATCCAAGAAGGCACATATCGCTACTTCCTTTGTCTCTAGTGCTGCTTCTATTTCGTTTGTCAGCTGATACAGGGCGGTTTCTGTGGATTTCCCTGCTCTGTAAGCATGCTGACTCCTGGGTAGTGGTGTACCTACCAGCACTATAGTCCTAAGGTAATTATCAATCACCTTCTCCATTGTCTTTAACATAAAAGATGTTAGACTAATGGGTCTAAATGACTTCGGTTGAGTGGTGCCTTTCTTCCCCACCTTCGGTATAAATACTACCTTAGCCCTTCTCCACAGGTCCGGTATATATCCGAGTGCAAAGCTACTTCTAAAGATATTTAGAAGATACGGCATTAGTTCTCTCTCTCCCTTTTTTAGGAAGGCATTAACTAGTCCGTCCACACCTGGGGCCCTAAAAGGCTGGAAAGTGCCGATAGCCCATCTGATTCGGTTTTCCGTACAGATGGACGCTGCCCTCTTCCAGTCGGCCCGACTTGGTCTCCGTGGTTGCATCAAGCCCTCGGTCTCCCTGTATCCTCTACATCCCGGAAAATGGGTTTCTAGTAGGAGGACAGCTCTTTGCTCTTCATACTCCGTGAAGGTCCCATCCGTTTTCTTGAGAGTCGTTGTCATTTCCACTATATCCTTCGCTAGTGCTTTGTGCAGTCTAGCTGCCACCGGCGTGGATTCTATGTTTTCACAGAAGGTCCTCAAGTTTTCCCTTTTTGCCCTTCTGATATCTTTGTTGTAGGTGGTAAGCACCTCAGAGTATTCTATCCAATTTCCGTATTGCTTGGCTTTGTTAAAAAGGCTACGTACTTTTGCTCTGAATGTCGACAAATTTTTGTTCCACCATTTTTCGTCCTTATGCTCCTTCACGGTTTTTACCGGGCAGGTGTATTCAAATGCCGTGGTGATTGCTACATTTATTTCTCCGACAGCCTGCTCAAGCACGGTGTAGTGTTTGATACTACCCCGCACTGTCACCTGCTCTAGGTTTTCTTTTAGTTGGGAATTAAACATAGGCCACACAGTTTGTCTGGGGTTTCGAATGGGGGTATTTTCCTCACTCGCTCCTTCCAGGTCAAACTCTATGATCCTATGATCTGACATTGAGGGCTCATTTGAAACCCTCCACTTTTTAATTAGTTTACTAACGTTAGCGCTACCTACCGTAATATCCAGTACCTCATTTCTGACTTTAGTGACAAATGTTGGTGTGTTCCCAACGTTGTACACAATTAAGTTCTCTTTAATGAGGTATTCTAAAAAGTACTCACCCCTTTTATTAGTGTCCGTGCTGCCCCACATCTGATTGTGTGCGTTCGCGTCACATCCCAGGATGAGTGGCAGCCTTCTCCTAATACACTGTGTCACCACCTTTTGTACTTCAATGGGTGGTATGCTGTTACCATCGCCAGGGAAGTATGCTGATGCGATCACTACTTCGCGGTGGAGACCCTCGGTCTTGATGAGGGCCTGAATCGGTACTAAATCCCGCGTTAAAATATCTGAAAGACATAAGTAATTTATGCCATTTCTTACCATAATGCAAGTTCTAGGGGAGACCTCACGGCTGTCCCATACCAACTTACATTCCCTGTTGCTAAGGCCTCTGATCTTACCTCCGTAGGTCCAGGGTTCTTGAAGCAGTGCTAGCCCTAGGTGCTGCTTGGTGAACATCCTAGCCATCACAGCTGAAGCTGTTTTGACATGATGGATGTTCACTTGGGCTATTTTGGTGCGCCTGCTGGTCATTCTTGTTTTATGACAGGAGGCGGCAAGTCCTCCTCTGTCCCTACAAGAACATCTACCTCTGCCTCTGTAGACATGGCTGGACTGGTCATGTCTTCGAGTGTGAGGTCAAGGTCGTCTTCCCGGGAATCCGGGCTGACTTCCTTGTTCTCTGTGTTGGTTAGGTCCCGCACACATGGATTATTTTTACTTTTGGAATTCATATAAATCCCACGAGTAGCAAGGGAACTAAAGGTCGGCCACGTCAGAGCCCTGCTTGACATGGTAAGGCTTGATACCCTCTGAGGTCGCCAGGTATCAGAGGGGCTCCGTTAGCGATGGCCGGTTGCCCTTGGCCACCAACCAGTCCTTCCGGCACGGCTCGCATGACACCTTGGATTAAGGGTTCGGAAGTTCTTCGTTGTTAGCTCACCGCTGACCGCTCCGACCGGAGTTGTACTCTGATCGGTAACGTCTAACGGTTTGTTGCGAAACTAAGCCCTCACACCACGACAAGGGTATGAACTTTGATGTATCAATCTATATTACAAGGTCTACTAAGTTCCTGAAGAGTTCCTGCGCAGACAGGTGAGAGCAGACGTCGTTGTCTTTTGTTTGTGATTTTTTTTGAGTAAATGAATCAAGACTGAAAACTAAACGATTGGATATTGTTTTTTTGTTACTTACGTACGTTGCTTACACAGAGTAAGTATAATCCACACTTTGGTTTTATTACTTAATTTACTTAGCAGTTTCCCGAAGCGGCGACGCTCATCATCAAAATATTATGTTAAAAGAAATCATCAAATTCCTTTTCGAAAAAAACCCTCTCGATCACGTTAGTTTTCAAACACAAGTTTGGATATTCGGAACTAGACAAACACTTGTGTCAAATTGGTTGCAGATTAATTTTGTCAAAAAGGAAATGAGCAGATTAACATCATGCGTATGAACTCTTCATAAATTATAGCAAAGAACCTCCTCGCTCACGTTAGCTTTCAAATAAAAAGAAACCGTATCATAATCAGTCCATTTGTTTAGAGCTTACGATTCCACAAACAGGCACATATAGGGGCAGACGGACAGACTGACACACAATAAAGTAAAGAATTTGGAGAAACGTTTTAGACAAAACAAGTTGAAAATTTAATGTTGTATAAGAATCTTTTTAAAATTTGCAAAAATTTTGCATGGTTTTATAAGAAATTATATTTACTTAACAGGTTTCATATGAAGTTATTTTGAAAACAAACCGAATGTTTGACAGGTTATTACTCAGAACCTAGATAAAATACACAAAAGTGTTTTAAATAAGGGTTCTAGAGAATTTAATTCTCAATAAAAGTTGTTATAACCAATTTTGTGCAATTTTGTTTTTTATGCAAAAAAATGCAAAAAAAAACCGAGTGAAGGTTCAATTTGGGCCAAGTCAACTTTAAGGGATGATATCAGGAGAAGTAAACAAGTTATTCAAAAACTCTTTAGACAAAACTCTAATACTTTATAAGAATTTACCTCCTTTGGTGTCGTATTAATGAATAAGTCCATAAAAATTCCTGATGTATTCTACAATGAAATCCAATTAAAGGATGTGGAATATTCTGCTTAAGATATTGAATAGAACCAATTTTTCTTAGAACGTTCAGTGCACCCGTGGCAAAAGTTGCTAACTAGTAAAAACGCACAGTGACGGGAACACTATTTGGTCGTTGAAGATGTAATCTAGGTAAACGTAGATTTAATCTGGATTAGATTAAGTTATGTTAGAGCCAGACAAATCCAGATTGAGGCGCCGAGACTTAAAATTAAGTCGGAAAATTTTCACCATGTCTTATGTTTTTTGTTTCTTATATAGTGACGCGAGTTGTTGCCATAGTACATGCAAACATAAATCATTTAATAATGAAACTCCATTTTATTTACATTGGACTTTTACGTACGATTTTTATACTTTTATACACAATTATAATAATGGTCCTTCACATCTCTCTCTCTCTCTCTCTCTTAGTTCCAGTTTCCCCCAGTGGGGCATAGGGCTTCTACCAACTGTCGCCATCTGACTCCATTTCGAGCCACGGCCTTCAACTCATTCCACGATTTGCCGGTGGAGGTGATTTCGGCTTCAACTGTGCGTCGCCATTTTGTTTTTGGCCTTCCCCTCTTTCGCTTACTACCTTGGGGATGTCAGTCCAATGCTTGTTTTGCAATGTTTTGTGGATTGCGCCGTAGAGTGTGTCCAATCCAGTTACACTTTCTTCTCTTTATTTCAACGTCTACTGGAAGTTGGTTTGTAGAACGAAGCAGATCGTGGTTCGATATCAATTCAGGCCATCGGATTCTAAGGATCCGTCTCAAACACCAGTTTGCAAAAACTTGCAGTTTGTTTGTGCTTCTTTTAGTTACTTTCCACGTCTCACTGCCGTAGAACAGGATGGATTTGACGTTACTATTATATAGTTTGAGTTTTGTTTTACGGGAAAGTATTGAAGAGCTCCAAACGTTATTCAGTTGGGCGAACGCTCCCTTCGCTTTGTTGATTATTCTGGCGATGTCTAGGTCGGCCCCTCCATGCACTGCTATGATGCTGCCCAAGTAGCAGAACTGTTCGCATCTTTTTACTGTTACGCAGTTTACTTGTATGTCCCTGCTAGTGGTAGCGCCAATCCGCATATTCTCTGTTTTTTGGTGTTTATGTGCAGGCCTATCTCTTCAGCTTATTGTTGTAGCTTAGCTGTTTTGTCCATCATGTCGATTAGTGTGTGGGACATGAGGCAGATTTCATCGGCGTAGTCGATATCTTCTAGCCTGCTTGATAGTCCCCAGCGTATTCCTCGAGGCTGTATTGTAACGCTCGTCATGACCTCGTCTAGTACTATTAGGAATAAAAACGGGGACAACAAGCAACCCTGTCGGACACCAGCAGACACTTTGACCGCTTCTGAGAGATTCCCTTCGTGTACCACGTTGCAAGAGTAGTCCGCATACGATACTTTTATGATGTTTGCTATTTTGGGTGGGACGCCTCTCCGGTCTAAAGCCGCCCAAATGCTTTCCCATTTATTAGTATCAAAAGCTTTTTGAAAGTCTACGAATAATAGAAATACCGTGGTTTGCCATTTTACTGCTTGCTCTGTTATAATCCGCAACGTATTGATTTGGTCTACGCAGGATCTTCCCGGCCTGAAACCAGCATTTTCTTCTCTCAACGTAGGTTCAATTGCTTTGCTCATTCGGGTGAGTATTATCTTGCAGAGTATTTTCGATGCAGTTGGTAATAGTGTTATGCTTCTCCAGTTGTTGCAATCGCTCTGGTCTCCTTTTCTGGGGAGCTCTATCAGAAGGCCATTGTTTCATTCTTTCGGTAGTGTTTCGGATTCCCAGATTTTATTTATTAGAGGTGCCAGCATTTCGGTCGTGGTCATGCAGTAAGCTATCATCATTTCGGATGTGATGCTCTCGATGACTGGACTTTTCCCGTTTTTTAGTTCCTTAATAGCCTTGCTTATTTCTGCTCTGGTTGGAGGTTTTGGGTATATGTTTAGTTGTGCCCGTGTTGCATGATGGTTTGCGTTGTTGTTTTGTTCTTGAGTTATACCAGTGAGTATCTCCTGAAAATATTCCTGCCATCTATTAAGTTGTTCTTCTGTTGTAACCAGTCCTTCACATACAACATTTAAAATACAATAATTGGAGAAGATATTTATTTTTGACACATTTAATATTCATACCTTTTTGGTTGAAAAACTTTGACAAGAAAATAATAAAAGTTAGAAAATCAATGCCTGGGTCACTTAAAAAGCCTGTGTGGGTAAGTGTCTGACCCGCGGGTCATAGGTTCGCCATCCCTATTTTAGGGTAATTGACAATTACCTTCTCCATTGTCTTTAACATGTTACAGATGGTACAGAGTAATGGGAGTTGCAGTCCTTGAATCCCACCCAGATCCTGAAATTCCTAAAGAATCAGGACTAGAGGAGGCGTTCTAAATGGGTAAGTATACCAACAATTAGAGGTAGGGGCTGGGATACAATAGATCTATGAAGTTCGCAGTACAAGTCGCCACCAAAAACTACAATCAACAGTGGGTCTAAATGACTTCGGTTGAGTGGTGCGTGTTTTCCTCACCTTTGGTATGACCACCACCTTAGACCTTCTCCATAGGTTCTTCTTCTCCGGTGCATATCTGAACGCTAAATTACTTCTAAAAAATTTTAGAAGATACGGCGTTAATTCTATCCCTCCCTCTTGTATGAAGGCCGAAGGCTTTTAGCAGCTGGTAGATATATTTATTATTATTTTAAATCTATTTATAAGGTTTGCCTAAAACAAATTATTATAACTTCTTAGTATGTAGGGTCTTTGAATATCTGGTAAATCTAATATTGCTATTGCAATTACTTTTGTGACGTGAATTTTTATTCAATTTACATGAATTTTATATCAAGAAAATGTTTTCGTGAAGATGTTTTTTACTTTTGTAGTTTTATTATCATCATGATTTTAAACAGATTTATGGAATTGGGTAATAGAAAGCTTGTTTTGTTTAATGTGTATTACACGATCTGTTGGTTTCGACTCAATTATATAAAAATAATCATTTTTTACATAATGGACCTGTTTATGCGCATTAAGCAGGAATATTAAATATTAAGAAACCCAGTTCATTTAATGAGTCTTTAATTGCTTATGTTTATTATCACCCGCTCGTTTTTTTTTCAAATTTAAATAAATTAATTGCTCGCTCCCATCGTGATTTTATTATTTTTTTAACACCCATAAACTTTGGTATTTCATTTAAAAATCAAGGATTAATAATAAAACTTTTTTTATGAATAATTTGCGTATATGAATTTATAATCGGCTAAACTGGATGATTTCGTAACGTTCGCTTTAAGCAAATGTTGTTTATAAGTTAATTAATGGGAAGAGGAGGAGGTAAAAAGTATAAAGAAATTCCGCATTAACCTGATGTTGTAATTTGAGCGAAAACGGTCGATTTGAATTTCAATTTCGGAATGTTAAATCACATCGAAACAGCGGGCCCTTAGTATAATGTCGCGTGGGCCATCTTGCCCACATATGGTCCACATAAACATACCCATCTGACATAATGGACTATTAATTAAGTACTTACTTAATACGACTCAATTATTGTCCATTATATAGAAATTAATGAAATCGAATCGATAACGACTTTGTCTCGTTTTTTTCTTGGCATTTAGGTTAACTACCTCTTGAAACCATTTTTAATTATTATAATCTGAAATGTAAAAATACGTTTCGAAATGCATTTGCATGAAAATTGCTTTTTAAACAAACAGATTTAAAATCAGAACATTTTTCATTAATTAATTAATAAATTCATTAATTAACATATAATTAAGAAAACAAGGCGTGAAATATACAGATTCTGTTGTAAATAAAAGGTTTTCCCTTTTTGCTTTTTTCTAAGAAAGGTTTGTTTTAAATTAGCTTTAATTCAGATTTTTAAATAATTTAGTGGTTACCAAACAACAAATCTTAATTCTAGAAAAATTTTTATTTCAATATAATATCTCTTTCACATTTTGATCATTTATATTTCTGGATATATTTCCGATTATCATTTGATGTGTTAAAGTTTTTAGTTTTTAATCGAGAAAAAAATATAAATCCTTCATGTTAAGTCCAAACAAAGGTAACTTGAAGGCATGTTAAGTTTTGTCTACAGGAAGTATTTTATACAAATTATTTGCTAAAGAGATTAGAAAAACACAAGTAATGTGTTAAATTAAACAAGACATTAAATTTCCAATTGTAGTCTCACCTGAATAAATTAATATAGAATTATTTAATTTTGAATTGAAACCCATAGAGCAACACAAAAATTCAGCTACCGTACTAGAAAACCTAGGGCATCATCAAACCTATAAAGAATTCCTATCCTATTGTTTAGAATATAGCTGCTGTCAGTCTTGTTAATAATAACTTGTAATAATGCTTCTACGTTTTTTTTTTCTTGTTAATAACTCAGTCCGCCCTCATCAATGCTAACAAAAGCGCCCAATAATCTTTTTATGGCGAGCATTGTGATCCCAGTATGCTTTGGAAGCAGCAGGAGATCTGACGTCATCATTCATTACGGTGATGGGATCGACACCTCCTCGAGTTTAGAGCTCATTATGAGACGTTTGGCGAAGTCTAAATGATTTCGAAACTATAATTTAAATTAGAAGGTTAATTTTAATTGTAACAGTGACAAATTAAATTTTCTATTTTCTCGTGATCGCGTCTCGAGAAGTATGTTATTTCATTAGTTGGAACTGGATTCTTTTAGTGTGTATTGGAAAACCAATTTAGGCTTTATTGATAAGATTAATTATTTTTTTATAGTTACTAATTAAAATATAAAAAAATCCAATGATTCAAGTTGTATTCAAATAAATTAAAATGTTCCGAAATGGAGTTCTAAATCAAATTTTAAACTGTTAACGAATATTTCAAAAGATTGTTAAAAAAATAAATAAATTCCCATTCAATTTATTTGATTAAAGACTCGGTAGATTGAAATCTTTCGACTCATGGAAACAGAGCAAATAAACTCATTTTTTACAATAATATTTTCAAGAACAGAAAATCTCGCTAGACGGTAAGAGACAGGATTTGACTAGGAAAATTCTAATATTGACAGGAAATAAAAACGAAAAAACATCAGACAAACAACATCTAGACACACAAAATAGGACTATTAAGCTCCCTATTAAGGTTAAGACACACTACAAGCTATCCTAGCGAAAGAAGACTAAACTGACAATCCAACAGACTTATTTGAATGATAGATTTTTTAATAAAATGTTATTAGGAAGATTTGAATTTGGGGAGGATTAAAGACTGTTCAATTGATTATTTAATAAATAATAGTTATTTTTAATGGATTATTGTAGAAAACGTTTAATATTGGAATTTAATCAAATTTATTTGAATTAGTTGTAATTCACAAACTATTTTCCGGAATAAATACATTAATATATCAAAAATATAACATTGAGTTTCAGAAATCAGTTCAATGCAAGTTAACGTGTTTTTGTAATTATCTTTTTTATTGTTTTAAAGTGAGAATAAATAATTTCGATATTCAAAGTGACTGTTGCACAAAAACTTAATACACCTAACCACGGTATAATATCCATCGAATAGCTCCAAACAATAACATAAATTATCTGTGGATAAAAGCAGAACCTGTGGCGGTCTTACCTATTAAACCAGAAAATTACATTGTCTTATTTTCTCATGTAACATGTTAGTTTAGACTGCACAGAACCTCCCAATTCCTTCCAAGAAACCGCTACAGTCTAACCGCGGTCCGCCAACATGGAATAAAGAAGCTGCAACTATTAAGAATTATTTTCTGCTACATCACCCTGGAATGTTAACATTTGATTTTTAGTAACCTGATAGGATAACGAACGTTCAATATAAAAATCGTACGGCGAAACAAAAAAAAATATCATTTGACTCTCATTCAGTTTGTTTATTTGTCCGAAATACTTTGTGTTCTGTTTTGGTAACCGTAAAAAAGTATTATGTTTGTGGTAAAACCAAATACAACAGATGGGAACAAATATTCGACCACAAAAAATGATCTTTAGCTAGTTAGTTACCTAATTGAAATATTTTCCTTATTTTATATTGTTCTTTTAAAACTTTTGACCTTAAATTTTTTTATATGTATGAGTTTTTCGTTTTAATCAGAAATTCTGTAAATCCATACAACCGCTTTTTCATTCAACACTCAAGTAGGTCCTTAAATACTTCTGTGCATTCTCGGCAACATTCCTCAGTTAATTTACCCACAATTTTTTAAAACACTAAATTACATAGAACATATCAAGATAGCATTCACAAAATAGCAACTATTTAAAATTATTCTGATTCCTATTAAAAAGAAAATGTATTGATATAATATGTAATTAGTACGATTTCAAGATTTTTTTACAAATAACAATGTTTACGTTGGTTGGAAAATTAGATAATAAATGTTTTCAAATTTAAGGATGTTAAAGATTTATGTAAGTACAAGACAAAAATGTTTTTTTAAGATAAAAATTATTGTAGTCGCTTTGTTAAGCTGCAAAGGTGATTAAATCTAATATTAAGACATCTTATGTTATATTGTGATAATTTTAGGTTATGCCCAAAACTTAAAATTTGAAGGATAAAAAAAATCTATAATTTAAATTCTTTATACCGCTGGAATCGCGAGAAAGCTGCGTTTTATGGAAATGTTCACTTTAAAACGCATCTGTTTTTTTTTTACTATTCAAAAGTACACCTTTCGACTACTCTAATTAAAATCTAGAATTCACATGCCGAAAATTGTTGTAATTAAAATGCAGATTATTTTCCTGAATAATCTAAATGTAATTTAAATCTAAATTCCCCCGTGGGGATTATCCAAGTAACTAATGGAAATTCTCTTTTTATAAGTAAAATACCTGTTGGTTAAACATAATGTTACTATAATATTATGATATTAAATAAAAGTAGATGAAAGCGAGTAAATATTATCCGATAAAATGAAGTTTATTGTACGGAGGATGCGTTAGCATGCGCCAATTGTTGGTAGCGACAAGAATGCCCTGGCAAAAGACTAATTGTTTTCTATCTGTCACGTCAACAATGCACATCTACTACAAACTACTATCGTGATAAATTAATGACAGAACCCAACTATAAAAGGAAGTGAAATTATATTCTCAACAGCTTCGTCATCGCAGTGTTATATTTTTAATCGAAATCAACGTGTACGATTTATAGACGGGCGCCCTTGGAGCCTTTTCAGGACCTCACTGACGCCCGCAACCGTACACAATCACAATGATCGCGTTTTTTTTGTTATTATCATTATTCTGATTTCATGAATCAGCACGCTGAAAGTTAATTTACTTATAAAGATCAGATTAATGAGAATGAATATCTTTAGAAAATCGTTTTGGGAAAAACTAAGCCAGATGGTCGATACCTTCGATTCGTCGATATCTCTAAATTTATTAAAACAATAAATTAAATTAATCAATACGATTTTTACATTTCCCGATTTAATGAAAATTTCAGTCTTCTTTAAAATTGTTATCTATTCAATCAAACTGTTTCTATTTAAAGAAAACTGTTGAGTAAAATATGAATAAAGTAATGAGTAAATGCTGCAATGAAGAAATTATATCCACACCGCAATCCCGTACATAATTTTCCTAAATGTAGATTGTCCACTAATTAAAAAAGGCATTAACATAATTAATGCAAAATACATTAGATTCGTATTTTTAAATAATCAATTGAAATAGTTCAGCTGTCCATTTTTATGCGTGTCTATAAAATATTCGTCCATCTGTACTATTTGAATTTTGTTAATAATTTTAACGAATCGAAGAAGTCTGCCAAACCTTAAATATATCGCTTAACACATTAAAATTTTCTATTAATCTATATTTACATATAACATCCTATTAAAAAAGGAGCAGATTCGTTAATTAAAAAAGCTAATTAAGAATATTTTAATTTGTTTGAGATTAATTAAATTTCAAATAAACGTCTTATTTATCGACCTAGAAATAACAGTTGCTCATTTTATTTTATAAAGATTTTTGTTAAAAATCGTTTCATTGAAACATTTATGTGTCACCGTTGATTTAAAAAAATACATAAACTTTCAAAATTTCATTTTATTTTTCATTTTTTCTTGTACTAGACTATAAATTTGAAAAAAAAATTAAATAATTAAATCCAATATTCTTAATTATTTTTAAATTAGTTCCTTTCTCATTTTATTTAATTTATTTAATCTCGAAAATCAATTATATAAACTAGATATATAATGTATGATTTAATCATTTTTTTATTATTATAACCATATTTCTATTACGACTATAATCGTGTTTTAAATAGACTAAGTATTTATTTTCTAGTTAGCAATGCAAATTTGATAATAATTCCTTAAGGGTGTAATATGAAACGGTTTTAGATTGCCCTTGGTTATTACTCGGTAGCTGGTTCAGATATTTACACAAATAATTATAATGTTTCGAGCCAAAGTAGAAAATCCGGAAGAATCGAAACACCTAGAGCAACATTTTGCTCTTTATCATTAAAATTTAAAAATAACATGAAAGATGTTTAATTAATTTTCTAAACGATTAAATATGTCCAGGAAAGAATAGTTTTATAACATATGTCTCTCCATACTAATATTCAAATGTATTTTAAGTACTTTGCGTGATAGAATAATCTACGGATTTCTTAAAATTCAATCGCATGGTGTAAATTTTATATTTACTTATATTACTGTTACTATAATTAGTGTAATTCATAATTAGTACATGCGGATGGAATAGTTGAACAGGGTGGTGTTGGAATAACCCCATGGGATCCCATGGGAGAAATAGCTTTTAGAATCTTGAGAATTTTGTAGCTGGACAAAATAAATATTAAAAAAATTTAAATATGAACTCTTTATACAAATCATGACACAATCCTGTGTCAACGCTATGGACTTGAAGATACTAAAATATTAATTGCAATATTAATATCAACGATTTGGGTTTTTCAATAGTTACGGTAACATCAACATCATTTTGAAAAATGCTCCGCTAAAATTAATAAAAATTAGTAAAAATTGAAACTTTTGAAATTGAAACTGTTGAATCCATGAAGGAACATGGGATAGTGCAATTGAGGGGAAAATGTCAAATTTTTTTCAATTTTCTTTGTGGGATTTATAAAAAAAGGGTGGTAATATAATAATATATGCCCAGCTATGCCGGTCCCAAGCCCTTGGCCTTATCATTTTCTGTAAGTGACGAGGAAGGAGTAGGGGAAGGAGTAACAACCTCGTTAAAAAACCAGGGTTCACTTGGCCCGAGTGATAGCACCCTGTGAGGGCTCCTTTCTAGGATTACAGCGAAGACCTTAACGGCAGTGAAGGCGTAGAGAATGGATCTCGGTACGGCGGAACTGGCGGAAGAGGCATAGCATTCCACAAAATCCACATTGCGTCTGACTTGAAACAAGCGGCAAAGTGGTCGGCGTCTGTTTCTCTAATTGAGGCGGCTGCACAAAAATCTTCTCGAGCTCAAAAATCGAGTCGTATACTTGTGATCTCAAACGAGATTACCACAAAAAACAAAACTAAATTTGAGCGCATGATGGAAAAGACGATAAAAGAATCACTACCCCAGGCACCAGTCGATAGACTGGACACACCTGATCATCGGATTCTGGGGGATCAGGGACACCATGCAGAGAAGAATCGGAGCTTCTCAAGAACTCTTCACACTTTGAAAAATCGACGTAAGAATTTTATTGGCACCATTAATGTGAACACCTTCACTAAAACAGGCAAATTATAACAACTCACTAACGCCCTCGAAAAATTTGACCTCAAAATCACCGCATTTCAAGAGACACGATTCACGGATGAAGAACACTTTAATACGGAGAATTTCAGAATTTATAAAGGCAAACCTGCCATAAAAGTTAGAGGCAAACTTCCACTCCTTGGAACCGGTTTCGCCATACACAATTCCGCACTCGACTCAGTCATTGATTTCTCTTTTCCCAACGAAAGAGTATATGTGCTCTCAATAAAGTCTGCCAATAAAGCTTACACAATGATAAACGTCCATGCTCCCATAAATGAACAAAACAAATCCGACCCCGAAACTATGGACAATTTCTGGGAAAGTCTCGAAGAAATAACCAATAAAATACCAAAGCACCATGTGAAGATCATATTGGGTAATTTTAATGCCCAGTTAGGTAGGGAAAGAAAATTTAGTAATACCACAGGCCCCTATAGTAAGCACGAACGTACCAATAGGAATGGTGAAATACTAATTGACTTCTGCAGAAACGTTGTACTTAAAATTATGAGCACACAATTCCAGAAACCTCCACACAAGTTAACCACTTGGAGATCACCCAATCTTAGACAGGGTGAATACCAAATTGACCATATTTCCAAGAAAAATTCAAAAGAAATTTTAAACGTCAGAGCTCGCAAAAGCGCCTTTGACTCAGACCATAATCTTCTCCAAACAAAGACGAAATTCCAACCCCATAAAAAGAAAAAAAGCCCACCCAAAAATATCAAAACAGATCCAGAATACCTGAAACTCCACAAAGAAGAAATCATAGTGCAAATTAATCAAGAAACATCCAGAAACTGGCAGAAAATAACAAAGAGAATTTAGGAAGTCATGACACTAGGACAACCTCCTCGCACAAGGAAACATCGCTGCTGGAATGCAATTTGCGATCGGGCAGTTGACAACCGAATGATTGCGTGGAAAAAGTTTAACAGTCACAAAACTGAGGAAAACTGGGAGAACTTTCTTACAACTCAAAATCATGCCTCCAAAACAATTAGGAAAGAAAAACGAGGATATGACAACAACAAACTTAATGAAATCCAACAGGACTTCAATCAAAATAATACTAGAAACTTCTACAATACATTTAAAGAAAATTTAAAGGGGTATCAGGCGCCCAGTTTATGCTTCAAAAAACCCGATGGCACGTTGGAATTTAATGCGAAAGAAAACTGTAAATTATTAATACCCCAATACTTCAACTACTTCTTAACTGCGAATCACCCCAAGAAAAACTTGCGTTCACCCCTCGGGTTTCCACAAACACGGACTCACAAGTCCCAGACCTAGAAGAAATTCAGGAGATTATCCAAAAGCTCAAAATCAACAAAGCACCAGGAGAAGATGGGATCATTGCAGAATTCTGGAAATTAAACGATCCTACACTTACGCAGAAGCTTCATAACGTAATTTCTGACATATGGATGATTGAGCGAATACCAGGAGAAATGTGCCCTAATTCATCCGTTACACAAAAAGGGTGATAAAACAGCCATCAATAACTATAGAGGAATCTCCCTGTTCCCGATTGCTGATAAAATCCTCTACAAGGCACTTTTAGACAGGATAGAACCCCAGATGGATCCACTAATTAATGAATGCCAAGCCGGATTCAGAAAAGAGCGATCATGTGCTGAACAGGTGTGGAGCTTAAAAACAAAATTACAAATGTGAAAATGTAAAAATACAGTAATTACATTCGTCGCCTTCAGAAAAGCGTATGATTCTGTAGACCGTGAAACACTTTTTATAATCATGGAAGAATTCGGGATAGACAGAAAGGCCCGAAAAATCATTGAACAGACGCTTACAGAAACTATGTCCAAAGTTAAATTCATGGGTGAAATATCGGAGCCCTTTGTCATTAAAACTGGAGTTCGATAGGGGGATGGATTATCCCCAATGCTCTTTAATATTGTTCTAGAAAAGATCATTAGGGAATGGGAACCTCATGTGAAAGGCATTCAAATTGGTATAAAAAAAGAAAACCATCTTACAGTCAAGTGTCTCGCTTTCGCGGACGATATAGCCATTATTACTAACACCAGACATGAAGCCATACACGCAGTGGAAAAATTACATGAAATTGCGCAAAGAACCGAACTACAAATTTCTTATGAAAAAAACCACTATATAGAAAGACGACCAGCAAATAACTTAGCTTTAATCACACAATACGGTAAGATAACACAAGTCCCCTATTTTAAATATCTTGGTGAAACCATACAGTCATAGGGACTAAACCGAATCGCCAATAAACAAAGAATCACCAAACTACAGAAGGCCTACAAGCTAAAGTGTGGTCACTACAACAAGAAGAGCATTTCGTTAGATGCAAAATTAAGGCACTTTACAACGGTGATTCTTCCGGAAGCAACTTACGCAGCCGAAACAATGGTTATCGACGGTCATTCCAAAATTAAGGATATAGAAAAACAGGAAAGAAAAATTCTCAGAAAGATTTACGGGGCAGTTAATGTTAACGGTATTTGGATGAAGAGACCTCAAAACGAACTCTACCAAAAGATCCACACGATAAGGGACGTATTTCGAAAACGCCGAGCACATTTTTATACACACATTTACAAGATGGAAAACTCCAGCACGGCGAAGAAATTGCTGAACGTCATAGCACAGAGTAAATGTGGCACTGAGTGGTTTACCGAGGTTTAGAGGGACTGTCCTCAGAGAGGACAACAGGTCAACATACAAAATATCGAGGACCGCACTGAGTGCCGGAATAAAATCAAAAATGTTAAGTTTGAGGATAGACCATCACGACAGCCTGGAAGAAAATGGACAGCTGACCGGAAGAAGGATCATTCTTAGAGGATGAAGAGATTTTGGGAAGAGAAGCGGGAAAACGCCAGAAGATGAAATCATGTACAATCAAGTTCAATCGCTTTCCTAACGGGGAACAATCGATTAAATAATATCTACGCAATAACAATCTATGCAGAACTGAAAGAATTTAGCATCTTACAATTTTCAAGCAGTAGCTCTTTGAATTAATTTGCATGAGTTCTGCTTTGATTTTGTGGGGTTGCTGCCTCCAATTGACAAAATATTTTGCAAAACTTACAGTAATTTTATCATCTGATCCCTTCTCTACAAATATGTACAATTTTATTGTTCCACCTAGAGTGGCACCTATTAAGACAATTTTTTTAGTGAATCCAGATACGTCAATCAGGTCATTCGAACCAAAAACCGAAGATGAAAATAAAAAAATTAAATAAATAAATTGCAAAAAATATATTATTAAAAAAATAGTCCATAAGAAGTACTCCTTGAGAAAATCTGAATGCTCCACCTTCGCTGGGGACGCCGTGGGAAATAATTATACCTTCCAAGATTTTCTGCAAATATCTCGTCAATGCTTTCAAGTAGAAAATTTAGGCTTCGACCACCATATGTAGGGCGTACGTACCTATAAAAAAGTATTCATTGTAAATTTTTCAAAATTGTGCAGTTTCACAACAAAAGTGAAAAATGTTCAAAGCGGCTTTTTCCCTTCTCTGTATTTAGTACGCGCTTCATGTTTCCGCAAATCGAATTTGGTTTGTGCGTAGATACTCAATTTACACATGTTTATAAGGGAAGGACGGAGTAATTCTCACGTCTTATCGAAACGGCTAACGACCGAATTATGAAATTTTTCAAAATTATTGATGAACGTCTGATTTATTACTCTCTGTTTCCGATCAGAATTAGTCAAGGAACCCATTTTCCGCAGTCGTATTCCGACTATTGTGTTTGCATCCTGACCGTAGCGCCGATGTTTTCTTGATGAATTCTCGGTACAGAAAATGCTGACAAAAATCAAATCGTCAATCATCAATCGTCTTGTGACGGGACTTGCAGGTGACAGTGCCGAAATGCATTTGCCACTTACTGGTGTTTTTCGTTGAATCGTAAATGTCGTGGCCAGAAAATTCTCGAAATTAGAGGAATTTTGGACAATTGCCCCTAACTGAACCGCAACCCGCCAGGAAGCGAAATTTACAACCCTTGCAGAAAAGACTTGGAATTTGCGAATTACGGCGCTAAAAATTGCTGAAGTTTCGAATGCTCCACCTTCGCTGGGGACGCCGTGGGAAATAATTATTCCTTCAAAGATTTACTGCAAATATCTTGTCAATGCTTTCAAAAAGAAAATTTAGACTTCTACCCCCATATGTAGGGCGTACATACCTATAAAAAAAAGTATTCATTGGTAATTTTGCAAAATTGTGCAGTTTCACCACAAAAGTGAAAAATGTTCAAAGCGGCTTTTCCCTTCTCTGAATTTGGTTCACGCATCATGTTTCTGCAAATCGAACAGAAAGGCTTCGGTACAGAAAATGCTGATAAAAATAAAAATTTCGCACCGTCTTGTCACGGAAGTTGCAGGTGACAGTGCCGAAATGTATTTGCCACTTATTTGTGTTTTTCGTTGCATCGTTAATGCCGAGACACAAAATTTTGAGAAATTTTGGACAATTGGCGTTAACTGAACCGCAACCCGCCAGGAATCAAAATTTACAAACCCTTGCAGAAAAGAGTTGGAATTTGCGAATTACGGCTTAAGTTGATTAATTAAGTTGAAAAGCGGGTGAAATATTACACTCGATAAATCCTCGAAGATTCGCAGGGCTCCCGGGGGCGCACCGCAGAAGCGAGACGTATAAACTGGGTTTTGGAATTTCGGCAATTTCCGGGGGAAGGGCATTGTGCAAAAATTTCTGTAAAATTCGTAACTATCTCCAAACACAGACGCAAAATGCGAATTTCGTTTTTTTGCCATAACATTGCCAGTTGCGAACTTTTCGAAACTTTTAATAGCCTATAACACGGTGTGATCTGTACTCCATCTGCCATTGTGGAATTTCCTATCCTGTTGTGTCATTTGCACTTTTGTAGATCAAGAATGCGCATTGAGATCCCCTGCCGGTCTCCTTTTATCGAATATAAAGACCTCGTGGTTTCTGCGAATCGGCAAGTCGGCATACCGCACGCAAGATACTGTCGATCGCAAGTGACTGATCGAACGGTGAAGAAGAAAATACAAAATTTCACCTATTTCCGGTTTCGCCTCCACAAACGTCCGGTTTTGCAAAAACATCTACCGTAGGGCGATATTTGCAGAAATTCGCGCGCCCGCTTCGAAGACCGAGAGGAAAAACCCACGAAACAGGATCCGCAAACCGGTAGCCATTCTACAATAAAACGTCAAAGAAGATCGTTTTTCGCGATTTTTTTTCCGGAATTATCTCCAAATTTTCAGAAAAAAATCGGTGCCTCCGATGTTATAAATAAATACGGCCGAGCAATAGCCCAAAAACTGTCATTTTATTTTCGGCAGCACTATATCTCATCCCATTCGTCAATTTTCTAATCAATTTTTCTCTTCTCTGGAGTTTTCTAAACATTTTACTACTTTTTCCCGTCAGAAATTTATTTTTTAAATCACTCAAAACGTTTTCATTCTTCAAACCCGATTTTTCCGGTCTCCTCCTTAAAAAACAAACGCTACTCTTTTAGTGTATGTAATAATACATATAGTTCTTGAAACAAGACAATACTATAACTTGACGGACTAGACAAATAAGACTAGCTACAGAAATATTCAGGCAGAATTGACTTACAAGACCAACAGACAAGACTAGAAATAAAAGACTAGACAGACAAGACCAACCACACAGGATTAGACAAACTGACTAGGCAAACAAGACTAGACACACAAGACTCGACAGACATGACTACACAAACTGGCCGGAAGGAGGCATTTAGGGCCGATAGTATTTAAGGTCAGAGGCATTAACATAACTCCTAAGGAGACTAGAAGTTAAATATCTTTCGTTATCTGGTGTGATTATTGATAAGAAGCTATGTTTTACACCACATATCATGCGAGCAGCGATGAAAGCCCTCAAAAGTTAACGGCAGCACTGGAAAATATGATTCCCAATGTCGCTCACTCGGCAATGCTCTATGGTATCCGGGTCTGGGCAAAGGCTTTCGAGGAAGAGACCATTACAAATAAGCTGGTCTCAGTGCAGAGAACTGGCACTACGTATGTTTAGTGATTACAGGTTAGCTTCAACGGATGCAGTGCTCGTAATGACAGACATAGTACCCATAGAACTCTTGGTAAAAGAAAGAACAGAACTGTATAAAAATCGGAACAGCGGACAGAAGACAGAATTTAGCAAAATTGACAAACAACATCTAGTGGCAAAACAATAGAGTGGCAAAAGCACTGGAAATGCTGCACAAACGGACAGTGGACAAAATGAATCCAACAAGTGGGAATTTGGGTAGAACGAAAATATGCGGACATGAAATACTATCTCTGCCAAGCGTTCAGCGGGAACAGATGCTTTAGAGAGTAGCTGCACAATATCGGCAGGGTCTCTGACAATGAGTGTGTGTGTGTCTACTGTGAGCAAACGAACGCGCACACTGTCTTCGAATGTGAATGTTGGATTCCAGACAGGGACGACTGGACAGCGAAGACGAAAATGAACTAGGACTAAATACACTAATGGAGATTATGTTAAAGTCCGAAGACAACTGAACAGCAACGGATGATATGACAAGAAACTTTATAAGCATGAAGGAGACAAACGAAAGTGCCGGACAGAAATCCTTGAAGAAACCAATTTATCAAAATGCCTGAATACCTAAGCACATGATGTGAAATGGGGATGTAAGGCAACAAGTGTGTGACATAACAAAGACCACGGCATCCTGAGGACAAGTGAAGAGCGGTACCGGGATGTTTGTGAATTCCAAGGGGGTCACTTGAAATGTTTTCTCTAGTGCTTGCTACGTTTCGAGCCCGAAATTTGATTTTTTTTTTAAAATTGCCCCCCACTGAACCACAACCAACAAGGAAGCAAAATTTACAACCCTCGCAGAAAAGAGTTGGAATTTGCGAATTGCGGCGATAAATTTGCTGATATTGAAAACTAATTTGCTAGTGTAGACTACACAGAGATTACTACAACAAGACTAGTCAGACATGACTAGAACATGACTACTACAAGACTAATCAGACATGACTAGATAGGCCAGAGTAGAGAGACTAGACTAGACAGACAGGACTAGACAAACAAGACTAGGTATACATGACAATGGGGGAGAAGACTGGATTATCAATAGAAAAATAAAATTAATAGTATTAATAAAAAATAAAATAGAAAAATAAATTTAATTTAAATCAAGTAAGTTTATAGTTGGTTTATCTCTGCTCTGGTTTATTATTATTTGTTTATATTAATTGTTGATACAAACTAAATTAGTTATAAAAAGGAAATTGTTGCCTCTGTCCTTATTGATCAGAGATTATTGAACCAATCGTAAAATAAATAAATGAACCGTCCAATTAATATTAGATATAATCGAATTGTCTACGCCTTGTTAGAATTTCCATCATTTTAAAATTATGACTACACTCACAAAAAATAAACAAAAGCATTGTGTCGGGATATCAGATAGTTTTTACACTACAAATAAGAAGGATGTGTTTTGTATTACGAGATTAAGATTGATAATGGAGTATAGAAAGTAATAAGAGAATGAAAGTCGTTGTTGTTTGTTTTCGATTATAGCAATGCGGCTGTAAACACATATAGTGCGTGTAATAATAACTTAATGACACGATTTAGAGTGGTTTGTATATTATATATGTTAGTGTGATTAAAAGGAAGGCGTATGAAGTGGGCAGTCGATATATATATATATATATATATATATATATATATATATATATATATATATATATATATATATATATGTATATATATATATATATATATATATATATATATATATATATAAGCGGGTTTTCTGTTGTTGATCGGAAAGTGCACGCTGCACGTTGTTTGGAATTATTGCAAGTCAGAATACTCCTATTATTCCTCTAGTTGATTACGAACGCAGCGGGGGCTCGGCCTGTCACTCCCGAACCAAATTATATCTAATTATAACTATAATGTAGTTTCGATTCACCCATGTAAACATTCATGGATACCCTAAATGGTGGATTATCGCTTTAATTTCCAATTCCTTTTAAATCTTGTTTCTTTTTTAATTCGCAATAATTTTAATGGCCGCGTGATTTTCCTCTGCTAATGTGAATCAATGACACGAATTTCGATTTAGATTCGTTTAAAGTTCATATAAGTTACTGCTCATAGCATATATCTTATTAATTTGAAATTAACTGCAATTAATCTCGATAATAACAAAACATTTTAAGTAATCTATGGAAAATTGGAAAAATTAGTAAATCAATGTTAAGTGGATTAAAATAGTAATAGACAAAATTGGACAGACAAAGCTAAACAAAACAGACTAGACAAGGAGACAGAAAACTGAATTTAAGGCAGCCTAGCAGTACAACCGCCAAAACAAAAGAGTCACGTAGGATGGTCGACCGAAAATTTAGAGGAACAAGCCTACGCCACGAAACTGAAGGAAAAAAATCAGCAAGCTAAACCAACATTGGCCCGATATTGGTGGAAAGAAGAAATTGCCAACATGAGGAAAAATGCCTTGACACAAGACTCAGATACCAGCAAAATACCAGAAAACAGGACAAACAGTTGATAGAATACAATCACAGAGATGCATATATAAATGCCAAGACAACGTTGAGACTTGCAATAAATTCCACAATGGGGTCCCACCGGAACAAGCACCGAAAAAAGTAGGACATGTTGTGAAAATGTTTGGAGGGATGTAGGTATATGCCATAGTCACCCGTGATCTGAAACTAAGACATTCTAATCTCCAAATCAGCATAGATATGGTGACAGGTGGCCATACACCTGAACCTACAGCGATCGAAGCTTCTCTACCGAGGACCAAACGCGCTCTAATGGTGTGCAGAAATCTAGCTGGTTAGATTAGGTTAGGTTATATTAGGTTAGGTTATGTTAGGTTAGGTTGATAAAAAGGGTTGTAACCTCACAATCCTTACAAAGTGCAAGGTGGCAGTACTTTGTTATGGAGGGGTCGCCAGATCGGCGATGTAAAGTTCAGCAAGGAAGGAACAGGCGGGGTAAAATAATGGGATGCAGAGATGATATAGACCTATGAAGGTTTTTATACAGTACAAGTCACCACCGAAAATTAAAAATCTACAGTCTAAACTACCTAGGAACTTACCAGAGCCAGTAACCGCATAAGAAAAGGCATGGGAATTCCATCGAAAACAATTAAGCCAGTAAAAACATAATCAGAATTCCTGCTGCGTACATGACATAGACAGGCCAGTATGAAACAATACGATTGTTTGAAATGTGGTATGAAACACCGCTTGAAAAGTTCTGTTCAGCCTTGTAGGTGCCTTACCCCCGCAATTGTTCGTTTTCTCCTTTTTAGTTGCAGGAAAATTATGTTTATTTCAGGAGCTGAACCACACAGCATAATTCTTTACTTAGGAATACTCTGGAAATGTTCATAATAGGGAAGCGTAGCTATTTCTTCATTTACTATGGATTTATAATTCGACGTATCGTATATATTTAAGTCTTAGACATAGGAACACTTAGGAACCTCTTAGACATGATGTTCATCGAGATGTGAAAGAATTATCTATTGCAGAATCATCTATTGTAAATCCCAGCAATTTTACAGTCATTTTTTATTTTAAACCCTTTTTCAGCTTTGGTTAGGGACTGGTTTGCGAGTTGAGCGAATGTTTCTAGGGCAGCGTCTTTACTAAGAAGAGATACGTCCTCTGAATAAAGGTACTTTTCACATATAAAATTATGTTATACATAATAAATAAAATGGGACCCAGTATCGATCCTTGAGGTCACTAACCTTATTTTTTCTATGCTTTGACATTTCAGCCTTCCACATCGTGAGTTGGAACCGGTCTTGTAAGTATAATTTTAAGATTTTGTAGTTGAGGCTCCTTCCTGCCCCTACCATAATATTCTATTTTTTCCAGAAAAAGAATGAGAAGACTTGTATGACAAATTAAATAGTGTTATACTTTTAGGTGTTGAATAATTTTTATCTGCCTTTATATGTATATGGTGAATTATTCCTAACTTCCAGTTTTCTGATATTCTCTCTATAATTATTAGTGTATGCATTATTTCCCACAGTGGTCTGCCCAAGATATTGATGGAACTACTGCAATAGTGTTGCTTCCCTGTGAATTGTTGCTTTTCATCGCCTTAATTGTTACTGCTACTTCTTCGTATGTAGGGGCTTGAACTTTTCGATGAGATCCATGGTATGTGCTGAGTTTATATTCCTCCCTTGCTACTACTTCATCTGTTAGTAGTTGCTAAAAATGCTCTATCCAGCTCGTAACAATCTATCTTGGTTCATCATTTCGTGTTTCTTGCTTAAACATACTTGTTTAGCTGATTTGCTCAATTTTTCAAAATTCATATTGTTCCTATTTATATTTGCTTGTATTTGTTTCGCTCTGGTCCGGTTTCTTTACTTTATAGTGTTTCGGCACTCTTCGTCAAACCAGTCTTCATTTCTTTTTCTCTTTATTTGTCCAATTGTGTTCTTAGTTGCGGTAGTATCCT